>OZ037777.1:16833176-17105676 GCA_964035525.1 Porites cylindrica
TGTTATCCGAAGGTGAGTTTGTTGGAGTGTCCAGCCGACTAGTTGACAGTGATCCGAAAAAGATGAAGGTTGACGAACAACTTAGAAAATTTTGAAATATGCCTATTAATTCATGGCTAGCTAATATGTAGTCGACTGGCCATGAAAGGTAATTTTTCCCAAGGAGTCACCTTTGTATCTGCCATTTGAGATTCTTATATCAAGAAATTTGCACTATTCAAGTAGGATTTTGCCATGGTCAATTAAATGATGGTCGAAACTCTTTCGCAACGGAACCATTTTTGGCATTGGAGGGCTGTCTCCTGATGCAAAATTACTAGAGTCAGGAATTATAAAATCGTTTTGTACGTCAGTACGGGTATTACGCCGTCACTGCCAAGAGTACATAATAATCTTTTCGAGAAGTATTAATATCATTTTCTAAGTTTAAACTGCTGTTAGGACCCCTCCAAACAATCTGCCAGATTTTGCAGTGAGAAATTTTCATGGGGGGCTTATCGCTATAATTTCGAAAGTTGGAATATGCTCAACTTCATGACCCTAGATGGTCCAGTAAGACCTTGTCATCTCCTAGACTTGGTGATGTGCCAATGACGGGAAAGTAAAACGCCGCAGAGACACTGACCAACCAAGCTCGCACTACAATGTCACCCTATAGAAACTGTTTTAAAAAATGCTAGTTGAGAGCTCAATTATTATACTGATGAATCAGATCCCTCGAAATGTCATCCTAGCCGAGGGTAAATGAATATATCTTTCAGTTTTTTTGTTTGTTTGTTTGTGTTTTACTTCCCATCGACCTCTTCTTTTGCAGATGGCAACACTTAGCACTTACGATAAAAACTGATAAACTCGTGCCCGCTTTACACTGCTGTGAATTAACAGTAAGCTCGGACGTCAGGCATTATTATACGTGGATTAATGCAGTAACGATCACAAAGTTGGGCTGGTAGTTACAATTAGTCAGTCGTCGTGGAAATGTTTTATATGAAGAGACGGAGTTGACATAGTTCTTTTTAACGATGTTTGGTGAGAGTCGAGCCGAGCTTGATCTGTGAACAGGACCAAATCACAGGATGCTGATCTTGTTAAAAGAACTTGGTTTTCTCTTTTTTGTATCTGTACTTCGGTATCTATGACCGAACCAAGCAAATCCTTTCGTCTGACGGATCGTACTACATCATAAGCAGCTGAAGGCCCCTTTTCCGGTTTTCTGATCTTTAAAATCTCGAGCACGGCTTTCCTAAAACGACAGTCTCTGTAGCAGTAAATGAGTGGGTTAACTACGGAATTTGAATACAGAAGTGTGTCCATTAAACGTATCACCCAATGTTTACGAAGAACTGGATAAACTCCTTCCAACATACCAATAAGAGCATTTGGGAAGAACGAAAGAATTAGGGCAACCGTAACTAAAGCAGTGGTCATAGCAACTCTGCGTTCAAGTTTTGCGTTCACTAACTCGCTGACTTGGTGAATTTGACTTAATTTACGTTTGCGAACTCCAAGGTACACCATGACATAAAAATATACGATAAGTCCCAGGGCAGACATTATCGAAACTGAAAGAACGGTGTGGAAAATCTCCGACGCTAAAATCATAGCATTTTCACTCATGATCCCCGTGATCACCAATAAGGGTAGTGGAGATACAGTTACTATTGCTGATACCCAAGCTATTATCGCCAGCTTTTTCAACCGGCTTCTAGTCACTATAACTTTGTAGTCAATCCATTTTCGAATGGCCACGTACCTTTCCCAAGCAATCATTGTCAGATGGAAAATCGAACAAGCCGTAAGAGTGGTCGTAACCGATATCGCTACAAAGTCCAACTTGCAAATGTAATGGTCGGCCAGTAATTGATAAGAAACTAACAGTCCGACCACAGCAGATAACGGTACACATGTACTTCCTACTAGAAGATCTGTAACGGCCATACTTGATAGCAAGATATTGGAAGCTCTCTGGAGTTCTTTCCTTCGCTTTACTGCTATGATTATTAGTGCGTTTAAAAGAACCACAGTTGGAGAGATTATAGATGAGACTACGGCAAAAACCCAAGGAGAAGTAGTGTCATGTAAATCCCAAACTAGGTGTGGTGCGTGTGAGCAATAAAACACTGACCTGGTTGTGTTCGAAAGGACGGTCGCCGTTTCTGTTTCGTTTGAGCCCATGATACTGACGATTTTTAAAACTGTTTATAATCCAAAATTTTGTTGCCGAATTATAAAGTTCAGCTTAGACTGGATCTAAAACGAGGAGATGCTATTCGGTAAAATTGCTCTGGGAAAACAATAAGACTTGATGCTAAATGAAGCAGTTTTGGGGAATGGTGGAGTATTTTTTTAATACGTGACGATGCGCAGACAATGGGGTCTATAATCTATTAAAAACGAAAAAAAGGAAATTCCGTATTTGATGAATTGGGTTTTTGTGCTGACTTCTATGTACACTTAAATTCAGCGGATGATGCACTCAGTGTTCTTAAGGGATAATGATAATGATATTATAATAATAATAACAATTTATTTATATCGCGCTCCACAAGCGCTTTACATCAACAAAAAAAAATTGAAAATTGCCTTAAAAAATAAAATATAACTTAAATAAAATCTCAAAATCTTGGGACTGATCTCTAACATACGTTCATAAAAAGGTTTGTCTTAATTTTACTCAACACTGAAGCCTTTTTGAAAAGAAAGGTCTTCAGGGCTTTCTTAAAACTACCTACAGAATCGCATACTCTTAGCTCTCGTGGAAGAGCATTCCAAAGCTGAGGGGAATATATAGAAAATGCCCTGAACCCGTACAATTTTAAATTATAAGATTGTGTCTTCAGAAGCTGCATGTTCCTGATCTAAGGCTACGGCAAGGTCTATAAAGGTCTAATAGATCCTGCAGATAAACAGGTGTCATACCATTCAGCACTTTAGTTTATGGCTAACATAATAATGATTTGTTCCTAATGAATTTGGGACTGACAAGCCACGCGCACCGACACGTGTATACTATTCTAAGTACACAGGTCCAGATAATTCGTTCCTGATTATCTTCACTTTGTAGGATATTTTTCCACTGTGAAAGCGCTGGTCTTAACACCGTCTAATACACATCATCGCCTTTTTCCTGCTCTGACTAGTGTTTAGTCGATTATTTTCATGGATTTCTTTTCTTTTCTTTGTTCGTTCAATTTCCCCTTTGTCTATTCTAGTCAACACACGAAAATGTCCGGTTTTTTTGGTAGGGGAGGAGCTAATTTTTTTTCAAATGGAAATCTTAATGAGTTGCATAATAAGTTCGGATAGACGTTATCATGCAGATTTAATTACTAGAAACAAAATTCTCAAACTGGACAAAAAAGTGGAATGCTTTCAAAATAGTAAATAATCAGTGTAAGGTACACATACCTCCCTTAGAACTCAAGAAAAATCGACAAAATAGAAAAAAGGAAACATATAGGTTTCAAAACTAAAAGTTAAACCTAATCGCTGTATTATCGGTTCATTAGAGTTCCAAAAGTACGCTAAGTCAAGATTGGGGAAAAAAACTTTGTATCTGAGTGAAATTGAGAAAACGCTGGTATTTTAACTATCTAGAAACATAGCAGTTTCTCGTTCCTAGAACTGGTTCCATAATGATACCTTTTTGGAAGCTGACCTTTTCTAGCTGTTAATTGTACACACTTCAGTTGATAGAAATAGTACACGTTAAATCAGAAACATCTGTTTTAGCCCTAAAAATGGGGCCGTTTCGGTGGTTGAAATACAGTCCTATTTTTGAGTCTAATTTGGCTCCCTTAAATTAGGCCAATACAGTCCAATTACATAGCGCTGCTTTGGACCAAAGGGCTGAAATGGGCCCCAGCGTGGGCTGAAATAGCCTTTTGATTGGCCTGTTTTAGCGTAAATTGTGCTCAAATGGCTCCAGGAGGCGCTGAATCAGACTTTGGCCCGCAGGGCTGAATTGACGTTACTTAGGGGCTAAAACAGATCTTTTTAATTTTCAGCGTATAGTCGATCATTCGGTCGTCAAAACTTGAATCTGATTTCTGAACAGTGTTTCATTTTCCTCCATTCTTATCACGTAATATATCAAACATGAGATGCAGTGTTTCATCACCAGATGAAACACCGAGAAGAGAGTTGAAAATACGACGCGCAGCGGTGTATTTTTGACGAACTTCGAGGTGTTTCATCTGGTGATAAACACTGTGTCGAATGTTTGATATTTCTTCTCAAACGAAATCATTTTTGAAGGAGAAATTAAGGATGCAAATACTAAGCAGTGTTTCATCCGATTTCCAAACACTCATTAAACATTAATTTCCTTTGTATTTTCTTAATGAATTATTAATGAGTTTGAGAATGTTTGTTATTAAATGGAAAGTGATTATACAAAATTGTCTTATTTGCCATTTACGACGAAATCAATTTGAAATTAGAGAAAGTCGCGGTAGTAAGGAACATCGTCGAATAACAAGAAAAATCAGCCAGCGTTCACATTTATACTCCGGTGGACACCATTTTTAAAGGGTAAGGGGTTGGACCTCGGGTCCCCGTATAAACATTTGTTGAGTACTCGCCCTCCCCTCCTCTCCACCCGGTGAAAGCACAAGCCTCGTGCCCAAATAAAGCGTTTTCAAGAAGGATGATATGAAGAAGAAGTGGCTTGTTTTGATTCAAAGTTGCAATAGGCACGCGACATGTGCTAAAGTAAACGAAGCGAGGCGAATGTCTGCCACGCGAACGTCTTGTACATTGCCTGCAGTGCAAGCGTTTTCTTCGGGGGCGAGAATGTTTGCTCGCGAAAGCACCAGTTGAAACTCGAAAAGAAAGGAGAAAATGGTGCGAGTCAAAAGGAGTGGAGGAGGGGGCGGGGAGATAGCAGTAATCTACGCAGCTTAAGTGCCTCATCGACAAGACAAAAGGCTTTCGCGTGTGTCGGAATGTGCAGTGTAAGCTCATGGGCTGTGTGGCACATGACGCTGTGGGATAAAATTAAGCGACACAGCAAGGTACATTAATATCTCATTGGGAATTGAGTCGGAGATATGGCCTGAAATTTAGGGAGACGTGTTATGAGCACCATCGATTGCCAGTGATCGAGAATGATAAAGTGAAATTAATGTCAAAGTTCAGAGAATAGCACTAGCTACAAAAGTAAACTTCCAGGTTATGGTTGACAGAATATTCATCCACCTATCCATCCACTTTAGAACATCAATGTTAACGCAGTGTAGAATTAACCCTTCTGTGATTTCAGTCAAGGAGATTCACTCGACCCCATCTACATCCAATGGACAGCAATAGTACACCAACTGTGACGGACCACGAAGAACTGTCCTGTTAAAAGATAAAATGCGTGAAGCTTGTCGTATATTGTCGTCCTCCGCAGTACCATTAAGGTTAGAAAGACATGTATTGAAATAACATGTGCGTTTCAAAAGATGGTCTTGTTGCAAAAAGTCTCAGTTTGCCTTATTTCATATTTTGAGAAAAGTCATTCCGTTTCCTATAAATTACCGTATTTTGCGACAGCGCGAAATGTGGTTCCCAGATCGTGGACTGTTATAGACTTCTCTCTTCAAGCCAGGATTTGAGTTATCGCAGACTGTGGACCTCACTGAAGGAGTCACATTTTGCGTTAACTCAATCTGTGTCCTAACAATCAATCACCGAAAGTCACAGACACCTTTCTAAGAAAACTAGTGATTCTACAACCTTTACAGCAGTCTTAACAAAGACGAACTATTTCCTGCGTTCAATATAGAATACAACACAAACAGCAAAAGTACTCATTTTCATATATACTTAAAAATTTTCGCAATAATTTGCTTGAGAACTTGATTTGCATAAATAAACAGAAATGATCAGTGTCATGTTTTCGTATGCGTTTTGTTCGAGTTCGTAATGATCTGCAGATAGGATGCAGAACGATTACGATCGGTAGAGGGACGTAGATGGTGAAAATGATTTGACACAAAGCGATTTGCCGCGTCCTCTTCGACCACTCTCAGCTATATTAACTGAATATAAGCTAAAGTTTGGCTGATCAGAACTTCACTGTGAGAATAAAAACTGCTTAACGCGCTCTTCACTTTACAACATTACATGTCAAAAATACATTTCCCTGTAACGACCAACAACCGGTCTTGTTTTTCCGAAGTTCTTATTGAAGTTCTTATAAAACAGCATTAAATCTACTTTCCTTCGCAAGCCTTTAAATAAAAAATTGCGTTAATGATTCGGCTAAAGAGCGGCGCTATGTTTACTTCACAGGGGCACCCAACGGCAACTTTCGGGAAAATATCTGTTCGGAAGACGATTTGAGAACTAGAATTTTCGGAACATTTGTTGTAAAATTTCTTGCTTGCCTGCCTCTCCTAGGATTTTCGAACGTCTACAACATGGTATAATTACCCGTTTTAAACGGATATTTACCCTAAAAAAGGCCACCTAGAATTTTCGGGAGCCTTTTCCTGGCTGAAATTTTCGAAAAGGTAAGTTTTGATCCCTATAATTTTCGGATCACTAGACTTTCAGCTAGGAAATCCGAACAGATGAAAAGTTTTTAGGGGATAAAAATATGCCTATATATACCGTTTAAATACTAAAATACGTTCAACAGTGCTATGTTAAGTGGTTTTGAACTATATCCTCGTTGGGTGCCCCTGACGTCACTCTAAAACCGTCCTCAACCCTCTAGAATTACAAGTTTTGCTCGAAGACCAAACTGCAACGAAGATTCTTTTCCAGTCCTATGCCGCAACTACAAAGATAGATCACATGACCTGATTGGCTTGCATATCACATTACGTCAGAGGACATGTTCACAAGAGAGGACAAAACTGCAACGGTACAGAAATGAAAATAAAAAGGGAGGAAACTGGGAAAAGGAAGGGCGGCGGAGGCTCTCTCTCCCTTCCTTTTTCCTTTTTCCCGCCCCGCTCCCCTTTTCGCGTACTTTTCACTTTCGCGTCTTCCCCACTATCCGTGAGATTGGAACAGGCTATTGACCTGCTGACTACCGATCCCAGCGTGTAAGAGGCCATAGTAAATGCACGTTGGTCAACCTCTCGCAAAGGCAAAGGAGAAAGACCATAGAAAGGAGATTAGCTGTACAAAACAAAAGCTATGAGTAAAATTTTTGTAGGTAGCCGGATATCGACATGCTTCCCCTCAAGACAAAGACACCAAGCCATATTTTCCTCTTTATCTACTGTATTTACAAAAAACTGCCAAAAGTCCAGTGACGCTTAAAGCGTAAATAAATACATTTACAAAAGAGAACAAATCATATTCCTTGCAAATATTTACAATGCATCAAACATGGAAGTATTTAATTCGTCATTAAACTTACAATGTATATGAGACAAAACCGCCGAGACGGTTATTAGTGCTTTTTTGCTGGAAGCAACGCACAGAATTCAAAGAAAAAACGTCATCACGAGAATCATGCCGTTACAGCAACGGAATTAACTCAAAGAATTTCGGACGCCGCGCGTGGTGTCTACGCGGCACTTCACTGCTAAATCTTTTACAAGGCAGCACGGACTGAAGGGAAGACTCACAAATCAAGCGATCTTACTGTGACTGTTGTGGAAAAATTGTTTGAATTTCAGCCGTCTCCTCGAGTCGCAAACTTCCGAAACAGATAACAACTTGAGACGATTTAGGTCCCGGTTGTTCAAACGTTGGATAGCGCGCGCTACCCACCGGGTAAATCACTATCCAGCAGATAAGTGTTAGGCAATCCAATATTATTGCGCTATCCAGCGGATAGATATTTATCCAGTGGATAGTGCTATCCACCTTTTGAACAACTGGAGCCTAGATTATAAAGAAAAAACACCCATTTTGTCTCAACTAGTTTTGCCCAAAGTTAATATAGTCAACATAACGGACAACTCTATGCGACACTTCCGGCTAAGAAGGCAGTAGCCTGTGTAGCTGGCGGGATAAGCGTGGGAATGCTGTATTGTTTTGGCGGCGGAGCCGCGAGCAGGGTGGATGTACGCTCACTTTGCATGGCGGCTCCGAGAATCCCGCCAGCTACGCTGGCTAAGAAGGCAGCGCACACCTAGGGTTAGTCCCGGCTGATCTTCGTGAATTCTTTGGACTCTCTTTATAGGGCTAAGCCGACTTCTTTAAGGTGGCCTCAACACTACCAGTCTTAATAAAGGTTGACCATAAAGAAATCAGAAACTGATTATTCAATTTAAGACGCGTGCAATTGGAGTTTTAAAGGCCTCCTCAGCGGTTCAATGAAACTCAAGACCAAGTTCGAGTAGTCTTACATATGACCCAATGTACAAACCATACAATCAACTGTACAAAAATTTTTCTACGAGACACTATCCGAAAATACGAAATACATTTTACTAGTATCTGTGATCTATGCTCTACCGCTTGTTTGTGACGGTAATAAAGTAAAATCTTAAGTCGTTTTCGAGTGTGAAATCTTACAGATGAGTGACCACTATACGGAGCAGGGTGGTGCAGATTATCATGCTGTACACTGACTTAGTTGAGTTTCTGAATTAGCTACTTATAGTGTAACTATTGAAATGAAAGCTTTTGAGTTAGTTATTGCCTTTGGTGCTGTTTTATTCGTTATACTGTACACGGCCCTTAGCACGGCCTTCCACAGAATCGTGTATACATTAAGTCATATTCTTTCATCGTTAGAGGTCTGACCCAATTCTTTCTTGACAGTTGTTTTCCCGTCTTTAAAGCGTTTTTATGTAGCCTTTCTGTCTATTTATATGCAGGGGTGAACCAATTTCAATGTAGACCCACAGATATTTTGGCAGTATATGTGTGGAGCTAGGCCAGGTAAGGTGGAGATTATCGGTCTTTTAAGACGTATGTACCTGTGCGTATAATTTGTTTTAATAATTAGAGGATTGTAATTTACAATACGCTATCAAGATAACTAGTAAATCTATCCAGTTCATCGCCAGCCGCACTGGAGAAAAGACTGCTAATTTGATGAATTTCCACCACACCGCTTTCGAAAACCAAGACCTAAAAAAACAAAGAAGCAAATTACAGACTGCTAATGAGAAATGGAGCCACTAAATATTGCCATTGATAATTTAATGTAGTTAAGACTGATCACGAAAACAGAATCCCCAAGAACTTGTTTCCCTTGCTTAACCATAGGAAGATTTGAACGTTGCAGTCCTCGCAAACATTGAAAATTGCCAATGATAGAGCGTAATTTGAACAATTATCGATATTAAAGCTTTGGGGGGTTAATTCAGTGTTCACTTTTGTGAATCGCAACTGCCATACACTTATCGGCCTGTAAGCCGAGTTCACAGGGTATGGCAGGGTATTCCCGGGATCCCAGATTTGAACAAAATACAGCGCGTAAATCGCGAAACTTTTGACAGGATACGGAATTTGACTGCTACCCGGAACGCGGGATCGGCCAATATTTTGGGCATGGATTCGGACTGAGATTGAAAATTATATTTGGAATATCGATGAAATAAGTTCGGGATGCGGAATTATCGTGAAAAAGGAACGAGGAAAGCGGGATCAGGTTCCCCTCTTTCCAGACTCGTGCGACTGTCAGGCTGAACTGAAGCATTGTCTATGCTAAAACGATTATATGTTTTTATAACTGCATTAAAACAAAAACGAGAGGAAAGTTAACGCTGAAACTATCGCTGTTGGTACTCTTTCGCCAACAAGAGCTTAGGTGTTCTGTTTCCTTAAGTTTGAAGAAGAGAGGTTAAGTAAAAAAAGGTAGTTCACAGGAAGCACACAGTTTCTTACCAGCTCGGGATTTCTACCCGGGATACCAATCCCCGAAGCTGAATAGTCACTGGACAGATCAAAACACGTGACTCTACATGAAATTGAACCAAAAATAATAAGAAAAGATCTCAGTCTCATGGAGACTCAACCAGTGGTTGGAGGAGGGGGTGGGGGTTGGGAAGCACCCCGTGACCATTTAGTAGGTTCTTAAGAGAAACATGCTAAACGATTATAAAACTCTCATATCCCTGGTAATGACCGAGCGGTACCTTTAAACTTATTACCTTTTTGGTTTTTCATTACCTGCAAATGCGAGAGAGTAAGGTTTCAACTGGGTTTTCCAGTGGAGACTACAAGGTGCACCGCAACGGTGGCCCCAAACGAAACGAAAAACATGGCGGAAACAGTCGTGTTGGAAAAATGGCCCAGACCCCACCGGCGTTTTGAGCAAAAATAATGTAGCGTTTTCGGGAATTTAAAAACACGCTGATCTATGTTCGTGAAAACGTAATCTATTTCAGATGACATTGTTAAACTCATTAATCATCCGCGTACAAAAGGACATCAAGAAGTTATCAGTGGATACCAGATACTACCACAACATTATCAAATGCAAACTTTAGCGTTGAGATTCTTCAAGCATTATTGGTCACTTTAGAAGCTATATAAAACACTCAAACAGATTAAGACAATTAAGAGCAATTTAAAAAAATGTTTTTATCGCTTTTTTTTTTTCCCAACCCACAAATTGCTACCGTTAGAATATGACGAAACACTCTTCCTCTTATTTGATACATTAAGTACTGACTCATCGGTTGGATTACAAAAAAAAGTTAATGTCACATGTAAAAAAAGCAACAGCGATAAGAACGTTCTTCTCACTTACCGTCCATGTTTAAATTTCTCTACAGCAACTGGACCTTGATCACTCTTAAGTAAATCCCTATGTATAGAATCAGAAAGAACTGAACTTTTTATTCAAGATATGTAAGTAGTCAAGAGTTACTCTCATGAATCTAGCACCCAAAGAACGGAAAACTCGCGACATGAAAAAAGAATAACCTAAAGGGAGAAAGTCAGGAACAAAGTTGCCCGCAAACTATTTTTCTATGAGCAAATTTTGAAAACGTTCGCGGGCAAAGGTTCACTTCGTCACAAGAAAACCGAAACAGTTCAGTTTGTCCGACATCAATCCTTAACAGCTACATCTTACAACTTTTAATAACATGTAACAAACACTGCAATAAGCCTTACGTGTTCGAACTTTATGGTTACACTGTTATACCAGCTACCAACTACTGCATGTTAATGGATCAATAGTAAAGTGTTTGTTCTTCCCCTTTGTAATTTAAAAACCAATATTCGTTTGACTCGAAGGTGACCTTGATGCAAATTTTCTTGGGCGTACCACGGAGATGAGTACTGAGCAAACCGCTTCTATTCCCATGTTAAATTTGCGGGGTCTGGGGGGTCCGCGGTCGTTCAACAAGTAACAGCTTATTTTATCTTATAAAATAAACAATAGCCTTACCAAACGTAAAGATTTGAATTTAAATCCAGCACATAAAAAACACTTGGCCGGCTACGAGACCACTGCACTGATATTATTCCATTGCCGCCCGTAGATGCGGGCCAACTGACCAGAGGTAATTCTGATAAATAAAACCAAGAAGAGGCCAAAGTAGTATAAGTTTTCGATAACACGGTTTTTAAAATCAACGTAATTAGTTTAGCCAATCACAAAAGCTTTGGACATTCCAGCGAACCACAATGGATTCCGATAAAAATGTGTTGGCCACAGCAGATATCAGGAAATATAATTATGAAATAAAGAATATACGAAAATCGTAGATAGGAACTGCGGAGTGAAGAATTAAATGGAAGGATATCATCCCAGTTATAGACGCAACTTTTGCAGTTGCGAAAATAAAGCCTGAAAAAAGTCGTCATCCTTTCATGGGTTTTTATGATACCGAACTAACTAAATGGCCTGCTCCCAGATGGCCAGTTTGCTTAACTGGTAGAGGCGCTGCACAGGTATCGCAGAGTGGGTCAAAAGCGTGCAAAGAAAGTTCCTCAAGGGTTCGAGTTCCGTGCACTAAGCCTGAATTATTTTTCAGGCTTTCGTTTTTAACTGCATAAGTTGCATCTATAACTTCGATGAAGTCTTTCATTCAATTAGCAAACATAACTCACAACAAGTTTTGGCTTTTTCACGATGACAATTTGAGAAGGTGGGTTTGGTTTTTCCGGTTTCTTTTCCATTCGTATTTTTCCCTTTCTTTCAGTCAATCAGAAAACGAGAGATTTTAAACCATACATTTTCAAGGTGGCTAAGACCAGTCAGTCTGCACTCAGTTCTAGTAATTATGCTTCAATAGGCTGAAATAGGTAAAAAAAATACTGCGCTTTTCCTACACTGACAAGTAACACTACAATAACATTTTACCGACAAATCAATGGCCAATCATCCGTCAATAAACTATACTCAATATTTTGTTACGACAAGTAACGCAGCAGAAGTACACCACTTTCTACAATTTTAACTTTTATTAACTCAAAACAAACTAGGTACATCGAATTACTCTTTTAAGGTTACGATTGTACTTGTACGTTTTGATTGTACTTCGCAAAAAAGATCGAATTAATAAAGACAAAAGGTAAAATTACATGTTAGACTAGCAGTAACCAAAGGTTAGGAAGTGCGGGCGAACAAGTACCTTTACCTTGCAGGTGCGATTGATGTTGGGAGCCGCTTTCATAATTGTGTACGTGAATCAAGGAAACCTTTTTTCGTTCCAGTGTGAACAAAAGAAATCACGGTGGATCATGAGGGCGTGGAAACTGAACTGAACAACTTAGGAACACAGTAAACAAGACTCACTGAATTCAACGATTTTATTTACAGTGGCTTAGATACAATTAGCCTGCGAACGGTGAGAAGCTAGGAGAGAAGGTTGTATTCGCAGGCAAAAATACAATGAAAACAGTAACACGTGACATAAGGAACGCTCAACGTCGAATGTGTACAGTCATGACTACTTGAAGTCTTATTATTCAATCCGATTACCAGTCCGTGTTCAATGACCAAAGGTCGTTGAAATGTAATAGAAAACCATGAAAAAAGTTTGAAGCTTTCAGATGACAAGCGACGTAACATGCCTGGAAACGTATAGAAATATAAAAACCATGCACTGTAGTGTAACCTGAATTAACTTACATGGATGGACTTAGGGCCTCTTCATATGAGCCCGGTTGACCCGGCTGGCCCGGTTTCCGAGATCTCGCCTCACCTCTAAATCCTTTTTAAAATTTTCGATGTGTTCATATGAGATGGCGGGCTGGCTCGGCTACCGAGATCTCGGTTTTTCCAACCGAGATCTCGGTAAGCGGGCTGGAAATTTTGCCATATGAACTCTTCATGCGGGTTACCGGGATGAATGGCGGGATGAATTCTGGCGGTCCGGATGGCATCGTCTTGCATTGCCTGCTGTATTTTCCACATCATAAGCATCCCATTTAACTGCAGTGATACAGCTTTAAGAGTTACCGATGCTAAGATAGGCCCGAAAGTTAAAATTTTTATGCTTCGCTATGTTTGCTTTGTTTCCCAAATTTGGCGCCAGAACTCGTACCCAGGATCTTTGACCTTTTCTCATCTCGGAAACTGGGCTGAAATTTCTCATATGAACCCAAAGCAAAATTCATCCCGGTAACCGAGCCAGCCCGGTCAACCGGGCTCATATGAAGAGGCCCTTACAGACTTTGCAATCACTCGTACTTTACTGAAGCGCTCTACTTCCATTTCCCTTGGTAAATAGATTTCCGGCCAACAAGGTGAATCAAAAAGTCTCGCATTTAAAACATAACGTGTACACCTGAATTTAATACGTGCGTTTTCGAATCGAACAAATATTGTTGCATCACTAGCACCCGAAAGACCACCTCGCTATACAGTTTATAAACTGCCGCTCACCAAGAATACTCTGCAGGCTCCTCTTGTCGCCCGCGTCAAGTTATAATGCATTTCGAGATGATACGCGCGTTTGAATACAACAAAATGCAGTTTTATCTCTGATAGTATGAAGAAGGTGATGAAGTTCAGTGAGTGACCTTGTGAACTGAAAGGCAATGTATTTTGTTATTGTCACTGAGCAACTGATTACAAGGCATCTATTCCTGCAATTCTTAAAAAATCGTGGAGGGATGACCCACGGTAGCTGACCGCCTCTATAAAGATGTTTTATTAAGGTCAAGAATTCTTTTACCGGACATCCAAAGCGATCTTTTGATTTCTCAACAACAATAAAGAATACCCGGAATCTCTCTCCTCACATAGCTGATTATAGTGCCGATTACATTGCCGATTATATTACCGATTACATCGCTGATTATATTGCCGATTACACCACTGATTATATTGCCGATTAAATCATATTGTCGATTATAACGCCAAAATATTGCCGATTTCATCCCTCATTACCGTCAATACATTGCTCTTACATCAGTTTCACGAAATTTCCTTGTGTCTCTCTCTTGTTTATATGCAGAAGAAAGACAGATAAGCCAAACCTCAGTTAAAATTTTAACAGTGGACAATGTTTATCACCTACTCATGGCGTATAGCCCTTTTGAATAAAGTATTTACAATAATGGACCCTCGATATAACGAACAAAACGTAAGGCCAAGGGAGTGCTATAATATATTGATTTCGCTATACCGAATTTTCGTTACATTGAGTTTCTTTTCCATGCATTTTACTAATTACTGAGGCGAACAACATCGTTCGCTCGTTGTACAGAGGACTTCGCTTTATTCAAGGTCCGTTATATCTAGTTTCCACTGTAATGGGATGTTCCAGTATAGAAGTAATATACACGGATTTGATAGCAAAAGATATGTAACCAAACATAATTTTTATGTCTGGAGTACCAACTACAAATAGGAAAAGAACTTTCTTAGTCAGCAAAAGACTTATCTACTTTCGTTTTGTTTATTTAATATACCAGATGAATTCCTGACAAATGACCAAATAATCAAGAATTCCCTCGTACCGTGGAGTGGACAAATTTATCGAAATTCAACAGGCTTATTATCACAGTGTACGTGTATAAATAAAAATGACCGACAGTTTATGGCATTGTGATATAACTAATGCCAGATTGTAGTAATAACTAAAGTCAAATATGACATTTAGAGATTTATTGAAACCAATGTCGGCAAAACTGCAAAACAGTGTGACACTTTGAAGCAAACCTCGACATCAGGTGGATAGAGGCATGTGCCGCCCCAAAGGGTATGGTTTTTGCGCCGTTTCTGTCCGAAAACAGATACAGACTTTGCCCATTTTGGTCTGGAATCGGGTATGGTTTTCGAGGAAACTACGGGAGTGTATGAGCGTATTTGTCGTTTCAATTCCAAATGAATAAGAAAAAGGAATGATATGCGAATTCATAAGAGGTTTCAAGAAATCTTTTTGGTGACGTTCTAACCTAAGAAATGATGACATGGTTTCTTAGACATGGTTTCTTAGTAGGAAAACAGTATGGATTTTTAGAGGCCAGGGACAAGTTTTTTTTGAAAGTCCCGATCACTATGTTTGCCGTGTTTGCATTCAACATCAAATTTTCAATAATTTTAAAAATGATACAATGAAAGTATCAGTAAACGAAGCAAAACTGACTGGTTTGTGAGCTTGGAACCGTGCTACTATTTAACTGGTCCTCAATTCAAAATTTGCATTCGGACTAGAAAAGTTACCGCTCCTTTCGAGAAACGGGCCCCACGTTTTAAAATGGGTGTGGAAAATGACATTTTTTTGGTCTGAAAAAGGGTCAGGATTTAGAAAAACAGGCGGCACACCCCCACCAAGAATTCTCAGGAGTAACCCCCCAGTCACTAAGTATCTGCGTACTCACTTTGATATGGACTTAAAACACATAATATGTTTATTTGTAGCCTGTCCGGCGTAGCTGGCGCGAGGAACATTTTGGAAGAGGACGTGCGGAAAAACGCCTCTCGTGATAAAGGTGCTAAGAAGGCTCCAATACTCGTCACAAATCGTTGAAACAGACACCACTTCTCTTGAATTTTCTAGACAATTCTTGAGATTTACTTCTCACACTTTTGCTCTCACTGTAACGTGCCCTCTCTTTCCCCAATGTTGAGCCACGCGTATTTTGAAGCACTGAGACCACTGTAATACCCAAATCAACATTGGAGAAGGGGAAACGCACACAAGTGCTTCAAAATTTTTGACGAGGATTGTAGTTTATTTGTCATTCTTAAAGCCACTGAAGTAAGTAAAGCTTATGAAAGGTATGACAACGTATCTAGTTATCCTTGCACCTATCCACCTTCCCCAGGCCGGGAAGTGTAAAAGTAGCCGCGTACTCTAAAGTTACATTCCCTAAAGACAAGTCAAAGTTTTAGTTGTCGTTTAGTTGTTCCACAACATTTTTTTCGATTTCTATTTGAGGTACGTAGTTTCTGTTGGCCGGATTGTCATCGATGTTCACATTTCCTTGCAAATCTTGTCCTTCCTGATCTTGTCCAGCTTGAATTTCAACCACAGCGTTGGTCGCTCCAAAAATTCGAATCTGTATTTGCTCAGCCTGAGCAATGTTTACAGTTCTAAATAATAACTCGATAAAAGCGACCCGGAACTGTCTGATTCTTACTGAATAAATCATCGGGTTGAGCAACGAGTTCATGAAAGATATTGAAACAGAAAAAGAGTGAAACAAATACATTGTCTCAGCAGTGAGTTCCTTCTGAAATTTTGAACACACAATCATGAAAATGATCCCAGGTGTTAAACACGATAACAACACAGCGAGAATGATCGACGTCAATTTAAAAGCCTTCCTATCTCTCTCAAACTGCTGCCTTGCCTCTTGAGTAACTTGTTGCGATGCCAGTTGTATTTCGTGTCTGCGAGTTTCAATGTAAACTGTTACATGGCAGTAAACTATTAAGCCAATAGATAAAATAACGATTATTAAATTTGTGTGTGCAATAACAGTTACGTCAAGGACTGAAATAACTTGCTGAACGATGGACAGGAGCCATAGCAGAGCAGAGGCAATCAGTAAACGACCTTCGGTGACGAGGGTAATGTAGGCGAAAGGACGCTTCAAAGCAAGGTACCGTTCTCCGCTCAGCAAAACCATGTGTAAAAGCGAAGCAATAACTAAAAAATTCATCACTGGTCTGAGAAGTCGCCATGCACAATATGCCGAAGGCGGGTCAAGTAAGAATATTATTGACACTATCGTGAAGGAAGGTTGAGCTAGAATCCCTACGGAGAAGTCAATTAAAGCAAGGAGTGCCAGTAGAACATTTGATTTGTGGTTTCTCAGACGGGATTTCATCTTCACAGAGATCATCACCAGTGCGTTCAAAACTGCTGTGAGAGGAAAGATGACGATGTTGACGGCGATGAGAAAGATAAGGAAAGCTTGGACCGAAGGGGAAATCTCATGTAAAGTTTTGGCAAAGAAGAGGTCAACCCCCGGGCCAGTCTTGCATCCAGCAGGGGTACTGTAGCTTGAATTCATCGCCTCGACAGTACTCCGCGACTTGTAACTTACTTCGGTTTTTGAAGTGAATGAAATGTGTTCGTGTCGTCAGTGAAAATGTTTAGTTTTTGTTCATGCTTTACTTTGCTGCTCGTAAAATTTACATTTCTTTACGAGTATATATTCGGTTATTTGGCCAACAAAACAACATTCAGTTATTTTGGGCAACAATTGGTATAATCTTGCGCCCATTGGGTTAATATAAATCGCATAAAATAATGAATGAATAATTCACTAATGAACCCCTTCAAAACCCCTCACCTCCGCTTTGGTGTAACTGAACCCCAACTTAGCCTAACAATTAGCGACCACAACCTCCTTTTGATTGTCAAAATAAATAAAGTAATACCACCAGAAAAAAAAGAATTTATTCAAATGTTCCTGTTTAACGCGACTTTCTCTAATTTCAAATTAATTTTCTCATAAATGGGATATAAACCAAACTAGTATATTTAGAGTTGTTTTCAAAAAAATTATACACCTGAAGAAAATAACAGCTGCTTCTTTCATCATAAAAAGTAATATAACTGTGATCAGACAGCTGATATTAAAAGCCGACTGAATACGGAGATAGAAGTTTAAAAAAACAAAACGGGGTAACTGGGAAAATCAAAATGATGATTTGAATTAATGATGAAAATCACCTTTCATTTATTAACTAACAACGATAAGAATGGAGGAACATGAAACACTGATCAGAGTGAATCAGATTTAAATGTTGACGACCAAATTATGTTTTGAACAGGTTTTCCACTGCACTTTTTGTATAAACTGAAGTCCGGTGTACAATTTTCAGCACAAAAAGCCACGTTATGGCACAAGAAAATGCTTGTTTCACCAGATAAAAATTCTTAACTTTAGGAACCCTTAAAATACAGCATTTGGGTTTTAGCTTCTCGTTTGACACTAAACGTTTTTATTTAAAGGAGTTATGTGTTCTTCATACTTTTCAAAATTTTCAAAGCGTTCCATGTTTTCCAGTTTGAGATGTTATCTTTTTCCTGGTTCTTAATCCTGATTCTTTCAACAGCTTTTCTAGTGATACCACTTACAAATAATTGCCATTAAGGAAAATGTTGAATTTTGCACTTTTCAAAGAAGATTATCCCCCCAAAAACGGAATGTTGCGTGCAATTTGGTGTTGGCTTGAATAAAAACTGAAGGCGAAAGAAAAGAAAAGAAAAGGAAAGCAGGAAAATAATTGAGCACTTACTGGAGCGGAAAAGAGCGATGGACTGAACAAGACGCTGTTATGACCGGCGCTTTCACAATAAAAACATATCCCACAAAGTGAAGGTAATTAACGAATTATCCAGAACTAATCTTACTGGTACACAAAGGTGCGGTATGCTTGGCTTGCAAGTGCGAACTTCATCAGGAACTATCATTTTTTTGATACCTAAAATCTTTTAAGAAGACTGAATGCATCATTGAATTTATACATTTATACATGTACATATAAATTCACAAAAAACTAGGTCATCAAATGTGGAGTTTTCCTGTTTTTCCAAACGATAGGTTATAACTACTGTCGAGTCGCTTACAAAAAAAATTTCTCCATGCGTTCTAAACGCGTCTCAGTTTTATTCCTAGTGAAATTTCCAATAAAGATGAATAAACAGTTTTAAAAAGCGTTTTATCATGGACCCAAACGAAAGAAAAAAGGCAAAAGTCCTATCGAACTCAACTAGCCTGTCACTGTTTTCCACACACAGTTTTAGGGATTTAAACGACACTACTTCTCCCTGAGTTTTTTGCCGCACCTTTTTCAGAGCCCTTGTGTATAAGCTCTAACCGTCAATAATCTTAAGATAAAATCTTCTGTCGATTGCACATTCTTAGGAGGGCTTTTCACATAAAGTGTCTCTACACTACTTGTGATGTCATTACCTTCAGTTTGAGATTTCAGGTCTGAAAGGAACTGTTTAAATGAGTTGAGCAGGCTGGTTAGTATGGCTGGCACGCTTCACCGGACTGGCTTAGGCTCGGCTCATACCTTGTTTCTAGATAATATTTTCGTTGCTTATATACGAGAAGGCGGGGTCGCCTACTCGCCGTCCCTTGAGCAACTGAGATATTGAAAAGCTTTAAGGGCATGCCAACCCAAAACATATTTCTGCTTTGAGATATTCCTTTTCCTATAACTTGAATCTCGATGATCATTTGGCAAAGTCAGAACAATGTTCGAATGTACTTTTGCACTTGTACATCGATCTGTAGCTCTACGCATCTAATTTCACATTTAAAACAGCGAAAACAAGGAAAAATTGCATGCAATATTGCGTGTGAGTTCAGCGAAACAGACACACTGAAGGGGAATTTTTCTGAATAAAGAGAGGAAAACAAGAAAAGAAAAATAATTGTACACGAAGCGGGAACAAGCAATGAAAACACCTGTTAAGAGCCCTTTCACAACGATAATCCTTAAAAGGAGGATAAAAAAAACCCAACTAATCCAGAGTTTATCTCTTATGTTATATCAAGCTTTAGCGCGCTTGATCGGAAACTGGCCATCTATTGAGTGAAAACAAATATAACTACGTAAAACATTTAAGGAAGTTTAACAATAACACAGCAAATACAAAAGAAGGCAAGGATGGACAAAACCGAAGAAGATTAAAACGGATCGCAATCGGTGTTTTGTGGTTCAGCTTAACTGGTTTTAAAATTATTTTTCTCTGTTGTTTGTAATTTCACAAACGTGCTTGTCGTGAAGATGCGAATTTGTCTAATACAAGTACTAATTAATTTGCTAATGTTAAGTTCCATGGTGAGTAAAGGCGAGCAATTGGCATGAGTAGACCAACGCAATATGGTCCCTTAAAACTAACGCAAACTGAACACAAAGTAAATTAGTATGTTAAAAAAATATATTGCGGAAGGGTTCTTGACAAACTAACGGAGACGCCTAAGAAGCTTATCAGCCACAGCAAATTTGAGACTGAACTGGTTGGTCAGTCTTACCACTCAAACGGTGAGCTACGTAGCAGATCATGATGACCTAAATCATTTACTGGGTTCGCGATCTCAAGAGATTAGCTGTCAACCATATCTTTTTTAATGTGGCTTATTTTTTTAGGATGATACCAACCGTTCTTGATGTTAAAGAGCCAAAGACTACCAGATTCACTTCCTGCCTGATAACAAAGGGAAAAATAAAATGAATTTTAAAAAACAAGCCCAGTGACAAACATGGTTACCGTAAAAACCGCCAACAATTTATCAAGGTTTGGAGAGGAGTAGGTAGCCTATTCTAGGCGTTACCCCACCCCACCCCCTCACTGTTTTCCTGCACCGTCCCCACAATCTGAAAACCTGAAACAGGCTATAAAAAAAACAGGCTACTAGAACAAAGAGTGTCTCACAGTCACTTCTCACTGTCGTAAGGAACCAAGTACAAAAACTTCTTTTGCCAACCGCAAGAACTGTTTAAAAATTTAATATCAGATGAGACTGAAAACGCGATTGTCTCCTGTCGTTGCTTCTAACTTTTGTTCCTAATTTCGACCACCGAAAAAAAGTTTACTCTGCAAAATTCCACGATAATTGTACAGGCTTCATATGGACTCACATCATAAGCTTACATTTTTATAACGGGATGTTTGCATGGTTTACTCTTTGCAAACGGGCGCATAAACACAAGTAAGCCTTCACAGTAAAAACCATCAAAAACACGGATGCTGTTTTGGTGAATTGTAAAGTGAATCACTGCTACTCTTACAGTTATCACGTCTTAAGTTGCGAGTCTCCTGACCATTCACTACCAGTGGAGAGTTCACTGAAAAAATTAGGTGTTCGCTTACCAGCAGACAAGGTAACTGCCAAGGGGATAAATCCAGAGCAGAAATCCGGACAATGTTTTCTGAAAGGAAAGGTTCATTAAGTATTGATCACATGATTCTTCATAAAACTCGAAAGACATTTACACTATAAGCTTTGAAATTGTGACACTACATTGTACATCATTGGGCAATTTTAAGCTAAAATTCATTTGCCTACAACCAAATGAGCTTCAAAATCTACAAGTCGATCCTTCGTAATGGCCTTTACTTTAATAGGAGAGCTTAAGGATAACAACGATGACAGCACTAAGATCATTAAAGAGCAATAGGTTTAGTAGGCAACTTGACAACATCTCTGCACATACATCATACTTGAGGGCACATTTCCATGCCTTCATTGCAAGGAATCTGAAGGGAAATATTTTAAAGCGGCAAGCTCTTTTTTAGCCCCCGAACAAAGCTAAAAGAAAACTGGCTTACAAGTTTTATGGATGACTCAGACACACGATTAAGAAGTTTCTTTCTCCTTCTAATTGCAAATTCAGAGTCCCTAAGACGTCCGCTCAGTTCTAGGAAAGTTCGTCCACATTTGAAAACAAGTGAGCGAGTTGGGGTGAATCGCGACAAAGTTTGAAAGAACTTCGATTCATCATGATTTTATAAGTGTGGTTTTTGCTAACTTGAATGAATAGACCCATTCGGCTAACTCAATGTTGTACCCAATTCAAATCTCCCGGGGATAAGATTCTTTGTGTATTGTATTTGCATTATAATGTGGCATTCACATTTAAATGATATGGAAATTACTGAAACAAAACGTTTTATTCCCAAAGGGTTTGAACTGTGTACAACATTGAGTTAGCCGAACAGGTCTATCATCAAAACGGTGAGAAAGTGATCAACTTTTTTTCTGTTCCTACCTGTATCGGGTCTGTGAGCTTTTGGTGGGGCTCGCCCTCCGTGTCTTTCACAATGAAGAATGTATCCCTAGGAAAAAAAAACGATGCACTGCTTAAATACAGCGAAAATATAAAGACCTTAACTGAGCGGAAAATAGACACCAGGTCACTTCGAAAGGGGACAGTATCATGATAGTTTTCCCACGTTTTGGTACGACTCCACTACAATTATACGATCTACGGTGACAAGGGGTATAAAATGCCTTGAAGGCATACCAAATCCCCTTCTTTATACTTTATACTTTACTCTTGTAGTGTTAAAAAAGGTGCACTGTCACTCAATTATCCCACGTTTTAGTAAGACTCCACTACAATTAAGAAGGTACACCATCTAAGGTGACAGGAAAGTGATGTCGACAGTTTTGGTTGATATTACGTAAATAACAGGAGAATATGGCGTTCTAAACAGGCCCCTAAGGAGGGAGGGGGTGCGACGAGTGCGCTCGCACCCCGCTCCCCCTACCCCCAACAGGCCCCAGAGGTCCACTTTTTTGCTGATCAATGATTTAAAACAAACTGATTTTTTTAATAGTATTGTTCTATTCTAATTCACTGATTGTGTACAAAAATTGAAAATACTGTGAAAGAGTTGCCAGCCGGTTAAGTATAAAGAAGGGCATTTGGTATGCCTTCAAGGCATTTACCCCTAACTAATACGTTGCTTGCTCCCTTATTTCCACCCTAACAGAAAAATTCAGTTTTGGAGGATTCGTAGCGTTGCTTGCAGGATGCATTGAAGTTCCTATTAAAGCTACCCTACTCTTGTAGTATCAAAAAAGGTGCAATGTCACTCAGCTCTAAGCCCTTTGATATAAATTAGAATAATGCGAGTAACATGACTTTTAACGTTTAACTTTTTGGTAAAATAAAGTAGTCTCTTTGACCAAAGAAAAATCAATTCTGAAGTTCAAAATGTGAAAATATATCCTTTTTTTTTTGAAAACGCTCGTAACGCAGTCTCAGACAACCTTATTCCTTTCCTAGAACCCTCCGCCTTAGGCCTTATAGGTCCGTCCCCTCGTTGGATCGCATCCCCCGAGAAAAAGTCCTGGCTACAGGCCTGCTAAATAATAACTTCTCTCTTTATTATCTGTACAAGACGCTACACAAAATTCTGTTACTATTATTTTCCGACATTTTCAACTATTGGCCCAAAATTTACGTATTAAGAAATAGTAAACGTGCAGCGTGCAGCCATTGTGCAACCATCGCGAGAGGTTGCTGAGCACGAAAGAGGGGTAAAACTCTTTGAAGCAGTTGAAATACAGGCCATGCACTCTTATGGAATTCCCCCTGATACAAACACCTTCATTATATTTTCAAGTATCACTCAATACAATCGGTCAATCTGTTACTTACCCCATCTGTGCCTATATAAACATGGTTAGGATCATGCGGGAGAAATCTCAGTATTAACGCTTGAAAAGTCATCTCATTTTGTAAACCCCTACAAACAATAGAACAAATAGATTTAATCATACATTATCAATCACAATCAAGTAAAAATTACTAAATTTAATAAACTTCCTTAAGTTGAAAAGGCCACTAGAGTGAGGAATGTGGCTACAGCTTATTCCACCGAACCTTTCTAATATCTATGCTTCATAAAAGACTGGTCATGAGAATTTAAGAAATGATCAATATATACTTTAACAACTTCTTCATACTAAATATATAGGAAATGTATAAGGACATCAAATGAGAATTCCAATTTTGACCCAAAATAATGATTTTGTTTGAGTTAAATATACTCTACTACTCTACCTATGCGTTAAGTGTATTTATCTGGCTTCCGATGGCCAAAATGGAATGGATAGCGAATTGGGCCAACTCTCATGTTGAACATAAATGACCAAAAACTGATCGTGGTGTTTTTTGTTTGTTCGTTTGTTTTTGTTCTGTTTGTTTTTATTTATTTTTTATTTAATTTTTTTTTCACCATTCAAAGAATTAATTGATATCATTCGGTTCAAGTTTCAAGTAGATCCTTGTATGATTGTTTCATTCTATATCTAGATTACCAAGAAGTCGTCCCAAAGAAACATAACTTTTTCAGCCCCCTTTTTAGTCGTCACTGGATATAAGATGAGACATTGCTTCTCGTGTTCGACAGAACCTAAAACAGTTTAGTTTTCCACCACTAATAAGGTCTGTCCATTATCCCAGTGTTCATCAGCTTGTTTGAAGGCACACCCTCTCTTTGAAAAGACTGACTGAAGGAAGTTGAAAGGCAAGATTCCTATCAGTTCATATTTGCCAAAGAGCGAAACACCCAAGTCAGATATCAACGCGAACAGTAATCGAGGGTGAGCCTTTTAATTAATTAATTAATTTTAATTAATAATAATAATAACATTTACTCATTCGATAAAACACATATCGAGAGTTACAAACGTCTTAAATTATCAGATTAAAAACTGTTGAATGATGCACAACTAAGAACGCAAAAAAAAGTTTAAAAAAAAGTATAATCATATTGCTGGGTTATAATTAAAGTATAGCCTATTTAATTTCAAACAAAGTGCAAGAAAACGTAACCACTAGTCATTTTTAACAGAAAAATGGCTAAAACCTGCTATCTGTGAGCTTAAGGTTAGCGATTATGACAGCCAATCAGCAGGCGACACTTGTGTTATACTGACTTGTATGATTTTAGTTGATTTCAGATTCTGCAACGGCATAATTCCACCAAAAACATTTTTTCGCAACTCCGTAAAATTCTCCTCTTGCAGTAGCAGTAAAATAAGACATTAATTCCTGCCTTTGTTTGGTACTAAGCCTTGAATCTCTAGTAAACTGCTACACAACGACGTCTATACTCAAGACAAAAAAGAAATTACAGACCTCAAGGGCGAATGAAGAGATATTGACGAACTTCTTATAAGCTTTAATTTTCCTCCAGGAGACAACCCTAAAATCCCAAAAAAAAAAATCAGTTAGAAATGAACCCCTTCAGCTAAGAATATTCAACATGCGACATGCTTTAATAATTCTAATTCACAACAATCTATACAATCTTGAAATTCCAACTCAAATCCAAAGCATTCCAAGTAAAAAACATAAAAAGTTTGCTATCAAACTTGTCAGTGGAATTCCTTACTAAAAATACGGTGACTATGAAGCTGTTTGAATGGAAAAGCACTTAGATGAGTGAAACAACAAATAGTGCGCATGGGTCGTACAAATATACAACTGACCTAAATCCGACTCTGAGCCCGCGCTGTTTGCTCTCTCAAGTTCAACAACAACCTGTCAAGAGAAAAAGAGTTGACTGACATGTTTCGGAGGCAAATAAAACAGGAAACTCAAAACAAAATCAACCGGTATCAATAAAAGACAATAAACGGGACAGAGAGGAACACACCCAGTGTAGCCGGCCTTGGGATATGTAAATTTCATAAAAGTTATTTTTAGACCAACTAAACTCTTGAATTAATCGGAAGTTGGTTTCCGGAGAGGTCCGCAAACTCTAATTCAGTGTTACAATATTCTGATTTTTATTTATTTTTTTTTTTGCTTTCAGGCAGTCGAGCGTGGACTTAATGTCGTTTAAAACAATCGATTAACATTTGCGGACGTCTCTGGAATTAAACGTCCGTTAAATTTTAACCACTAAGAATAACTTGAGTGAAATTCCCACATCCCAACCAACGCCCTAAGATTCCCTCTCTGTCCCATTATTCTCTCTCGGTATTAACATATATGAATTACCCAGAGGTAAATAACAGCGTTTTCTTCTAAAGAGGCTAACTGGAATGACAATCCTAACATATCATCTGCAAACAAAAGGAAAATAAGCAAAAGAGGTTTATGCAAAAATGTCAAACAAGGAATGCGGTCTTCAATACATGACCGAGTTCAAAGTTTTTACTGTAATTTCATTAGCTCAACTAGACTGGGTCGGTGCTGTGTCGAACTGCACTGTGGTACTGTTTTAAGGAACGAATAGACCTTGTTTGCGATACCCGCCATATTTACACGCGCTTTAGGACTGATGGGATAAAAGTAATGTCACATGGTATTTAAGAGTGCAAACAAGTGATAAAATTTACCAATACGAGATATCACGAGCAATGATCAGAAAGAAGAAATAGCGTCCCTCAAACAGTCCCATAGAGAAATTTCACGCGACGACGATGCAGTATCTGGTTAGATCTCTGCAATTCCGTAAACTCTGGGATTATACAACTTCGTAAGGGGTTTGTTTTAGGTGGTCTAATAAACGGCAGGGGCTTATAACCGGACTTAAAAAGGTGTTTCGAAACAAGCTACATAGCAGTGCTGACTTTTTTAACTTGATTGTATTTTTAAGCTTCAACACATTTCAATACGTGCTAAAGAGGGGCTTATAATCAGGAGGCCAGTTCTGAATCATGATTGGCAGCACCCTTAGTTGGCCCAGTGTATCGAGCAATGAAGCTCGACGAAATTGGTGGAATGTTTGATCTTCTTTGGTTGCTTTTTGGCGATTATATCGCTTACTTCAAGTTCAAGCAACCGCTCACCTGACATCATATTTGATCCGCCAGAAGCCCTCGCGCTATAAAAACAAAAATCAAAGTTAGCACTAATCAATTAAATCTTAAGGTAAATAATTTAAGTAAAATTAAAAACTGGCAAGTGGAAAGTGGCAGTTACACCATAGTTAATACAGTGGAATGGTTATGAAGCTGGACACATTTCTTTGATATATGTTTTTGTTACCTCATTTTGAACTTACTGACCAATACAAACATCGCATTAATTTATTTCGTCACACTTTGTGAACAAAACACAAAGGATTATGCACAGCCACGCAGCTTTCAACATAAACTGCAGCACCGTCGTTTTCATTTTTGATGTTTGCCCGCTTTCATAATCAGTCTCAATACGAATTGCACACTATGCTGAAATGAGGTCACACGGACAATCTGAGGTCCTGTTTACATGGATGTGGAGTCCCCAGGTAGGTAAGGTAACTCGCTTTGGTGGGGTAACACGCCTGTCCATAATTATAATCTCTCATTTTTATTTGATCACGTTCACATGATAGGTGGGGTGACCCGCCAAGGCGGGTAGACTATTGTTGAGTAAATGGTGTGAAAGTTTAATACTTACAGTGCAGAATGTTTTAAACAGCACCGGATAATGTGTGAAGTCTTACGAAGATTTCCACGATTTCTGAAGAGTTCTAAAGTTCTCAAAATCTGAGATTTAGGGGAAAGTGCGATCATCCAAAAGGCTCTAGAAAAGTTTACTTTCTAAACTGATTAGATGTCGCTAACACACAAATCTATTTAGCTGAAAATAGCACTTTAACATGATAACATAAATGATTATTGTTTTTAGATTAAACAACGTTTCCTTTATTACCTTGATGCTGCTGAAATTTCTTGCAACATGAGTCTATGGTAAGCAAGAAATTTATTTTGACTTTAACCATAGCGTTTAGTTGCCTTAGATTTTATGTTGAACATATCTTTAGCTTACAAATTTACACTGAATTCACGTGTTAAGGAAAGGTTTTTTTTTTTCACTTTAGATGCTTTAGAAGGTACATGAACACAGTTATACGACAACAAACAAAACTCGATTTCAGTTGTTTTAACCTCCCTTCTTCTAAAGATCTACCCAAACAGTTGAGCTCAGCGCTAAAAAAAGTACTGAATAAAAGTGACAGTAACAACAAGTAACTTAGCAAAACTTTAGATTACAAACTTACAGTAAATTTACATTGTAGAAAAAGGTTAAAGGTGCTGTTTTCATTTTAGGTGCTTTAGAGGGTACATGATTACGCGACAACACAACAAACTTGATTTCAATTGTTTTAGCCTCTCTTCTAAAATTCCGCACAACCATTTAAGGTTAGGGTTAAAAAAACACACGCTTTTTAGTTCACGAGAAGTTTAAAGACAGAATTTAAAATTAATTACGTTTAAACTGTTACTTGCTTTAAAAAACACTAGCAATATTATGTACATTAATATATGTGCAATTTAACCAACTGTAAAAACTAGACCTTAGAGATTGTCACTCCGCGCTCCTTGAAAACAATTGCGTGACAAGTGTGTCAACTATTTTGTCACATTACTGACTCACCTGTCTCCTGGCATGACGAGTGGTAATAAAGAAACCACTGGGCTTAGGTGACTCTCGTCTTTCTTCAACACACCAGCTGCCAAAATTGGGCAATTACTCAGCAAGCACTCACTCAGTAGCCTCCCACGCAGACGCTCTTAGGGGTTCGTCACGCGTTTCTCCCGGGAGGATTGCGTGACGAGCCAAAAGAACGTCTAAGGAGGAGACTTTTCACTAATGGACGCATTAATTTATTCCGGCTTTTGAAACAAATCACTCAAAGTTGTACAGTTGCAGTAACTTTCATTCTTGGTTGTTTACGTGGCTTTCCCTAGCTACCTCGCCTAACCCAATGTAAATTGTTTCAATGGGTGTGCCACTACTAACATGGAAGTTTCTTAGTTCACAAAATCACATTAAACGTTCCATTTCATTATTGGTATTCCCTTTTGGCATTTACAACGTTTATTCATGCACGCCACAAGACCTAAAATTGTATAGATGCAAAAAAGATTTCTACTCGTGTGATTAGGATACAACACAGAATTGGACACAACCAAATCTGGGCAGAAATCGAGATATACGGTTTGTGTACAAAATTGCAAGTAAATTCATCGAGTACAGCAGATAAACTGCATGAGCTCGATGTTACGTCTTTCTAGTATTCAGAGGTAAAACGCCTAAAATAGCGAAGCTGCTAACATACATACATACATACATAAAACTTTATTAACGTGTCTTGGAATGTCTAGCCGATGGGGTTAAGAACCCCTCTACTAATTGGGGACACCTTTATGATGCTTTCGGTTTACTCGTGAGCAGTTATAGACAGAACATTGTGAAATCTCAACTCACCTGTGCTAAATGTAGGGGATCTTAAGATAACGTTGCTGTCACCAGCAGAGATTCTGGACGCGAAATGCATAGAAGAAGGTTCTCGTAAATCCCAAGCCACAAGCGTTCCATCGTCCTGTTATGTTGATACAAATGCAAAAAAAATGTTGCTATTGTCTCCTGAGAATCTTTTCTTTAGGATTGACAGATTATTAGGGAAGAGGAAGAACTCGTAATAGTTTAAACTATTAATTTTCTCCTCGTGGTGTTATAGAGGCTTGAAAAAACATACGAATGAACGCAAATGAATCAAAAACTGAATAAAAAAAATCTTCATCTCGGCTGTAACTTGGATAATATACCAAACATCAGCTGACGAAACTTACCAATCCTGCAAAAGCTAACGTTGCCTTAGAAGGGCTCAAACAACAGCACATCGGTGTAGACTCGCAGATTAAAATCCTGAGAAAATGAACAGCACATTCCTTGGGTGGGCAAATGAGCAATAAGCCTAAGTAATCAACCAATGCTATAACAAAGACCAGTGAAAAATTTACGTCTAGGTATAATACCATTAACTTACTTTCACCTTCATGCATTAGGCTAACTATGGCTTTAATGATAAAGTGCACGCATGTCGCTGTGGTGAGGGCACTCGCCTCCCACCAATGTGGCTCGGGTTCCAATCCCGGTGTCGATGCCGTGTGTGGGTTGCGTCTTTATTGAACAAGCAAAGAGGAGCACGCACGTGAAAGATGGTTTCGCTGCACTGATTGAACGACAATTCTACAATGCAACTCCCTGGCAACATCTCCGATTCCAAAATATCTCACTTTAAAGTCGAGGCTAAGTGCAAAACCTTTCTTGTGATAATGAGTTTATTTGCATAAGAGTAAAGAAATCATTTTCGTATCAATGGCTTCGCACTTAGCTCGCTTTGAAACAGAGGCTTGGGGCAACTTGGAAATGGCCTATTGCTGAATTGGAGGAGTATAGTGGACTGGAATGTGCTGTCTATCCAGTAATTCAGAATTCTATAACCCTAAGCTTAGTGCGTGCGCACTTACCTCTGAGGTTCTGAGGGTTCATTAGTGTTCCAAAAGCATACCAAACCCTTCTCTTGGACGCTGCTATTGATCTTAAACGAGAAAAATATAAGGCACTGAATCAGAAACTCATTCATCATAACCGACAATAATAGAATTGCTCCAGCTTTGTGAAGTAACTTTGACTGTGGCACCAGCATCATCATCATCATCATCAGAATAATAATAACAATAACAAACTTTATTTATATAGCCCTATTTCCAGAAGCTCAATAGCGCTTTACAGAATTCATAAGAAATAAAAATAATAAATAAAAAGCTGACATCGAGAGATGATAAAAAGAATACCTAACGAATTCAATAAGTTACGATAAAAATCCTACTTACAAATTCTAAGCTGCAACCAAAAACTAAATCCCTAAAACTTACGATAACATCTAGAAGATGTATGATTTGATATTCTATAATTTTATAACATTGGCTAAACCTAGTCCCCGTTAGTAAGTTTAAAAAGGTAAGTCTTGATGTTGGTTTTTAACTCCGATAATGAGGCACTTCTGCGAATATACTCATCAAGTCGAATATGCGTGTTATGTGGTTGTGGTTCGTGTTGTGTCTTGCGTGCTTATATCGCCGCTTCAAGACAAGAGGATAAAACTGGAAAACAATGGCTATCGTTTACTGGTGTTGAAACAGCCTTTTTAACACATGCACCAAATAAGATGACTGCCGAGGCGGGAAGCTTGAGGCTTTGACGAAAGTGAGTTTATGTGGGGTAACGAACTGTTTCCCCCAGGGAGGAGGAGATGGTAAGAGTTCGCTGTCTCAGACCAAACCTCAGGCAGTGGAGGAAGGGGAAGTCCGGATCAGTAATCTCACCTTTGAAGTAGCTTTTCCCTTTTCTGTTACAGCACCATACGCAATTAGTAGGAAGTGCGTTTGAACTGGAGATATATGCACACACGTGACTGGTCGGCCTGAAATATAATAAATGGTAAGATAATATCACAGTAAATACACACAGCCTATTTCTACAGAGGTAAAGACAGTCAAAGCCTTCGTTAAGAGACAGAACTAGGTATCCGTTTTAAAGAAGCGGCTTTGTTAGAAAAGCGCGGTTGGTAATGGCAATGGTTTTGGCGGAGGAGGGATGGAGAACTGGTCAATAATGTTTCCCTGACATGGTGCAAGGCATATTCGAGTACGGTACATATTTATAAATTCCATTTATCAGGAGAGAATTCATTTATCCTGCTGCTCTCTCTTTATTTTTTCTTCCGTTTACATATTTAAATTTTTTTTAACTATCCTCTGCTTGCAAACAGCTAAGCTAGTCGAGGCGGAGGAAGAAAACCATGAGGTACACATTTACCAGATTAAGAGTCCAAATATTGGCGTCCGTACAGTACTAGAACATGCGCAGACAGAACCGTTCAATACTACAACGATAAAAGACTGGTTAGCCGAGATAGGATGACCGATTTTATTGTTGGTTAGACCATTTTGAAAGACTCTCGGTATTAAAAGTTGGTAAAAGATTAGCGTCATTCTCAGAAACATTTTAGGCGTGTATGCAACAAAGAAAATCCCAAACGATCAGCAACGGACTTCTAAAACCAGAAACAAACAACAGGTTAATTCACCACAGACCTTCAAGATACAAGTGTTTGGTTGACAGCTGCATGAATCCGTCACTACATGTCATATCCTTTCTTTCTTTAAATTGAGTACTTGTTTGTTCGCTGACGTTTTCTTCAAGTAGGATTAAGCACGTCTGTAAAAGAAACGTACAAACTGCTTAGAACAAGAACCCAATAAATCCCTAATTTGGCTCAGATTGCCGCAATCAATATGAAGTTACAGTCCCATGGTATGAACTGGGTCTTATGAAACTCAGAGCTAGTTTGTTCGCTGTTTTAATGAGAAAAATGCTTTTATTTCCAAACTTATCCTGTTTTACTTAGAACTGCTTAAACAAGGAAGGTAAGCTCAGTCGGTAGCGCGCTAGACGAGACAGAAGGTGACGGGTTTGATCTCCGCGGGCCGGTGCAATAATCAGGGCCTTAAAATTTCACACTTCAGATACTTAAGAGAGAATGGGTGCAAGGGTTAGTTATGAATGGTCGATGGCACTCAAGGCAACCATTAACCAATCATAAGTTACAAGGTACGCTTGTCCAGCCAAACGATTCCAAAAATCGTGGCGTCGAAAGCTTGTACCCATATCTTTTATAGTTTTTGGAATGGGAAATTCCTGACAACTATCTTTGACCTGCAAACGATAAGAACTTCACGTGGTTGGGATAAAAACGTAGAACTGGCTGTCCTGTGTCCCGTAGGAGGTGTAAAAGCGCACAGTAATTTTTAGAGAGTTATTATAACTCCAAAAATGGAGTAAAAATTTTCGGTACAGGATAACCTCTTTTATGGGGTTACTTTAACTCCTATTTTAACTCCAAATTTGTGGTCATTTTTCCTCCTGAAAAAGAGTTCTTTTTACTCCCAGTCTGGAGTTAAAATAACTGCGAAAATGGTGTTAATTTTACTCCTTACATGGGTTGTTTTTACTCTTTTTGGAGTTCCTTTAACTCTGAAAGTGGAGTAAAAATTTTAGTTACAGGATAACTCCTTTTTGGGGGGTTATTTTGACTCCTCAATACCTGGGGTGATTTTGACTCCTGAAAAAGAGTTCTTTAAACTCCTCTTTGGAGTTAAAATAACTCCCAAAAAAAATAACTCCACTGTAAGGAGTTAAATTAACCCCACTAGAGGAGCTATTATAACTCCTTCAAAATTACTGTGCGGTGTCTTCTTGTTTAATACACCGACACTTGCGTAGGTAGTAGTTTCGTTTCCGTGGAGAATAGGAAAACTGTTGCTAATCTTTTGTCCACCAACCTGTGCAGCTCTTTGAAGGAATTTTGACAGTCTTAAACTATCAATGTTTGCCTTTTCTGTTAAACTGGACAAATCTTCCCGCAAATCATCCTCATCATCTGACAGGAGACAAAAAAAAAGCTTTAATCAATAGACACGGTAACCAAAACAACCATCAGTGATTACAAGATTTCTAGAAAGCGAAAAGCATTGACCCAAGCGCTTTTGACGCAAGGCCTAAAGAAAAAAAGGATCAAAATAAAGTTCATTGCAACCATTTTTTGTTAACCATTTAAAGCAGCAGAGGATAGAGATAGATGCAACCAATGCTTTTACTCAGAGAAGTCGAAAAGAGATTTATGATTGACTTCTTCCAAAATCCAAAGTAGAGGCTTGTTACAGATTGTTTATAGTTTTTTGGACTTTTAAGAATGAATATTTGGCTTTACTTACAAAGGACACTTCTTTTCTTACCTCCAAACCCTGCAGCATCACTGGCAGGATGTTGTGTCCATTTTGTTCTCATCTCTTTTTCCTCAGTTTGTACCTCTTTTTCTAAATTATCTTCATTGCACTGGATATACGCCTGTAACATATATTAAAAATCATTTCCCTTTAGCTAAAATATAGGTCAGTAATGTTTAGTTTTAACAATCCACACATTGTTATGTTAAAAAGGCTCGAAACTTGTCCCAGATAGATACATGTATAGATAAATTATATATGTATTTTAACAGGGTAATGGCTTAACTGATTCTTACTGATATTGGATATTCCTAGTTATAACACCAACGCAAAAGTACCCTGCGAGCAGAGGCTACATTTTCGCGGTATGAGCTGGCGTGCTACTTTTCGCACGCCAGCTCGTATCGCGAAAATGTAGCCTCTGTTCGCAGGGTAATGCAAAAGCAGAACATAAAGTAAACAAAATAAACGGTTTAACGACAATTCGAAAGGAAAATGACCGTGCCTTTTTCAACCCACTTTTCTCACTGTATCGTGATTCCAATATCCACCAACTGCAATTTACCACCAATTAAAAGTTGCCTTGGGAATCTGGTTGCCTCGTTTCAAAGCGTTTAACCCCTTTACTACCTATAGTTGGCGAGAAACCAAAGCTCACTAAAAACCCAAATTTCATTCTCCAGCAACAGCAACGAAAAAAACCTTAAAACAAAAGAGGTCCAAGAGGTTTTATTATTATGAACTGTCACGTTAAAACGCATCACGCACAGACGTGCAAGTGAGAATTGTTATTGAAGGCTTCATGTTTCTCTTTGAGAGTAAAAGTTATATAGAGTCACCAGTTTGAGACTAAAGAACATCAAGAGGCATCTAGGTTTAAATTAACTTTACCTGGTTTTGAACGTATACAACTGTAGTTACCAATCATTTGCAGGTAAAGTCGCTTATTTACAAACCATACAATTTAATGTCAATTCTAGCTCTCTTTGAGTGTCGTATCTGTTATTACCTGCTTGGTGTCCGATCGCCCAAAGTTTTTAATGTACAGTTCATATTCGTTAAGTGGGGGCAAATCAAATATATCAAACGCAGCAACATCAAGATCAATCAAGTGCATCAACTCCTAAAAAAAACATGGTCATCAAAAAAACGTCAGTAAGTCAGTGGTGGTAGCAATCACAAAGATTGAGCCAAGCCTAGAAGCGGACTAAACAATCTTACATCTAGAGCTTACTTATCAGCTGATCAGGGGACAATTCAAAATAAAAAAGTGACCTAGATGAGCCGCGATACGGTCATGTGACAGGACTCAAATTTCTTTATTAACAGTTCAAGAGAACTACAACCTGATGGCTTTGAGTTATGAGCCGTGTAAAAAAGCGTCAGAAGGGCATCGTGCTCAGCCGCGAAATCTAGTATTGTCAGTATTTTTATTATCATCCGCTAACGGTAAGGTTACCTAGTTTAGATAACCACATGGTATTTTTAAAATATGGGTTATACCAGGTTGCCATTAATGCACATGAATTTTTTTATTTAATTTTATCTTTATTTTGTTGGCTTCACCTATAACATGATACAAAGAGAAAAAGAAAACAAAAGGATAATACACATATACTGAAACAAAGAACAATAAATGCTTTTTTAGGCAGGGATGCCTCAACAGCGGTAAGCTAATTACAGTGGTCCCAGAGCCTGAAAAATATGTTTAAAACAATAGTAAAGCTATATATGACGATAAAAAACAACAACGACGACGGATCAGGTGGTTTTCCGGGATCGTGGGTAATACACAAGTCTGATGCAAAGAACAAAAAAATGGTAATAAGGAAGTTGCCGCAAGCGGCTGCCGCAAACTGCCGCTAATAAGCCCATGGTTATACATCTTCGTAAGGAGTTTTAGGAGAGCTTATAAACGAAGGGGATTCTATCCCAGAGGGGGCTTTTGAAACCATATATCGTAAACTGCCACTTATAAGCGCTGAGCTTATACATCTTCGTGAGGGGTTTTAGGAGAGCTTATAAACAGAGGAGATTATATCCGAGGGGGCTTAGAACTAGAATAGAACAAATGCTTCGAAACAACAGAGCTCGAAAAGACGTTAATTCAAGCCTGTCCTTTACATAATCGCTTTCACCATGGTTACACTAGGATAAAATATACATTTGAACAAAATTTCAAGAACAAGCAACGATGGTGCGGGAGCCACAAAAGAGCGAGGCTCCAAATTAGGTGTTCCCTTAAGAAAACATCACAAATACTGACCATGTTACATTAAAACTTAGAAAGAAGTATAAAATCCTCTTTCCAAGTACTATAAAAGCGGCTCACTCCCGCTGCTGTGAAAGTGCGAAAAGATTACGTGACCTGCTGTATTTGCAGCAAATCGACTTCCAGTTGTTAAAGTTAGTGGCGTCATAGTTTGTAAGAAAAGCGAGGGAGTAGCGTTGGAGAAAGTGAGATATAAACTGGTTAAGAAAAGTAAGAGTACAGGTGGATTCAGGTAGAGTATTCCAGAGTTTAGCATGATTACAGTAACTAAATTGAAAAAGCTTTGTGCGACACTTAGGAATTAGTACATCTTGATCAGAGCTGTGGCGAGTGAGACGACTGAGTACCTTAAGGCTTGACATAATCATAATCATAATCATAACCTTTGTGCAAGCAGCTGTCACATTTTGCTTTTACTTGCCCGGGGGCAATTCTCGATCGTCTTAGTTGCTGATTTTTTAATGGGGTCTAAATCAGTGCGGGGCTGACAATCGAATGTAATTTTCATTTAGACGTAGATAGGCCTATAACTGAGGGGGAGAGGGAAGGGAAGCTGATAAGTGGCAGTTTATGTTTTTTTCAAGTTTATCAAAGCAACGATAGTTTTTCACACAAATTAGTATTTTTATATACTCAATCACTGATCGATTGTCGATCTTGTTCACCTGTCCTCTTCTCCTCGTCCGTGAAGCCACTTGATCAGTGATCTGCTTCTGTTTTGCAGCAACAAAGTTTATTCTTCCATGAGAAGAAGTTGATGGTCTTACTTTTGCCTCTACCAAAAGAAAATTGCATGAAATTATTCAATCATTATGATTTTTGAAAGTAATATACAATGAGAAGAAATCTTAGGTCTAAAGTGAAAAAAGAAATATTATCATGTCATACAAAGGGCGTGTTCGATTGTCTGTGTTCCGGAACAAAAATAGATCAAAAAGAAAACAACAATACCATCATTCCACTGTATGTAGAGTTCAAGAACTGTTTGTTGTGTTTGCAGATATGGGCCACCGTAGCAAAGTGATGGTTAAACCAATAAAAAGGAAACGTTTCTCATCACCAAGGCAACAAGAGCTGCGCCTACAGACTATACCCACCTTTCTGTGATTCTTTGTGATCCTACAAAAAAACATTTTAAAAGAGTCACGTAAATATGTCTGTTCGAAACAAAACAACAGAGGACAGCAGGTAAGACTATAGCACATGGGAAATTAATTGCGGTCGACAGAACGCTCCCTACTTCTGTAACACAAAATTTCTTGACTCGTATTAACGCGTTAAACTATGTGATATAGCAGACGAATTGGAATCTTGTCGGTGATTACTACTCGCATTTACGTTTATTACTTTGATGATTTCAGTGACTACCTCTGATTCAAATTAGATAATAATCTGTAAAACCTTATCAAAACCGTGCAGTTACTAAATCCAACCTTTTTATCTTCTTTTCCTTCACTGGATGAAGCCCTTGCATCCTGATTCTCCGCATTTATTGCTTGAAGAAGCTTTTGAAAAAAGTTGAGAGAACGAGAAAGATATATACTAGCCCTCTTTTGACTTAAAAATGAGATAAAAAGCGGCAAATTTGAGGAAAATAAAACGTTCATTAAATTTAAAACACAAAGAAATCTACAGACAACGTTTAAATGACTTTTCCCGTTTTAGATTTGTTGACTGATGCAAAACAAACCGACGAACAGAACCTACTGTATTAGGTAGAAGTGTGTCAGACGAGACCAACAATCAAGTGAAAACTGAAAAGTCGGCACTGGAACCTTTCAAAGGACGCATGCCCTAATCCCGTCTCAGTTTGTAATCACATTCTAGACAAATCAAACCTTTGTCTTTTGTGATGAATAATTTGTTTGATAACAGACTGACTGAATTATTACCACTAAAACACAATCATTTACCTCTTGCATTCCAGAGTGATCCTACGAGAAATAAATGTACAGCATAAGTAAAGCTTGAAAGCATCTAACATATCTACTGCAAGAAAGGTTTTCCTCTTTAAAGTATTTTGAGCCGATCACACCCAATACAAAATTGGTAAAAATTAATACCAAAACCTAAACTTCTATGATCCAAACTTAATAACAGAACGCTTTTTTAATACCGTATGATTTGAGTTGCCATAAGATGACTTGTTTCAGTCATTTAATACGATCAAATAATTAATCTGTTTGAAGCGTTGAATTTTTTTTACCTGCAAATCAACACTTGTCTCTTCGTCTTCTTCTTCATCATCTTCAAAGTCTTCATCATAATCCTAAAAACAGGTTCTTATTAGCACATTTGAAACTCGCCGCGATGTGCTCATGTTAGCTACGACTAAATAAAAAAGGTAACATAAATAGCGTAAAGATCTGACTGACAAATGCCCGTTAAATTAAGAGGGACATAAAAATAACCGCTTAAAACTTTAAAGGAAGGTTAAAATAACATAACAGAAACGACACATGCCACGGATAGGCAAAACTGAAGAAGACTGAAACGGATTGAAATTAGGGTTTTTGAAAACCGTTCAGCCTAACAGTTTTTCAAAGTTGATCCCTGCTGCTTGCAAATTCAAAAATAATGCTCAGGAGACATATTTGTTTGTCTCGGATCTCTGATTTTGTCATTTACCTGTAATTTCTTTGCCTACTTTAATTTCCATAGCGATTGAGGGCGGGTAATTGGCAAAACTAAACAAAATGAACTGGACTGCCGTGACACAGCCCCTTTAAGTAAACATGTCACTGAGATATCAAGCTGAGGTTCAGTCAAATGTTCACACAAAAGAAATGTTATAAGTTTCTTCATAAACTGGATGACCACTGTTTCAGGTTTTGTTACAGATTGAAGCGGAGTATTCCAAAGTTTGGTGGCGGAAAGAGAGATAGTTCTTTGACCACAGGTGGCTGTTATGGCAGAAGGAACTTGTAAAAGTAGTCGATGGAAAGAGATAAGAGAACGAACTTAGGAAAAGTTAGGTTAAAGGAGCGTTTGTCCATTCAGAATTTTATAGGTTAAAAGTAAAACCTTCAGGAAATGATGCGAGATCAAACAAGAAGCTAGTGTAGGTGAGGTTCAGAAATGCTCTTTTCGACTTGTTCCTAAAGCTAGATGTGCTACGATGTAACAAACGTATTTACAATAAACTGTACGTTAAATATTACTGTACTTCAGTAGTAGTAGACTAGGGTCAAAGATAAGCTTCGTTAGTGGGTTCCCCTTGAGTTCCGTGTGGGTTCCCTCGCAAAAAGTGGGTTCCCTTTATTAATATGCATATGGTCTAGTCAATGACGTCACTCTACTACAATAGGAACAATAGGCTTGCCTAGACTTGCCCGTCAAGTAACTTGAGCCCGGTTTTCGGACCGTCTATTAAGGTGACTCGACCCAGTTTTTTTTTTTTTTTTTTTTTTTTTTGGGGGGGGGGTACGATCCTACTTTGAAGCTCCCTGGTATCCCCACCTTTACTTTTATCGTAAGTCTAACACATAGAATGGATAACATATAGATCAATCTACAATATAACATAAAATTTTTGGCGATCGGAGTAAATGTCAATGTCGGGAAATAATAGAAATGTGGCGGTGGCGGTGGTGGTGGTGGTGGAGGAGGGAAATAACAGAAATGTGGTGGTGGTGGTGGAGGGAAAATAATAAAAATTGTGGAGGAGGGAATAAAAAAATTGAGGAGGGAAAACAATAAAATTGTGGAGGAGGGAATTAAAAAAATGAGGAGGGAAATAAAATTGCAAAGGGAGAGGGGTAAGTAAAACATTGTGCGCAATGTAAAAAAAAAAAGGATGGCTACCTTTCTTTGACTATTTTAACAGATTTCTTTCAAATCACTGTGTATTTGACTCTTTTTGTTTTAAACGGTATCTCGTGTCTGATTTTATTGGTAGCAATTATTAGTCGCGTGTTTAATCAATTGATCCTTGTTTGTTTTATAATAATCGGCTCCTGACGTCAATATGCTCCCTTGAGGTTTTTCCTGTAGAGCTAATTTGTATTCAACTTTAGGCTTGTGAACTTGTAGCCTCCCCGCAGACGTCTTTTGGGGTTCGTTTGTGACAAACGAACCCCAAAGGACGTCTGCGGGGAGGCTAGTGAACTTGCAAAATTAACTGACTCACGGTGCGTGAAACGTTGAGACTTCAATAGTTTTTCATTTCCTCGAGTTAACACGGAGAAAACAGTTCTGTAATAGTCAGACAAACTTGAAATAAAGCGTTTTCAGCTCTATTTTGTGTATGTTTTGTTTATACATATCCGAGTTTTAGAGCTAAAAAAGAAGACATAAACTAAATTGAAAGAAAGACTTTTCAACTCTACTTTCTGTATGTTTTGTTTATATATCCGAGTTTTAGCGCTAAATAAGATATAGGAAGCCGTTTCTCGCGTTGCTAGGTGATTATTCCTATTTTCCCGTTTAATAGACGGTCCGAAAACCGGGCACAAGTTACTTAACGGGCAAGTCTAGGCAAGCCTATTGTTCCTATTGTAGTAGAGTGACGTCATTGACTAGACCATATGCATATTAATAAAGGGAACCCACTTTTTGCGAGGGAACCCACACGGAACTCAAGGGGAACCCACTCACGAGGCTTATCTTTGACCCTAGTCTACTACTTTCAGTTGGAACAAATTTTACCGTATCCTACTTATTGACCTTATTGCCAAGATAGCCCTTTGGCAAATATCGTTAACGTGCCTGTCGTAAGTTTAACTAGGTTTCTTCTTCAGTACCACACTTCATTGGACAGTGCTATTGTTGTGTCACTGAATGAAAAAGTGACCGGGAACAAGATTGCGAAAAAAGGAAGTGAATTGGATAACTTCGGTTTTTTCAGGGTACATAAGAGCATGTTCTGATTGTTCCAATTAATAACCTTAACGATACAAACCCGCAAAGTGTTTTATTTGACCTTTCACGGTGTACCCAACGTTTTCTTTGTTATGGTCCTAGGTGGCATCAACACTGAGCAACTCATTCTGTGATCTTTCCATAATGTATGTCTGGAAACGTTGATTAAGGGCCTGGAGGTGGGGGAGCCCAGGTACTTGTACGTGAGGTAACCCGCTTAGGTGGGGTAACCCGCCTGTCCAAATAATCTCTTGTATGGTCACCCCACCTATCGTGTAAACGTGATCAAATTAAAATGAGAGATTATATGGACAGACGGGTTACCTCACCAAAGCGGGTTACCTCACCTACCTGGAGTCCCCCACCTCCATGTAAACAGGTCCTAAATCCGTGATGTATTAAGGCGCCTGCCCGTGGACATACAAACGGGGACGCGGTAAAAAAATACGATTAGACATATTTAGGAGAAGTCTAGTTGGTACCTCAAACTCGTCGTCCTCATAACCATATCCATTATTCTCTTCATCATGGACTTCATCAGCAGCAACAACAGATGCCTTTGGTAATGAAGCCTTTCTTTTTTGTTCAACATCTTCATCGACAGTATCCTTTAGTAAAACAGACAGGTAGTTACAAGATGGCAGCCACAGTAACGTTTGTAAAAGGAGATCGACCAAAAAAAGGGTTATCATAACTTTTGGTACTTAGCAGTTCTTCAGTCTGGTCTTAATGAGGCTTTAACTCTACGTGAATGTGTATAATGTACTTAGTATTGCATCCTCGTTTAATTTTTTTTACTTTTAATTCTGTAAAATGACACTTTTCATTGCTGCAATCCATCTTTTCAAACTCACCCAAATCACATTTATGTTCTTTTGTTTTTTTAATTTTGAAAGAAAGAAAACAATTGTTAGAAATCTAAGTTCTATTTTATTATAAGTTGTACAGATTGCCATTTGAAAAGTTGAGCGGCACATATTGAACATCTACGATGGTTTCTTATACTGGGCAATCACCTCACCAAGTTTTACTGTATATCAACTTAAAATCTGTTTGACTTACTGCTTCTTCTATAGTATCTGATCTAAATTTCAAACGTTCTTTCCTCGATTTCTGTTGAGGGTAAAAAAACAGACATTTATTATACCTGAGGTCGGACATAATGACAGGATAAATCAAAGAGTAGAGACTATCATTAATTTTGTAGCTAAAGATTTGAATAGTAATTGCAGTAAAGAAATAAAGACCCAACACGACGTATGTCCAACAAATTTTCTGATCTGTTCTGCTAACGGTGACCAAATCAGACAAACTTATTTGCATGCTTGTGATACTGACATCACTAACACCACTATTTAACCGAACTTAGCTTCAATGTGGCATGCATACACCTGCAGTGTAACAGGCGTAACTTAAACGACAGTAAGAAGTCAAGTTATGCCTGAGAAATAACAAGAATGATACAAAACTTTCCTTTTCTCAAAAATTGCCCTTATTATAATGGATATAGCTTTTGCTCTGTGCGGGTATGTAAATAGTTTTATGTCATAATTTTGTGGCGTCTATTATGCTTCTTTCTTTCTCTGTGTCGGACATTTCAAAGTTAAGTCATTATTCAACCATCCCAGCAATGTATGATCGGGAGTAAATATTAAAGTTAATTCTATTAATTTTTTCCTTTCTCTGGTACACAATCGTGCACTAATTTCCTCAATTACTATAATATTGTTGTCTAGACTACTGATGTATTTTGTATTAAGGTTATAACAGTACATACATCACTATTGATACAAATTAAGCATTTGACGGTACAGTTAAATTTTTAAACGAAAGGAAAGCTCAACAAGAAAGGTCAACAATCTCCAATACTCTCAGGTTCTTTAGGGTAATTAAACACGTGCTGCCAGAGACCTAATATATAGACATGAGTCTGAAAAAATTAACACTAACATTAATACCTCCTCTTGTTTGAGAGAATCCATCAATTCTCTTTCTCTTCTTTTTATTCTTTCTTCTTTATCTCTTTCCTCAGATCTCTAAAGCAATTTTAGGTAAAAAAATATATAGCGTCATACTATTTAATGGTAACTGTATCAGATACTTTTTTACAATATGAAATGGTTCATGATTTTTCTAAAATGCTAGTCAGTGATCGGATACCACAATTGGCATATGGTAAATGAAAATGTAGAGCTGGTGACAGGTGTTCAGTCCACTGGATGAAACACTAATCAGAGAATAACGCAATTGGTTTCCATAACACTTTTCCACTAGACAGTGACTTAGCCAGTGGAGAGAATATTTCCAAAGTCACAGATACACAAACTGTGGTGGCATTTTAAGCCTTAGCTTGTACGATGTACACAAAAACCAGTAAAAATATGTATACTGTATTAATTAAATGTACCTCTGCTTTTGACCTCCTCTCTGAGTCCTTGGAATGTCTTTCACTTTTCCGCCTCTCATCTTTGTCAGGTACTTTATCGCCTTTTTCCAGCCTATCTCTGTCCCTCTCTTTACGTCTCTCCCTGTCTTTTTCCCGTTCCCTGTCTTTCTCTCGATCTCTGTCTTTCTCTCGATCTCTGTCTTTTCTCCGCTCTCTGTCGTTATCTCTATCATGATCCTTTGTTCTCTCTTTGCCTCTATCCCTGTCTTCTCGTTCTCTATCTTTTCTTCTGTCCCGACTGGTGTCCCTATCCTTGCCGCTTACTCGTTCTTTCTCTCTTCTTCTGTCTGGACTACTGTCTCTAACTTTGCCTTCTCGTTCTCTATCCTTTCTTCTCTCCCGGCTGGTATCTCTATCTTTACGTCTTTCATGCCCATCTGCTTCTCCTTTCTTTTCCTGTTCTTTTTCTTTTCTTCGTTCCCTGTCTCTGTCCCCGCTACTCTTTTCTTTCCTCCTGTCTCGATCACCATCCCTCTCTTTACTTCTCTCCCTTTCACTGCGTCTTTCCCGTCGTTCATGTCCACTGCCATCTTTGGTTTTTTCCGGGTCACGCATTCTCCTATCCCTGTCACGTTCTTTGTCATCATCGTCCCTATCCTTCCGTCTTTCTCTATCTTTTGATCTTTCTGAATCTTTGCTTCTTTCTCTGCCTTCCTTTTCCCGTCTTTTCTCCTTGTCATGATCTCGATCTCTTTCTCTTGGCCTTTCCTTATCTCTTTCATCATCTCTTTTCCTTCTTTCCCGTTCCCTGTCTTTTTCCCGATCTCTTTCCCTGTCTCTTCGCCTATGATCTGTCTCTCCATTGGCTACGTCATCATGACCCCTTCTTTTGCGATCATCATCTCTTTCCTGTAAAATATTTCAAATAATTATTAATTCACAAAATTATAACTGAATTTCGCCAGTTTTGGATTGCATTTGTTACATTATTACATTTTGTTGATATTTATATGTAACTCTGGTTCAATAAAGGTAGATTACTACAACATTAATCAATCAGTTTTTCTCCATTATTTTGGTAATTTCTTTTCGAAGGAAGGTACACTTTTTAAACCGAAGCTACAAGGTTTTACTGAGAGCGCTTTCCAAAAGACAGAACTGGCCGGCCACATCAGTCATTTTGCAAATAAAATCTTTCAGGAAATTTTTACCTGTAAAACTCCATCCCCGCCGTGCATACTGTTAAGGAATTAACTGATCTGGCTGGATAGTCCAGATTACAGCGGAACCTCGATGTAACGAACCTCTATATAACGACGTTCTCGATATAACGAACGATTTTCTTTACCCAAGTAATAGTAAAATAATTATATGAAAAAGAACGTCGATATAACGTAACATCGTTAGGAAGAACAAATTTTGGCAGTCCTTTGGCCCTTCGTTATATCGAGGTTCCACTGTTATTGTAGAATTCCTCTTACAACTTGACTGGTCTGGCCAACCATGAAGTTCTGACAAGTGGTAAGTACCCTGACTAAGATAGACCTAATCACGTGTTCATCTGTCCTGGATTCTTAGTTTTTGGAAAAGAGTGATTTTGGTTGAGAGTTGTTTTGGTGTTCGCTGGGACGCTGGAAACCTTCTCTATGATAAGGTGATTACTAAATGAAAAGATGCATTTTTTGTTTACTTAAGCAAAAGACCACACTTTGTGTGGATTTACCGGAGTAATAACCCACGCGGGATGTTGGGAGAACACGAGAAAAGCTGGTAAATCAGGAGCCGAAGGCGAGTGATTTACGAGTGTTCTCCCAACATCCCAAGTGGGTTATCACGCCGGTAAACCCATAGAAAATGTGATCTATTGCTTTTATAAAATAACTTTAAATAAAACGGAAAGTGTTTCAGTTTTCTATGAGTTTACTGGCACAATAAACCAAACAGAACGCGCGGTACTATCTTAGTTACTTTATAAAGTACATTAATAGTCCTTCAAGTTAGGGTTGGGGTGAGGGCTAATAGCCCTCTCCTGTAAAACCCTGTCATTACAGAAGCCACAAGCAGAAAAGATTCACTTTATCAAGGGAACACTGTGGCCGGTCCTCACAATAGGGGCGATTCTATGATGCGTGGGGGCCAAAGGCAACAGGACACCACCGAGCTGAATTGGCAACCGATACACCCCAAAAATATCAAGAAGATCAGAAACTGGAATGTACATACACTGTACAGAAGTGGTATTGTAACACTGCGCAGGTAGCGAGAAAAATGACCGGTAGAAACATACACATCATGAGTGCCAAAGACCACCCGGGGCAAAACGGTTGAAAAGGAAAGAGCAGAAGCAGGATGGCAATCATATGAGGAAGTGAAGACCACTGCGGCTAAGCGAGAAAAATGGAAGGACTCTTTGGAGGCCTTATGTGCCACGAGGCATGAAGAGGATCGTTGAGGTGACTTGATTACATTAATACATGTACATGTAAATAAACAAGCCATGAGTAAGTAACCACTAACCACCATATTTGAGGTAATTCTCTTGTTTTGCACAATGCGACATGAAAGGTGATTGGAAAACTTTCCATTTTAGCACTTTTTTTGCAAGATCGTGTAATTTGAAGTCACTTTACTGAAAAATTATAGATAGATAGATACTTTATTAAGACATCTTCGGCAGCCAAAAGGACGGATGCAGCGGCGTTAGATATACATTGTAATACAGTCTGCAAAGCTTCGCTGGTATCTGCCAGCCCAGACAAACAAACCGACTCTAGGTTTTAGTAAGACTCATAGTTTTTGCAAAATAATATTAATTTTTAGCGGTTATTTTGTGCACAAATAGAAAAAAGAAGAGTTAGTTAGAATTACAGGCTCCCAGCGCGAAAACAAGGAAAGTGACTCCACCTTTTTATAATTGTAGTTTTTCAAAGTCCTACATATGTAATGGTTATCAATAAAAAATATTGTGCCAAGTTTGAAAAAAACCCTGAGAGTACAATGTATGTCTTCTTCAAGGGTATTACTGTAACTTACATGTAACGTAAAGGATTGATGCAAAAAATGGAGGGGAAAGACATGCAAGCCTCCAGGAAACAAAGATATCCAAATATTACCCATAAACGACACACTACCTTCTGTTCTCTCTTCTCTGCATCAGACCTTTGACTTGACCGCTCTTTTGATGATCTCTTACCCTGCTCATCTTTTGATCGTTTCTTATCGTCTGGCTGCAATTGGGAGATAATAATGGACATGCATGACATGCATCTAAAACAACTGGAATAGGCTAAAACATTACGGGTCATCAGCAACCAAGCAAAATAAACAAAAGCCACGCCTCTTGAGTTACAATTTGTGATTTACTCGAAAAATCCAAATATTATATACATGTAATCATATATAACATCAGAGCTCAGAAAATCTGCTTATCCAACTTCATGGGCTAGCAAAGATTCTCATGATTTATGACTACTGCTAAACACCACAACAGACTAAGAAGCTTGTTTTGAGAACAGGCAGGTAATTATAATTGTAATTATTCCTTATATACATGTACATGAACATAAAGCACCAGAAATATCCAACCAGGGGTACAATTATCCGATACACTAACTATGGTTCATAATAAATGATTAAGGATCAAAATGAAAAGAATAACACTGTTACAAACAACCAAACATTTAAATCAGAAACTGCCTTACAAACTTGTAAGTGTGTTGGGAGGTGAAAAAATACCTACATTCTGTAAATAAAAAAAAATTAAAGGAACAAGTCATTTTACATGAGCAAGGTTTGGAGCAATTTTATAATGCTTCTAAAACTGAAAAGTACTGTCTAAAGCCTGATTGGCAATCGACTTTTGTTTTATGAATAAGCAAACCCTGCAATTACTTGTCTTGAAAATTTAAACTGGTGGCTCGTTCTACCTCAGAGCAATTTATTTTTGAAATTCCAAAAAAATATTATTTACGATTTTTAGCTACAGACTTCTGCTCCAACGATTTGCCTGAAATTTCTGTGGCACATTTACTGTGTTACTTAAAGCCAAAACTAGAAATTTCAGTCCAAAATATAATCAAAATTATTTACTAAAGGCAATTTTTTAAAGAGTAGTGTCATTTTAAGTGCTAATTTTGCAAAAAATATTTGCCAGCAATAAAATCGGAATATATAACAATTATTCACCGAAGTGGAGGTGGCTAGTCCTGGATATTTGCCGAACTGCGAAGCAGTGAGGTAAATATCCACGACTAGCCACCGACGCTGAGGTGAATAATTGTTTTAGTATATACTAAAACAGTGAGATAATTGAGCACAAAAATGACGATTTTTAACTCAAATACTGTTGCCAACGATTACAATTTTGGCGCGTAATGACCGGGCGGCTGCGGCCATCGCTTTTTCTTGACGACAATTAAAACTTTTGAAGGCATTTGCTTAGCTCTTGCGGGGAAATTTCTTCAAAAGGAGTTGTGAATTCTTTTTGTATTTAAAATCATTCTATAAAAAAAGATTATTAAATTTAGTTTTAAGCTTATTTATGAACAACTCAACTAAATAAAGTAAGCAAGACTTAAACTTAATTTGCATTTGTAAACAAAAACTTTTTCACCGGTTTTATCGATAAATCCGGGTCAAAAAGACAAAGCTTTACCTGTTAAGATTTCCAATCCGAACTTTGTCACCTTCTTCGTGTATTTCGGAAACAGCTTGCTTGATTAGTTGTGAAATTTCTTTGTTTGTTTAAGGCAGCAAACCGGGAAGGCATTTTGCTCGCAACTTACGGGAGTTTGGCGTTGCTCGCTCGGAGGAACTGGAGGTGAATCAGTGAATAGTGCAGGATATTCACTGATTGAGTAGCCAATCAAAGCGCGCGAAAAACACTATCCACTGTTTTAGTATACACTAATTCATATTATTGCTGAATGATATCTGTTGTTCTTTGCAAAGTTTCAGAGCCATCAAAATAAAAACCAAAAAACTGACAAAAAGTTTGTTCGGCATAGCTCAATATGCCTGTATTAATGACGAAGCCACCTGAGGGTGGCTCGGTGGCCAAGTATCTTTTTAGCGACACCTTCCATCTTTGAATCTCTTATAATTTCAATCTTCATTGTAAAACCATTATAACACATGACCTACAATATATTATGCATAGACTAAACTTTAAAATGAGATACATTTTTGGACAATTATACATCACAATAGTTAAAGCTCTAAATCGAATTTCAGCCCTTTGCCATTTTCTTTGGAAATGCTTTACGGTACATATGCTTTAGGTGGTTGTCTTCAGTTGTGCAAAGTTTCACAAAAATCTAAAAGAGGAATTTCAAGATACAGTATATCTTGAAATTCATTTTTATTTTTTTAAAAAAAGGCTACATTTGAGTAAATTATGCATGAACTGAAGATTGGACTTAATGCAGACAAATTTGCTTCTTTTTGGATGTTTCCGAAAAGTTTTTATCGGTCATTCATTTTGCAAAAAAATGACCCTACAACAGGCTAAACGCAAGTAGACTTGAACAATTTTGAAAAACTTGAAAACATGTGAATCAGAATAAAACATAATGCTGAGCTCTTTTAACAAATTCTACAGCTACTTTTGGATTGATATTCTTTAAAACTTTTCCCTGCTGCAATTGACCAGTGTTGTATAAAAAAATGTCAGAATTTCATATTCATTGAAAACTTTTTGCATTGTCTAACGTAGGCACAGGTGAATAAACATTGTATATGTTACAGCTCAAATTTGATTTCAGGTTGATTCCCAATTTCCTTTGTTTCCTAGCCCTAATTCATGAATAATTAGGGCTAAGAGACAAAGTAAATTGAAAATCAACTAGTAGGTTAAAAAAATTTAACCTAAAATCAAATTTGACCTGTAACATATGCCTATGTACATGTAGATCTGGTTAGGTTTTTGCTCTGACATTTCCTATTGTTTCAAGTTTAGCACAATTTCAAATACCCATGCAGCAGGCAGGAATTTACCACACTTAGTTGCCCTCCACAATCTGCTCACTATTGTTTCCTCCCTTTCTACAACATAACCATATTTCAATGAGAGTGTAGAGGGGTGTACCTGTAAGTTGCACCATCATTGTTTCTCACTTTGACAGTTTTTTGTTACATTTGTAGCATTTTTAACTTAGTGTTTTCTTTAGTTAAAAGATCCATCCACGGTTTTTTCAACTTTTGACATGGACCAGTTGGTTGGAAAGAGCACCTTAAAATTAGTAAAATTGCCAAAATTGAAAGTGATACGTCTTAAGCAGGCAAAGAGTTGCAAAACTTACAGACATCTGTATGGTGCAGCCCCCACCATACAATGTACAAATGTCTGTATGCCTGTCTACTTTGAGGAGCTATATCTTGGTTACTTTTCAACAAATCACTTTCAAACTTGGCAACTGTACCAATGTTAAGGTGCTCTTTCCGGTAGTGCTGATGGATTTCCCCCTACTTGGGAAGAAGGGTTTATTATTCGGTATAACAACTGAGAAAATTAGACAGATCATTTTACGTTTCTGTGAAACTGCCCACCTACCCCTCCCCTAAACCAATATTGACACTTAGTTCTTACTTAGGGAATAATGTTGGCTTTAAAAGGAAAGGGGTAGGTGGGCAGTTTCCCAGAAACGTAAAATGATCCAATTAGACTTTGCTCAGTCTTGTTTAAATTATCTAGTTTAATCATATTGTGTGAATTTATCTTTTTTAAGTACAGGTACTTCGTATCCTTACCTTTAACACCTTTTTGAGGTCAGATTCCTTCCATGTGTCCTCCTTACGATCCTAAGAAAAATAAGGCAAATTTTAAAAAAAATTCATACAATTCTCAGGACAAAATTTAATGTATAACATTAATGCAACTTTGGCAAAATTTGTATTATTATACAGTCAACTGTCTCATAAGCCACCACCCTTGGTGTACAACAAAGTGGTCGCTTCTGAGAATTGGCGCTATGAAAGAGTTGACTGTAGCTGCACCTTTTCTAAATTCTAGGCTAAAATCTAGGATGCAGCTTAACTACAAGACAATCTCCTCTGGTTTTCTGTACATGTAAAATTAATTGTCAAGTGTGAGGTAAGAAAAATGGCTATAACAAATAAAAAATAATTATTTTAAGCAAAACCATTTTGTTGTTTATCATTGCTTTTATAAGTAATATTTTTAGGGAGCAAGGATGGAGCAGTGGGGAGAGCATTCGCCTCCCACCAATGCGGCCTAGGTTCGAAACCTAGTGTCGACGCCATACGTGAGTTGAGTTTGTTTTTGTTTTTTTTAGTTGAGTGTGTTGTTGGTTCTCTGCTTGCTCTGAGAGGTTTTTCTCCAGGTTCTCCGGTTTTCCCCTCTCCTTAAAAACCAACAATTCCAAATTCCAATTCGATCTGGAACGCACAGACACAAAGAACTCCTAAGTGCTCCATGGGTACACAAATTACCATATATTTTACTTACAAAATTTTTAAAATTACAATTTGTTGGTTTCTTTATGTTGTAATCTGAAAACTTCTTCATCAGTTATTTTTACAAGTCACAGAGTTTTATCTTTCTTATTAGACAGCTTAACTCTAACTGACATGAAATCTCTATTCCTCCCCCAAAGGTGCTTGCAGTTATGATTGTGGTTGTTCACTGCATCTTTCCATCACATGTGAGAAAATAAATATCACGCTACTCCGGAGAACTTGCCAGGCAAATGACTAACCAATTGTATTTTATGCTTCGCATGAGTTAAAGGCCACGTTCATTTCAGTTAGGAACAGCTCAGCCATTCTTCTTCTAATCTAGCATGGCCAGGAATTTTGCCTTTGGAGCGAGTTTCAAACAGCTTTGATTTTGACTAGGTTGACAGCTCATGAAAAGTTCAGCATGTGAACTCGGCCTAACAGCATACTAATCGATGGGATTGATCTCCTACTGGAAGCTTCCAAAAATCTCAGTAACATCAGTGAAGTCAGTAACTTTTAAATTTTGCAAAATGTTATCAGAGAGTTCCTGATGACCAGAAAACACCTTTAAACAACTACCTGGTTACAAAGCAATTGCTTTCTTACAAAGAACATTAAATCATTTCGTATGACTTGCTCTGACATTATCCTCCTATTTCTGCCCAAATTAATGTTACCTTTTTCAGTGTACTAATCTACAACCTTTACCAATAAAGACAACAATTACTGGATTAGTGAGAAGCTTTTAAGAGGTGATTTCAGAGATGATTAATGTTAAACTTGCTGTAAATACATAGCAAAAACGAAGCTTATCATGAACAACACAAAATAACTAAACCTTAGTTTACTTTTTTAAAGATTCTTTTGATTTTCTTACTTTGAAAATTACTGCTGAATACAGAGACATTTGTGACTTACAATTGCACAAGTTTTAAACTGTTTATATAATAATGTTATTTACAGTTTATTTAAGTCTGCTGAGGATGAAAAACAATGACAGAGACAATGTTGTACAATTGATGTTTTGGGGTCTGGTTAACTCACTCTTTCCAAGACGCTGTTCATTGCTTTTGTCAGATATAGGCACACGTTATTACAAGTGTAAGTTTTTTAAAAATCACAAGTGTAAGCATTTTACTTTAAAATGTTTTGCATCACAAATCGTAACTGTTGTTTTACAAAGTTTATAATCAACTGGACCACAATACAATACATCTGGAAACAAAAGTTAAGCATATACAACAGCAAAAAAAATTAGTTGAGACAACTAGCCTCAAAAGGCCTTTGTGACATTTAATGCTGACTGCAAAAGTGGAAATTCCCTGCCCCCCCAGCTGGGGGTGCTCCAGATATTAAGTGACAGGGATGATCAAAGGATTTTTTGGGTTTGAAATTTTCAATTTGGGAATTTTTTTGGGTAGGAAAATTTTGGCAAGTATTTTTTGGGGTAGCTTGGTTTATACTTTAAGTAGGGTTTTTGGGGGTATTCATAACAATCCGAAGATTGTGATAGTTCCCACATATGCCCAGCCACGCAGTGCCATGAATAAAGTAAAACCAAACTTGCTCTGTGCCTGTCTCTGCTTTCTGGAAATTTTTATGGCTTGGAAATTCAGTATGGGATTTTTTGGGGGGTTAAATTTTGGTCCAGGGATTTTTTTGGGTTTTGATTTTTGCCTCCAATCAATCATCCTTGTCACTTGAAGTCCAGAGTACTCCCCTGGGTCCCTCCCTCACCCTCTCCACTGAAGCAATGCTGTGCTGCTGTACTGTATGAGCTACAAGTAAGCTATACAGTAACAAACACCACAACATTGAATGGTGGGGAGAGGAGAGGAGAGCAGACTGCTTTTGCCCTCAAGAACCCCATTTGAAGACAGTGTGTCAACATTTTGTCAGCGATTGTAGCCTGCTAAAATTATCTCCACCACAAAGGTTTGAATGTCAAAATGTTTTCCATGAACACTGACTGAGGCAAAGACAAATGCAAATCACATTTTTTCGACGTTTTTTAGTGGAGAAATAAAGATATTAGAGAACATGACATAGGTTTTATACATGAAGCAAGTATAAAATAACTCTTTTCGCTTGACCCAGATTATCATTAACCTGAAAATAACAATTTATCTTGCACGATATTTACAGCTGCACTCCTTTTTACAACCAATGATACACGTAAATCTTCCGGGCAAGACAAAAATTTTTAAAGAAATTTCGAATATATAGAGACTAATAAAAAATCAGAAATGAAGGGACTGCAATGTCATTCTAATGGCAAATTAAGCGGTTTATAAGTTAAAATTTCTCAATCCATTTTCGTGACACAGCAACATACATAGCAACGAAACAGCAGGAAATTGCGAGCACAAAGAAGGTATCTTACCTTCCCAGATGGCATTCTTTGATCATCTCTGTCTGTATTCCAAGAAAATGCAGAAAGAACTAAATAAATTGACAGAACTGGCGGCTAAACTCGGCTTATGCAAGCTGTATTGTTGCTAAGTACACTGTCCGCCATTACTGTTTTAAAAATCTCATCCGGGGAAGTGAATCTAGTACCCATGACCCTCTCTGACTCCTCCCGCGAAATTTCAATTTTCGGCGATAACTATTACAGACATTACAGCGACGGACGTCAAGAACGTGTTTTTTTTCTGCATATCTCTAAGTTTTCCTTCCAGTTTCCTTTAACTGTGTTAACACTTCATCAATGGAATAAATCTTTTACCAGATGTAAGACATTATTTTTAGGAGTCATCCACAACAATGCGAGCACAATTCAAAGATACGATTTTCTGTGTTACTCATAGTTAACTAGCCTGCCTAAAATCATGGAAAGTTCGCACAAAAAATGTGTCTTAACACGCTCTTCAGGTTTGACTGAGAAAAGAGTACTATATGTTCTGAAAGGTCCGTATACGAGATCACGTAGATCTCATTATGCGACTACAATCTCGCGCTTAGGTTTTTCAATGGCGCGTAATATTTCATATCGTTTACTTTTGCTTTAAAAATTTGCTGAAGCTAAGACTCCTGAGAGACATTTCTTGGCCAAGAAAACACAAATGCGAAAGGTCTCTTATTATTACACTGTCAGGTCAGATGATGTAGCCTGAAATTCATCCGATTGCTTCGAGTCGTTTTCTCCTCTCAACAAGGGAGTAATAACGACTCGAAGAAATCGGATGAAATTCAGGCTACAGATGATGTAAAAGTACTCAAATCGCGCTGAAACTTCGTAAAAGCAAAGACAACGACTCCAGGTAACAATATTTACACTTTATTGATAACTTTTATCGCTTTTACGAGAAACTCATATGAGTTTCTGCTTTTACTTCATTTATTTCATCTAAGTTTCAAACTCTATTTTTCCCATACAAACTCTCATATTACACTTGGGCTACCTGTGGCTGAATTAGAGGTGTGTCCTGTGTGAGTTTATTAACATAACATGACGCAACAGTTTATTTATGCGAATTAAAACTTAGCTAAAAAGCTATTTTACGGTAAAACTCATTTTAAAAGAATATGTACAATGACAAAGGATTCAAAATAATTATCTCTACTACTGGCAAATCTTACGAAATAATATATAACAAGGGATAAAATGATAAGCCTCATAATGCAGCTGATAAAATCAGTAATAGAATAAGTTAGTTACTTATTCTATATTTGAATTTCTGTTGTTATTCAACGGTTGCTAACTTGTTCAAACCATAAAGAGTAGCAATGCAGAAACCCTTTATTTTTTTCTCTTGTTGATTATGTCTACATAATTCTTAAGAGTTGTAACAGAGAACGCAAAAAAGTTTTACATCCCAGGCTACGCTCCTCCTGTAAACATTCGAAATGACGACATAATCAGTTACCATAGTGTTGTCATAACAACAGGTCACACTGAATTTTTTTCATTTGGTATTAAACGCTTGTCGTAAAACAAACATTATGGACACTTCCTGGATATCGAGCGCTACAAGCGGCATGTTAAACTACGTTTACAACTCAATTACAGGAGACGATGAGAGTGCGGCGACGCATCGTACCCGGAATGCGACAATTTGTAAAGGAATGGTGGTCACTGATCTTCCAACAAACAACTACGAGCCACTTGAGGTATCCCATGCCCGAGCCATGGCTAAAAAGGTGCGTGTTGCTCCCCCTCCCTCCTCTAGTTTTTGTTTCTTCCTTTCTTTCTTATTAAATTTTAGTAATCAGTGATCAGTGTTAACGCTAATCTAGCGGTAGTAATTATTTGACACTGAAGATGGAACTACTGCTTGCAAGAAAAAGGAACTCCCCCGAAAATGCGCGCAACTTACATAAAAAAAAAGAAATTACTTTTTTCTGTTTATCAACAAATTATACCATGGTTACACTTAGGTGACAAAAATTTTGTTCTTTCAGTCTTAACTTAACAGCAACGCAGGACTTTCTTTTCATGGTCATAAGAACTATTTTAATCTTACTGGAAGTGAATTTATGTTGTTTAACTATAAAAAAAAAAGAAGCGCGTGCGAACAGTTTTTTTAATTATGACGCAAATGACATGGAATCAGTTCTAAATCTTGCGTCATAAAAGAATTCGCGTGACCGGCGCGAGCAGTATTAGACCATGCAAAGAAAAATAATCGTTTGTAAAGGAATTTAAACTCTACTACATTAGAAAATTTAGTTTTTCTTCTAGGCGAGCCAAATCACGTTGAACAAAGTATTGCTATGCTTCCCAGTCTTTCTCCTCACTTTGTTTCTTTAATTTATACATGTCTCTTCCTTTGTCTCATTAAACAATTCCTTTTTCTTTTTTTTTTTTTTCAGTATAACCGAGAAAAAGAACTAGAACAAAAAATCGCAGTTCTTAAGGCACAGTGCAACGGTGAGTTCTGAAAAGATTTCCTATCACATTGAGTTGTTGTGGGAATAAAACACTGCACTGCCAATTTTACTGTTTTGTGGCGAAAGTAAAAGATTCTTCAATGTTAACTGCCTCGTAGGTAAAACCAAATGTTTAAATATATTTATGGAGCAGAGACTGTGGCTGACGGAAAATTTCGTTAAGCTAAAACAGAAAATCTTTTTTTCCTAGTTTTACTCCAGTTGAAAAAAGTAAAACATAATTCATATTTCAAACGAACATTAGTTTAGTTCAGTTTTCGAATAATTTTTTGATTTACGTGTTCAGCACTGAAAAAGAAATTGATGGAGGCGTTTAGTTCAGTAAAGAAGAGATATAATATTGATTGACCCTTTTTGGTCACTACAGAAATTTAAGCCAAATGTGGAGTTATAAGCACTTCATAAATATCAAGCAACAAAATTCACTTTTTACAAAGTAAGTTTAGTGGCCAAACCTGTATAGTAGATATGCCGTTTGTCCTATGCAAGGGAATCCAAGAGCGTCCTGGATTCTGGATTCCACGCCGTGTATTCTGGATTCCAGGTACTGGATTCCAGTCTTTGTCAATAGAATTTGAACTCTGGATTTCCCAATCGTTAGTGGGATTCCGAACTCCTTGAGTTGTATTCCGGATTCCACAATTTTTTGTCCCGGATTCGGGACTGTAGTTCCAGAAGCAAAAATTTCCTGAATCCGGATTCTCTAACATGGGACGAGGAAAAGATAAAGATACACTTTTAAATGTTTCTTCTCGAGAACGACAATAAATTAACTTTCTACTGCACCGGCGAATACTGCACATGTTTTATTAAATAATTATTCCTTTCCATAAAGCACTATCGGAGACCAAACACACACACAAAATATTTATCTTTTCTATCGAATCGTGCTTTAAAGTATTGAATACTCCAATAAAGACCATTTAGATTATTGACTCCAGCTGATGAACTGTGTTAACTTTCAGTTACGTATCGTATCACTAGTACTTGAATTGGAAAATACTATGTTCTTGTTTTGTTTTTCGAACTCAGCCAAGAGCAATGAAAACGCCCGTCTTCAAGACAAGGTAGCTGAGGGCATGAAAAAGGAAGATGATTTAACGAGGAAACTTGAAGAGAAGGAGAAACTCATTAAGAGGGCAAAGAAGTGTATTTTTGTGACCAAAGAAAAATTGAACAAAAAAGAAGAAGAACTGCAAGAACTCAACAAGGAGCTGTTATCAGTTAAAGGTAATGATGAGGAAGTCTTCTCTGTTAGGTATTGATTTCAATATGTAATACAGACAAGACTCTCCTTCGATGAAAAAATAAAGTCATTAAACAAAATGACTAAAGTGGTCTTAATTCTCAAACTTGTTCGACTGATACGAATTTCTGTTTGTAGACTCCCTTACAAACCAAAGCAAAGGAAACGAATCACTCGCCAGCCAAATAAAAGACCTGAAATCGGTGTTGGTTAGAAGAGAGGAAAACCATAAAAAGCAACAGCTGTTAATCAGATCGTTAGCTGAGGATGCTAAAAGCAAGTTGGAAACCGCAAACTTCTACAGATCAACGATGAACAATGAGCTTAACCTAAGCAAAGGTGATATGTAGTGTCAGGTTATAGTTCATTTGAAATGAGTGAAGGCATTGCGCCCTATAATTACCGTTAGTGTCAGTTTATGCACCGTAATTTTTAGGGAGTTATTATAACCCCAAACAGAGAGTAAAAATTTTAGGTACAGGATAACCCCTTTTTGGGGGTTATTTTAACTCCTAATTTAACTCCGAATTTGGGGTCATTTTTATCCTGAAAAAGAGTTCTTTTTACTCTTAGTCTGGAGTTAAAATGACTCCGAAATGGGGTTACTTTCACTCCTTACATGGGTTGTTTTTACTCTTTTTGGAGTTAATTTAACTCTGAAAGTGGACTAAAAATTTTAGGTACAGGATAACTCCTTTTTGGGGGTTATTTTAACTCCTCAATATCTGGGGTCACTTTTACTCCTGAAAAAGAGTTCTTTAAACTCCTTTTTGGAGCTAAAACATAACTCCCCAAAACATAACTCCACCGTAAGGAGTTAAATTAGCCCCACTAGAGGAGTTATCATAACCCCTTGAAAATTACTGTGTGGTTCATTTGAAATGAGTGAAGGCATTGCGCGTTCTATAATTTCCTGTAGTGTCAGTTTATAGTTTATTTGAAATGAGTGAAGGCGTTGCGCGCTCAATAATTACCTTTAGTGTTAGTTTATGGTTCATTTGAAATGAATAAAGGCGTTGCGCGCTCTATAATTACCTTTAGTGTCAGCTTATAGTTCATTTCAAATAAGTGAAGGCATTTTGCGCTCTTTTTCTTTTGAAAAAGCAAACAAATTTAATGCTTAAATCAGAAAATGGTGACTATTTTAAACTCATCTTTAGTTCAACTCAGATAATTTGATCCTTTGATTTTTTTGATCTTGTGAGCAGCTTAATGTATTTTTTTAAATACGTTTCTGAAGAGGATATTAAAAGTACTAGCCATTTTTGGAGGTCAATTGAAACGGTGTTTTATGTATTTTAGGCTGGAAAACATGAATGGATCAATAAAAGGGTTGCAAGTTGATTTTTTTTTCAAGTTGTTGTTTATTACTGTCCGAAAAGAAAGCATCTCTTAGATAGAAAACGAAAGAGAAGTGAAAGATGTTTTTGTTATTGCTGGACATGTGACACAAAACTCGTCGTGAAAACGTTTTTATAAAGTAAATAAAAACAAGAAAACGCTGTGGTTATTTTCCGGCATTAATAGCTAAGTTCGTGTTTAATTCTACTTTAGGTCGTGAACGAGATCTTAAAGAAGAGAAAGCATCATTAAAGAAGCATGTCGAAGTCCTAGAAAGGGCGCTTGAGGAGAAAACAAAACAAGGTATTTAGCTAAACATCAGATTTTGGTTCTCTTGTGTAGCTGACTTTTGAGTCATAAAAAAAACGAATTAGAGTCTGTTAGAGTCGTAGATCCTCAAGTACAGGTTACCTTTATAAAGGTGATTTTTATCGACGTATACGTTCAAAAAAGAAACTTAATAACGATTGCTACGTAGCTAATCTTGACACACATCATAAAAGCCAAAACGCAACCTCAGGCTTTCAAAGGAGGAACTGTTCCTACAAAGATATTTCACTGGATAGAATAGAGATAAAAGGAGCCCACTGACGGACAAAGTTCCTCACTCTTAATTGCCACGTCTTTGTTAATAGCCGCTCGTTTTTATCCCATTTCAGATAATGTACGAGATCTCCAGACAACGCAGCTGCAAACGATGACAAACCTGTTGAAGAAGGCAGAAAACATCATAAAAGAGATTAAGGAAAAACATTGTTGTGAGCTGGCTGTAATTAAAAGGGAATTGACCAGCTCTAGAGGTAAGCCTTTTTTCTTCAGTACGGTCAAGGTACGACAAATTTCAGATGTTTATAATTTATCAGTTCTACTGTTTATACACAACTGGGTGAACTTGAATACTTTTATAGAAACATAAAAAGGAACAACGCTTTTGTTTTTTCTGTAACGCCTTATCCCTTGTTTTAAATTTGCCTGTGTTAGCTCATGAACAAAATATTGAGTCTTTCAAGGAAAGCTTCAAAAGATAGCTTACAAGCGACAGGAAACAGCAAGAAAGCATCTATTAGGAAAATGAAAACTTTTGTCATGAGCTAACTGCAATGAAAAGGAGCAGACTTCCGAGAACTTTGTGTTCAGAAGGTCATTTGCGAAAAGATCGAAATTATACATAATTTGCGCCCTTTCGTAGATGATCTTCTGGACACCGTACTGGACAGCTCTAGACGAACGACAAAAAGGGGATAAAACGTAACAATGGTACATTGAACTTAAGTAAAAAAATGTGTAAGACTATATAGTTATAGCAAGGTGATGGTTTCTCCGCTTTTCACAGTTCAATATAACATACATTTAAGCAGTTGGAAGGGACACCAGGCAATTCTGGCCGGTTCTGACACGAACTGGACGAAACAATGAATTTGAATCAAATTTGCTCATGTGCAAAAGTGTGCAAACTCGGCTAAGGGTAAAATCTGTGCAAAGGTGGTAAATGCCGAATTTGCATAAACATTTTAGATAATGAAAAAGATATAAAGGCGGAAAATATTTCTTTGAAGGAAAAAACGATGTGGTCCTTCAGAAAAAACTGCTTAACATTGCCTAAGGGTTGTACTATCTACAACGTTACGAAAAACGCTCTCAACTGGAGGATAATTAACAGGTACCTTTTGTTCTTAGAACGTGAAATATATCTGCAAACGATGGATGTTTTCGTAAATGAGCAACTTAGAGACCTGAAAGTGGACCTTGAGAGGATGACAAAAGGAACAAATGATGAATCGCACAGCATAACCTTCAGAGGTAAGCATTTAGCTTAAATGAAACAAAGGGCGCCTGGCGGAAATGCTGTAGCGCCGTCTCAACGCTTTCCGTCGCTAGAGATAGGGACGTTTTGCAAGAGAGACGTCTTCTCTCTACGGGCTGAGTGCGATGAAAGGTGGCTGTAGTCGCAGGATAAACAAGGGGACGGTTTCTTTTGCGCTTTTGCTCCTCTTGAGACTGAGAGGTCTCATACGGTATCAAAAAACACCAGCAGTCGGGGTTGGGATTCCAAGACATCACATGGACCAAAACTGAAACAGTTCCGTTGGTGTAAAACAAACCTTAAAATTTAATTAGTTGAAATTAAGACATTTATTCTGATACGCACCTTCATCAGACAAAAGAATGGGAAAAACAGCAAGTGAACAGCCCTAGTTGCGTTTTTAAGAGCATTACTAAATTTTCTGAGGGGTATACCCACAGATGACCCCCAAGCGGTTCATGACTACGAGTTTATCGCCATGCCATTTTTTCATCCTAAAAATGTTGGAGAGTCTGTCCCAGCAAATTGACTAGGCAATTATAGGTGTACGATATTCTGTTTCAAGGCAATTTTAGGTATTCGGTATCAAAGATTTTATAACTCTTAGGTATATACTGGAATCTTATGAGGAAAAAGTTGGGTTTATTGGTATCCCACTACTTCCCTCCCTGGCTGGGCCTGTTTTGAAATGACGGCATTCGATCAATAATGCGTATCAGAACTACCTACTCCACACTTGAAATATTCCTCATCAGATAATCATTATATTGCCCTCATGATAAAACCAGTTACAAAAAAACAAATTTCACATTTTTTCATGCAGCCGATATAGAGCTGTTATATTTGCTTTTTTTGTTGTTGTTGTTTGTTTGTTTGTTGTTGTTGTACTTTTTTCCGTTTTTTTTTCAGTTTTCATATCCTCAGAAAAGTTATTATTATTATTATCATTATTAATATTATTATTTACTTGTTTATTTACTCACTTAGTAAGTAAGTTAGTACAAAATAACATCCGACGAGCCTCATGCAAAATAAATAAAATCACGGACGATACAATATAGGTAGGCTTGCTATTTATAATATGTACCATGTGCCTTGTGCCATGTACCATTAGCATGCATAGTTAGCATGATTCCTGCTTCATTTGGTTACTGCTGTTGCAGTGCATTGGCCTCTTAGGGCCTGTTTACATGGAGGTGGGGGACCCCCGATAGGTGAGGTAACATGCGGCGTGTCACCCCACCGATCATGTAAACGTGATCAAATTAAAATGAGAGATTATGTGGACAGGCGGGTTACCCACCAAAGCGGGTTACCTCACCTACCTGGGGTCCCCCACCTCCATATAAACAGGCCCTTATATTGTGCGGCATGTGAGAAATTGGCAAAGTTAACGAAATAAAATGAAAAGTGAAAGTGAAATTACATGAATTAAATTGACTTTTCATAGCGCCTAAGTTGGTCATTTAAACACAAAACCCGTAATTCTTAAACGTCCTGGAAACATAATTTGGCTGCTTAGGTAACCATCATTAACACACGATTGTATTTTCAAATTGTCTAAGATTCCTTTGTGTTAATTTGTAGCTGACTCTGACAAAAGTCTTCAGCAGCCCGGACCAGCTGTCATGTCTGCAGCAGAGGAAGCAAAGCCTCTTCCGCGACCATCCTCTCATGTAATTCTTGTTTCAGACCCTCCGGCACCTACAGTGACTCAGACAAACCAGAACCTTAACAACCCACCAAACGTCATCATCAATGTCAATACCTCTTGCGAAAATGGTGGGTAAAAATCAACTGATTTTCAAAACAACTAAAACTGTAAAAATCTTTGCTTCAGGCCCTGTTAACTCGTAATATTCATTGCCTCAAATTAATCTAACATTTCCATTCTCAAAGAAAGGTTTCTTAGCTTTTTTTTTTTCTTAGCAGGCCACACCGACCTCAGTTAGTCGTTGTAATAGCAACACTCAGCAGGTCCACCCTGTTCCTCTAACACCATCTTAGCTTCCTTCTCATAATCACAACATCACCAATATACACGTTTCCTTTTTGATGTTTTTGTTTCTTATAATTCTATACAGAAAGCCAACTTGAAGGTTTCTTCACCAGCACGATGAGATGGCTTGGATTTTAGTAAGTGCTTTTTTCAGAGAAAACTAGCTTTTATTTAAGCTGATACGTTAGTTCCTAACTATGATCACAACACAATTCTAGCAACTGGCTTCCATATGATCGCTACTGTAGCATGGATCGCCATGACAAAAGTTCAGCCATCTGAACGATTTATCGGAGCGGAAATGATTATGGAAAACCGGCTCTGGAGTAGAACTTAAGACCATCTAAGCATTCGCTGTCGCAACGATCGCTAAACGTGTTTCAATAAAATCGATTGGATCACTTTCAAGTAGCCCTTACTATACAAAGCCTTTTGAAAGGACGGTTTACCTATTGGCCGAACACGTTCTATTCTTCAAGATAAAATATGGCTGGCAAGTTCATAATTGTCCTGGTAAAACTAGAATTCACACGCCTTTTTTTTCATTTTTTTTCTTCTTTAGGTCTGTTACCGTATGGCAAGAGTTCTTGCAAGAATTGTAAATATGTAGTTGATCGTGACGTTAATTATATTCAAAAAATATTTATAACATCTTTAAGTGACGGTAGAACAACACAGCAGTAGTGTTTTTTAATCATCTTCATTTAATGTTTTTGATATATTGTAAACCGATTATTAGCTTACGTAATTTAATTGTAAATATTTAGTTGTAATATATGTAGGAAGTTAGTTAACTGAAAGAAAAATAAAGAGCTCACGTGTCACGCCCTTAGGATTGACGAAATTAACTTATTGAGGCCTCGATGGGTTGAAACCTGAGCTCGCGATGCGGTCATGTGATACTGGTATGCGAATGCCCTGTTTTGACACCTGTCAATACACCATTTTCGATATATTAAAATTCATAGTTGGCTGCGAAGCTTGGGGGAATTAAACAAAAGAAATGTTTTTTATATTCATTGCTTAGCCTCAAGATCATTTCTTTTGTTTTATTCCCCCAAGCCTCGCAGCCAAGTATGAATTTCAATATATCGAATTTGGTCTATTGAGACCACAGGTAGCCCATGCTCGAAATATTAGCATTGGCGAACATCGGCATTGTTGCGTAACATTGATTTCGAAATAAAAGGATTTGTATGGGAAAAAAACCTATCGTTTCTGTAACCTACGAAAATAAAAGGAGTTCAATAAAAAACAGCTTACCTTACATAAAATGTGTGTTACGTCTCTCCTGGGTGGTCCATGGGCCGATTTATGGCCGTTTTATGGGTTGTACAGTAAACGGCTTTCTCTAAACCTTTATATAGAGAGAAAACAGTTTACTATACAACCCATAAAACGGCCATAAATCGACCCATGGACCACACTGGAGAGATAAGGTAAGGTAAGCTGTTCTTTATTGAAATCCTTTCATTTTCGTAGGTTACGAAAACGATAGGTTTTTTTCCATACAAATCCTTATACAGTGTATTTCGAATGTTATGCAACGATGTCGATGTTCGCCGATACTTATATTTCGAGCATGGGCTACCTGTGTTAAGACATCCTTGATACGCAAATGAGAATGAGACATCCTTATTACGCAACGTGGGCATATGCAAACTGGCCCCTGTTCGAAAGGCTAAAATCTTGAACCCCCCGACAAGAATGAAAGAGACGAACAAATTGCGACATAAGTCATTCCAAAAGGTACTGCCAAACGTACTGAGCCAAAAAACATATAAATTCCAGTTAGTGCTAAAAAAGTAAATTGCCACATTTAGAAGAAGCAACCAAAGTATAAAGCTTTGGAAACCTGGCAGACGGAATTCAATATAAGTATACTGTAAGATTTCGAAAATAAGCCCCCAAGAGAGGAACTAAAATTTATAACGCAAAAAAAGCCCCCTATGAAGAGCTCCTCACTATACAGAGACATCAGGGAAAATAGACAAACAGGGGTGAATTGTGATATCCTTGCACGCCCTCCACATCACCTGGCGTTTGCATTGCTGATTGAATTCTAAATGAGTAAAGACGTTGGTGGCATTTCTTTAATTTAGATAAGATCTCACACTTTCTCGGTTTTTATTATATCTTTTAATGGCAGCTCAATGTGAATCTTTAAGTGCTTTTTAGTTAATCTCATTGAACTCAGATTTAATTGTCATTTACCAAAGTGTCCAAAACATGCATGCACCTCATCATTAGACTTATTATCCATGATTATCCTGCCTAATTCTCAACAATATAATTTTCTGCGTAAATCGAACTGAATCCGTGCATAGAACCTTGCGTTTCCTGTTTTTATCTCACCTATTGCATGGAATTTGTGCGAAAATCTTCATTAGGAATCGGTTTATTTCAAAAAGCTACACAACGACCAAGAATACTATTGACCGACAATAGACAGAGCGGGGCAGCTACAGTGTCAACTATTACTAGTATAATAGCAAGTCTGTTCCCTTAAATCCAGCATAAGCCCAGTAACCGTCAAAACTCGGGAGAAAGGCGTTCAGCACCATTTAGAAAATAAATAGTTTAAAAAGAAGCGTTTAGTACCATGGGCCCAAACAAAACAGAAACAGCGACAGTCTTTTGTAACACAACCAGGTCAGTGTTTTATTGCTCACACGCACCACAAATAATTTGGGATTTACAAGACACTACTTCTTTGGCCCTGGCTTTTTGCCGCTGTCGCGTTTATAATCTCGCCACCTGCAGTTCTTTTAAATGCACTTATAATCAGAGGGATAAAGCGAAGGAGAGAACTGAAGAGAAGTTCCAATATCTAGCTATCAAGTTTGGCCGTTACAGATCTTCTAGTAGGAAGTTTACGTGTACCGTTATCTGCTTTTGTTGGACTGTTAGTTTCTTATCAGATACTGATCGACCATTACATTTGCATGATGGACTTTGTTGCGATATCGTCCACGGTCATTCTCACGATTTGCTCGATTTTCCATCTGACAATGATGGCATGGGAAAGATACGTGGCCATTCGAAAATGGATTGACTACAAAGTGATGGTGACTAAAAGCCTTATGAAAAAGCTGGCGTTAATAGCTTGGGCAGCAGCAATAGTAACTGTAGAACTTTAGAAAAGATCCCACAGCTTCTCTGTTTTTACTATACCTTTTAATAGCAGCTGAATATGATTCTTTAAGTGCTTTTTAGTTAATCTCATTGAACTCAGATTAATTGTCATTTACCAAAGTGTCCAAAACATCCAGGTACCTCATCATTAAGCTTATTGTCCATGATTATCCTGCCTGATTCTCAACGAATATTCAAAAATTTCTAAAAACAGCTCAAGGAACGTACAATATAATTTTCTGCGTAAATCGAACTGAATCGGTGCGTGGAACCTTGCGTTTCCTGTTTTTATCTCACCTATTGTATGGAATTTGGGTGAAAATCCTCATTAGGAATCGGTGTATTTCAAAAAGCTACACAACCAGCAAGAATACTATTGACCGATAATGGAAAAAAGCGGGGGCAGCTACAGTGTCAACTATTACTAGTATAATAGCATGGAGGCTCTTCCCTTTAAATCCAGCATAAGCTCAGTAACCGTCAAAACTCAGGAGAAAGACGTTCAGCACCATTTAGAAAATGAATAGTTTAAAAAAAGCGTTTTCCATGGGCCCAAACAAAACAGAAACAGCGACAGTCTTTCCCAACACAACCAGGTCAGTGTTTTATTGCTCACACGCACCACACATAATTTGGGATTTACAGGACACTACTTCTCCGTGGGTTTTTGCCGCTGTCGCGTTTATAATCTCGCCGCCTGCAGTTCTTTTAAACGCACTAATAATCATAGCAGTAAAGCGAAGGAGAGAACTGAAGAGAACTTCCAATATCTTGCTATCAAGTTTGGCCGTTACAGATCTTTTAGTAGGAAGTTTGTGTGTACCGTTATCTGCTGTGGTTGGACTGTTAGTTTCTTATCAAGTACTGACCGACCATTACATTTGCGTGCTGGACTTTGTTGCGCTATCGTCCTCGGTCATTCTCACGATTTGTTCGATTTTCCATCTGACAATGATGGCATGGGAAAGGTACGTGGCCATTCGAAAATGGATTGACTACAAAGTGATGGTGACTCAAAGCCTCATGAAAAAGCTGGCGATAATAGCTTGGGTATCAGCACTAGTAACTGTATCTCCACCACACTTCATTACGGCGTTCGCAGGAATGATGAGGGACAATGAGAGGCTTTTAGCTCTTAAAATTTTCCTCATCGTTGTTTCAATTTTGGTTATGTTTGCCCTGGGTCTTATCGTATATTTTTATGTCATGGTGTACCTTAGAGTTCGCAAACGCAAATTAAGTCAAATTCGCCAAGTCAGCGAGTTAGTAAACGCAAAACAAGAACGCAGAGTAGCTATGACCACTGCTTTGGTTACGATTGCCGTAATTCTTTCCTTCTTCCCACGTATTCTTAGCGTTATATTACAAGGAATTTATCCAGTCTTTCGTCAACGTTTGGCGATGCGTGTAGAGGACACATTTTTGTACCTAAATTCTGTAGCAAATCCACTCATTTACTGCTACAGAGATCGTCCTTTTAGGAACGCCGTGCTTGAGTTTTTGAGGATTAGAAAACCCAAAGTAGAGCCGGTGAAATGACTGATGCAGCGAGGTTCCGCGACGTCAGTCGTAACGACGTATTTGGTTCGGGAAAAGATGAGGTACAGATACAAAAAGTGGAAAAACCTGTTCGCGTAACAAAATTAACATCATGTGATTTGGTCTTGTTTTCTGAACAGACTCATTTGGGTTTTCATAACCCTTTACCAGCGAGAACCTTGTCATGTCCGTTTTTGCTTATAAATAATAGTTTCTTTCAAAACTGATTGCAATAACTCTCCGGACTTGTGATCGCTACAGCGAACTTGGCTTGTTTGTGGTCGGAAAATTCATGCATGGTGTTAATAATAATATTGAAAATAATAGTAGTTATGACAATAGTAATAATGATAATAATAATAATAATATATTTAGGGCATTCTACAAAGTCCCGATGCTTTTTAAATAAGGTAACCTAAAGGAACTTTTCAAGATTCATGTAAAAGTTAATTTATACAACCGGAAGAATTTTTCACTTCTCTCCCTCGAGGTTCATGTGAAGTGTCTGTTTCTGCTTCCAGGAGGGTTTAGGTTTGGTTTCCTCCAAAGATAAACGGGCTTTTTGCCTGACGGGCAGCAGACACTCAATGATAAATTAAATTACTGATCATACCTGTCTTAAAACGGAATCCATTAGAAAATTGAGTAATGTTAATTTTCAATGAACAAAAACCTTGTACCCGAATAATTTTAAGCATATTGCATTCTTTTGTACACTTTTCGAGGGCGATAAATGTAAATAAATTCTGTACACTTGGACAAATCAGATAAGTCAACATTCAAGATTCCTCTTTGGAGACATAGGTACTGCCTTATTCGCTCCGACTGCAATGTATATGTTGTAGTTAATTTTTTACCTCAGGTAATTTTTGTTCCTCTTTTGTTTTGGGTATGATAATCTATGCTAATGAAGTTGAAACAAAGGAAAAATAGCTGAGATAAAAAATTAACTACAACATGAATATTGATATGGAGATTTTACATAAGGAATAAGCTGAATACCGCTAAATACTCTTAGCTGAAATGTATATTTTTCCTTCGGAAAATAAGAACCTATTAAAAACCTAAATAGCCTAAATTTGCGTAAATTAGCATTTATGTAAGAACCTGTTTTGGCTAACTTGAGTTCTTACTCGGGCCTTTTAACTGTATTTCACCAGCATGTAGAGAAAAGTGTCCTGAAAATGTACCAGTTTTAAAGACACATTAACAATCTTAGTCAGCAGGCGTACAATTACGTCAGCAGCCTGTTACACAACAGTGGTAGGTACCCGAGGGGGGGGGTACTCCCTTAAAAAAGTTATATAGGTATGTGCCGCCCCATCGGGTAGGGTTTTTGCTCCGTTCTCAGGGTCTGGAAAGAGAGTATGCCTAAAGGCTAAGTCTGGAAACGAGTATGGATTTTTAGAGGTATGGTCTGTAAACGGGTCTGGAAAATTACATTTTTTTGTCTGAAATAGGGTCAGGATTTGGAGAACCGGGTGGCAAACCCACACCAGGAATTCCCATGAGTACCCCCCCCCCCGGGGATAGGTAGTGGGTCAGAGCAGGAGCCCATCAAATTTGATGGGCTCCTGGTCAGAGATATACCTCTCAGAGACTAGTTTCACGACAGTTCCAACAAACTGATGTCTGGTATAGTTTTACAGAGATTTTTCGATTTTAGTAGAAAACTACACATGAAAAGCTTTCCGCCAAACTTAAATGAGAAGTGAGCGACGGTGTGCCGACGGAAGTGGAAGATCAGTATTCAATCAGTGAAAAAGCTGAGCTGGTTTTGGTTGTAATAGGTAGATTTTGCGGCGTTCAGAGCATCTGCATCTGTCTCTGTAAATCGGTCGATGAATCTCCGACCGGCTTGATAAATACTTGCGTTTTTCCTGTCACTATACTCTTTTCAGAGCGCGGACCTGATCCAACTAACGCCGGACGTTATGATCGCCCACACTGGGGAAAAGTCGGTCATTTTTGGTCCACCCTACGTATCCTTTGCATTTCTTTTCATTTCTTGACCAGACCTACCAGGTAGACTTGTTGACCAGACAATTTTAAGTTTTTGTTTGACACAAAAAGTCAAATTATAACGTCACAAGGGCTGACGTCACCAAATTGAGTTAATCTTTTTTTTTTAATTCCAACGTCAAACTTATATTATCTGCAAGAGAATTAGATTGAGAGTAAAAAGCTGAAAACCGTTTCTCGCTAGCTAGGGCACGTAGAAGTCGAGTTATGGGACTTAAAAGATATTTTATTGCACCCCCCAGAACCATATTTCTTCATTAAAATCGAACCCTTTGATAGATTGTGCTGGCATAATTTTCGGCATTATTCGTCATTACAAGCACAATTTTCCATTATTTTCCGAAAAATTAACGTTCCATTATTTGCACTTTTGGCTAGTTTTGCAGCACAAAAATATCAATTATTAATCCTAATCATGCAACAATTTGTTTGGCCAGAGATCACTGTTACAGGCAAATTTAAGTGACAAAAAGATTTTTTATCCGATTGGCGAGTCCTGGGTCCTAAAGGATATTACCCAGGACTCTTTCTACAGGACCCAACGCATGCGCATAATAATCTTGATTACCCAAGATAGCGTCCGCGTTTTTATCGTGGACACCTTTGTTAAACCAGATACAAGCGACGGTCCCGTAGGTGTCCGTCTTGTATACCGCTTTCACTGATACCTTTTTTTTCTTTAGCATTCAGGTACTTAACAGAAAATGAGTGTGATCTCGACCAAAGTGCGGCAAGGATCAAAAAATGAGATTTGCTACCCTTTTGCGTACAGGTTCAATAGTAAAGGGTCCAATCACGGTCAAGTTTGCGCGTGAAACAACCGCGCCAGAAAAAACGACCTTTCCTCAAATTCGTGGTATTACTTATTATAAAATAAATCCTGTGATTTTGTGGGGAATAATGCAAGCTGACTATTTAGAAAATGGCAAAAGCGTGTGGCCGTGTTTTTGCCCTGGCTCTGTAGCGGTGGCGATTTTCACCATGTGCCTTGAAGCACCATTTAGCAACAAAGAATCAGAAAATACCACAGCGAACAATCATTCCAAATAAAAATTTGGGGGAAGTTCAATTCAATTTGTTTTTGGCAATTTTTGGAGAACCACGTAAAAGATGATATCAAATCACGCCATCTTACTTCTCTGTGACCAAGAGAAGCTGGCCTCAAACGTCCCTTTGCAAAACTGGCAACCTTGAGGCTTGAGGTCTCACTGTATTATCATCTTTTTGTCTTACGCATTCAGATGCAAAGGCATTGCTTTATGATGTCCCCAGACCTTTCTCGGCCACCCAATACCAAGAGACTTAGGAACGAAAATTAGGCATTTGAAAAGGATGCGGGGAGACCTGGGCGCTTTTGAAATGATGTGACTTCATAACTTAGTAATCTCCAGCCTCGTTTTGATAAAGAGAACAATAACAAGGTTGCATCATTTGTGTACGAGATGAGACCGGTTGACACCTTCACAAAATCTGTCATAATAGGCTCTCTCAGTTAAAGGAAAGGCCCCATGACTTACACAGAGTGGATCAGGTTAAGCATTCAAATTTGGTGAAACGACTTCCTCGCTGAACAACAACACGAAATTCAATCTGTGGACAATTTCGTTGGACTCTACGACTTGTTACTTCCTCGGGGAAGGGTTAACTGTGAATTATTAAAAGTTACCACAATGTTTTATTTATCTGATGGAGTTACTTGCGAAAAGAATTTGGTTTTTTCGAGAGCAAAAGGTTCGTTTCTCTCAACCTTTTATGAAACAAACTTGAAAATATTCCTTAAATCGGCGTTTTTGTAACATTTCTTGTCGAAAACTAAATAATTTTGTCACTTTTTTTAGTAATGTTCAAGGCTGGTGGTTTTCTTGTGCAATACCCGTCATGACCTGTTCTCATGGTTTGTTTCTATTATATTGACCCTCGAGATACACCAACGCCACGTACTTGATTATCTTTCCTCTTCTTTCCTTATTATTCTTTTAATCGCCAATTTTAAACCGTAAATTTGCCCTTCATGAGAGATCCAACGTTCTAGAACATTTCATCGGATATACAAGTCATGTGGACTGCACTTGGGTGGGTTTAGGTCTTTGAATGCGTATCGCTGTTATTTTGAAGGAACAAGCAGTAGTTCCAACGAATGCTTTGATTTGATGCTATTTGTTTTAATTTTCTCCGTAGTTTATACGCTTTTGGACCAAATTACAAAGATCTCAAAGAGTACAAGAAATTGCGGCGGTAAGTGACGGCTGAAGAATAAGAAACGTTTTAGATTGATCATGTGATTTACGGTTGAGAGGTTTTATTTCCTGCTCCACAGTGAAAAAGAGAGATCACATGAGATCTCACCTTTTTCTTCAAAGATTTTTTTTTTTATTGCGAACAACGTCTTCAAGACTGCAGGTTTAAAACTACGTTCTTACAGCCAAGTAAAAACTACTTGGAAGTAGCGTTGAGAAAACGTGACCGTCAATACACCGCAATTTAAAATCCGGCGAACGAGGCCCCTAAAATAGTGATGGTAAATAGCTCGGAAGTCATTCCATAACATTTGATCAAGAGATCACTTGTTTAAGGTTAAAAAACCACAAGCTCCACACGGCTTGAGTTTTGAGCTAGTTATAACGACGAGTTCAACGGATTAATCAACCTTAAGACTTAAGCTTCTTGTAGATTTAAAGAATACAAAAACATAAGGCGCTGTTTAGGAAAACAAGGAGCAGGTTCAATAATTTTAAGTCAATGCTTCGTTCAGACCTAAAAGCCATTAAAGAGGATACCGTCTAAGCTTTTAAATAACTGATCATATTTATACAACCATGACACAGTGATACCTTTTATGAGCGCATGCACATCTCTAATGTGTCTCCTTAAGTGATAAATTCAGGTTTGTTTCTTACACTAAAACTGACAAAAATGTGTTAGTTTATAACTGTTATGTCCTCGTAATGTAGAGTGTCCGGTTAATCATGGGGTTTACTGTGTATTCCAGTAATAAAATACGAATTAAACTTGGTGTGTATAAGTAAGCGTTACAACGGTTTTGTTTGAAAGTACTAAAATATAATGGGAAGAAATCTTGATGTTAGTACGTATTTTATGGAAGAATTATTATCCATCTACCATTTATCGTTTCAGGAGTACTACTTTTACTACTTTTTCTAGAACTTGGTACGGTAGTTGGGTTGCAAGCAACACAATTACTTAGTTGTTTTCTCATTTACCTTTAATTCGACGAGGTTCTATTCTATCAAGATTATCAACAACAATAACAATTTACCCCTACAGAGGTAAAAAATGTTCTATAACACTCTTCAACATGTTATCACATACACTTAATTTCACCAACTGTGAGAGTGTCATTCTTCTTTTCTTTGATAACTCAGTACTACGAAACTAGGCTTTTTTGTCTGTGACTCGAACGTTTCCAGTTTATCAAAGAGTCTTTTTTCCTCGATGAGAAGGAAAAGATCAACCCTGGCTGGGGAAAGCGCAGCAACTTAAGCATTTCGGATCTCTCGACAGAATCTTTTTCTCTTTATTTCACTGGTTATTGAATGAGAAACTCTGATGTGAGCCCAACATTCCAGAATTTCACGGGAAGAATGTCACTAACCACACCTCGGCAGAATTTACATATTCCATGACTTCACACAGTATGTGGGTGAGTTACGTTACGCCCGTGGTGTAAAAGTATTCTCACTTAAGACCATGTTGACATCTACCATGAAAAGAAAGTTGAAGTTCATTTACATATTCCGTATATTTGGCACCTGCTAAAGTTTGCTTACATCTATAAGATACATAAATTTAACGTCTGAATAGCGTAAGTTCGCGTTCCTAATGTGTCCCGCTCCGCTATGGAAACAAGAAAGATAATTTATCTGTTTGTCTGTTATAATTTCCTCGATCTGGATTGACACTGGATTGATCTTTTTCAACCTACGGTAAATAATTTGCTTTTGACTACACTCTTGATATTTGCATTGCGTAAAATCACGGTGAGGGACAGTCAGTTTCTCACTGAATGTACAACGCAAAAGTTTGAAACAGGTTTGTGTTTCACTTAAGCCTAAATTATGTCACTTCCTAGTTTCAAGACGGCAAACGCAGAACTTAACGAACATATTAACATTGGTTTTTTTATGTATATTCCGGCCTTTTCTAAGCATATTCTTGGATAAGAATATGCCTCTTTATAATTCATAATTTAATTGAAGCTGGCTACATCATGTGCCGCACAGACCCTACAGTTCTATTATCGCAAAGCGAAGAAGAGAGCAAATCGTGACTGAAATACAAGGATACACTCGCAAATTTAAGTCACTCTAGTAACTTAAAGAAAGAATTGAATTTTCTGTTTACCCAGCAACGAACTAAAACTCCATACAAACGAAATGTTTTATTTTCTAAGCTTAACTTGGTAGCATTACAGTTTAAGGATACGATATCATCCAAAGAAATTTTCAAGCAATCTACAAAGTTGCGTCCGTGATGCAACATTGGCTTCATGAACCTCGATTGTGAGATAATTTCTATCACTGTTTTATTTTCGTAAATTTGTCGAGACAAATGTTAACTAATCTATCAGGCGGATGTGGCTCAACATGAGCAAAAATCATGATGCTGACTGGAATTGGTTAAAACTAGGTTTCGACCAGAGATATTTTGACTACAAGAGATGTGGTATAGTCGTTAAAAGAACAGCTAATATAGACTACATTGAAAATTTGCTGGAAAATTTGTCTTTTTGTCTAAATTATGTTAGTTTTTATTTTTGTGTTTACAAATCGTTAACTTGCAGGTCGCATCCATAACAGCATTTTAAGGACTTAGAAAGCAGGGACTGAAACTAATCAATACGTGCCGCATTGTTGCTTAGACAGTGCAGCGCCTATTCAGAGGCAGGGCTCTTTACAGTAAAAAAGGCATATGAGACAACAAAACAGCCTGTAGATGTGCTACTCAATATAATATTGAAGTTTTGAATATATGAAAACCATATATGAGAACTGCGGGGTGAAGAATTATATGAAAGAAGATCATCGCAGTTATAGAGACAACGTTTGCAGTTGCGAAAAGAAAGCCTAAAAAAAATTCAGGCTTGTACGGGATTGGAACCCTTGACCTATGCGATACCGGTGCAGCGCTCTACCAATTGAGCTAAAAAGCCAACTGGGAGCAGTTCTCATATATGATTTTCATATATTCATAACTTCATCATCATCCTTTCACAGGTTTAATATGAACCAACTCAACGACCTGCTCCCAGTTGGCTTGTTAGCTCAATTGATAGAGCACTGCACCGGTATCTTACTCAGCCTCATTCAATAATTGTTAATTATTGCCATTATTACTATTTTTGTAGGCGTCGCAGAAAGAAAGGTGATAGAAGTGTTATCATTCCAGAACACGCGTTTACCACAGATCAAAAATATCTCCCACATCTGAGTGAAGTCAGGATTCAAGAAGAACCCCTTTTACTTCAAGATGGGTCATCCGTTTCGTACGAGTCAGAATTCACAAACTTTAAATACTCAATGGGAGGAAACGTCAAATTCTACGATGAACATATTGCTTTAAGTAGTCCGCGCAGAAAGATAAAAACTTCATCGCGTTCATCTAAAACCTTAAACCAAACAATGGAGAGCTCGTTGAACGCGTCGCCAGCAAAAAGCGCCATGTCTGAGAATTTTGGTAGCATGGATATGACCCCAAGAGTTTTGAGCACACCAGACAAAAAAGGATTGGAGCTTAACGAATCACATGGAAGTTCTGGCGCAAAGAAAATCAGCAATAATATTGAACATAAAACGTTGGATACCAGTTCGCAAATCCATGCCGCTTTGGAAAGGTTAAGAGTTAACGAGAATGCAACTACGCATGGTAGCAAAGCTAACACAACATCCTCGAGTATCGCTGAAAGCATTGCAAAAGTCGACTCATGGAAAACAGATTTTGATAATTGTAATAGTCCCTCGCTCCTCGCTGAAGAAGGCACAGAAAATGTAAGTAGCAAAACTACGAACAATGTTACAAATATTTATGACGCTCCTGTTTATCAACTACAAATTAGTACCTCTGGAAATGGCGCGAGAGCACGGGATTATTCTCCTATCCGTTCTATCTCTGCGAGTATGGACATTCCGGAGCTAAGGGATGACGAAAAAACTAGTGCGCAGTCTAAACCTTTTAACTATGCTACCGAAATAACTAAGGAGGGTGTTGTAGACGAAAAAGATGCCGTAGTAAATGTCGTGAACTCCAGGACTGATGGCGTAAATAACTCGCACGATACTAAAGCAGGAGATATACCAGATCCCGAAAGAATGAGCCGGTATAACAGAACCTTGCTATACGTTAACGAGCAAAACGAAACACTGCAGAACGGAGATTACAGCGAATTAAACGTGAATTTATCAGACTTAAGTTCGGATGTGTTCACAGATAGTGAGATACCAACATCCGGGTTCTTATCACAATCACGTGACGGAAAGAGTGATTTGGACTTTTACCCAGACTCTCCAACAACCGAGCAAGCATTCTCCAAGACTCCATGTAGTTCGAGGAAGAACAGTTTAGAATCTTACATTTCCGATGATAGCATGTCTGCAGTCGACTTGGATTTTAAAGCAGGAGTAGAGAAAAGTAAGTGTTTCTGGTTTCGAAAGGCTGAAAAACGCTTTTACCAGTGTAGTTAGTATTCTCGTTATTCTGGCCGCCGTATGAAATCCTGTGTGAAAAATGCATGGCTGGCCACGGTGGCGTCCATCGTTTAATTGTGACGGGGTTGGTATTTTAAAAAACTATTAGAAAACAATCGAATACCACGTTAAAATACACCCTATTTTGAAATAAGCTGAAAGAGATCTTCTATTCCAAAAGTGAGTTAGAGTTAGTCAAAACATGTTAAGTTTACCTGTCATTTTTGGTTAATTACTATAAAAATATGTGACAGGTCCTGAGTCCACTGAATATCTTTAATTTTCTTCGCTATCAAATAATTCTCTCTAAAAATTACAGAAATACACAAGCTTGTTCCTAATGGTGACATGCATTCAACTTCACATACAGCAGAAAACGGAAAAACGAAGGAGGTATGAGTGATGAACATCGCATCTTTTTATTCATTTACTTAAAACGTTTGCCAACAAGTCATATTAATCAAAAGTCTTTCAATTACGTTACGATGTTTTAAAACATGCAAACAGTAGACAACATGTGTCATACACTGACAGTTGATTGGGTTTTCTTCATACTTTTTGGTTGGACAATAATTTGCCCTTTAAAAACTTTTCAACGGCTAGGATTAATTTAACGCCGTTCCGAACATCTGAACACACCTCAGTTCCTCTTAATATGCGAGAAGTGATCGCGCTAGTTTGCATCTTTTCACCAATTCTTAACTTGCTTCGGTTAGCTAACATCAAATTCATTTTACACAAGTGCTTACCTTTTTTCCCTTTTCTTTACCCTTTTCCTTATGTTTTGAAAATAAACTTCTCTTTTCTTTTCCAGCTGAAAGGTAAAAACAGTACGCCAAGTATTAAAGCTAAAGTCCCAGGTAGGTATTGATCAGACAGAAAACGCTGAAAACGAAGAAATCGCAGCCTCCTCACTCTTTTTATATAACTACAATGATTTCAGGTGAAGGTGTGCGGAAATCTGACACAAAGAAAATGGGCCTCAAGACGAAGGCAAAACCTAAAGTGAATTCCTTCAGCAACATTGGACATGTACCTGGGGGAGGACGAGTTAAGGTAAAGACTATTTACTTCTAGAACACGCAATGGTGGCTCATGGATTCAGCTTTCAAGAATTATGCAAATCAAGGGGATGAGAACCTCCTCGATCTACGTTATTTTTTATATTATACCAAAGCTAAATCCAATAAATTTTCAAACACTCGTTTGAAATATTAGGGAACTTAAGAACCTCGACGAATTTCACGACGACGACGTCTGTTGACCGGGAAAAGAGTGGAACGAGAACGTCAGTTTCGGCGGGAAAAAGGAAACTTAAGATGCAGTCGGTCGGTAGGTCGACGACGACGACACTGAATGTAAACACAAATGTAAAACTGTGATGTTCGTTCGCAACAAAGTTTTTCGCAATGGCGTCTTTCAAAACAATGCAAGATCTTATTTGTTCAAGCCGTACGTCTAATGTCATTGACGATGAAGAATTTTTTGTGTTGTCTGAGTGGAAATACACCTAATTTCCGCACGAAATTATTCAACTTTCAACTTGAATGAGACGACCGAGTCCGAGTGTCTGTCAGAGTTTAGATTTCGAAAAACGGACATTCTGATGTGATAGCTGTTTTCCATATAAAGTTTATTTCCTCTATATTAAAGATATATGATTTGCCTTACCTAAATACGTACATATAAATTTATCACTGACAATTCACTTACGAGTTCGCTCGCTCGGCCTCCACAGCTGTTGTCATTCTTCGAAAATCAATTCATTAGTCGAATTTTCAATCAACATCGCTTGTTAGGAGAAAAAGGAACGATACCTGGATTTAGGAGGATAAGAAAATGCAGAGGCCTTCAAAAATCGCTTAAAGCAGTGGATTTATACCTGCCGAAGCTTGTGGATTGCAGGACGACGTGATTCTACTTTGTTTGGCGTCGTCGACGACACCACGACGACGGAATTTACTGGTCGCGCTTGCGCAGTACACTGTAACTCACTTCCGGTCGTCGTCGACCAAGCCGTCGTCGTTAGGCCTTTTCACATTCTGCCGGCAGAATTTCGAGCATAATAGGGCCTCAGGAGTAGAATATATGATTGGGGCATAATCCAAGCAGAATAGGCCATTTTTGGCCATTTTGCATATTCTGGGGCCTGGGAACGAGTCTGAGAGGGAGCTGGGCACGAGCATCCGAGCAAAACAAGATGGCGGAACCGAACCCGCAACCGGTAGAAGTCACTGACCTACTAACCTAATCTAGTGTTCAAGTTAGTAATGTTAGCAGCTGTGACAGTGGATGGACAAAGACATTTCTGATATGGTTCATGGTTGTCCCAAACTCTTTTTACAAGTTATTACCCATGTTCGTTTTAAGGATTAAATAATAAATGCGCATATGTTGGGTTAGCCTCACCCTGGAAGGGCGATGTAATGTCTTATTTATCATGTTTGAGTATTTTGAACCCAGGAATATCGATTTTTACAGAAGCATAATTCGAGCATAATAGTACTTTTGGAGCATAATCTCGAGAAGAATAGCCTTTTTTGGAGGCAATTCTTTTGAGCACAATAGCCTTTTTTTCGAGCAGAATGTGTAAAGGCCTAGTCGTCGTGGTTCTTAAGTTCCCTATTTCCAGCACCACAACATGTTTACCTCTATGTAAAATTTCCTCATTCAATTAAACATTTCCCTGTTCTTTGACTGTTTTTGCATGTAAAGGAATGTTTCACCGAACAGATTTTCTTATCAAAAGCAACATTCGTCATCTGATTACTAGCGCATCTGATTACTAAGCTATTTCTTTATGTAGCAATTCGGCTATTGGGTCTTAGCATAGCGTCTCAAATCATCTACCATTTTCAGATTTGTCTGACCATGACAGCTGAGCCACCGCGCCTTCTACTATCTCTCTTCCTGTCGTTTCCTAGAATTGTATTGATATCGATATTATATTGATATAGGCAAATCAGAAATGGATGATCATCTAATTAATTGCCTAACTATGACTATCTTTTTTCGCTTGTAAATAATGCTATTTTAACTTGCTATCTCTAGGTTCGCACAGATAAACTGAAACCCCCCAAGCATGTGGATCCCAGGACAGACACTCACAATGTCGAGGCTTACAGCCACTTGCCAACCGAATTTCAAGAAATTGCAAAACGTCTTGCTAAACAAGACAGACAGCTAAGAGAGTCAAAAATTAGCGGCAGTAGTTCGAGCGGAAGAGGTCGAACACACTCGCGACGATCAAGCCGCGGATCCAGCCGAGCAGGCAGCCTCAGTCCTGATCAACGATCTACTTCAAAACCAAACTTTAGGTTAGGAAGCCTTTCCGGTTCATCCATGAATCTGAATACGTCAACTACCAGCCTTGCACAAAATAAAGGTAACCTTTCTTCAACTCGCCGAGCCCCGATCAGCCGGTCGCCCAGCATTCGTTCCAGACCCACAACACCAAGTCTAAGTCGCTCACATCCGGCAACGTTTGCGACGCTATATGATTCTCGCTCACGACCTTCCTCAAGACCATCCTCCCGACCGTCATCCCCTGTTTCACAGTCACGGAACTCGTCACCCACAAATGGAAGGCGTTCGCGAGGTTCCTCGCCCGCCTCCAACAGGAGGAAATCATCAACTCTGAACCAAACGTCTTCGAGTACAATCCGTTCAAAAGGGAAAATGGCGAATGGAATAAGGGGACGACCGACCAATCTGGTTGGGCTATCAAGCGTAGAAATTGGCCTTTGTAAGTACTGTCAACTGACACTTCGGTTCATTTGTAAATTTAATTCAAATTTAAAAAGAGAGAAAAGCTCCTCGCTCTCTTTTTTCCATTTTCTTGATTAATTTTGTTCACCCAAGTAGTCGATTTGGCCATAAATCTGTGACACAAAACTAAGTCTCGTCAACGAGAAAACTAAAGCTCTTCGTAAAAGCTCTTCTCATCTGCCTTTACACTATTGAAACAAATGAATCGTTTTTGCCTTAGTGCTTTTTATTTCATTTCGTTTCACGTTTGTACTTCATTGAGAGTTGATTTGTTTCCAGTGATGAGTTTTGATAAGAATGTCTTTCTTAATGCTTTTTTTAAATCGGTAATTAATGAAATTTTTAACCGCCGCGTTTGTTTCTTTGCAGCTTCAGGATCAGTTTTTCAAGTGATTCCCATCCACAAGTAGAAGTCCTCTGCAAACCTACATGATTTCTATTTATTTGAAAGACCTCTTATCCCAGACATTGATTTACGTTTAATGAGGCACACAAACCCCACTAACGGACGTTATTGGAGACACCAAGTCAGTTAGCGCGAAGCGAGAGACCGTTTCAGCGCTTGTTATACAGGCTGAGGGGCACCCTGCAGACAGCTTGCAAATTCTCATTAAAAAAAACCTTTTTTAGAGCATTTGAGATTGAGCTTATATAACTCAAGTTAGGAATCAGAAACCAATAATGAGGAAAGCCTGCATGAGGAAGAAAAAAACCTCCGCAATAGTTATCACAAGAGGGTGTTTGAGGGAATGATTTTAAATAGTGGACTGTGTGCGTTGTTCGGTCAAGATGGCTGAAGTTTGGCCAAATTCCTTTTTGTCGAGGTTAATAAGGTCAAGACACAAAAAAAAGTAAAACGAGGCCAATATCCAGTCATCTTGACCGATCAAGCTTGGCCAAAAAAGGATTTTGTATATGGCTATATGGTCCAACAAAATCGGGACAAAGGGGGAAATCTTGTCCGTCCACGGAACATACGTTAATAAACTTGTTTTGTACTTACTTGCTTTTGCTAAAAGCTGCTAGGGCTTCGAAATTCGACAGATGACCAAGAAGACTTTTTCAATTTCTCGATCTTTCCTCCATCAGTAAATCAATGTAGTTCTTAAGACGGCCGTCCTCTCTTTCTGCTACCAAAGGTCGCGGTGCGTAACCTCTTCTTTCTTTTAACAGCATTACCGACCCAGGTTATTTTTTTCTTGACATTATTTAATGAGTAAATGCAGGAAGACAGCCGTAAAGGTCTGCGTTACTAGTAAGATTGACGTGGTGAACTTTGACGTTGAAAGCTGTTGTTAGATTCCTAGCGTAGCAACGATCAAGGTACTAGGCGATCTTAGTTGCGATGGTCGACCGTTCACACCGGCAGCGAAGAGCTTGTTTAACTGTCGCTTGGAACATAGTTAATGGTAGTCCTCTATGCTAACTATGCTTGGAAGAGACTGGTTTTTCCCTCTCTCCCAACTCATCTTCTATTTCCACATTTTCTTCATCTACCTAGTAAAAATATAAAAAAGAAACTGGATAAATTTATTAGCCTCTTTATAGCTGCTGCGGGCCAGCTGCGGGAATTTCGCTTGTGATCTCCGGGTCACACTACTTCATCAGATTGATGTAGAAGTCGTAGGATTGTTAGTGTGTGTTTCACTGTTTATTCATTCATTACATTGTAACTTGCCTATGACTTATGAATTAATCGAAAAGGATTAAAAAAAAGGCTAACGAGAAGTAACAATTTTGATTGTTACTTCTTCGAAATTTAAGGTCTTTATAAGATTATCCTAAGCACTTGGTTTGGTCGAGAAACTTAGATTCAATTGTTTCTCTCTGTATTTTGCACGAGTAGTATAGATTTACAGAATATATGATCTTGTGTAGATATGTATAGACATGTTTCAGAATTTATTGTCTACAATACGATATTGTCTCTGATAAAGTTCAACTTTGTAATAAATACATTTGGTTAAATACACTTTGAAGTCTTGTCCCTTTTATTCCATGGGAAAAAACCGATATATATTCTTCAATCAAAAAGCGGATTTCGTGTTCCGACATTAACATCCAAGCAAGAATTTAGTCGATTTTAAAGCCCAATGGCGGAATCACAATCAACAAGGATATGAAAGCGGATGTGTTTCCTTGAGAGGGATTCAAACAGAGTTATCGCGATCAGCGTCAAAGCCACAAGAAATCGAAAAATAAAATGAAATAAGATAATAACAGAGGAGATCTTCAGGAAATCGAGTGTACACGCGGTCACGATGCCAAAGATGACACTAACTCAAAAATTAGGTTTGTAATCGATATTTATAGTGGCGGATTTAGGGGGAGGGTCCGGGGACTCCGGACCCCCTATCAGACTTGACGCTTGTTTGAGACTGAAATTCTTACATTGAATCGTATATCATTTTTTAACTGACTGTTCTTTTTAATGAAACGCGCGTTGCATTTTGCCACTAACTAAATTCCAGGGATATTCAAAAATGTAATTGTTTTTGGCAGGAGCTTCAATAAGCACGGACGGCCGATGCAACGCGTCGGCTACTTTGCTCATAGAGGTCGGCTACTTTTTTCTTGAAAGAAGAACAACTAGTTTGAATGACGTAGTCAAAAAATATATAATAAAATCTGAATGAAAACGTAATTATGTTGTGTTTTCATAAAGTCCACTTGTTTTAAGTTATGTTTTAGTCGTGTGAACGCTATATTTCAGTCATTTTTTCACAAGTTTTTTTATAGGTTTACGCAGAATTATTTAACGTGCAAAAGTACATGATTAAGTTCTCATCATTTGTTCATTGCTTGTAGGAATTGATTGTGTGACTGATAAATTGAAAGCTACATTTTCCTGAATGAAAAAGACGCTCTTTTGTCGTCAAGATTAGCCCCAGAATTCTGAAAATCACGTCTTAGGGCTTTGAAGTTTCAAAAATTTCTGGGGCAGAACACACCCAGTGCCCCTTCCCCGCCCTCCCCCTCCCCTCCCCCCACTAGAAAAAGAGGACCAATGATCCCTTGTTGATACAGTCGGCTACTCTATTCGAACCTGCTGGCTACTTCAATTTCAAACCCCTTCATTCAAACCCCTCTTTTGGGTACCCTCCTATGATCTGTTTGCATCTGCTTGCAAGCATTTCCCGCGCCACAGCGACCGACGTTCACAGATTGAGAAATACGTGGTCGTCTCTGTGAGAAGTACTCTGCCACAAAACGTTCAACAGTCTTTTCTGAACCAAAGTTTGGACCCCCATGTCCCATCCAATCAAAAAAGACCGTTCTTTAAGCAATCAGATCTCCTTATGCACTCGCTCACTGAAGTTGGCGCCTTTGCCAACAGCAATGCGGGAAAGGTTTATGGAGATGTAGGATCGACTCAACTGTATTACTGTCGACTTCAAATTAAAAGTGGCGCGAGAAAAGGTGAGTCACTTCGCAACAGCTGTTTGGTCATATCTTTAAACATAAATGTGCTGTAACTCTACATGTGTCAAATACAAACTTAAATATTGGTCGAAGCCCCCCAAACATTTCGAGGTAATTTGCACAGTAAAGAAATAAAACATACTTTTCAGTAATGTGCTAGTAGTGATTTGAGAGGTAGAATGTCAAAACCTCATTAATAATTGAGCGGGACGCCCGACAACCTTTGCAAGTTGTTAGTCTTCTTGTAAGAGATTGGTCGGAAGACTTAATAGTCCCTGTTGTTAAGAAAATGGTAAATGTAAGATAGATTTGTGCTTCTAATTTGACTCTATGCTGAATATATTTATCGTTATTTAAATGATCCTAGCAAACACATTACCTCAATCTAGTGCGCAGACAGACATTCAATATGCAGGTGACACAGTAAACCGGCTTTGTTTTCAACAGTCGGGCCGGCCAGGAGTAAATTCGAAGGGACACTCACGATAATTTCAGATAGAGCTTGATAAAGTTTCAACAGTTTTATTAACTTTCATGTACATGCTGTACGCAAATTATATTAATTCTTGACAATATTTCAATAAATTAAAACCTCTCTTTTCAGGTATCAAAGACATTTTTACTTCTGTTAAAGAATAAATTAGCTTGGCTGTAAGAACAAATCCTGATTGAGCAAGTTTTGTCTTCGAGCACGTTCGATGGCGGACATCAACATACTCTGACACCTCACTTGAGAAAAGTCCATCTGATCATATGGCTGAAAATTAAACAAAAGAAAACAACCTTTGAAAAAGAGATGCCTCTTTCCAGTCAAATACGTTTTGAAATAAATAAAGAAGCTTCTTTTTTCGAATGCTGCCAATAAAAGCTTAAACATTAAAGAGAGCCACCTTTCTTTGGTCTCTCAATATTTAAAACTAAGATGTTCTTACCGTAAGAACCATGTGTAGTTTATGAAGAAATAAGAGCAACATTGCTACACCAAAGAAGTGCAGGTCTCCCAAACTTGATCCTAGACAAATTATTAATATGGTGCATTATTAAACAAGTATGGAAAAGCAAGAATTTCAAAAAGCAAAGGAAAAGCTTGGAAAAACATGACCGAGCCATAAGCGGATGGTTCTCTTTTGGCTTGATTGTGCTGACCAAGAATAGTTATATCGTGTGCATTATAAGGGACTGATTACATGAGCTGGGCTGGGCCGGTTTACTGTTTGTCGATATCTCGTCACATTATTTTTAAAAGTAAATATTACAAAGATCAACTTTGTGATAACATGACGGCTGAGCCGAGACCCGGTTAGATCCCTGAGTATCGTGATGCCGGTATCCAGTCTAACCAGGCTGAGACTGTAATCATGCTCACTTACCAGGCCAGCTTGGAGAACCAAACCGGCAAAACAACAGCGGGTAACACACAATCTGTCGGCAAACATATGGTGGCTCCGGTCAGGGCTGGCTGTCTTCATGTTTTAATTATCGGGAGAAAAAGTCGATAACATCGGCAAACTTGGCCAGCCCGTTTTAGGCAATCAGCCACTGACTCGATGAGAAATGCGTAAAGCATGTACTGTATCTGACATAAGTATGCTTACCATTCAAATGCCTCCAGCAGGCAAACAACTGGGAAGTTAGTGACATGCGCAGTGAGGACCAAGTGCAGTTTAGAAGCTCACTGGTCCAATGTGACAAAATAGACAGAGCAGTAGACACTGTAATCAAAAGACATAATTATCAATGAAATAAAGAACTTACGTTTATTTGTTGCTCTTCATAACTCGGTCTTACATAACTTTCTCCACAGGAACAAACATTGACTGTACAGTGTAATTAAAAATAGACCCTACGCATGAATTATTTCTAAGTATTATAAATATATATTTTTAACCAGGCAATGATCCTTTATACGCCTAGTCTCCTAAAAACGATAGACTCGTTTTTAAGGATTTTGGTAATTTTTATCAGTCTAAACAGGGTGTTATAGATGATGATTTTATTCCTACATTTATGTACACTTCGTATTCCGGCTAGGGATACATTAATTTATTTTGAACTTTATTTTGTAAATGAAATTTTAAGTCGAGTGAATGTAAATACTCACATTTATGCGCGCATAGAAGGGGTGTGGCTCGTATAATGTACCGTATACCCCACTGTACATTCAGTAAAAACTTCCGCAAGGGGGTGGGTTCATTCTCTTCTATCAGCTCTGCCATAACACCTGCCAACCTGAGAAAGAACAAGCTGACTATCAGTTTTATTTTAAACATTATAACAAATATCATCAGCAAGATTATTATTCTAGCTCTCAATAGTGATTCATTTGTTTTGTTTTGTTTTGTCTAACCAAACAATCACCTCATAGGTTATCCTTTTTTCCCTATTAATTTTGTAGTAGTAAGATACTGCGATAGGATGATACAGTTAAGCTACTTTGACATAATAGTTTAACATAAGAGACGAAAACCTGATATAAAACGCAGTGTTAAGAAACGAACGTTATCACTTAGGTGATTTTAATTTATGATACGGGAAAGACCCTGAACAGTTTCTTTTGTTACGCGGGGCGCAATGCACTTTCCTCACATAGGATTGTTTTCATTTTCACACAGAGAATGCATAAGCCTACGTAGTAAACCTAGGTTGTTTACGAAATAAACGGGTGTTTTTTTGTGTGTGTCAAAAGATTCCGACCAATCATAAGAGTTGCAAACAACAGCCAAGAAAAGTTTACAGTTTTATATGTTCCTCACGTAGGATTTCTGTGTTAGTTGGACGAGATTTTGTTATGAGGCAGTTGCTTAGAAAACAAGGGATTAATATACATGCTGCTTGGGAAAATTTGATGTTTAAACCAATCAGAAGTGTAGTAGAGACAATAGTACAGTAGTACCTTTTTACATTCCGACGTGTTCATTGTGTTTGGTTCTTTCCTTTTTATCTGGACCTTTACTTAATCACTTTGCGTTAACACTTACTTTATCTCCTAGTAGTAGTTAAATACTGGGATGAGATGATACGGTTCTAAAAGCTATGTTGGCATAATACGTTGACATCAGCCTTGTATCAAATGCATTTTCAAGGAACTTTATGGCATGTAATTTGGACATACTTTTTGCAGAAAGCCAAGAGAACCTTTGCGCTTTTAAAAGTATTTCACCGTTGTTACTTTAAGAATACTACAATGGCGGACAGTCGAGGACTCATTGATCCAATATTTTATGTTTCAAAGGCTTAGGTTATTTAGGGACACTTTGGGACTTCAGATATGAAATCGGCTTCGTAAAAATGATAGAGCAAAGATTTTTGTCTTACCTTCCAGCAAACTCTACCCCAAGTCTGGGGTCTTTACTGTTATTAAACCCCTGTACTAATAGTCGGGCAAAAACACGACGTTGCCTGGAATACAAAAGATAGCATTAAAACTTTTCTGTCAAGGAAACACGTTGAGATATACTCTTGAAGAAATTCATCAGGCTAGTGAAGTTGATAAATCGATTTAAATGTTCTTAAAACATAGCCAGTCTTAACGTCTTAATGATGCTGACAGTTTCGATGACTGCCAGCCATCTTTATCAAAACTTGAGAAAAACATTAAAAGTGTCAGAAGCCTTAAATAGGCTTCTGAAGCTTCTTAAATAAACTTCTGAAGATGTTGAGATATAACTACCCCAGCAATATGTTTGATTATTCCCAAGGTGACGGCTATAGCGACCGTTGGGGCAAAATATTGGGTTAAAGGGTAGGACAAGAAGACCAGACCAACTAGTATCTTACTTTTATATGCCCTGCTTTACTGACAGCAACTTTAAAAGTGGGAAAAGTACATTTTTAAAAACAATAAGTAGTATGCTCCTTTTACTTAAACAACTTAGACAATACTTAAACATACGTATTAATTAACTGACTTCCTTACTGATTGATTGCTGATTGACTGACTGATTAATTAATTGACTAATTGATAAACTGCCTGGCTGACTCATTTCTTTATATGATTATTTATTTATTCATTTATCATTTGACTGCCTGAACATAGGCGTACGGGCAATTTTTTGCCAGGGGGAGCGGTAATCCATTTGCCCAAAAAATTCTTGCAAGTTGCCCAAATTTTTACAAAACAGTCGAAAGGAAACTAGGGCCATGCAACAAAATAGGCCGTACTGGCATATGAAAGTGGCTCGATACAGTTTTTCAGAGTCAATACCTGCCAGGTTAGAACTACGTCGCCACAAACAAGCATTTGGAAAAAATTGCCACTGTTGTATTAGATAAAGAGGGAAATTTGTCATGATCAGGATTGCACTGACATCGGAGCTGTCATAGCAACGAAATGACGCCATTACCTATTATACTTGCAGCAATATTTGTCACTGGGAACTGTTCTTACAAAATCGTTCAGGGAAGCTCTTTCCTCTAATAGTCGCCTCGATGTTCGTGAAGTTAAAACGGAACTGTAAGAGCGTTATCGAGATATTTTGGGATGAAGTTTTTATTGTTAGAAATAAGGTAAAAAAGGAAAATCTTGATGTTTAGAAAACGGAGTTTCAATCTTATTAAAAACGTGTATGAAAGATCATGGAGATAGCTCCTGCCAATTGCTAATAAGGAAGGATTTGATTAGCGCTCGATCTTGTTAGGAGTTTCGTAAACATTTCGGTCTACTTAAACAAATTAGTGAATAATTTTTAAACCCTCCATAGATTTTTTCAAGAAAATTATGATTCTTCTCGTAATTCAAACTGAGAATTAGTCAGCCACTTCACTTTCAGACCCATTGCTGATGCGTGTTCTGCCACACACTGTTCTAGGAGCGGAGGTGATTCTAGAAAGTTATGCGGAAGTTTATTCTAATCAATTCATGACTGGAAATAGCCCACTCCAGCTAGTACAGTGAAGTACAGTGCCCAACAACAACAAAAAAAAATCAGCATACGATACCCTTCCCTTATAACCAGAAACTCATCACGTGCTTGGCAACCACTCTCTCGTGTGAATTATTACGCCAACTTCTGGTTAAAATAGAAAATATTTGTGTCTTCAAAATATATTATAATAAAAAACATGGAAACGTCTTTAAAAATTGGCTTTGCCCAAGTTTTCTCTTGCTGCCCAAAAAATCTGAGTTGCCCAAACTTTGGGCGTTTTGGCCGCCCCCGAGGCCAGTACGCCTATGTGCCTGAATGATTTTGATTAACTGATTCTTTGCTTGAGCGAAGAACGTGGAAAATTTGCATTCTGGTGTTCATTTCTTCCCTGATTCCATTCAATATTATTCCATTCAGTATTAGTTGGTCATCTTATGATAAATTTCATTGATCATGTTCAAATGTTATAAAGTAATGTAAATGCTATCATTAGTGTGATCGCCATCATCATCATTATCATCATCATCATTATTATTTTTACTTATTTATTCATTTGCTAGTTTTTTGCTCTTTATGATATCGACAAAGTGTCTTAAAATATTCGAAGGGCGTGGGAGTGTTGAATATTATTGATTGTCATTAACGCCTCCTATATTTCAAATATTGCGTATTTTGATGGGTTGTTTTATTGAAAGTTGTTTCAGTTTTAACACAAGAGAATAACTTAATTTCCGTTTAAAAATTGATAATATGTGCAAGCTGTAAATGAAGGTTAATGGATTAAAAAGTACGAACAAGACTGACTTATAAGAGAGGTCCTGATTATTTGTGCATTTTCTACCTAACATAACAATTAGTTCCTTCCTTTTTATTTGCTTTCTCTTAATTGAATAAGTCAAAATGTTTGGGGGTTTTTTATAGAAAATCGGACGGTATTGTGAAAGCCAGTTTATTGGTATAGTCACCTATTTTAATATGACGAAAGTTTCCTTTAATTGCAGTTACCCTCTTTGCGCTCTGGTTTTTTAATCAATCGTATTTGCCTGGTACTGAGAAACCTTGTGTATGTCAAACGATATATCACCAGTTTGAACAAAGCAATGAAAATGTTAATTCGCTGCGGCGCTAATTTACATGCCCTACTTTTGGTTGCACTACCACGAAAAAAATGTTTCAACAAGAAAAAAACAAGTTGAGAACTAAGAAACAAATTAAATGACTCGTGTTTTCGGGGAATCGCATGATGTTGAGATGTGTAACCTGTAGAATTCAGAGAATTAAACACTTTTGGTATTGCCATCAAACTGTGCTGCGTCTGTTGTCGACCCATATTTCAGTCAACAGCAACGAAAGATTAGATCGCTTTTGCAGCTGACAGTTCTTTGGGGATATTTGTGCTATTAGGTACTACTAAAATGGTGTTTAGATTTGATATCGCTGTAAAACTTTTAAAGAACAGTTGATAACTTGACACAAACCTGAAAATGTTTGCACAGAAATAACAAGTTTTGCCAAGACATAGTGTGAGTATTCTCATTTTGGTTTAATTTGCAGAAATATCGTTTGTTTTTTTTAATTATCCCAATCAATTAAGCTGGCATATGTTGTGCGGAAATATAAATACCGACTTACTGGCAACCACCCCCAAATCAAAAAGATCGATACAAGGTCCTGCTTTCTTCCTCTAAAATGAGTTAGGGTTAGTCCTCTAATATCTCCTAAAAAGTAATATTAATCTTAATGGTTTTGTTAAAAAAGTTCAGTAAAAATTGGATATTGTTTCTCATTTATTGACAGAGATATTTCAGTTTCAAGTAAAGTAAGTGTTTTTAAAACCTTGCCTTATTTAATCAAGAGCAAAGTGAGCACTAACAGTATAAACAAAACAAAAGTAATTACTTTCAGCGCAGTTTAACATTTAATATCTATTCCTCAAAATCCGTGTCAAAAAAGCGATCGTTACACAACATTTTAAGTGGTTTCTTGACAACTTAGCAATTCTGAACCGTTCAATTAGAGACAATGTCCAAAATTCGAGTAATTTGACAGCTCTTTGTTCAAAGCGCATGCCAACCGACAATAAAGTATAAAATTGTCAAAAACTACCGGATATTGAGTTTAAGTACAATATGAACATACTGCCTCTGCTCCGAAGTTCCACATTTAAATGCTGTCGAACTTTTTTTTTGTTGTTTTTTAATACAGTATTTTTTTTGGATGATTTTTTAACTGCCAGCCTAAAAGCCACTACTGCAACCGTAGACTTACGAAATCTTTAAGTGTATAATGGGCGTATGTCGAATGGCAAAAACTCAGATCCAAAAAGGCACCGAGAGAGCAAAAAACTAATAGACTTAGTCCATATGGTTTTAATATTGAACAGGCATCAAAAATTGCCGCAAGCACTTATCCGGGGAATTAAAATATATTTGACCGAACGACTTACCCTCCGATTGTACAACAAAGTATACATCAAACCGAACCAGTCCCTTGTGATTATCATAAATACAGACGCCTTTTGCATCTAATGATTCCCTTGAGACCTTTAAAGTTCTAACCTTATGTATCTCACCTGAAAATATAAATTATGTGACGAGATGTAGCCATGGCCCTATGGATCCAAGGGTTATCTCCTGTAGTCGATGAAAACTCTGCTGGCAGTGGAACAAGGGGATCCCAGCGAAAAGCGCGAAATTCATTGCCAGCCCTAGGAGCGTTCTCAGTTTCCTCATTATAAAAACTTGTTGGTAACGGATCCTTGGATTTTTCGTGCCAATATTCGGTGAAATACTTGCTAGCCAGCGACTCCCTCTCGAACAGTTTATAATGAGTCGCAATCTTTTTCACGTAGCGGTCTTTTTCTTCTATATTCGCAGTACTCAACCAAAATGCATGACCGCACTGTAACCCGTCAAATCGCCTGAAATTTTCGTCTCTCGTCTTAAAAAATTGCAAGCACTCAGTCTTGTTATTTGACCAGCGCCGAGCTTTAAGCTGCAATCCTTGACCTAGAGGAAAATACATAGTAGACAGAAAAATATCAGCCAACGTCGGTGCGCGAACATCTACGAAAATAATCATCGCTGACATGGTGAGTGTTACTGCCAGTGAAACACACACTATCACCAGTCGTAAACTTGGCAGAGGCCATGAAGATGTAGTTGACGGCTTCGCTTTAGGGGTAGAAGTTGACCCGATGCTACTCTTCTTGGCAATCATTTCTTTTTGCTATTTGATGCAAGTTCATTAAAGGTCTGCTTCGCTGTCTCCAACAAAACAGTCTTCTATGCTCTTTAGAATCAATAGTTGACAGAATGTTCGAACGATGAATGAATGGTGACTCACATGCGAGGAAAAAAATACAAGTATTTCTTGGCAGGTCGTAAGAAAACTATTTTTCGTAAATATATTTCAGTTTTAACGATAAAAAATATTTTTTTCCGGCACGTCCGATGAAGGTTGCCGGAATCAACTCCGACGCCTCGAACAAGTGGTTTTCTCGGCGATTTCAGTCCGCTTTCTATTTTACTTTTGTTCCATATTTTCATGAACGTGCATAAATTAGTTAGGCATTAATGCTGCATATCATTGTCTTGAAAAACCGGCGACTACGATTGGCTGAAAGGGTGTAATAATCAGAGTATAAACAATACCCGCTCAATAAATGTGCCTTGGAGCGACAGCACAAAGAAACCAATTTATACGCTCACAACAGCTGTTTCGCGAATAAATAATTTAAAAACACTCACACCAAGGGAAAATACTTGTTACTTGAGCCAGATGACTACAAACGATTCTTTTATTTAATCGCTCTGCTGTTTACCATTCGCAGGTCATAAATTTCTTCGGAACGGATTTTTCTCTTTGAATTCAGAAATCAGGGGCACCCAACGGCAATTTTCGGGAAAATATCTGTTCGGAAGACGATTTGAGATCTAGAATTTTCGGAGCATTTGTTGTAAAATTTATTGCTTGCCCGCCTCTCCTAGGATTTTCGAACATCTACAAAATGGTAAAATTACCCATTTTTAACGGATTTTGACCCTAAAAAAGGCCACCTAGAATTTTCGGGAGCCTTTTCCTGGCTGAAATTTTCGAGAAGGTAAGTTTTTATCCCTATAATTTTCGGATCACTAGACTTTCAGCTAGGAAATCCGAACAGATGAAAAGTTTTAAGGGGATAAAGATATGCCTACATCTACCGTTTGAATACTAAAATACGTTCAACAATGCTATGTTAAGTGGTTTTGAACTATATCCTCGTTGGGTGCCCCTGAGAAATTTCAGCAAAGTACAAAATAAGAGAATTTTGAAACTCAGGAATGAACTGAAGAAGGATACTAAGTAGAGTTTCAAAAGAGTGCATGTCACAAAAATAAGGAAGATAGTCCGAAGTGTGGCATAAACCAGGCAAAGTTTGAAATTATACATCAAATTTAAATTTTCTATCTAGCGAACAACAGGAACTCTAGGAAATAAGTAAATATTTATCGAAAATTAGTAATTTAACGTTAGGTTAAAATATGAACTTTCTAAAACAGCGTTAAACATAAATCAAGACTTTGTAATTCGGTTGCAGTTCTTTTTTCTTTTTTTTTTTTTCAGAGAGCTGCGCTGGATGACAAACAAACAATGTAGAGACTAATACGGTCAATGCCTAGCAAGCACCTGCTGTTCCTAGAATTCAACAGTACAACGCCAATGCAGCGGAAATAAGGCGCTGCGCTTTTTAATGTCAGTCAATCAGATATACATGAATGTATTAATGACAGAGTCATCAAATAAATGAATACAGAAGGAGTTTCAATGCAAAGATGCCAAAGCCAGACGTCACATGTATATAATAAAGATTTCTTAAAAAACTCACTTTAGGACATCAAAAAACACCCTTTCAGCGGCATTATAGTTTAAAGCCACTTTCGAAGAACTTGGGTCTCTGAAGCGGGATTTTTAAAAAAAAGCATCATGAACTACACTAACTGAGCGTAAAAAATTCGAACTGATTCGTGTATGTTGACATATGCTATTTGTAGCCTGAATTTCAAACACTAATTCGAGTCGCTTACTACATCTGAATCGACCGACCGTTAATGCCATCCAGTGACGTCACTACCCGAAAACCGGGTAGTGATTTTGATTGGTTGATTGTCGAAATTTTAGCGGGACTGTCGTTTGACATGCAGCGGATTGCATACTTGGGGTGGAGTTAAAAAATTTCGACAATCTTTATCGTGAACAGCAAAATTGCCCTTGTCTTCGAAACTATGACTTGTTAGATGAACAATACGAATGAAGAATCATGGCAAAGAGTTGGTAGGTTTTTCATTTAGAGCCAGTTTGTGAATTCGGCAGTTGTTTATCCGAAGCATCAGTGATCGATTTTTTATGAGATTTATAATTCGAACTTCCTGTCGTGTCCACCGTCAAGTTTAATTGAAATGTATGGAAATCGATAGAGAATTTGTATATGGAGATTTGCGCTATGAAACGGTTAACGACAACATACGTGCTCGTAGGTGCTACCTAGATTGATTAACTTATCATGGAAGTTCTCATCGAACTCTTCATTTGCATCCTTTCGAATTGTCGATGTGCAGCAATTCGGGTAGACTGCGAGTAGTCCCTCATTTTCTCTGAAGGGATAGTAAAGAAAGCAAAACGCGAGCGCGCTTGAAAATCACCCCACGTGAGGAAGGCGAGATACGGCGGGGAGAGAGAAAAATAAGGGACTACAGACAAGGCCAAAGCTTTTGACCCTTCACGGCCGACTGATTTTGGAGTGTGAAGTTCGTATCGCCTTTCAAATCAGTTACGCGCAACCAATGAGATCCCCTCTCTCATTGAACTGTCATTGCTCTTCAAGTTATCAGCGGTAGACCTCGCGTCATCGATCTTGACTAAAACACCACAGAGTTACATATGGTTAACATCCGAGTAACGCGCAGATTCATGCAGGTACACTCGAATACATCTTATTGAAGTGCTGTTAAACATCGGTAGGTAAAGATCGATCGATAAGTACCCTGATATCTTAAGGGATAGAAGTCACTTTTACGCGTAGGAAGAAACAGAAATTAAAAACCTGGGGGTGCTCCCTTATACAAGCCATATAAGTATGTGCCGCCCCAAAGGGTAGGGTTTTTGCGCCGGTTTGGTCTGAAAACGAGTATACCGTGTTTGCCTATTTTGGTCTGGAATCGGGTATGGTTCTCGAATGTATTTAACATTTCACTCCAAGAGATGAGGAAGAAAGAAAGAGAAATATGCGAATTCGAATGTATTTTAACAAATGTTTTTTGTTGCTGTTCTAATCTAAGTAATAATGACATAATATCTTAGAGATCAGGTCTTAAAACAGGTATGGATTTTAGAGGCCAGGTCTAAAAACTGAACGGGTGTAAAAAATGACATTCTTTGGTCTGAAACAGGACCAGGATTTGGAGAACCAGGCAGCTCACCCCCCACCAATAATTCTCAGGAGTACCCCCCGGGATTCAAAACAACAAATTTACCATGCGTCAACCGTGTGGCATTCTTCGATGACAAGCAAAGAAATGTTCCGAGTGGGGTTCCGCTGCTTTCAGGATCTCTGCATTAGCAGTCTTCAGCTGAAGCGAAAATCATTTGAAACTTCCCATTCGAGATCCTTACTGCTTGGTGTCCAGAGAACCGGTCTCATCGGCCCAAGTCCGTTTATTTCTCTTGCCTGCTCTTCCACAATGCTGTTGAGTGGAGAAATAACGAGCACGCTCGCATTCGCAGATGTTTGCGCCATGCCAAACACTTGATAAATCAAACTTCAAGTTGGAAATATCGCAAGTTTACATCTTTCCGAGCCAACAGAGCCTCCACCGCTTGAGTCTGTTCTGGTGTCAGCGACGTTACGTTTGGATTTTTTTTCCAGACATTCCTGAAGTTTGTCAGCCATTGACAGAAATTGTGATCATGTCGAGTGTTGATAGCGGCTGGCGCGTTTTTGACAGATGTTGACGGATTGCCATGGAAGAGCTCATCAGAGTTATACGCTCTAAGAGCAACGCGTATAAAGTCAAAAGCTTGGGCTTTGTCCTCTCTCCTCCGCAGAGGCTCCCGCTGGGTATCCCTATCAAAATATCAATAATCGACAAAAATAGAAAGCGCGCGGGGGACGATGGGAAGAGGGAAACGGCGGGCCCCGCGCGCTCCCTTTTTCTTTCTCCCCAGCCTCCCCACAACACAAAAGCTTCCCCACAATACAAAGAGGCCTCTGCGGAGGAGAGAGGGCTTTGTCTGTAGTCCCTCATTTTTCTCTCTCCCGGCCTCGTCATTTGGAGTTTACGATTCCGATCTCTTAACAAGGCTGAACTTAATTTTTGCAAGCGAACATTTTTAGTCCAAAGTGCAGGGCGAATAATAATTCAAAACAGTAGTACAAATGTAACTACTTCTTGTAAGCGAACCAACCAAGTGAACAATTAATTTCGGTTTACGGTATGAAATTTTTGTGGCTAAGGACAGTGTAAGAGCGGAAAATAAACGAAATGTAGGGCTTGCATTTGCAGTTTCTTTCGCTCCCTTTTTCAGCTGACACAAGGGAATTAGAAGGCGTCTGTATCTGATTGAAGGAGAATATGTGTCACAGGCTGAGTATATAACAAACTAGTTTTTGTGCTTTAGAAAAAAAGAGAGAATGAGTGTATATAAAGGCACAAGAAAAAAATTGATTTGATCAGAAAAAGGCAAATTTCCACGCGAAAGGTGGGGCCACCTCCAAAGCCAGGGAAAACGGCCCTGGGGACGAGGTTGGGGAATTTTCACGTTAACGTCCTAGGCCCCATATTGTTTCTGATAGATATTTATGACCTTTCCTACACAATTCAAAACACTGTTGTAAATATATTGCAGTAGAAACCTTAAAATTCGAGAACAAGAATGACTACGAGGGAGAGATTTGACTTAGAGTTTTTTTGACGTGTTCTCAAAAAATAGACAGTAACCCTGAACAGACGCTCGGCAGCATGGAATCTATTTCTTCATTTCTGGTCCACAGACTAAAAGCCCTACAATATAGCAAACCAGGGTTTCTATGATGAACTCCAGTCGAACTTGGACAGATTACAGAGATGGTCAGACATCAACAAAATGGAAAATGATTCTTAATAAAGCAAAGACTAGTCTCCCATGCAGACTTTTCTTCTGACTTCGAAGCGGCCCTAAGAACTGCTGCGTGGGAGGCTAAGCAAAGCCCAAAGCAAAGCTCATTACCGGTAAATTGCTTGATGAAAGACTGGCACCCCAGCAGTTGCAAATTAGATTCAATGACACCGAACATGAAAGTAGATTAAAACAACTGTTATCAAACTGTTAGGAGAATCGATAAACTGTGCAGAAAGTTCTCTTTGCCTTAGCGCATCGCTGTGCTGAGTAACATTAAGAGATATCTGCCCTTTAAACAGCGAATAGAATATGACATCACGATGTTCAAGCAAGCAATGCTCCAGTACTACGCATTATAGTTGTCATGTACTGTTTGGGATTCAAAGAGAAACGAGCTGCGCGCCTGGTGCCGACGGGCAAGCAAACAGCGCCGAACATTTAAAGAATTTAATCTGAGTTTCATTTCACATCGAGGGAGAAGTAAACATTTGTACCAATTTCAACAAAAATTGCCGTAAACCTTTTGTACTATATTAATGGTTTAGACGAGCGCGTGGGCCGGCAGCAACGCAGGCTACAACAAAAGGAGCTACAATCAGAGCCCATCCTACATGAAGGAACGTTAGTTAGCGAGTCAAGACATTAAATTAATGATAAAAAACATCGATCCTTAACTTTCTCTGCCCTCATTTAAAGAAATAAAGCTAAGGGGGAGGATCTTTTTGCGTAAAAGCTGAAAGACTTTGAAACTCGTGACCTGATTCACTTTTGAAATAAAGTGGAAGTGTAAATAATTTTTTAAAGGATTCCTTGATTCTCATATTGCATCTAGTTTTTAAAAAAGCGGTAAAATTTAATTTTTTTAAATGGCCTTATTTGAGTTTTTAAGCATCGGGATTTTAGGATGGTATTTTTTAACTATTTAATTAATTTTGAGGGCTAGACGTTTTAGCTTTTCAACTGGTTGTCGCCAACCTCTGCAAATAACGTTGATTCAATTCTGTAATGAGACTTCTTTGAGAAATTGTGACAGACTTAAGCAGACATGTACCGGTACTGTTAAACAAAACAGCAATTAAGGCAAACCCCGATATCTTTTAAATATTCTCTGATTGTTAGTGATATCAGGTGTGCATATCTGGGGAGACTAAACAAATTCAAACATGTAACTACTTAGAATAATCCATCCAGGGGTACATCTGAAGGTTCACCAATTGTCTTTAATCTCGGTCTTAAATAGTATTATCAACTTAATCGACTTTACTCCTTTTAAAGTGACACGTCCCAATGGCATGAAATCAGGCTAGAGCTAAATAATTTCAACCCACGATTAGATTTACTCTACGGTAAGTATCCTTTACGCTGTCATTTGGATTATCATTAATGAGTCTCTGATTAAATTGCCAACAATATTTCATAGTTTAGCTTAGATATCAAGATTGTATTTATAATCTACCTATCTTTCGCACAACGCCGACCTTATACTTTGTGGAAAGAAGAGATCGTTATTCAAAGCCCCGCCTAGGGAAGACATTTGGTTCTTATGTTCTTAATATTGCCAAGGCATATGTTCATAATTGTACAAATTCAGCGCTTTACCTCTCAGCTTTACGTAATATCCTGTTTTTCATCCGGCCATCCAAGAGTATCAAAACAGTTTATTTTCTAACCAATATAACAGTCAAAAACTACCGGAACGTGGGCAGTTAACCTAATCTCATTTGATCAATGAACGCAGCTTATTTTTACGTTTAACTCCAGCTTTATATAAAAAAAAAATACTAAAAATTCTAATTGAAAGATAGGACGGGAAAAGAAATAGCGTAAGAAAGAATTAAGGCTGAAGATCAGTAGAGTTGAAAGTTTGACAGCCAGCGCTTACATAAAGATAAATGCAATAAGATGAAAAGAAGATCATTAGATGAACTTAATTGAATTGCTTTTTTTCTTTCTTTTTAATGTTTATCCCTTACCCCAGTATAATACATACTACGTGACATAATTCTCATAAGATGTTTGCACAAAATAAAGCAAAGCAAGCAAACCACAGAAAGCATCCAAATAGCGGGAGGGCCATGTTTTTTTTTTGTTCGGAATGTATGACGTAAACGGAAGTAAACGGTATTAAATCATGCATTATACCAAGGCTATAAAGACGGTTTTCTTTTCCTAGAAACTCATCAGTGATTAATGCAGTTCAGTGAGACAGAGCGAAGCGGACTCTGAAAACGGCAGAACAAGATTTTTCAGTCACAAACATCAAAAAAAGGTAATTTTACACCACTGTTCCTTTGACTCTTTCCTCTGTTAAAGTGAAATTTAATACCGACAGTGACGGGAAAGCAGGCGAATTAAGAAAAATGATAGCACCCCCTACAACGTTTTTTATTAGCTTGTACAGAGTGGGTAGTACAAGAAGGAAAAAACTATCTGATATTATTTTTTTATTATTTTCACAATAATCCAGTGCAATGAAAACCAAAATAGTTCGACAAAATTAGAAAGATCAAGCAAGATGTTAATCCAGTGTTAATCCTTGATAACAAAGTGCAGAAATTCTAAAAATAGGTCAGACAGGTAACTTGAAACGAGGATTTCAAAAATCTAAACAAATTAAAAGTTTAGAGTTCAAGTGAAGTCATTCAGTTAATTAGTTTTGGCCTCAACGAAACGATTACAGAACAAACTGCTGACTTGAGCGCAAACCTTCGTTATAGAATACCTTCACCCATAATAACATATCAACAGGAAATTTGATCGTTTATATGACGTCATGTTCTACTCAGGTGACTTGGTGGTTTCCCGTTAGAAGCCTCATCCACAGCATGTGCTGATTCACTTAAATTGTCGAAATAGTTTGAATAAACAAATATGAACTTCTGGGCAAAATACTTCTCATATTTGAAGATTGGTGACGGAAATATCGTGTTGTATACAGGATATTTTTTGTTCTTAGCAAAGAAACATAAAACCTCGAAAGGCTTCCTGTCTCCAAACCCAGTAAATTATAAACCAGATGATATTAGTGTGTTTTTCAAGTAATAAAAATGGTATTGATTGGCCCATTGGGTCTTTAAAGCAACGCAGGGGCAAGTTCGGGCCAGTTATACCAAGTGAAAGGAGCCGGTGTTTGAAATCTTTGAACTTCGCCCTTTCAACCCTGGAGCTTAAAAAAAAAAACAGTATCTACTGTATTCAAGTATAGAAATAAAGGTGAGAATGTCGAGAAAATTTAAAAAATATCATTGACACAAAATAAGTACACAGCTAGTCCAGAATCCTATTTTCATAATTTTTTTCAACTTTTTAGATGGATGCAATATTGACCACAGAAGTCTTAAATAGGCTTTTGACCACAAAAGTGTTAAACAAGCAACTTTTTCTCCTAGATTTTTTTAAAACAGAACAAAACAGTCGTGGTTTCCGCAATTACTCTTTCGTTGAGTGAGACCGGTTTTGCCAGTTTCATGACGACCATATCAATTGTTTAAATCTGACCTAAGAGTAGCAAAGATATTTCATAGTTCAGCAATTCCATTTCAGAAAAAAATTGGTCCTTTCTCTTTATCGTGAGAGAATAATCAGGGGCACCCAACGAGAATATAGTTCAAAACCACTTAAACAGAGCATTGTTAAACGTATTTTAGTATTTAAACGGTAGATATAGGCATATTTTTATCCCCTAAACATTTTTCATCTGTTCAGATTTTCTAGCTGAAAGTCTAGTGATCCGAAACTTACCTTTTCGAAAACTTCAGCCAGAAAAAAGGATCCCGAAAATTCTAGGTGACCTTTTCACGGTAAAAATCGGTTAAAAATGGGCAATTATACCATTTTTTAGATGTTCGGAAATCGTAGGAGAGGCAGGCAAGCAAAAACAGTTCCGGAAATTATAGATCTCATATCGTCTTCCGAAGAGATATTTTCCGAAAATTGACGTAGGGTGCCCCTAAATAATCGTAGCCTCTACACCCACGTTTAAATATGGAGAAGAACGTTTTGTTGGATGGAGTATCGGGTAAATACAAGGCCAACGAAGACCACAGAAGAATTATATTTCCATAAAAATGTTGTAGCTGAAATTGATTCTAGGATCTAACTCCTTATATGGTAGAGATGCTGTCAGGATACCAGACTAGGCTTCTATAGCACAGTATTTCTTGTCATCTACTTGGTTGAATTTGGTTTTCAGCGCTGTTACGTTTCTATCAAGTATCATGGTTTTTACACTGATACAGTGATAAGATACAAAATGGAAATCAATGTTGTTGCTATTATTTTTACAGAGCTTATCAAGTTCTCCTTAACGGCCTCATAAATTAAGCAATTCCTCTTTTTAGTAAAAAGAATTGAAATTCAAATTAGAATACTTTTTCAGATTTTAGGCTTAAGTTTCAATTTCTTACTTAAGCTTTTTAAATTTGTAACTGAAATATGACATTGCAAATTGATCCAAATTTTTGATTTATTATCACTGGATAACGGTAGCGTAAAAACAGTGAATGTGAATAAGGTAAACTTATAAGTGATGAATGAGACTTCAATAAACCTACAACCTTTTTTAAATACCCTCATAACTACCAAAGCTCGTAGCTCATCAGATATATCGATCTACTGTATCCTAAATTGGTTAAATGTTTTATTTCTTGACTTTAATGGTCGTTAAATCTTGGAAAGTCTTCAATCATTGCTCGACTCTCCTGTTGATCGAAGAATACGCAACTACACACGGACTCGCTGCCAAAGGTAAGTGATTTAAAAAGTTTTTCGCCAACTCTCGGTTTTGTTCGTTTGATCTTCGGGTGACGTCGGGTTCGGTTGTCGTAAGTTACGTTTCCGCCACACAAATTGACGCAGAATGATTTGTTGCAAACTTCTGAACGATTAATTAAAAAAGCTGCCAAAAAACTAATATGTCATTACCCACTTAAGAGTGCATATCAATGCGATATGAAACAAAGCAATCAAACCGAAAATAGCGGAGTTGAAAATTCATGACGTCAAGACTGACGAAATAACCACCTACGTGTATTATCAAGACTCCTCGTGAGCAACATAAAGTGACGATTCCCGCGATGTGGTTGTCATAATAGTTTTACTTCACAGAGAGCAAAACAGAGAATTGTTTTCTTTTCCAAGGGCTAGGGAATATATGCATCTGTTTATTCAGAATAATTGAAAAGGTATGTACATAAATTCATTAGGCCGTGAAAGCTAGTTAAAACTCACATTATATCGTTTAAACAAAAATATTTAGAGACGGTGTATGGCTTATCAAAATTGCGTAGCGTTGTAACACTGTTCTGGCATATCTCAACAGTGTGTTTCTCAGGCGTTGTCGCGTGCATGAGGGTAAACTTTAAACAAAGTTAAACTCAGAATTCAGAATCTGTCATTTCACGGGTGACGGCAAAACAGCTTTGTTAATGTTAGCTACTTTTATCACTACGTTGAAAGTTGAAGGTTCGTTGCCACTGCGGGTTGTGGTTTATATGTATCATGTAAGTGGCAGCATGCGCCATTTTTTTCATGGTGTTTTATCTCAGAAAAAGACTACTCAGTCAAAAGTTCAGTGAAACTCACAGACTGTGAGTCAATTTAGCTTTTGGCTCGTTACCTCGACAAAAAAAAGAACATAAAATATCATGTTATTTATATTAGATTAACTATTTAGATGAAATGCCTCGCACTTACTTTAACACAGTCGGTGTTTGACTTTAGACAAGAGAATATAACGTATTCTATAGGTTACGCCGGAGTATGGTGACAGAAACTAAATTGACACGCAAGAGTAAATTCACGTTGTTCAAGTCATGCGACCGACTAGATGATATATTTGGGCGTGATTTCAGCCATTCCATTGCAGTTACCAATGGTTTATTTCCTCATATACCAAAATAACAGGTTCCTTTTGCAGTTCAAATTTTCGGTGTTCCGCAGCTTTAACGGTCTGCTCACTTGTGCATGGCGCTGGTACTCACGGAACATTTAACTCACGCAATAGTCTTAGTTTGATGAGTCACTTAGACTTCCTGTGTATGGGCTTTTTTCTTTAAGAAAAAAATCTAAGTTTCAGACATCCCAGCAACAACTGACGAGGTTTATGGTTCAAGTATTGAGGACAGTCATCGTAAGTGAACTCAGTTTACACAACCTAAAAGCTTGATTAGTTTTAAAGTCTATACATTTCACTATTACGTCGACGGGCATAAAAAAAAAAACTCGAAGAACAGAAACCAACAAAAATTGATTTTATGATCGAAAAGATCCGAATTATTGAATAATTTTTTTAGCTCTTTCATTGATTAAGCTACAACAAGATCATTGGAGGACCTTAGGCCTATAATTAAGAACAAAAATGAGGACGGCTTAGTAGTCGTTTTTATTGAACTTTATTGAACCGGTGACGCTTTAATGATTTTGTTCACATGCAATGGACGCAAAAGTTTCAATATTTGGTGATTTTATAGTTTATGACTGGCCTGTCGAAAAAAAAAAACAAATTCTCTTCAAATATCGGGAAGTAAACAATTTAGGATAGTGGCTTTTTAAAGCACTCAACTCTACAAAACTTAAAGAAGATAAACTTCCAAGGTTTAAGCAAAATGACGAAGGAATATTCTTTTTCAAGGAAAACCGCAGCGGAAGTGTCTCTTAGCATGTGACAAAGTTGCCTTGGAAACTAAACTTCTTTCAGAAAGTTTATTAGTGAACATTACAAGAAGAAAGAACCGACAAACGTTCCAGAAACCGAAGGAGTTTTCAATAAGAAACTGTGGTTCCAAGCACGGTTGCTGCGCACAATAACTCGTGCACGTTCACGACCCGTTGAACTAATTTCTATTTCTTTTTTTGTTCCGTTCGTTATTAAAAGCCATAAAATTGCGCAACACACTGCTGAAATTAATTCAGTTAAATATCAGCTTTTTGTGAGTTTTTTCCATGGCAGCCGTTTAACCTCATCAGAGGAATATGCTTTCCTTTTTGTCCCTTAAACAATACGGCTGAGTACTTACTGTACTAATTATAGTCAGTTCTGAGTGGGGTAAAACTACTTGCGTAAAACAAAGAAAATTACCATTTTGCATAAAGTTTCTGTTTTGTTCTGCTTAAAGACATGGATTCTCGTGGACTGAAACGTACTTTACTCAATTTAGATTTTTGCCATCCGATGGGCACAATTAGATTCACCACGTTTTAACAAAAATAAATGTACTATTCGCAGAAACTCCCGCCCATCGGCACTGGAAACCCTGACAGATGTCTCGACTTACGCCTTTAATGAAAAGGGTGAGTCATTCTTAGAAGGTAACCAATTTCCGCATCATATAGTGAGATTCAATACAAATTTATGACTGCTTCTGTCGCGAAAATCTTGATTCCTGTCGTCAAAAATCGGAGAACCGCTTTCTAGTGCAAAAAAGAGTAAGTGCTGCAAATTGCATTACTTTCTACTGAAATACCAAGAAAAAGTTTGGGTCGGGTTTTTTTCTAATTCTACAGGTTCGCTGGCTCCAAAAGTGAGATTTTAGTACACACTTCGTTGAATTTGACATCGAGACCCATCTTGCATACGTCAGTATTTTTTTCCTCTACGATTTGCGACGGAGCGATATAGCGCTCGGTCAGTTTTTAAGATATCCCACGCCAAACGATGCAATCATGTAACCTATTATACAAAATTGATTCGTAGGTAAGTTGATGAAATTCTTAAGTTAAATTTGATCATTCAAATAAGATGTAAGCTTACAACGTTTTTAATTATACTTCGCTTTAAAAAGAGGCTAATATTGAACTTTTACTAAAGGCATTTAAATATCAAGGATTCAAATGAATATCTAACATAACTTCAAGCGTTTTCTATTAATGGAGTATTTCTTATTTCTAATTAGTTATTAGAAACCTTGTTTTGTTTTGTCCTTCTATAACTTTTCCTCTCAAAAGTTTTGAGCATTCCTGCTACCTAACATAAGACACTAATGTACCATTTTTTGGAGGGGGGGGGGGGGTGGGGGAAAGATTCCAGTGCATGCTTAGGGTCGGTTGTTAGGTGTTTTGAGTTTTCACCAGCTGAGGAGTACTTTCGTTCCAAAAGTTTATTCAACTTAGCTCGACCAGGGGGTAACTTTCCCTGAAGAAAAAATAACTTTCACGGAAGGACGATTCTGCTTTCGATTTCCTTGACTAAACCAAAGATGCAATAAGGAAACAAGTGTCAATTTGAAAACCATTCAGAACAAAACCAAACAGAAAGTTTACTCATAACAACGCGATGAAGATTAAATCAAAGCGTTGCTTGATAGTAGAATCTTTCACGTAACTAGGAAAAAAACTAATGAATGTACACTAAGCAAGTAACAACATACGCAAAATACTCCGATATGAACAAAGTAACCGACAGGAAACAAATTCAGTCCATTGGAACATAAAGGACTAGAAGATCTTTTAATTCGTCTTTCGGTTGTGTACGCGTGGATGATACCCCTATAAGAGAATTATTTTTTCAATGATATCGGAAGAAAATACACACTTAATAAACGTAACAACTTTCAGACTTGTGAAGATTTTATGAGAGGGTAAAAACTACATTACTTAATTAAAAAAGGAGTTGCAAAGTTTTTACGATATACAGTGGGCGTGATTTACCAAGTACTCAACACTCGAAGGTGTGGTAAGTGGATGCAAAGTACAAGTGTAGGTTGAAACGAATAGACGAAAGTACTTGATACTATAGTGTCATAAGGACTCAACATAAATACAAACTAGTGCATACACGCAAGGGTAAAAAGTTTAATTTAAATGCCTGCCTCTGCTGATAAACTAAAAACCTATGCCGTTGTTGATTCCTATTTTAAAGTAACATTTTCTTCGGTAATCAGCTTTAGTTCTACGTTAATTTTATCGATATAACTCTGGGAATAATTTTAATATTGAGGCTCAGTTTGTAGATTTGCTATATGGTTTGAGATTGTTTACAATGATTTGAGACTCAAAATAATGTCTCTGATACTTCATCACAGACCCGAATATTCTGCTTAGTAAGATTTGAATGCGCAGTCGCACTTGTCCCTGTTTTACTCACAATATATTGTTTTGCACGATTATTCACTTGTTTGATCATTCGTCAAGTTGACCAATAAGAAAGTCGGTAAAGAATTGCCCACTTTTGAAATTTCGACTTGCATTCTGTTGACTATAATATGCAGTTTTCAGCCGAGGTGACGTACATACCTTGATGCTTATCATCGTTTTCAAAACAAAAACAGGTCAAAAAGCTAATCAGTTCCAGTGACCTACTTTATCAGTCATTTTCTATTGGTTGTTCCGACTGGATAGCAAGATCAATGAAGCCTAGTACATGTGAATGTGGGTGAACAGAGCAATAGACAAATCAATCAGCCGTAAATCGAGCTGGCAGAAGTTATAGGAAAACTCTGCGTGTCCAAATACACGAAATGGGTGGGTGGATAAGAATTTCGTTTCAGCTCAGTGCTGCGTCGTTGCTTATGCAGGCTTTGGTCGAAAATGCTTAGAAGCCGAGATTCCGCGTTGGTTGTAGATCAGATCAATGGGTCAATTCATCACCAAGTTTACTTTTTAAATAGTTTGAGTGATCACTGAATAGTACCTCTGGCTTCTTATTGGCTAACTACAAGAGATTACCACTTCTAACCCTCCATTTTGTAATTGATTTTGCTACTTTCATTTGCATTGCGTGCATTGTAAAACAGACAGGTTAAGGGTTCTAGATCCGTCAGTTGAGAGTGTTTTGAAGCCGCAAAAAAACACGATGACTTTGGAAAATGATATGGACCTGTCAGCCGGTTATCTTTTATAACGATGATCGGAAGGTTTGTTGAGATACCATTGATACAGTTAGCACAGCATAATGCTCTACAGGAAAGTACTTGCAAACTGGATTAGGCGCGATTTATCAACATTTAATCTTTCTAATTGAGCTGCGAGCCAGCCAATCTTTGTCAGTTACATGATTAAGACTCCACTCAATCCTAGTAAAATTTCGTTTTATCATCATTCGAGATTGATAAGAGGGTGGAGATATATACGGCAAAACATTCAAAGACGTTACTCCCGAACAAAAAGTTCCTAAGAGTGAGAGCGTGCGTGTGGCAAGGTTTTACACCGCTGGAGACCTGCATTCCAGGGCTTAATCCTTCCATAACGGCACGATCCTAACTCTGCCGTAAACTGCGTTCAATTCCAAACTATTTAAGCATACTTCTTCAATGAACCTTCTCAAATTATTATGCTATACTTCTTTACTTTTCTACGCCTTCAGAATTTGCCCGTACAAAAAAAGAAACGGTCACGCGCCAGTACTTTCATAGAAAATGAACATTTCTAAGGATAATTTCTTGCCATTTGTTCAATGACAGCTCCTTTTGTTCCATTGTCATTAAGGTATTTTTCAATCAATAGATCAGACCTGGATATTTAAGCAATTGTCACCGAGGTTATTATATTTTGCTTTTTTCTACCTGCTTCCGTCATAACAATTCAAAGACATATTGGACTAACTAGGCCAAACTGGTCCAGTAGAGAGTCTGAACTAAACGACGCAACTTATACAGTTTCTGTAAACACCGAGATACAAGCAAGCAGCTATAGTTATAGCTGAGGTGACTGATTAACTCACAATGTTTTTTTTAACGGTGTCGGTATTAAAGACAGTGGGTTCCAGTGCCCCTAAGCCTTTTTTTATTAACAGAGTTTGCTGTCTTTTAAGTAAACAGAGAAGAGAACAGCAGTTTTAGAGCACCAATGCCTTCAGCGATGGATAATCAGATGTCTTCACCCAAGTTTATAACTTGTCCAGACTGCGGAGAAAGATACGACAACGGGCAAAAACGAAGGCTTATCGACACTTGTGGACACCCGAGATGTTATTCTTGTCTGTTCGTGGACAAGCCTTGTCCTTTGTGCCAAAGTAAGTATTGTGTGTAGACAGTTTGAATCTAAACCGAGTTAATGCTTTTGTGAATAAACGGAAGATGGATTACTTTCAGTCAAGTTTAGTTTTCGAGACAAGTCCTCTTAAAAACCGCTAGACATGGAGCCTTGGAGACTGTGGGCTGCACTTTGCTTTGTTCCCGGCATAGTAAATCGAACGTTCGAAAATCGAACTCAATCGAGCTCAATCCGTGGATTGAGTTCGATTGAGTTCGGCAATCGAACGAAATCGAACACCACACTTTCAGTGAGTTCGATTTCCGAACAAATCGAACTCAATCGAACTCAATCCGTCTGATTGTGTCCGATTGAGTTCGGAAACCGAACTCAATCGAACACAATTAAATGGATTTCGTTCGATTGGCTCTAGTGAACCTATACAGAGTAAGCCCAAAGCAAGCCCGTGAAAGCAAGTTTTTCTTGCGCTTTTTTTACTATTTATTCAATAACACAAACCCCATTTATAAACTGTCCACGGCAGTTAAGAGAACAGAACAGAACAAAACAAAGCTATCATTATTCCCGCGGGCGTATTTGGAAATTGTCGCACCCTTTCCTTTTTTTAGCTAACTTACAATAGCGGCAGGACAACTCGAAGGATTACTTTTATGCAAAAATACAAGCAAATTACTAACCGCGACACAGGCTACGGCATAAAGTATAGATGGATGATTATGAAAAATATCTTACAAACGATATACATGATTCTCTCAAATTCATCTTGAGCAATTAACAGTGAACAAGAGAGCAAGAGGTGAGCGAGCGTCAGTATATTGGACGTAATTGTCCGCGCTCGTTTGCATTTCGTAAGGCACGGCCTTTCTCGCCTATTCTCTTTAAAACCCTGAAAACTTCGCCATCCTTGACGTCATAGCCGCATTCCTTGTAGCCTTTGACTATACATTTGAAGCTTACGATCCACAACGCATCTGAAGCCATTTCTGCGGAATTTCTTCGTTTACGAAAAACACGTGCGCTACACTCAGGGCTGAAGTAACTCGAGCTTCTAAGATCTGGTAATGGATTTTCAACGTCTGTTTTACATAAATCACGAGTTCGAAAATCGAACGTTCGATTGGGTTCGTTTTTTTTTTTTTTTCTTTTCGGTGAGTTCGATTTCGTTCGATTGCCGAACTCAATCGAACTCAATCCACGGATTGAGTTCGATTGAGTTCGATTGAGTTCGATTGAAATTTAGTTCGATTGGGTTCGATTTACTATGCCGGGTTTGTTTAAAGGTGTTATGTGTTATGTGCCATGTAATTGCTATAGTAGTTTGTAGGTGAAAGTAAAATAAGCTCAAACCTTTCGATGCACATTTTTATTACTGAAGTTGCCTCCACAGTTCACATAGGTGAAACTGATAAGGTGCAGTCTGGAGCTAAATCAAGAGGGATATTACTTCAGTTCTCGTGCGTGGAACTGACACACATCGCTAAAGCTGATTATATAAATATACATCGTTGACAATGGTCTATAAGACTTAGACTTCAGAATTAAGAATTTTAATACTTAAGCTTCCTACAAAATCAACTTTACGTTTGTACAAAGAAACATACAGTCACAAAATGTGGACGAAACTCAAGAGACCATTAATGGTCCATCCTTGGGAACAAACCAGTCTCAGAGAAAATGTGAATGAAAGGGCTAAAAGATTTTGTCACATGTTTCACATTCCAGATTTGTTATTTCGTCGTTAGCAGGCTTTGATATTGTTTTGTCAAACTCTTCTGTGATAAAACATTGCCAGTATGACGCGAGCAATACATGCTTAGTGTTTTAACGCTAATTAAACGGAATGTGGCTTTTCACAAACTTTACGTGACATGTAGAGTTGATAGTGTTAAGGTTCGCAGCGCATAAATTGTTCTGCACCACAAGACCAAAACCAACAATAAAGAGAAAATGAGAGGAACGCAGGAAAACACGCTTGTATCTAGACATGATATACTCAAGCTAGCGGCCCAAAAGGCCGTGACCAAGTTTGAAGGAAAAAACCGATGCTGGAGATGTTCTGACCAAAAATTTGGCATCGCAAACATGTAATTCTGTGGTGGAAACATAGTACCACTACGGTTATTCCGGCTTTTTCTAAACAGTAGGAGACTAATTGAATATTTCGTCGTGAAGACGAGTGACTAACAAGCGGGTGCATACGTGAGCGATAATCTTTCATTTAAAAACTTGAGTTCGTGTTGCAGATTGGTATAACTGTTTTAACCTTCCAATTCGCTGAGAAATTTGTCTTGATTTATTCAATGTTTCCTTTAAACTCTCCGCTGTGCAAGGAAATACTTAATGCTGAACAAACATTTCGAAACTTTTAGAAACTAAAGAAGTTTGTCACGCAATAACTGAATATTAATATAAAAAAACTTTAACTTTTAGAAGTTTCTTAAAACTTCCGGCTAGTTACAGAGCTATATCTCACATATTTTAGAACTGTAATACAGAAAATACTTCCTAACCAGCAATATGAAGACACGCGCAAATTGTAACCGCAGAGATTTGTAAACAGAGCATTCTGCTTCCTTAGTCAAACAATTGTTAGAGACACAAGAAAAACAGTCTCATGTGTACAGTAAGTATCAACGCCTCAAAACAGTCCTCGAGCCATGCTGTAATATCTGGAACAAAAATCGCAAATGTTAACAAAATCGCGTAACTATATACTTGAAAACCAGCTTTCTTGGAAGAAGATGTTTCCGTAAGGAATTATCTGTAACCGCGAAATGAAAGAAATGGGGAAAAAAATAATATATCTTCCGCTGTGTACGAAACCGACGAAATCGAGTGGTTAGTATTTCTTACAATTACTGTCGGTCATTATTAGTCATGGCACTTTTTTAAAATGGAATTATAAATACAAATTACAAAGATAGCATCACGTTTCAACAAAAAAGCAAGAATCATCGCAGCAGGCGTTCTTTTGAATAAGTGTTAATCAGTTGTAGGCTCGTGCAGTTGAGCTGCTCCTGATTTAGGATCTCTACAATAGTGCCGCCACCCGTGAAGGTTTAGCCCAGTAGTCGCTTGATTGACTATAAAGCTGCACTCATTTCTTCGAGAATACTACAATTATAACACCCACGAAAGACACGCGTTTAAAGAGGATTAGGGATTAGGTTAGTCCAACTCCCTGCTTGGATTTCTTTGAATTTGTTCGTGTGTTTCGTAACTCTACACGAACTATGATCAATGTGTAACTCACTCCCTTCCTTTGTCTTCCGTTTTCTCGGGTTTAATTTTTACAGCTGGGTTTCTCTACTTTGGAGCAAGACTCATATGTGGGTGGAATAACTTCTGCTAGCAATCTATTGAAGGTTATACAGCTTATGCTAACGTGGGAACAACTGAATACAACATGCTTAAGGCAACACTGAAAAAAGTACCCTCTTATCCTAAAGAGAGTATATTACTCAGCATTTTTGTATAGTCTTTTCTATCGACTGAACACAGTCTCGATTAATAACCTCTTGGCGCGGTCTAAGCTATGCCCTATTAAAAAGTTAACTGCACAACAGCACCAAATCAAAACGCATAGTTTCGCAGCTATTTGTTCATAGGTAGTGGTGTCATGAGACTCTTGCAGGCCAGTTAGCTAGTCGATTTTTTCGGTCTGACAAGGCCTTATACCTGAGTACTCTGTCATGAGAACACAGTCCGCAGAAAAGAAAAGACAGTATTTAAGCTATGTGTTTTTTGCTTTGTTTTGTTTTGCTTTTTGACTCTTTCTATGCGGTGATCACTTTTCAGGCAATGAGGGAAACAATAAAAGTTCCATTAATCCGGCCGCTAAAACTGTTCCGCAGTTCTCTCTTATGCTACTTGTTTTTACTTTTTTTATTTACCAATTTTATTTTTAGGAGCATTCTCAGGCACCACAGCATTTTCTTTAGCATTCTTGGAATGTTTTTTCATTTACATTTTGGATATCTCCTCCTTATTTTTTCATAAAACAATACCTAATGGCCTCTTTCAAGCTATCGCTTTTTTGTCTCAAGATTCTCCAAAGTAAACTAAGTGAAATTTAATGCTTTACCTTGAATATTAGCAAACATGGGAAAACGCAAGTAATGCGCTCGTTTTAGATCAAGAATAATACGACATGCATGCAACATCTAACGCTTTTTTTCTTATGACTGATTAATGTTGTTTTTCTCTTTTAAAAACAGAGATTCCACAAGACCCCAGATCTCGTTCCGGTTCTTTGCGAAATGACATCTCTGGTGGTTCGGATGAATCTCTCAACAATTTGGGAAATACACTGACATCCGGGACCCTGTCGAAAGACCAAACTTCTCTCTCGCACCCAGACCTCAGCGAGATTCAAAAGACCCGAGCGCTGACCTTACCTGCTCGTGGATTCAGAACAGGTAATTAAAGCTCATATCCGGCTATTGGGCAAGCGGTCGACCCCCACAAAGTTACTAGAACTCGCTCGCAAGCTAGTGGCCGACCCCACTAAGTTACTAGAACTCGCTCACAAACTATGAACAGTGATGAAGAAACATCCCTGTAGATATTATCGGTTATTGCATCAAAACATGGATTGAGTGACGTGTTATTATAAAGGCTTTGTATCCCTCCATTAAAAATATATACTACACCCTCAATTTCATAACGTCCGTGAGTATAGATTATCACCTTAAACACTTGAGGTAGGTACAAAGGCTTTATGAGAGGAAACCCACAAGCAAACAATCCACCTCGCAAAGAACTTTCGGCTTAAACTGAATCTGCTTTATTGATACGAAAAAAGGTGGCTCTTTCGTTTGTACATTTAGAGTTCTAAAAAATACAATTGAGAAATTCCCTTCTCAGTTCCTATTTTTATGTTTAAAATTAGTTTGGCCCTGGTAGAGACTGAGTTGTAGTGACATAGTAAACTATCACTGCGCTGTTTGCACTGATTAAAAGGCGGTAAAACTCTACTTCAAAGCATAAAGACTGAACAATAACAAGACAAAAAATAGTAACAAAGGCTATTCTTATCTGAACAAAAAGCGGTTTTCTACAGTCGTTTTATTAAACTGACCTGTTAACTTATTTTTAATGGCATGTTTTGCCAAGAAAGAGTTTGAATTCTTTGGAAAACCTCTCATATTTTCGCCTTATGCTTATAGTTTAGGAGGATGTGATTGATAGATTCGACAATGATCCCAAACAAATCACAGTCTAAAATAAACACAGAATATTTTTCCTGTCCTATCTACTGTGATAAGCCCGCAGGCAATATCACAATTCTGAAATATTAGAAAATATTTTCACTGCAAACACAACAAAACAGCAACAGACAATAGTTTTGCAATTCTGTGATAAAAGAACTAAGACTTTTTCCTTCCTTAATGTTAGGAATGTAAACGAAACGAGGCGTTTTGATTACTTTAAGAAAAAGTTTGGCATAATTAGAGTTAATTTGTTTAATGAAGTCAAAAGCTGATTTCAATATCTGTTGTTCGTATCGAGGTTAGCTATTACAGCATTGGTCCATTACAACTGCCGGTAGTCTCTAAATAGATCGCTTCACACTTCGGACAACCCGCTGAATTCCCGCGGAAAGTCTGAGACCTACGCTGCCAATGACGATTAATATCCCAGAGATTTACACTTGAACGCAAAAGTTCTAAATCCGCGCTGGATTTGGAGACGTGACCCGCTTCATTAATCATTTGCCGTTTACTTCTTTCATCGCCAAGTTGTTCTCAGTTCTCGTTGTTGGGAAAAAGGACTGTCTTGGCTTAGATTCACATGCGTATTTGCTGTGGTTACTATGAATCTGAGAACCTTATGAATTGGGGTCAATTATTCTAACAAAAGAGTATTGTGAACGCTTATTCGTGTAAAAGGAGCATTGAATTCGCGGTCATGTTGAAGTTTAAGCGAGTTAAACCAAAGTTTCCCGATCCGAGCAGCAATTTGAGCAACAAACCTCCTCTGATTGCAGCAAGACTAATTCAAGGTTATTCCTCTTTGATTTCTCAGATTTCTATAGTGTGACTGAGTTGAAGGGACTCTGTTATTGAGTTATTGTGAATGTATTGGAATGCTCTCTCTTATATTGAAGTCGCTGATGTTGCTGTGTTATTTTTCTTACAGATAACTATTTCAGATCTCTGTACCGTTACGACCCTCATGCCAATGGTGAGTTTTTGTTATGTTGTAGTTGCTTTTTATGATTATGACGGAAAATATGTTGCCCTTCGCTACTCTGACCTAGATCGTTAGGTTCCGCATATATCACTTTCAAGAGTGTTACGCAGTGGTAGGTCCTGAAAAAAGGATGATTCATTATGATAATTCCTTTCAATTCAGTAGAGAAATTCGAAAAAGGTTGCTCATATGAATCAAGTGATAAATTAAAGACGCCATATGGTCACGTTAACTGGGTGTTGTCCGAATAGAGACCAATTTACACGGTTGCAGGATGATCACAGGCGATGTGCTTTACGATAACAAGCAAACAACACCAATCGTATCATAAAACTTTCCTCTGGCTAACCCTTGTCGCAGATTTGATTTAATCTATACAATTCGAGTACATTTTAGGCACTTTGCATACGACAAATTTCCACCCTGTAATCGGCCAGAAATCGGCGGCATTGAGGGTCAATCTGGGCGCACAAATGCCAGATTTTACACAAGGGAAAATTTATGCGTGACCAACTGCTGTACAACGAAAAGGCAAGCCCCGAGGCAAGCCTACGAAGTTTTAACGTCGTAGTTCACATTTTGTCCATATCAGATTATTCCTAATGCAGTCAAACCTTCATGGTTTAACTCCCTTGTTGGTAGTGTAGTTTAAAATATTTCGTAAAAGCTCGTGTAGGTGAAATATTAAAACAAAATTATAGTCTGACTACGTATTCAAAATCTGTTATGATCTCATCTCTCGCTTCCTGTCGGTCACGATTTACTTATTTGACTCATGATCATTCACCAGCTATTTACTTATGTACACGGTAGTCACATCACAAGTACATTGTGGGAACTGGGAAGACAGACACAGAGAACAACCTTCAAGAATTCAAAAGTGGCTCTTTCAAGGGGACGAAATTATTTTTTAGACTTTTTGCATCATCATCCCTTTCAAGAGGACGAAATTATTTTGTAGAGTGTTTGCATCATCATTACTCAATGGTTAATCACAAAAAGGCAAATACTAGTCTGATGTTAATCTTGAGCAGTTCCCAGTAAATATCGAACGCGCTATTTTCGTATGGAATCCGCGACTGCCCAGTTAAACTTAGTACATTACAATGAACAAAAAAATGACTGATTTTATTTACGGCTATTCAATAGTTAAACAATGGTGAAGGTCTAATACAACTTTCTTGTATCACCAGACACAGCAGACGAAAGAGACTCGAAGGACAAACCAAGAAGAGTGCTCAACTATCATAAATCTCTTGAAAACCTCTCTGATGAGTTTTGGAGAAGCGTAGAAAGAGCAGCCAGTCCACTTGGCCGCGGAAGAAGTAAGTTTCGTGACTCTTGCAGACTTTCGGTTACTCCCTGATGACTGTATTAATTTTCTACAACCATATCCGGATGTGGGCAAAATATTTCAGGCAACAATACCGTGCATGATTATTAAACGTTATCGACGTTTGGCGTCTTTACGTAATGATAAACTTGCATCGCATGCAGTGGAAAGTGTTTGCTAATGGCATTTAGCAATTGATTAAAGCTGTAAATAATTACTTCTTTTTGTCGCAATGAACCAATGTTCCCGAACGCGCGTCATTCTCTTGAAGTGAATGGCCCATGACGCAATTAACGTAAACAAACACGAGTTAAAGAGCATCGACCAATCAGCGACTGCTGTTATGCCAGACTCGGCAGATAAACCTCATTGTTTACACTGATGAATTGAAATTTGTAGTTGCTTTATTATTTTGGAGTTAATTTGCTGTATTAGTATTATCCGACGCACTGAAAGAACAGGCAAATTTAAAGTAGTCTCAGGCTACATTTCTCTCATGAGAATGAAAAGTTAGTGTTGACTTTGGGTAAGGGGAGAGGTAACTGGGCAATTTCCTAGAATATTATACTGATATGGAATTTCTATTAATGGTATCAAATTCTAAATAAATATTTTTATATAAAAACGCAAGCGAAAAACGTCAACATTGACGGAAGGAAATAGGTAGTAAATTTAAATGTGTACTGCACCGTAGATGAGGTAAACAGTTATTGGAGGGTTTTTTCCAAGTGTTTACAATGAGCACGATGATTGGACAGGCACAAAAGTTGGGATATAAGTAGCAAGAAGCACTTTGCGACACCTGAAACGTGAACGAGGCAGTAAAATGTTACCGTTTGATGGTTCATTTTAAGTCAGTACTATTGGGTTATGATCTCATCACGAGGCCAAACATCGTGGAATATTATGCACACATTACCCAGTTCGTGCCTACTTAAAACGAAACCGGCAATATCGTGACGTGCCAAAGAAATGCAATATCTGACTTGAACAGAGAAGTCACGTTCACCTGCAGTTGCTCTGATCAGATACTCATTGTACTGTTAGGATCCTTACCGTGTGTCAAAGACGTAACGTTGTGCCGTTGTGCATAATTTCAGTGTAGTCAGTATAGAAGAGGAGGAACTTTGCAGCCATTTATAGCACTCCCAACAAGTCATTAATAGTTTTTGTTACTATCTCATGGCCTTCTAATTTCTGAGAATTCAACTAGTTTTTTTAGTTCATAATGTTTATTCATCTCTTGATCCACAGTTTCTCCAACAAGATCGGAAGATTCTCCACCTTCATCCACTCTGTCTTCCACAGATGACGTCTCATCCGGAAAGAACAGACTAAGCGTTCCAGTCCAAACGCGGCCACGTGCAGCAACAGAGTCACTACGGGCCGAAGCCTTGCGCAAGTTAGAAATCGCCGAGGGAAGACCACGAGCAAATTCCGAATTCATCTTCTCAAGAAAGTTTCTTGAAGGAGGAATCAACGAAAGGCATGAAGTGTATAATGAAAGGGGAAATTTTACATTACCGAGGAATTTCCACATGCCAGAGTCTGGTGATCGAGGCCGAGCAGCTTCCGACAGGTCATCGGATATTTCTCAACCGTTTTCCGATTCGTGTTCAGAAAGTTCCGGAGATTCCGATCACCTAAGTATTGGTAATCCTCACAGTCCAACTTATCGAGGCATAACCAAGCGAGCTTCATACGACGAGAATCAAAATGAACGATTAAAGATTGCTGAAGAGCGACTATACACTGGACTCATGCGGAGCGAGGAAGGAAGGAAAACTACCAAAAGCCCAGTGGAGAATGTCATAACCTGGGTCGTTGAGCCGCCTAAAAAAGAAGAAAGTCATTTTAATAAAGTTCAACAAAAGCACACCAATAGTAAGAGACCAAATCCACCTCAACGAGGAGACAGCAGCCGAAGAGTAAGCATAGAAAGAGCATACGGGAAATCAACTGCTCTTTGATAAGACTGTTTAAAATGGAATAACGGAAGGTGAAAAGTCGAACTTCCCTCCGGGAAGAAACTTATTTGAGGCAAATGTCTCGAGTTTCCACTGAAGCTACGCTATGTTATATTAATATAGTGAGTACAGTAACACAGAGCGCTCTCTGGCCCGTTGTTGACCGGCGGCCTAAGCAGGACTTAACAGAGAGTGCAACAAGACAGTTATATAGCTGATATATGTTCCATGCAAAAATCTCAGTGAACTCAAAAAGGTGATGTCTTTGCTCATCATGGTCCTTAGTCTCTTGCACTGTTCAGGTCACGTCGAAAATCAGTTGTAGTCAAGTATGATCCGATTTAATTGCGTCTTTAAAAACTTCCCCTTCTTCGGACTAAGTTAAAAAAATAACGATAACTTCAGTAATAAGTTTAAAGTGCTAATAAATAGTGTAAATAAGCTTTTAAGGGTTTTGTTTCCATATGAACGATATGCACAAAGAGCATAGACTACGAGCAGTCTTTAGTTTTTCTTAGTCCGTCGAGCGAAGCGCCCAAGACACGCAAATGACCACGCGCGTGACTGAAGGCGCGAGACGAGATAGGCTACCACCCTCGTTTCTCTCGTCTCCTCGATGCTCGCGCGCGCGTGCACTCTGCTCGCAGTCTACAAAGAGCATTGATCTTGTTTTCTTTTTAAGGCACTAAAAGATACTGCTCACTAGCTTTCACCTCGTTCAGCAATTGACAGTACAAAGAAAACTTAAGACTATAAGAAAACTAATTTACGTCTGTACTGTAACAAGTTAAGGCTTGACATAGCAAGAATTGCAAGAGCTGAACCTTAGCCCAACTTTTGACTAAGAATTTTTAATGTCTTGCATTAGTAAATTTGCGATTTTATAAATTATTTACTATGGATACTTTAATAGATTGTATATTGAAAATGGATTGATCTAACAGACACACTGATTTTGCTGCGGACGACAAAGATAAATATTATCGAGGTTTTGATTTTATTTTGTTAAAAAAAACATGAAAAAAATGTTGGAAGAAATATAATGTCATCTTCTTTGGTAGTAAATCTTTGTCGGATGTTCTTACTCCCCTAAGTACTGGCGCTCGGCCGTCCCTACATCCAGTCTAGAGGAATGTTGTCTTATCTAGCGTCAGTGTCGACCTGAACGCTCAAAGCCCTCACCGGTTTGTTGTGTATAGTAGCCTCTTTGTTGGACTATAACGTAAGGGTGACCGACTCTGATCCGCGCTAAAAATCATCATCCCTGATGCACCGATTGAATCAGAGAAAAGAGATTGAAATGGCTATCTTCTGTCATCAATTTTTTTAACCCTTCCTACGCAATCAACTGTTGTCAGTTTAGGCAAGAGAAATAACCGGTACAAAGTAATAAGAATCCTTGATTAGCTCCGCATTTGTTTAAGCAACTCTCTCGGGCGGGAATAACCAATTTGGTGGCCAGGATTAGATAAAGGGTGGCACAGAGACCAGGAAAAGACTAAGTATATAAACACGCGCGCTCGATTCATTCCTTAAGCGAATTAGGGAGAAGCCTTTTTTATGCTCTTGTTAACGACGATGACATTTCCCTAAGTGCCACTCTAAGTGGAAATCATTAAAGATTGTTAAAGTTAACTGAAAGAAGGTCATGAATAAAGTCGCTTTTATCGGCTTGAAATTGTTTCCTTTCATAGTTTAGCTGCTTTCATAAAACTGGCCGAGATTTTGTAGTTTAGTGGTGTATGTAGAAGCGAAAGCAAACAAACTCGTGAGCTTTCGCAAAAATTGATTAAATCTTCGACAAACCGCAAACGGCTACCACTATTGAGGTTTACAGGGCTGCCGTCGGTAGCGCTCGCTTTTCACGCAAAGTTATTGAAAGCGCCATTAAACTGGGCCCGGCATATTTTACTGAAACTCAGGTTACTCCATGTAAATTTCCCAAAAATCCAAAACAAACCCTATGCTTTTCTTTCACGTACGAACTATCCTGATGCCTATAGAATTGCCGTTGTATCCGACGACAGTAAGTGGCAACTTCTGTTTCTCTTTCTAGTCAACTTTTTCACTGGGAAGACTCGGTGCAAATTGTTCCGATTTCTCCAACTTGTTTCAACAATTTCTCTCTTAAAACGTAATAGTTCTTTATTACAGCAAACATTTCCATGATTAACATAGAAGTTCACCATACTTTATAGTTTAAGTATAAGTAGAAGAGAAATGTTAAAAATTACTCACGTTTTCGCGTTGGTTGTCCTGGTTGTTTACGCAGAGTGCCTCCTTCAAGTTGAAAACAGCTGACGGTCTGCGGATTGCGGCGCACGGCAGACGTAAAATGGCGGGAAAAAGGCAGGTGGTAATCGGTAATCATCGGTCATCCCTTCATCCTTAGGTCATCCCTGCTTGCCCAGCCTCGTCTCCAGTCTCTTCTCGTTACTCAATAGAGGGATTTATAAAGCATCGCGTTTACGGCAAACGGCAAACGTGAGATTCACGTTTAGAAATTTTCAAAATGAGAAATGAGCAGAAAACAACAGCTTAAAACTTAAAAGAACTGGCGTGAATCTACCGATTTTCGTGTAGTTATAATGAACAGTAAACGACAAGTAAAGGGGAAACTTGGTAACGTGGCACAAATTCACGTCTGCCGTTTGCCGCAAACGCGATGCTAAACCTCTCTAATAGCAAAACAACGAAAAATCAGGAACGCTAACAAATTCAGTTTCGATTACTATGAGTGATATTGTACAAAGCAAGATTAATCACAATAATTGTTAAAAACGAATGGTTAAGCCCAGTATCCCTTCCTTATCCTTGAAAATACTCGAGACCTGAATGGTACCGACCAGACAATTGAAATAGAATATGTGTGTAACGGAGCAGAATTTCGATCAGAATAAACCCCTTCACGGTTGTAACGCATGATGGGTAATCAGGACAAGATGGTGGGAAAATCACAAGTTTGTATGGGAATACAAAGCCAACTTAAATTCTTGCTAATTGAATATATTTGTCACTTTCCCTTTGAAAAATGTAACTAATGAACTTAAAGAAACTAGACACTGTGACGGAAGGTTTTTCCACTTTGAAACGAATTTAAGGCTCAACGGGAACTCGGTGCTTGACTCACGATAAAACTGGGGAAAACTAGACTCAAATGGCAACTCGCTTGCGAGGAAGAGCCGTCACTTCTCTCGAGGTGCGGAATCAGACCACTAACTGGTACAGCAGTAGATAAAACAGACTAAACTTGGTTCTAACAGCGTTTATTCTTCAGCGGATCAAACAGCAATAACTCGGCTAGGACACGGCGAAATAATCGGCGATGTAATCAGCAATGTAATCGACAATGTAATCGGCAATGTAATCGACAATCAGTAAAAACTAACTTACTTATATATGATTGTTACAACCATTGAAGACAAAAGAATACAATAGAAATATAAACAGAAATCACTTAGAGTTAAATGAAAACTAAATACAACTTATATTTTTAACCTGAAATCTTTTGTTACTGTTGCTATTTTAGAAAGTAAAAGTACTGAGACGAAGACCTAGCCAGGTCAGCAAAACAGCGTTTATGTACAAAGTGTTACATTATGAATTAAATTGCAAGTTCAGCTATCGGCTGTTTAAACAGGAAAAGCGCAGACTAATTGGAAGTTTTCACCTTAAACAAAAACCGATCTAATTTTAAAATTACAAGACAGTAAAACCTTTCATATTCAAAATTCGGTTATTACTTCTATTTAACTAACAACTTAATGAAATATACTTTCGCAAACAAATATAACTAAGTTGCAATTAGAACGAGGTACACCTGTATCAAAGGCGTTACTATGAATAGATGTCGTCTGGTAGTTAAATCACGAAAAATAGACTGAAGTCAAATAAACCATTATTAAGAAATTAAGTATTCTTTCAAGAGTCAACATTGACATAAAATGTATATAATTGAAAAGAGAACGAGCAATTAGTTTTGTTTGTTAAGGGACACTTTTGGCTTTTCTATGATTATTACCTAGCGAACACAAAGCAAACGAAACAAAGGAAAGTAAAATGGCACGAGCCTTTTTGCGGGGCTAAAACCTCTTAATGCAAATTCAGTATGAATGACTAAGAATAACGTCAACGCGAATATTTGAAAGCTATATATGATATTCGGGCAAATAAAGAATTCATGGAAAATCTCCCCTTACAACACTAAATCTGGAGTGCCTAACAGTCCTTTGTTGCTTTTTAGAAAATCTGAGTTCTTCCATACATTTTCTGTAATCCGACAACACAAAAATTACACAGAATGTATGGAAGAAGTCGGCAAATTTTCTAAAAAGCAACAAAGGACTGCTGTTCTCTCCACATTTGGTGTAGCTTCTTTAAGTTCATCAGTTAAAGTTTGCAAAGAGCTAATGACGAATATATTCAATCAGGAGGAATAAGTTGCCATACAAACTTTTCACTTCTCTGCCATCTAGTCCTGATTTCCCAGCATGCCCTAACAACCGTGAAGAGGTCTATAAAGTACTGTTTACGAGCATTACCGGCAGGCTGGCAGAATGAACCATTTTACGTGCAGATTTCATTCAACCCTTTACCCAGCGACGCCAGTTTTTCCTCTCTTGCAGCTAGTGACTGAATTGCAGAGGGATCATAGAGGTGAGATCGGACGTCAGCACGTGAAGGCGCACGATGCAGCTGCTTCAGTCCATGTTTGATCCCACCTCGTCCCTGGACCCCTACCTGGTAGACTAATTACGGCAGAAGTCAGATGGACTATGAAAGGAGGCCTTCTAGGGACGAGCCGTGGCCGGTTGCCGTAAGCTTGAAGGCCAAAATAAGAACAACTCTTGACTCTTAAGACGGCGACGTTACGCGGGCTTCGAGATTCACAGTACCTCACTAGACATACTGCTCACACACGACATTTCAAAACATAATAATCTTAACATTTATAAGGAATTTTATTCCACAAAAATGTTAATCGTCTGCTTAGTACAATAACAAGTCATCAAGCGCTATGTTAAAATACAATCTAAGTTCAAAAAACCCCTACTTTCAAAATGGGACCAAATGCAAATCTTTCCTTGCGAAAATGAGTTTCATTTGCAGAAGGCGAATAAAAAACAATTCTCATACGATTCGTGCTTAGCCTGTTTTTGAAGCAGAGTATTTGGTACAAATGGAAATGGACTATTTAGAGATGGTTGTATATAATCATCACCATAAAGGGCTTTGGAGTCACCAGACTAAAAACTATAAATATATATTACGTTATTAATCTAATTTAATTATTCAATTGGTTAAATTCGTAGCTATTCGTGGACAATACCTTATATTGCTGTTACAATTGCCAACGGTACATTTAAGACAAGTGAATACGGATTTTTTTAAGCAGTAAGGCCCGTTACTAACCCAACAGTCTAATATGATCTGGGAGAAGTTACTAGAACGAAGAACGAGGAACAGGGAACGGAGAACGGGAAAATGAAAATTGAGAACAAAACCTGACTCCAGCAGTTACTTTCTCACCCATTCCCAAATCTGTTCCTTTTTTTTCACTTTCCTATTTCCCGTTTCTCATTTACTGTTTTAGTAACCTCCGCTTTGGGCTGTTATTTGGTTAAAACGTGAAACATGAGCGCAGAATCATAGCTTTGCTTAGTAAAGTACAATTAAAATGATGGGTGGATTCAATTGCAGAATTCAATATAATTGTCGCCTTTACCCGTGGGATTTTTTACAGTTTTTACGTGTAAATAAGTATCCAACAGGTTAATGCGAGGGCTCCACACATATGTTGCAAATGATTCCACTCGAAGTTTAATTGGGCATGTGTGTGACATCCAACATGGACATTGTTGGGAGGCCGGCTGATCAGTTTGGTCAACTAGATGCAAGATGGACCATCCCGCACAAGAACAAATATGTTGAAGAAATGATTTGTAGTTACTTAGGGCCTGTTTACATGAAGGTGGGGGACCCCAGGTAGGTGAGGAAACCCGCTTAGGTGGGATAACCTACCTGCCCATATAATGTCTCATATGGTCACCCCACCTATCATATAAGCGCGATCAATTTAATATGAGAGATTGTATGGACAGGCGCGTTACTCCACCTAAGAGGGTTACCTCACTTACCCGGCATCCCCCACCTTCATGAAAACAGGCCCTTAGTGTTGCAGAAGGTTGCGATCACCAAATGACATAATACAAAAGATTAAAAAGACACTGAACAATATCCACACAACAGCACAAGAGAGAACCAACAACGGTTTCCACAACACCAAGAAACACCCTTTGATTAAACCTGATCCAACATGATCCAAACCCAACTAATAGGGTGTTCAATTGGATCCAACATGTTATAACCAACAATGTCGCTAATTAAGCTGGACAAACATCTACGTTCTATTGTTACACTGAGTTCGTACCCAGGTATGAACATAAGAAAACATTATTCTAAATGGTTACAGGATTACTTTCTTTTATAGTCTATTTTAATCACCCTTTATCCCTCTTTTATCTTGAAACGAGACATTGAGGACCAATTATCATTAAAATAAAAAATAACTAAATTTCCCCACCATTTGAGAATATAATCTTTGTTCACACATTACTTTTCGCTCTAAGCTGTAAAACAAACAATAGATGTAAACTGGCATATATAATGTAGACAACTAATGTAGTAGAAAGTTATTTATCTTTTGGTAATTGTGACCCAGATCTCCTCGGCTGGTGATGTCACCAGACGATGAACAGGTTTAACTTCTTGTCCCTCAACGAGATGAAACTTGAAGCGTTTGATGAGAACAGAGAGGAATACCAGGCCTTCAGCGATAGAAAAACGCCATCCTGGGCACTTGCGCTTTCCAGCAAAGCCGAACGGTTGGTAAGCCATGCTTGGAATCTGCTTGATGTTTTCTTGACTGAAACGATCAGGATCAAACCTGAAAAAGACACGTGAGACATGTTATCAGCGCACCAAGACACCTTCAAAAAGATGTCTCTCACTGTTATTACCAATAATAATTTAGAGGAATTTAGTAAATATTTACTATTCATAAAAAGGGAGATAGTTGTAGATGTTAGACTTACAGAGCAGAGCCGAGTCATGTTAGTTTGTTAGTTTTTTATTTGTTTTAATCGAGTCTACAACTAGTACATTATTATTTTCTTCATGGAAAGTAGACAAAGTAAAGAGAGCACTTCTCCTCGCACAAGGACATTTTGACATGTATCTCATGAGGGAACATAAGGTTCTCCTGATAGTCTTTACTGAAGTGGCTGCCTCGTTCACAGTGTACGCTAGTTGTTATGGAAATATGAGATTCCCACTTAATACAGGTTGCATAGTACAACAAAGAAATACGAACTATAATTACCTTTTAGGTTCTGGCCATATATTTGGGTCTTGAAGGACAACTCCAAATGGAAGAAGAATGGGAGTCTGAAAAACAAAATATAAACTTCTTTAGTGTTCATTACTGTAATTAGCAATTATTGAACAAGGCTCAGCAGGATATAAAGAATTATGCAGATTGAGGTGGGTGTTATCCACCGAGGTCGAAGGCAATGTTAAGTTCATGTTGATAGTGAATCTTTACTGGGAAGGTTAGGAGATAAAGGGCTGTTCAGGTCTGCAAATACACTCCAAATAGCAGATGTCATCCGTTGAGTTGCCTTCTTGCTGTTCTTGCTATGTTTTTAGACAATGGTTGTCTTAACACTAGGCTGTTAAGTAAGATTTAATAGCTGCTAAGTTTTAATCAACAAAAAATGCACGTGTGAAGACCTGAGTAAAATCCCAAGTAACTTTACTTCACATCTCATTAAAGTCGGAAAGTTGAAACGATTCAAGAAAGTTTCAAGTGATCTGAAAACCATCCTTAAAACCAAGTTAGCGAACTTGCGGTTTCTAATCTTTGAAAAAGGCGAAGCATGTCAATCAATCTTAATTATTTTTCGTGGGAAAATAGGCTTAAGTAAACGTGAAGTAAAAAAGATAGGTTGTGTGTGAAGCTTTCTTTTACTTCTTTTCTTGTCTTGAAATATTTCTTAGCTTATTTAGGCTCTAGCGTAAAGATTACCAATAGTTCGCGGTGAAACAAGTAACATGTTGCGCCACTACTCACTTCGAAAACAACTCAAACTCGTCCCCAGGTCTCCTCGGTTAACGGTTCAATAATCTGCAACTTTGCGGCACTTTTGACGTCATCAGTTCAATACAGCAAAATTCTTCCAAATTTGGTAAACAATGGCTGGTTATGATGAATTATGCGTGTGATTTTAGCCAATCAGAAATGGAGAAATATTATGAATGAATGATAAACAAACATATTATAGACAAAGTTGAATATGGCCAAACCTATCCGCAATGAAAAGCAGGTTGTAAAAATAACTTGACTAAAAACAACTTGTCATTCCTGAGATCAAGACATTGCTGACATTAGTAAGTTACAAAGGTGTTCTTAATAGCAAAACACACTGCTCGTTTTTAAACAGTACTTAATATACCTCCTTAGGAATCACATATTCTCCAACTTGTAAATCAAAGTCATGGACCCTGGCGCCCCATGGAGCTAGAACTGAAGCACGGAGGGTCTCATCGATCACCTGACGCGTGTATCTAATGACAACAAAAATCAGAGTGAATAAGTTATCAGTAAGCTATATGCCATAGCGAGCAACTCCTCTACATCTCTACAAGACGCTTATACTGCACCGTTTTTAATATTGCTCTAAGATTTGGTACTTCTGTAGTGAGTGCAACTCTGATATTATTATTATCATTATTATTACTATTAAATGTATGATCGCTTCACTGTGGCAAATAAAAGTGGCCGCATGGTGGGGTTCTACCGTACTGTGAATGAAAAGAGGGGCTTCAAAATAAAACCTGTGTCACTGACTTGAGTTCTGAGGAAACCATTGGTTTGATGTCTTCATCCTCCAGAACTTCTTCTATTTCCTGGTAAACTTTTTCCTGTACTTCAGGATGTTTGGTAAGGAAGTACAAACACCAAGTCATCACTGAAAAAAAATAAAACTGGTATAAAATAATAAAACCAGCTTAAAAATTTTGAACTGGTTCAAAAAAAATTAAAACCAGAAAAAAATAAACTACAACATATCCACTGGGGGAATGAGTACACAACAAAGTTGTATACAGGGAGGCTTGCACATAAGGTCCAACCACTTTTACCCTTGTATATATAAATGTTGGACAGAAAACGCAGCCTCATTACCTACCATTGAAAAAAAGTACCCCTTTCACATACCTATTAAAGAAAATTGCATACCTTTTCTAAACCTTTTAATGAAGTTATTAATGAATGATATAATGGGAAACAGCCATGGATCTATTCGAAATATTTTCATTAAATGACCTTTTGATTACCCAGCAAATGACAGATTTCCCTACCCTTTCATATACTACACCTCGTGAAATCCCTTCTCTTTTATATGCCCAAATTGGAAAAAGAAACCTCTCTTGGACAAAGCCTCCCCATAAAGGCCTTTTTCCCCTTCAGATTAATCCTTAGTCTTTCAATGGTTACTTTCATTTTGTCCTCAACATTTGTGTCAGTGTGTTTGGCCCACGTGAGCCAGCAATAGGAAGTGCTGGAGAATTTCCCATGGTCAACAAACAATTACTCTATAAGACCACAATTATGCACTGAAGCACACACTACCAACTGCGTGGTATGGCCAGTACCTTGCGCTTGCACACAACCATATCACCCCAGGAGCGGCAGCCATGGACAGCTGTTTTGTCCTTGTTAGCACTCATCAGCATAACATATCCAGCACAGTCTCACTTACAATCACAGATCCTGCCTTTTGTGGCGAGGGGAGTGCAAAGCACTTTTTTAAGAGCCAGCTCCATCGTACATATGTGGTAGCTGTTGGCTGGGAACCACAAGCAGTTCTCAGCAAGCATATGAAGATGGGATCAGCTTTTTACCGATCGGTGTGCCACAGCAACAGCATTAGAGTTGAGGTTTAGCAGTGAGCAGTTGTAAGCTGAGCTGCACGCTAGAGCTTTAAGCTGCTTTCAAAAGAGGGGAAAGAATTCCTCCTAGAGTCACATGTACTCTTCCTGCCAAATACACCCCCTAATGATCAGCTTGCACTTTAATTACTACAATGGAAAAAACACCTTTGTACATTCTGCCCTTTAACCCCTAAGAGTGATCAGTATCAAATTTCTCCTTGTAATGTCAATGCTTTGTAAAACAGAGTGGTCGTGAGAGTTACAGACATGATCACACAAGATGAATTTTCTTGATATTTTATCAACTTCTCCCCACTACTTCTGTAGGAAATGAATAGGGCAACAAATGAGAATTCAAACTTTGATCTTAGGGTTTAAAGGGTTAAATAAATACTCTGTACACTGTAGGTTGCAGTAGCTAAAGAGAATTTCTTGCATCAGGAAACACAAGATGGAACACACATTAACTTACTATATCCCGTTGTATGGAAGCCTCCAATAAGAAAACTTATAACGTTGTCACAAATCTACAAAAGAAATGAAATATAATATTTTACAAGCCTAAGGAATATCGACATGAAAGTAGCAACTTTATTTACAAGTAAGTTATGACATTAACGTCATCTCTGGGAATGCCATCGCTGTATTTATTTATTACTGTTACTACAAGACCAAGGCCCTAACAGTGCTTTGCACTAATGACATCATAAATTTCTCGTTCCTGCTGTGACTCAGACATTGAACCAATAATCCCTGTAAGAATTCTGTACGGGAAAGTCAAATTTGCTTTCAGTTTTAGATCATCTTTGAAGGTTTTTATTGTCAAGAAAACATTTCAAGTTCGGCTTGGTTTTGATGATATATCTTGAAAATAATTAACATGAGCTCCTAAGACTAAGTTTAAACGTGGAAATAATCTGCAGATGAGTGATATTACTTCCTAATGGCAGTTTCATACCATGGCTGGTAGAATATTATATGTTATGGCATAGACACTAATATAATAAGCCATTCAGCAAAGAATGTAGAAAGGGAAGAGTGGCAAAGCTGTCCATAAAAAAGATTATGATAAAAAAGGCAGAGAATGCTAACTTTTTCTAGTGCAATGAATACCCTTATTACACTGCTACAGGGTATAAAATACCATTATGCTGTTGACATTGGTACCAACCTGTTCACACAAACAAACAAACATCATAAACAATTTCCAGTTTGGGCTCATGTTGGTGTGTTAACTATGTTTTACACAATTTTTGCAAAAAGCCCATACAAACTCTATTTTCTCATCAGCACGTATGATTTTGGGATGACCGTCTCAGTCAGAAATGTTATGACATGTTTCAGTATAATTTATCACTAAGAGAGAGCAAGCTACAGATTTGATTTGTCTGAGTCACGTGGGGGCTCTACTGTCACAAAGTCTATTTTTAGTAATAGTGCAAAGTGCTATATTTGGCATGAGGAGCAAACTTTAATGTGAAGGTGACTGTCAAAATAATTTTTTAATGCACACTAATTTAAACAGTCACACCATAAAATTTCATGCACAGACATAAAAGTTGTATCTAGCTAGTTGTAACATTATTATTTACCATGTAATAGTACTGCTGATGAGCTTTCATTTGATTGGCCACACCTGAACAACCTCAGGAGTGACAGTCTAAAAAAAGATAAGTACAAACAGACCTCGTCTTCATCCATGAAATCACAATCCAAAAGAGAATCAATGAATAATTTCTCTGCTTTTTCCTCATCCTCTCGTCTCTTCCTTATGAAGTCCTTCACAAGACTATGCAAAGCTGCCCTCGCTGCCAAGTTAAATCAATAATAAATAAATATTTTAGCACGACCACATGAGGAAGAATGTATGAGAGCTGCTCAAATTAGGCCTGATGTCAGGTTACAAAAAAGCAAAAAGCTTAAAGGTCTCAATTTTCTTGTCAAGATAAATTTGGTCATGTACATCACAGAGACATAACTTTCATAAGTGATCATTTCAAATGGACATAATGAGAAAATCAAACACAAAAATGGGACTACCCGTGATGCAAGGCTTTAGTTCACACATCATCAGTGGAAAGCTTAGAAGTGCAGTCACCGATTTTAGGTCCAAACTGAGACCGGTAACTCTTGGTCTGGAAAAGTATAGTTACTTTAAGGTCTGGTCAAAGCACTCAACTGCAGTTTCTCTCTTTGTACCCAAGTTACCTTCTCTTCATCCCACACACCTCATATCTTTAAAGAATCTCTCATCAAGTTAAAACCCTAGATCTACAAGTCTGGCTAAAAAATGAACTAGTGTCACTAGTCCCTCATCTAACAATTTGCTTAGGACAATGTTCCCTCACTACATGGGAAGTGAGGGATGAACTGCATATAGCAGGCAGCTGGGTGCAAAGAAAGTCAGTTTTACAGCTTGTCATTGGAGAAAGCTGCGGCTAGCATGTACTAGCCCAAAAGTCATTTCAACTAGCCTGGAAAACATTTTTGATGAGCAGGATTGATAACGGTACTTCCACAATTTGAATTCCCAAAAAACCTCACTTGCCCATCAGGCAAGTTTAGAACAGAATTCACCAGCAGCTATTGGACACTACTTTTTTTGCAGTCTTTGCATGGTGATGTAATCACAATGCTTTTGAGGTACATGGTGCATACTACAAAGTATTACACAGTTGTACAAAATTTACACTGCAAAGAAACCTGTGTGAAAAGTAGCAAAAAGGGATTAGCAGCTAGGTTTGAAATAACAGTTGTAGCATTGAAACAAAAAAATACCATAATATTTCAATAAAAGATACCTCCTTGGAAATCTTTTTCTCTCTGGCTGTCAAGTTCAGGAGCAGGACCTGTCAATCTGGCCTCCATCTCATTCCAACACTAAAACAGGAAGAATAAAACAATTTACACTGTATACACAGTGATTTTGTTACAAATAGTTATGGTGAGTCCTGGGACTCATCTTGTGAAAAATCATGAGTTGCTGTCCATAACCAATGAGTCCCAGTTCAAAAAAACAAGGAACCCTAAATTGAAAATGGTAACCAGACAGTTAATCTGGGGACAGATGCCAAAACTCTTTATATTACAGTTTACTGATATTAAAGTACCGGTATAGTCTTTCTATATATTAACAGCACAAAAAAAGACTAAAATAAACACGCATCTTCAAACAAAGACACAGAAATCACATGAACACGACATTCTTTCAAAAAATCTTCATATCGGTCAATTGTTCTTTGCATCCCATGAATAATTCTTGATGTCTTTGGGGCTTTTTATACGCCACGGACAGAGGATGCAAAGGTAACACAATCACTGATGATATTACAATAGTTATAGAGTCTCACTGCTCTGATGTTTGTTCAATGTTCATTAAAATTTCTATTGTATGAAAACTTCTCTGTCTTATTTTCAAACCAACTGCAGTTCTCTAATTTCCGATTACTTATTGTTTTATGTGAGTTACAATAAAGTAGACAACAAAGTACTATCGTCAATATTTTGTAAAAGCCAATGAACTCCAATTCTCACCACTTCATAGGCTGTTTCTAGTTTTTCTATTTCCTTCTTGTCAAAAAATTCACGGCCCATTCCTGCCACAGATATCGCCTTGATTGCCATGGCCACCATGACTTTTCCCAAAGGAATATGTTCTTCAGGGCTGTATTTTGCAAGGGTGTCTGCAGTTTCTTTGGCAATCTTTTCAAATCACATGAAGAAATCAAATAATACAATAAGTAAAAGAAAAAAAGTAGAAAAGTTACATGTAAGGGACAATTAAAGGTAGCTGCTAAGAGCAGGAGACCAAGGATTTCACCCAGCGACTATCAGCATGACCTCTGGCTACTTCAATAACAAACAAAAAGAAAATGGAACCAAAAATAAATTCCTAGCTGTTCATTCTGTAGTGGCACCAGAGAAGTACACAAAATGTTAAAAACTATATGATACAAAAGCTTGAGTTCAATTGTCGGTAAACAATTTTCAATACAAGCCATGCCGTGTATGTTTGGGAATCTCTTCCCCTCTCCTATCCTCACAGTCTGTACAAACAGACGGGGGAGGGGGGTGAGTATGCTGATGTCATTACCAAATTTACCTGCATTGATAGGTTTCCAATAAAATACCAATAAAAATTCTGCTGTGCACACTTTGCATGCACAGATATTCTGCTAATATTTAACTTAAACAACTTATATTCACCATGACAAAGTGTTCATAGTAATCTTTTACAGCTTCATGGCTAAAGCTTCTATCCATGAGCTGACGCCTCTTTCGACCACCTGGACCATTCGCATATTGAATACTCTGTTTACCAATAAGGGGTTCAAACATCTTGAATAGATCCGCTGCAAAAGGAAAAAGACTCTAGCACACTGCACGTTCAAACAAAAAAATCCTCAGGTTTGTACTGAAAACTGGTAATGCTAATTTTACTATCTCATAGTCCTGCAGCAATGTTTTTCATTTTGTTTAATTTTGCCAATTACTCGCCCTCAATGGCTATGGAACTTAAAGTAAGCAAAGAAGTGACATGTAAATGACAAAATCAGAGATTCGAGCCAAACAAATATGTCTCCTGAGCACTATTTTTGAAGTTGCAAGCAGCAGAGATCAACTTTGAAAAACTGTTAGGCTGAACAGTTTTCAAAAACCCTAATTTCAATTCGTTTCAGTCTTCTTCAGTTTGTCCATCCATGGAATCTGTTGTTTCTGTTATGTTATTTTAACCTTCCTATAAAGTTTTTCTAATTTGACTGAATTTCGTGACACAGCTCCTTTAAAGTTATCCAAGTTTGGTACTAACAATCTTTAGTACCCAGCAAGGAGGCAGGGTTACCATTACATAGTTTCCATGATCAAAGACATCTTTGACATAAAGCCTATTAAATGAATGCTCAGCGAAAGAAAAAACTGGTCAAGAAAGCAAAACAAGAGGAGAGGAGATAAGGGAAAAGGTAAAAGTTGAGATACTAGCGTCACTTTTAAACCTTCCCCTTCCTCTTCCTTACACTTTTTCTGATCCGCAAATGATACAGGTGGCTTGCCTCTGTATGGACTCTATACTATTGATGTGCTTCACTAAATATGGATTCCAGACCTCACAACAATATTGCAAAATTGGATGCACTAAAGTCTTATAGGCTGTTGAGACTCCTTCAGAATTATTTAACGCTGTATCAAACCCAGAACGTTATTAGCTTTACCACAAATCAATTTATATGGTAATCCCACGACAGGGAAGACTCCAGCCAGTGGTATTCTACTGGAGGTTTGTCAGACAAAAAGTACTCATGATGGTAAGGGTCCTTGGATCTCAATAGGTGTAGGACTTAAGACTTTTCAGACTTCAGAGTAAAAAGCCAGAGTTACGCCAGTGATAGGTACTAAATTGGAGGTAAGTTTGAATATTTGCACAATCCAATACTGTCATCAGCTAAAGTCCACAATTACAATAACTACAAAAGGAAGGTCATTAATATAAATGAGAAAGAGCAAAGGTCCCAAAATACTTCCCTGAGGCACACCAGGTGTTACCTCAGATTACTACCGATTACTACCCTTTGTCTTCTTAATAATTAATAAATTTATTATTTGTAAGGTGCAAAATATCATTCAAATATGATCTAACGCACTCTTTATGATCTAAAGCACTTATTTTAGTCAAGAAATCTGAGATCCATTCCAATAATAAAATATATATATTGACCCTTGATTCCATGATGTTGACACTTTAGTAGCAGGTGTTGATGGGACACTTTGTTGAAGGCTTTTGCAAAGTCTAGAAAAATAAATATTGCATCCACAGAGCCATGCTCATCAAGAATACTAAGCCACTCGTGGACAAGCTGGAGCAGCTCAGTTACACATGAGCAAAGTGTTCTGAAGCCATGTTGATTAATAATCAAATATAACTTATTATCAGAAAGAAAACTCATTATATGATTGTGTATAAGTCATTCTAAAGACTAGACAAGCATACTAGTAAAAGAAACAGGGCAATAGTTTACTTAGAAGTTTATGCTGGTTTTCATACTTACGTGGTCTGTCAAAGATGTGGTTTACTTCTTTCCAATACTCTGGAGAAGCCAAACTGACGACATACTTCTTGCCCCACCAGAAGCCTACTATACTGCCATATTTCTCATGTAATAACATCAAGTATTCATGGAGACTTCCAGCTTTTCCCATGTCAAGAAGATTTCCCATTCTGCAATTATATTATATTATGTGGCCCAGTTGTTGTTTTCTTTTAAAAGAAAGCTTACAACAAGTGCATGTTGTTCAGTTATATGTGGGAATTATGCATTGGTTTTCATGACCACTCATATGCCTTTCCTACATAATTACGAACAACAGCTGACCTTAAAATAACAAGACAAGGCATCATGCCATACGGTAAATTCACAAATCATGGCAATCTTTGTGCTGTTTTCTTGCTGTTTTGCACAAAAATGCACCAAACATAACAAGAAACAAAAAAATGAAAACTAAGAAAAGACAAAGTCCTGAAATTTTTTTCCCAATTTAACTAACTATACATATCAAGTCGGAATAGACAGAAATGAAATTAGTTTAAGACAAAAAAAAGTTCCAGTAAGGAGCTTCGCATTAATTTTTTCCTTTAAAACATGAAAGAGATCGCCAACAGATTTAAAATTTAATTTAACACATTAAAGTACCTTATCTCCGGGGGAGGAGGGGGTACTCCCTTTTATAAGCTACCGTAAAATTCCAAAAATAAGCCCCTCCATGTATAAGGCCCTCCAAATATAAGCCCCCCAAACTCGTAACGCAAAAACCCCTCCGTTAAATCGCCCCTCCAAAAGCCCCCCGGGGGCTTGTACTTGAAAATTGCCTTCAAATACAAAGTAAAACAAAGCAAAAACGGTAAATTTCCTTCCAACTATAAGGCTAGCCCAATCGATTTTGAAACGCAAATTTCCCTCCAAGCTAAGCCCCTACATAGATAAGCCCCTCTGAATATAAGCCCCTCCAAAAATAAGCCCCTCAAAAAGGGCCTTTGAAAAATATAAGCCCTGGGGCTTATTTTCGGAATTTTACGGTATATAGTTATGTGCCAGTTGTTGTTGTTGTTGTTGTACCAGTATTTATGTGTCGGTTTGACCTAAAACTAAGGCAAGAGGCCCATTTCCCAAGTCCTGGGAACTTTTCATGCCCAAAATCAAATATTCAAATAAAAATCTAAAAGTGTGGGTTCAAGCTAACAAACCAAACCAGCATTGTGTTTGAATAACTCATAGTTTTAAAAAAATATTTGTAAAACTATTGAAACCTCGATCTTCAAGGTACCTAAGGTACAACAAATTTTGTTGTAAGTCCCAGAGTCCCTTCCATAGACATGTCAGTCAACTGGATAATTACTTACTCTGAGTCTGATGGCTCTTCTCCTGGAATTGCTGGACCTTTTGATCTTCCTTTCTAAAGGAAACAATTGATTGCATTTTCTTGTATTAAACAGTCAAAGGAATTTATGAAAGGAAGAGATCTTGCATTATACCACGTAACCTATTCAAAATGTGATCTTACAAATTGATCCAGCCCCCAATGTGAATGACTTAGGGCATTATATGAAGTCTTACAAGAAGTACGTACTATCAAAATTCGCAATTATTGTTTTGTTGCCAGAAATATTCTTTGACAGTGACTAAATACGTGCAAAAATGCTCCAGAAACCGTACTGCGAAGAAGAAAAAGTCAAGTTTTGAGCTTAAAATGGACTAAATCTCAAACTAAAGCACAGAAGATGGGAGATATGGTGACCTGTAAGGGAGAGCGGGAGATCAGTGCCGTATCCAGGAGACTCCCGGATAATCTGGGAGAGTTCGCATGTATGAACAGGAAATTGCCTGCAAGATTGAGTTGATTTATTTGATGAATTTGTTTGTGCTCCAAGTCTTCAAGAGAAATAATATGAATTTCCTCAATTGCAATTGCTAAACATAAATCAATTTAAAACAAGACAGCGTTCACTTTGTCATTTGCCCTAAACCGGATAATTAAATTGAGGGTGTTGTCATAAACAGGGTAAGAATTTTGGGATTTTTTTCTCCTAAACAGGGTCATGGTTTCAAACCCTTAACGGCTCGCCTCTACCCAAATGTTGGTCAAGTACCCCCCCCCCCCCCACCCCCAACTCCCCTCACAAGGGTTTTACCCTCCTGCACGTCATGGGTAAATATCTACACCAGCTATGAAAGCGCGCACCGTATGCAGAGATTCCAACCCTCCCGATTTGATGTCTTGCCCCCCGCTCTCCCGATTTTTACCAAATTCTCCCGATTTATTATAAAATTCTGAAAACTAGGGAAAAATTGCTAATCTTTAGAATTTTTGGCGATCTGTTACTGTGATACACTCATATTATACTTACTTTCTTTGCGAAGAGCATTATGGTATGTTATGACCGTCTGATAAGAATAGACCTTATAGAATAACTCAGGCCGGAATGATGTCAAAAGTCAGGAAATGGCACTTGAGACAACCTAAATTTGCAAAATTTCCCCGGAGGGGCATGCCCCCGGACCCCCCTAGAAGCTCGTGCCTTCGGCGCTAATAATTACTCCCTATTTTCAATCACATGAGGTTGGAATCTCTGCGTATGTCACTCTCTAAATCTCTATTCAAAATTGAACTACAGTGGCCTGATTAAGCTGGCATTCAGATTTGTTAAATACTACACTTTGATGATCTCTGTTCGCTAATTAAATTGACCTTTAGTCGTACAAAGGACTACAGCTCAGTGAGCTTATTGTACGCGCCAGTGTCTACTTACAAAGTCAAACATGAAAAGAAGAACGACGATTAGTCCAAAAACCATCGCCACTGCAAACACACCCAGGTCATTGACAGAAAGATGAGTTGGAAACATCGTAAAACGCTGTTCAAACTACTATAAGTAATAAACCTCACTGCAAAACGATCAAGCAAGGAAGGATGCTCTTGAACGTCCTGAAAAGTAAATTGGTCCCAGTCTTTTTCAAGCGCCACGTAGCTCGGCGATTCTCGGTGATTGTCGGGTCAATCGAATCGTACGCGGAAGTGGGATTTCATCTCGTGTAGGGGCTTATGAGAAACATGTTACACAATTCATATTTTGAAAATTATACTTCTGTTATCTATACTTTTATTATTTATTTATTTATTTATTTATAACAACTTTATTTGTAATAATCAATACAAAAAGGCTGCCATTCAGAGAGGAACTGAAGTAGTATAGCAACCGCTTGGGCGTGAATAAATGAATATATAATGAAGTCGGTTATCTGGGCGCTGTAGAGGCAACCGCTTGGGCGTGAATAAATAAATATATAATGAGGTCGGTTGCAACCGCTTGGGCATGAATAAATGAATATAGAATGAGGTAGGTTATTGCGGGGGTGGGCGGTGTATTAATAAGAAAATAATGTTTGTTTATTTTTATTTCACGATGGCAGAATACGAGTCGGGTTCTGTTACGGAGAGTTCGGACGAGGAAGAGGAACAATTGTTCGTTCCTCGCAAGAAAGTTTCGAAAGTACAGGAAACTATATACGACGAAGATTGTAGAGAGTATGTGGACGACATCGTCAGTGGAGAAGATTTGGGTGGCGACGAATTTCCCGTGTGTTTCATATTCCGTGTAGATTCCAGATTAGCGGCCGACGAAATAGTTACTGCCATCAAAGACGGCAGTTTTGATCAAAAACTTGCTCTCGTTATTCGACATTTTGTAGATGAAATCGGTCTGCAAAAGCATTGTCCGAGTATTGAGGTTCAGTCATGTGTCAATCAGAGTGACAAAGAGAGATTATTTGCATATTTTGATGCAGTTGGTAAGTAGGAGAGTAAACTAGTTTAAAATTCATTTTCATTCATTTTTCGCTTTTGCATTTTTGTGAATAGTCATGTTTGAAGTACAGCCAGTTAACGACACGTTCGTCGTGGGTTGTAAACCCTATTCTTTTTGTTTTAACAGTTATGTCGGTGAAGGTATCAAAAAACTGAATGATTTTTTGCAGAATCAAAGTCATCCTCCAACAGTGGAAGTAGCAAAAGAGTGGAAGCGCCGTCTGACAGGGAATGATGGTGAGAGTCATGAGAGTCCGTGTGTTTGCAAATTATTGGATAAGGTGGAATTCGTCACGCATCGTCAATTTGGCGCCAGATCTTTATTGACTCATTTTTGTGTGATCAGAAGTGCTTTGAAACAGCGTCTCACGGAGGTATCTGGATTGATAGATGAGTATATAGAGAGTGGTGGAAAGAGAGATTTTGCAGAAATCATAAAGCATGGTTTCAATGAAGAAGGAAACAAGCAAGTCCAGTATGTATCATCAGATGGCAAAGCAGTTTTGACAGAACAGATCGTCTACAAACTGGTGAATTTGTTCACATCCACCGAGCTCATCAATTTGGATCCTGTATCTGCAGTGTGGTTTGGTTTTTTGTTCAAAGATCCTGATCTCGAAGAAGATGCCAAACAAGAAGAAGTTGAGGAAGGAGAAGCTACTTGTCGAGAAAGTTGCAGTGACGGAGAAAGCGAAGGAAGCGGTTGCAGCGGGGAACGTTTCCAATGTTCCCTCATATAATCAGCGTTATCATGTGAAACAGGTCTTGGAACGTGTGGATTTGGATCGTGCAGTCCTGAGTAGAACTGACTGTAAATTCATCATGGAACATTTTGAACGTTGCAAATTGGGACAGTATGTCGATAAGATAGATTCTGATAGAGAAGGTGTTAATGTTTATGTAGATGTGAAAGCTGAACATCGGAAAAGTGGCAATGCGTTTGTTGTCGATGTTAATTATTTTAGAAAAAAACCTTTGAAGGGGGGTGTTCCATATGTTTTTGTAAGGGATACTAAGCAGTTGGCTCCAATGCTTCCCCATCCTTTTTTAGTGAGTGAATATGTGAAAATTTACAAAATGAAAGATGAGGTTGCAGCCGTTAAAGAGCTTGCAAAAATTCAAGTATTTTACTGTTTTCATTATGCTGCGGCAGTGTGTAATCGTGTAGAGGACGAGTTTTATTGGGGTTCGGAAGATGTTGATGAAGATTGGCGTGCAATCATTAGGGAGGCTTTCTTTAGATATATGGCTCATCGATTGCACAAGGTTCCTGCGCACATGAATCAAGAAGATTATGACCGGTTGAAAGAGATTGCAATGTCGGCTAAGAATTCTGAAGAGAGAAAATTTTTAGGGCTTTCTTTCAATCACAAGAAAGAGATGATTTTCGATAAGGATTGCATGTTCGATTTGTTTTGTAATTTTATTTCGGGTGGTTTTATGCGTAAAAAACCACTTCAGAAGTATATTTTTCTTTTCATGAATCTCTTAGGTATGTACGATCTTTATCCATTTTTCAAGTTACTCATTTATCCAGCCTCAACATCTTGGATAGTTACAAAAGGTATTTTAAAGGACGTTGAAATTCAGGAAATGACTATTCCTGCAATCATTGTCGATTGTGCTTATCTTAACCAATGTTTTACTTGTCGATCGACCGTAAGATTTCATTACAAGTATTTTACACGTGTGTGTAGGGCCCATACCACTACAGATTTTGCTCTGTTTTTGAAAGAAGAGTTTTTGTATCCAATGTATTGTTGTCATTTTTTTGCCAAGAGAATAGAAGCTGTGTTTTTACAAAACAAAGAATCTTGGCAAGATGCGTTTCTGCAAAAGGTTCTTGCTGATATGAAAGAGGGACAAGGAGATTTCGCCGTGCTCGATTTGAGTACTGTGGGGGAACAGTTTTCTAAGTTTTTGTCAAATAATTTAGTTTGTGAATGTGATCATGAAGAAGATGATAAAGCACGCGTATCTGACTTAGATTAAGGTATCTGATTTATTGAGATAAACCACTTGTGGATTTTGTACATTTTTTAAATGTTTCATTAAAGATCGATCGTTCATCATAAATTTGCAGTTGGCGTCTACTATTTTGGGTTTGTCTTTTGTGGGTAGTTGCTCGTAGATGGTTTGAATGACCGAAGGTTCAAAGAATGGACCTGTCATAGGGTGTTCCGATATTGTAAATATGTACATCCGCTTTTGTTTCCATTCGATCAAGGCTTTTGTTATGCAATTGACTTCTAACAGTTTCTCGTGAAGTTGGGTAATTAAATCTGTTGCTTTTTGTTTGTCCATTTTTTCTGCATCTAATTCCAATAGCGTCTGTGTTCTCATCCGTAGATTCTGAAAAAGGGTAAGAAAAAACGGAACGTTATGGCATTTCATCAAGGTGTCGGGTATGTCTTCGATAGAGATCAGTTTGGTGGTTTCTTAGATATGATTGTCGAAAGAGATGAACGAGTGACTACTTTGGAATTTGATTTGTTTGGATTAGAAGAGGGAGATGATGAAACCGTCCAAGCTTTGGAGAACATTTCTCAAGTCGAAAATCAGTTACCTTGTGCTGGGACAAGTGGGCAAGATATGTCGACATCGTGTGTTCCTTCGACTGTTCAGCAGAACGAGAATGTTCGGGTTGATTGTGCGGGCGGGAACGATCCAGCAACCGTGATGGAGCAGAGCACGCAATCGGTGGAGTCGTGTGAACCTTCTACTAAAAAATCGAGAAAAAAGGGAAATGTTGTCAAATCTAAAAAGAAGGCAGGCGGAAAAAAGGTTGCAAATGTGGCTAGACCTTCTAGTAGAAAAGCAGCAGAAACTGCAAAGTTTAACATTGCCTTACAATCTATCCCTGGACACGAAGGAATGCAATTTGCTTCTCCTGTCCAAACTTCAGAGGGTGGAACAACAACAACAACAACAACAAGTGAACAATTAGTCTCTGAAAATATCACCGTTAATTTTAATCAACCGCAAGATCAGCCGACCGAAACCCCTCAGCAATCGGAACCTGTCATCACTGAACACACATTGGTAACACCTCAACAATCGCAACCCGTCACCACTGAACAAACAATAGCAACACCTGGACAACCGCGCGCGATCATTCCAGTTGATGAATCACAATCGAGTACGTCTGTAGGAACAACTGAAATGGTGGTTGATGATTTGAGAAATCAAATTTCACATGTCGAGAAATTGAGGGAGATCATTCAAGATTGTAGGAGCGGTGTAAATAGGCAGACCTTTAAAATCATTACAAAAGCCTTAAACGGTCATCCCAAACCTTCTTACTATGTGGAATTGTCGAAATTAGAATCTCGCATTATATCCCTTTGCGGCAAGATCACTCAAGCGGGTCTTGACCAAGAGCATTATCTCAACGAACTAGAGTCGTTGTTAAAGGGAAGTCTTTTTAAGATCCACCCTCACGTCGTCAAGGTGGATGCTCATCCTAAGAGCGATAATTTCACCGATAAGGTGGTAGAAAATATTTACAAGAGAAAACTAGTCACAGAATCAGCCAATGCATCTGCCGTCGAGAAAGACGACATGATGTCTTTCATAGCTCCCACATATTATCAGAATAGACGCTATAAGAGCTTGAAAGATGCTTCTCTCACCGAGGATCAGGTGGTGGCCATTTATGATGCTTATGTCTGGCTCATGGCCGATAAAGAAGTGGCTAATCGTTTTAATTTCGAGTCTGTAGAAAGTAAGGAAGCGTTTTTGGTCTATCTGAAAAATAAGAAAATGACCCACAGCGAGTTTTTTACATCCGTTGTAAAATTTTTGAAGGGTCTTTCCCAACAGAGAAAAAATGTCTTGCAGAAGTACAAGGAAGGGTACATCGATGCTACGGAAGTAGAAAGGCTCTTTGAATTACAACGACAGGGGGCCCATACCAAAGCAGATAATGTGTTAAAACGTGTTTGAACATGTAAAACAAATGTTTATTGTACACATCACTGTATGTCACAATATTCACATGTAAATTTTTTTCCGTTCACGAAAGTTGAATAAATATTATCATATTGTACATAAACACTGTATGTCACCGAATATGATTTTTTTTTGTAGAAAATAGAAAAAATTGAAAAAGAAAAACAAATGTTTATTGTGCACGTCACTGTATGTCACAATATTGACATGTAAATGTTTTTTTTTCCGTTCACGAAAGTCGAATAATAATCATCCTATTGTACATAAACACTGTATGTCACGAGATATGATTTTTTGGTAGAAAATAGAAAAAAATTGTCGATGAATAAAAAACCCTTCATGAAAATAAGTGCACGTCATATCCTGTTTTTGAATATGTATGAATATATATATATATATCTGTTCTTTAACTTGCATCCATGTGGTCCTTGCGTTTTGGCGGGAAAAGCATCACACCTGTAAACAAAATAAAGTTTAGAAAACTGTGTAAACTCAAAGAAGTTTGGATTTTTTAATGATTCATTTTCTAAAACAAATCATTAACAAAATCCAAAAATCTTCGAGCTCACATAGTTTTCTAAAATGTATTTCATTACCTTTTTTCTGGGAGAACAGCGTTTTTCCGTCTTGGCTGGAGAATCATTGTCGAGTTTTCGTATTCGCAGGGTACGTGGACGTTTTTTCTTTGGTGGTTCTGCTTCTTCTTCTTCTTGGCTTTCACCGACCGTCTCAGTTTCCGGTTCTACACCGCATCGTTCTGCCATTTCGGCATCTTCTTTGGTTTGTCGTTCTGCTTCATCTTGGGGATCTTTCGTTTCCGGATCGTATGCTTCATCGGGGCTGCCAGGATAGTCCGGATCCTCCATTTGATTCTGTGGGAAGAGGGGTGATGGCGGTGGTGATTGCTGTGAAGCAGTTACATCATTATCGTCAGCATCGACAGCAGCAGTATCATCTTCTGTTATAAAATGAAAAATATTTAAAAAATTATCAAAAAATGTTTTTAAAAACAATTTTCTTTCTCTCTTTATCATCTACCTTGGTTTTCGCACATGCAGCATTCGAAATATCCCTTTTGTTTCGTGTGTGATGATATCATCTCGGCAATGTCATCATCTGTGAAAGATTTCGTGTAAGCTTCGTCATGATTAAAGATGTGGCTGGTGTGACAGGTTTGGCATTTCAAACCCACCGTCCCGAAGAAATTCTTCATCGGTAACAGTCGTCTGTGGTGTAAGGGGTCTTTCATCGGTCGTGCAATGTCGTGCATCATGAAGTTTGCCAGTTGATCGACATGTTTGTAGGTGATCCAAATGTTCTTTTCTTGAACGTCTAGGGTGAAATACTTTTCGTCCAGCAGTTCTATGATGCTGTATAGAGAATCTCTATCTGGGCGTATTTCATCAAACGCGAATTGAGATTCCCATAGCTTCTGATTCGTCATGAAGAGGCTTTGTTTGATGATCTTTGCTATCTTGTCATTTGTAACTTCTTCTTCTTTGTAAAATCTCTTCAGTAGGTTCTGAATGTATTGATATTGGCTGGTGCTGTACATATTTTTACCCATCTGGTTCTTTGTTTGTTCTACTCTTTCGGATAGACGGGTTGGGAAAAAGGTGCTCTGGTTTCCCAAGACGATCTCGTGTACAAGTGCTTTTTGCAAATTGCCTTGTTGAAACGCCGTCAGGTTATCCCACGAGGATTGGTTGAGTGTGGTTTTCACCAGTTTTAGAATCAACAAGGATTTTTTCTTCTCGGGATGGAATTTGATGACAGGTCTGTATTGGCATAGGAGTTTGCCTATGAATGTGTACGGCTCGTTCAATGCTGTGGAAGGGAATTCTTGGTATTCCAAAACGATATCGCTTTTCATGTCGTCAGCTGGGGCGAAATAGAACCAGCCGTCTTTTACCAGCTGCATAGATCCTGATTCCTTTTCCATGTGGTCTGTTTGGAGGAGAATGAATTTGTCTGGTCTGTTGTTTTGATTATTTCTGGCTCGTAGTCTCATGGCGAATTGCGATTCGTTTAGCGTTCTGGTGAAAGCAGCCACATTTGTGTTTGTGTGTTGCAAGGATTTGCAAGCATCTAGTCTTTGCTTGTAAGCGTCGGCCGTCAACCAAAAAGCCATGGTTGAAAAAAGAGATGTTTTTTTTTTGTTGTTAACTCAACACAACGTGAAAGAAAAATGCGAGAGAATAGTGAGTGGATGATGTACTTATATAAGTTCTAATTTACATTTAATTAAAAAATGTTCTTTTGTACTTTTTACCTGCTATTGATTGCAGCTGTGTCAACAACTCTTGAATGTTGTTTAGTCGCAGTAAATTATGTTTACCATCCGTTGCTAATTGTTTAGGGTGTAGTTTCATCAGTAGCCTTTTCATGGATTGAACCACAAAGTATTTAAAAATGCTGTTATCGTTTTCTAAAGCGATGGATACTGTTAAATCGCTGCAAGTTTTAAAAAAAGCTATGTAGTCTTCTAAATCGTATTTCAACGAATATTCGTTTGCCCTGGAGATGTAGGTTTCCAATTCCATCATGGTTGCAATGTTTATGTCGCCTTTTTCTATGTAAAATTGTTCGTTTTGAAAATAACAACGTGTTCCAAATAAAAAAATGTTTTCTTCACGTTCTGTTCCACTACGTAATTGTTCCATGAACTTTTCAATTTGAGGGTAAAATTGTACATCGATTTCAAAGGTATCCATAGTTCTTCTAAATTCTACTCACCGTCACTGTCGGAAGTACAATGGAAGCGTTTCAGCGCGTCCAATATGTACATATGTTTTCTCCATTCTTCTTCATTGTCCATGTGATTTTGACACTTGTCATGTTCCGCTTTCATATCATCGTAGACTTTATTCCAAACCCATCGTGACAATGTATGACGGTAGTTACATTTTTCTCTTAATGCCTTAAACCATTTTAATACAGACTCTATCCCGTCTTTCATTTCTTGCACGGAATGAAAGTAATAAAAAGGTTTGATTGTGCTTAAACATTGTAGGTCGCCACATTTATTCATGTGATCCAACTGGACGAACAAGAAAGCACAATAATTTCCAATTGTTTCCGCTAATTGTCGCAAACAAGGTTCTTTTATCAAATCTTGTATTATGAAAGGTTCCAGATAGTCTAACATGTTCAGTGTTTCTAAAAGATCCCATTCCAGGAGGTTTGGAACAGCCAATTTGTTGCAAAAATTGCAATCATTAACACCTTTCATTTTTTTATATTCCACCATCACTAAATGTGGATCCTCTTTTCTCAATTCGTCTACCAACAACTTTCCTATCCAACTATCTTTCGGTAGATGTATCTCCATAGTTTTGTTTAAAAGAGGTTTTGGAATTTCGTTCAAATTTGTTATGGAAAGATACATTTTTGTTTTAGAAAAAACAAATAGCACTTACGCGTATTTTTTTTTTCCTTTTGCTGCTGACTTGCTACCCGCCCCACAGAGAAAAATGAGTACATTTTGGTCATGTTCAAAGGTTTTTATTCTCACACTTTAATTAGATGTACATAAATCATCATGCTTCTGCATCTATTATCTTTTCAAAAACTACTATAACTAGGAAAAAAAAAATGTTCAGTGTTCTGGAAAAAGAAAATGTTCATCCTCAGGAACGGGGTGTCATACGGCTCATGCTGGAAGTTTTCAAAATTTCCCGTCGTCGTCGTGGCTGCTGTTGATGGTCTTGAGGTTGGTTTCTCGCGTGGTATGTTATCTGGGCTTCTCTGTAACTCGATCTGATGCGGTTCGTTGTTTTTCGCTGCATCTCTTTCTTGGCTATTTTCATACGTTTGAAAGCGTTTTGAAAACCTTGTTGGGCTTTGCTACAACGATCTTTCTGCATGTAGAGAACATTTTCACATTTTCCGTCCTTCACGTTCTTGGAACATTCCAGCATGAAGTCCCCAATGTATTCTTGGGGTTGGAAATCTTTTGGCACATTGCTCATCTTCATTACCTCGTTGTGTACGTTGCAACGTGCCAGTAGGTTGGGTGCTTTGAAGGTGGGATGGATGTCGTTTTCCATGTTGCAGAGTATAGTTCCTATATCTGCGTTGCAGATGAATTTCACTGCACAGTTGTTGTTGCTGCAGGTTATCCCGTCGTCCCCAGTCTTTGTCTGAAAAACTATCAGATTGTGTTCGCAGATGGGGCAAGGGATGGGCTCATCTCCTTTGTCGAACTCATCATCATTTCCTCCAAATTCGTTCTCGCTTTCGGGACTGTTGGCTGGTTGATGAACGGTAACAGCAAATGCATCGTAGTCATCATCATCATCATCATCATCAACAACCTGTTGGCTGCCCGTTGGCATGTGCAGACTTTTTGGTTCCAGCATTCTCCTTCTTTTGGTTGGGGGAGTCTGATTTGGCTTTACTTCACTATCATCGTCTTCCTCAATGCGCGGGCGTCTCTTGTAACGTCCCACTGGTGGTTCTTGTTTCTTCAGCTGTCGTTCGGCTATGTCCAAAGCTGTCGGAGTAGATTTTATCTTTTTCGGCGTTTCGTCGGGCTCGATGAAATCTTGCAAATCTGCACCATCGTCTGCGTCTTCATCGTACTGCTCGTTTGCTGCAGTCTCTGCTTTTTCGACCACGTTGCGCTTGATTGCTTCTATGGAGGTTTCGTCGTCGCTGTCTTGAACAAATTCTGCAGATTTGGGAGGAATCTTTCTTTTTCTCTTTCCTTTTTGTTTATTTGCAAGAGGTCTGTCTCTAGCTTCATCATCAAAGGTTTCATCCACTATTGCTTCATTGTCCATGTAAGATGCCATGGTCTTTTAGGTCTTGTTTTTTTTTTCAGTTTCTTGTTATCACGTCCAAAAAATATGCGAGTGACAAAGAATGAATTTTTTATTGGTTAAATATATACTCTCCTTTTGGCGCCAAAAACACCACTGTATTTTCATGAATAATAAATGAGGTTATTTTTGAAATCATATCGTGCGTAAAAAAGTAATTGCCTGCCATGAAGTTTGTTTAAAGAAAATGTAAAAAGATGTCGTGCTTGAAAAGTAATTAATTGGCTGCCATGAAGTTTGTTTAAGAAAATTTTTTTAAATTTATTTGTTTACTTGATCTACGCCTTAAAGGTAAATAAAAGTTAATTAACAAATGCTTTGGTTGTGTAAACATTTTTTATGCCGCCTACTTAATTACGTTTTATTTTTGGCATCACACTTTGCGCCATTTTTTGGCGAACACCGGAAGTGGAATTAAATTATTTTTTCCCCTCCCTTTTCTCTTTCCTCTTCCGGTTTGAGGTGGCTGATAGACTGGACTATGTTCCCATCTCGGATGAAAAGAAACTTCACTTCCTTCACTTTCTGGCGGCGTGTATACCAGTGACTGTGGTATAACATTTTCATCTCCAGTTGACCCTTCTTCCGAGTCGCTCCCCCAGGTAGTGCCCCAACTTCCGTCAGATTCTTCATCGCTGTCGTGAGCGGTTGATGTATGAGTTGGATTCGATCCACTTGAAGAACCGGTTGAAGAAACAGAAGGGGCTGCCATCCCATAGCCATATCGTCTCAATTCGTTTTGATCGTTAATATATCTTCTAATATCGTCCAGTCCCATAGACTCAAAAGATCTTTCACTTAGTGCTCGCGAATGTACACTGTCATAACCAGTACTAAGACTTCTAGCAATGCTACCACTACTCGGTAGAGACTGATGTACAGGAATCGCTCTTCCCCCTTGTATTAGGGGCTTGGCAGCATCCACTATTCTCTGCATGCCTGGAAAGATATTGGCGGCATCTGTGATACTTATTCCCAGACCCAGAATCTCTTTTCCGTATTTTTTCGTTAAAGCTCGTATCTGTCGCACTATGTCCGATTGTTTCAGTTTTTCGGGATTGTTTTTTCCCTTTCGAAGGTTTTTGAAATAGACGTTTAGAGTTCTGAGACGATAGATTGCTTTTAATAAGTCGTCTTTTCCCAACCCTCTGTATTTCTTGTGAGCCGCCATTATGGGTGCGTTTTCGTCATCTTCCATGTCCACTCCCGTTATTCCTTGAGTGACTTTGCGAGATCCAACATTTGCATATTTGGTGTCGGCATGATTCATCCCTTTACCACTCTGTTGCATCTTGATAGAACTTTTCAAACGATCCAAATCGTTTCCGTCCAAGTAAACGTACTCCTTGATCTTGTTACTGTTGTACAGATCTATCTTGTCCAATCTTTCTTTATAACTCATCGTCGCTTGCGTCGTCCGGCAGATGAAGAGAAATGAGATACTTTGCCAATTCTCTCGCTTTTTGTTTACACTGTTTCAGCGCTTGTTTCTTCACTTCTAAGTTCGCCTGTTTGGTCGTCTGAGCCAAAAGTTCTATACACTTTTCTTTATCTATGGTCGTCTTCACCACTTTTAAAGTTTTGTAGTTGTAAAAGAGATCGCAGAGTCCTAATAGTGCATCTCCGTCCAAGAGCGTTCCATCGATGACAAATTGTCTAATTTGTTCGTAACTCTCGTAAAACCTATCTTTTTCCGCGTCTGTGGACATGTCTCAGATACATGCGTTCGAAATTGTTGACGGGTATTTTCGTGTGAACGTGTTCTCTCTGGGTGTGGGGTTCTTTCCAGTTTTCCATATAAATGTCGTCTGCATATCCCTTATATAGCCTCCTCAGTCGTGGATCCCTTATGGGTCTGTGAAACCTTTTCTGATTACGAGAAGTATCCGGTCCACTCTTTCGCACGAATTTTCGCGACATGGCGGGAGGAGGTGGTGTAATTCCCACCAACTCGCAAAACCGATATTTATACCCTTCGTTGGGAAATATGTTTGTGCGAATACATTGGTATTCTAATTCTTTTTTCTGTTTTGGGTGTTTGTCCACCACCACAAATCCTCCTTCTCTCGAAACCCACGGCATGTAGATGTGGTTCACGAAATCCATCATCCTGTCTGTGGGAACGAAACCACTGAATCGTAATTTCAAAGATCTTATTTCCATGGAAAATTTGAAAAATACCATCACGTTTATATTCTGTCTGATTTGTCTCGCTCTTTTTCCCAGAGGAAATAGGGATTGATACAATATGATGATGGAAACGTCCATGTGGTGGCTGTTCTTTTTCACACAATCCGCCATCATGGAACTTTTTTCTATGTCCGTTTCGAGATCGTCAAATATCATAATTGCAGGAGTGGGTCTGTCTTGTAACAGATCTTCTATCTTTTCCGGAAGACCCTTGTGCATCAATACTCCCATACTTTCCATTTCGTCGAATATGGGACTTTGCCAAGTCGAACCATAACAGTATATGATCGTCTTCATTTTTTTATCCACCAACAATGCCAAATTTTTTAACAAATTTAACACGAAATTGGTCTTTCCCGTGTTCGTGCTTCCATACAAGGCCATCGTGAAAGGTTGGACGAATTTTGCTCTTTCTGTCAGTGTGGAAAGAGACATGGTGATAGACGGGACAAACAATGAGACAGACAGAAAAGCAACTGGGTGTTTTACTTACAAACGAGTCTTTTTATTTCAATCTAACAACTGTAACACTCTCCTAGGCTTACTACCCTGTTGCCGAGATTTGATGTTTTTCTTAAAATTATCGTAATCTACGTTTAACTCGTGATCTGTATCATTCAAAATCCTAGGAAATTCCTTGTGAATCAAATCGAAGACTAGAACATCGTTTCCTTTCTTATCGTCTTCATCGAAATACTTTACCACTTCTTGTAAGTCGGGCGTGGGCATAGAACACAATTTTTTGAGAACGTACACGCAATAATCTCCGCAAACGTCGCTCGTTTCTTGTTGAAAATCGCCGTTACTACGAATGTAACTCATGAAAGGAGCCCAATGCGAGTTCCAATGGGTGGGAGGCAGACCATAAGAATCGAAATAAAAATTCTTTTTTCCATCTCCTCCCGTAAAAACACACACCCAGTGTTGACCACTCTTGCTTATGGGATCCGTATTGACGATACAACATCCTGTTTTACCTAGAGGTATCTGATCTGCTGCAAACACTCCTAAAAAATGTTTGGATATATGCTGATCTCTTTGTCCGACTTTTTCCAATTGCTGAGTAAAATGCATGTTTCTATCTTTCTTTTTTTTTTTTAAAGCTGCTGTCCGTGCCTCGTCAGAGTGATGTAGTTGGGTTGGGTGAGAGGTAATTGCATCTCTTGTACAGTTCCCCAACCGTTGTGTGTTGCATCCATCATCGTCAGTTGATCTTTTGCCACATAGAAGATGCACAGGTAATGTTCGTCGTTACTGGCTTGAGTGAAGTGTAGATTGGCTCGGAAGGTCTTTTCTATCTTCTGAAGAGCGTTGGCCAAACCTGCTTCGAAATTGGCAGTCGTCTCGTAATACCACAGCCACATGGAACGGGGAAGAGCTTCTGGATCGAGATTGAAGATGTTGTCTCTTATATCGTTGTGATATCGAGCCACTGCATCGCACTGACTCTGATAAAACAACTCCCTCCTCTGTGTGTTATCTCCTCTCCACTCTATCCTGTCTCCTCGGACGATGTTCTTTTCGTCCACAAATACCTGCACATAATCGCAGTTGAAGGGCTGAAATTGAAACATGTCTGTTCCAAAAGCACCATCTATTAGACTTGCTCTGCTGATGATTCCTATGAAGCCTCTGTTGGGAATTCTGTAGTCCAGCGTGTGCCAGCGTTGAATGAGATTATCGCCCACAACTGGACGAAAAGGGGGACTCACCATCAGGTGAAACTTGTCCGTGCCAGTGAACGTCTGAGCGCCGTGATTTATCATGGCATCTTGAATGTCTGCATTTTCGTTTGGATCTGCTTTTTGCATGTACAATATTTCCAGATAACAGTTGGCACGATCCAACCGATAATGGCCTTGCTCTACCGTTCCCAACCCAGTATCGTCACCTTGTCTGGCAATAATCATTTGCTGATTTGAAGCAAATTCTATTTCTATTGTGCCATTAAAAAAACTTGTTGTTGCACTGTTTATCTGACAAAATTCTCCAGGAAGAGGAGAAAAATCCATGTGTATGGGATCTTCATCAAAACATCTCTTTTCCAACCTTCTCATGGCATCCAATCCTTTCTTGTCATTAGTGACTGCCCTGATCTGTGCATCTGTCAGAGTGACTCCCACTGCATTTTCCCAGTGAGAACCCACCAAATCTGGTTCGAAGAAATCATTTCTCCGTTTTGCCTTATTTTTCTTCTCGTACTTGTTGTAGAAAGCCAGGAAATTCAGCCACTCTTTACAATTCAAATGGTCACCGACTTGTTCTATGTCTTGAAGACCTCCCGGTTTCACTCGGATTTTCTTGATTGCCTTGTACTTCAATCCATTCACAAATCGGCCGTAATGATCTGCACCGTTGGCACGACCGTTAGCGTGAGGATCGTCAAATCTAGCACCTGCCCCATCTCTGTCTAGTATGAAAGCAGCGTGTAGACGGATGTGTTTGGCCGGTATTAGAAACGTGTCACCTCTCGATTTGACTTCAAATCGCAATATCTTGGCATTTTCGCCAGCAGCTAAAGGTTCTGGATTGATGCGAACGGGAAAATAATCTCCCCAAGTCTCATCTAGAGTTTTGGTTTCTTCGCCAGATTTGAAAAGTTTTTCTTCCACTACTTCTAAGTCTTCCTCCACGGCAGCAGCATGCACACGTTTTTCAGGCATGATAAAAAAAATAAAGTTGAGGTCTAATTATTTTGCTTCTTTCGTTTTCTATTCTTCTTCTTCTCTAATTTTGCCAGAGCGTCCGCCAATAACGTGTCCTGATTCTCTTCTTCCAGTTCTTCACTCTTTGATGCCTTGGATGGTTTTGATTTTGTTTTCTTTGCCGCCTCTTTTTTATCCTTTGTTTTCTCCGTAGAGACGCCTCTGTCACCCAACATGGACTTCATGACCGCTTTGAATTGGTCGTGTTGTTTTAATTCATCCTCCAATTCGCTCACCCTCTTGAGTGTATTGAAAGCTCTTTCCGCTGCAGCATTACGTTTTCGTTGGGCCTCTTCATCCGCTTGTAATAATTCTTCGCTTCTATTTTCCATCTCTTCGTCCACATTGATATTAAAAAGAGTTTTAAACATCTTCTCTTGTGCTTTGATGTTGGCATTGGCCTGGTTTATCCCATCCTCCAAATAACCGATGTAATCCGCAATATTTTCCATTTCGTCACCTTGTTCTTCTTCTTCTTCTTCTTCTGTCGATGATGAAGAAGAAGAAGGGTCGTATTCTTTTTCATCTTCATCGCTTAGAGAATTTTGTTTTTTTTTAGACTTGAAAAGTTTTGTTTTCATGGCTGTCAAACGCTTTTTCTGTTCCAAAAGCATTTTCTTCTTTGTCTGCAGTGTTTCTCTGTCCTTTTTCATGTTCGATTTCTTTCTGGCTGCCAAATCTCTTTTTTTGGTCTTCTTTAGTCTTTTCACCATTTTCACCATTTCATCGTCTGCTTCGTTTTCCGTCGTGTCGTCGACATGATCTTCTCTCTTGCGTTTTTTGTTACTGTTAGGTTTGTTCAAGTTTTTCACCAAATCGGTTTCTAATTTCTTTTTTTGTTGAATCTTGTCGTAATCTTTCTGAAGATAAGCAAAAGCCGACATGTTTTTTTTTCCCGTTCTCCACAGAACAAGAGTATGTCTAAAATGATGCTTTTATCTCCGACGTCTAATCTTTTTATGCACTCTTCTTGCCAATTGTTTTTCCACATTTTTAGACAATACTTTTCTCAAAAACGCCGAATTTCTCTTCATTCCACCAAATTGTTTTTTTACTGCCTTGAAGATAGCCAGGTCCGTCTTGGGATCAAATCTCCTTTTACCTCTTCCCATGATAGTGTTCGACAACGAAATGACACGGTTTTACATTTTCAATACATTTTATTGGTTATACAATATAAAAAAAAGAGACAAAAATAAGATTAAAATATCTCGTCTAAAAAAAAGTGGGTGAAAAATTGTAGATGTTAATATGGCCAATCCGACATTCCTTCCTCTCTGTCCCACTTTTACGACCCTAAACTGTTCTTTTTTCTTTCTTTCTTTCTTTCTTTTTTTTTCATCTTCAAAAAAGATTAAAATATCTTGTCTAACAGAGAGGGTAAAATTGCCGATGCTAACATGGCCAGTCCGGCACCTCCTCCTTTCTGTCCTCTTCTTCTTTTTCTTTTTCGCCTTCCAGCACCCGACATTTTCTTTTGCAGCATGGATGCAAATCGACCTCCCAAATTAGCTTGCTTCGCAACGTTCTCGATGAGACTCAACCCTTTTGCTCGTTTTGGAAATCTTTTTTTTCCATAAGCAAAAGCTTTTGACACGGCCGCGTCAATTCCCTTGCTGATTAGAGGAGTCACTGAAGGTGCCAGCGATTTGGCCAGACCTCTGAAATCGATCTTTCCACCACTCTGCAAACGTTTCAATCCGTTGCGGCGTCCGGCTCCCGACATTTTCTTTTTCAGCAAGTTGCCCACTCTGTCGCCCACGGCCGCTTTGGCCAAAAGATGTTCCGCCATGGCCAGTTTGTCTGCATGTTTCGGAAACTTCTTCTTTCCAAACGTCAACGCCTTAGACAGTCCGTAATCTATCCCTTTGCTCACTAGCGGTACGACGGACGGTCCCAATTTAGAAGCTAGAGGACCCACGATTTTCTTCAACTTTCCAAACGACAATTTTCCTCCTCTCTGATATCGTCCCCTTTTTCTGTATGGCAACATCTGCTTGTAAAACCGCATAGGATCCGAAACGTGATAGTATCTCTTTCGCACCATCTTTGAAATGAACAACTACTCTTAACTCCCACTGTATTTTATGTTCTACAGTCACGTAAAGTCTATACGCATCAAAAGTCCCAAATGGTTCTTGGATTTCTCACGATGCCTCCGACTTGATCGTGTAAACGTTTCCAAAACATAATCCTATCATGCAAACCTCTTCCACTTTGCCGCCCACCGACAAATTTGCTAACTCGAGTACCACATCTATGACAATTTCCCGTCATTCTCTTTCTACCATTTCTAGTTGTGATTACCCTAACATTTCGAGTAGACGACCGACGTTTGCATCGAAGACAATAAGCAGAAGCCATTTTCAATCAAAACCCAATAGCTTTTGCACCAGTGCTAAACAGGTTTCCAATAGCTTTTCCACCATTTACAATTAAGTCTAAAAGAAAACCACCTTTCTGACCGCGACCTCTCTGCCCTCTGGCGTTGCCGTAAATCTCTTTCATGTACGCCGTACCTCTCTTGTTTTTATAGTAATCCAACATCATCTTCGTCGCCTCTCGAATCATTGCAGCTTTTACGCCGGGCCGAGGCATTCCTGCATTTTTACCGTGCATGTACCAACCCGTGGTGTGCGTGTGTAAAAGTGTGGGATCCTTTCGGCGAAGAGTCCCAAAACGTTGCATGACTTTGTAGAGATGAGTATCTTGTCTTGATCTGGTTCGCTTGTTGTTCGGACGGATGCTGTTGAGAAAAGCAGTCAAACCGGCTCTATCTTTAGGCAATGTCTTACCAGATTTGGCTCTTTTGAGTCTAAAGTTAAATTCATGAGGTTCCGGATTCGGCATGTTCAGATATCGCAAATCTATTGCTCTTGGACCAGTTTTCTTTGTTTTCGTTTTTCTCTGTTTTTTAGGCAGAATGCGTTGAGGAAAAGCAGCTTTCGATTTCGTAGGACTTTCCAACAACTGGTCCACTTCTTCGGCTTCTTTTTTCAAATTAACTGCTGTGGGGTCGACACCCATTCGTTCCAACATAACTTGGTTAGAAAGCTTTTTTTTCTTCTGTCGAGACCAATTGTTACCTCTCTTTCGTTTTCTCGCACCACCTTCTTGATAGACCTCGCCACCGGCCGTGTAATGTCCCGATCCTCCTTCTTGATAGGGTTGGTTACCGGCCGTATAGTGCGAACCACCTTTTTGAGCATAATAAAACCTACTTTTCATAGTAGTCAAACGACCCATTTTTTTTTCAATTTAGATGTCTTCTTCTCAATTTCAATTCAACTGTTGCTTTGACACCTGTTAACAATGCACCGCTCGACGATGCCAATCGCACATATATATGATGGAATCGGGGTTGATACAATCGGTGATATAGCAATTTCATAGGTACGTGATGTAAGATGGACGCGTAAGGATCCATGGGTATCACCGCAATGTTTTGTGTTTTTTGACTTCCCACAAAATTGAACTCTCCCATGTTGGAATCTACAAATATCGTCTGAAAGGAGTACTTGGAAATATCTGCCCACACGGACTCCTGCAGAGATTTTGGAAATTGTACAATGTTTTGTGACTGTTTCGAATTTGTACCATCTAATTCGACATTTCCGTTAGATCGATTTATAATGGTCGTTTGAGAATTTAATAAACGAAAGAAATCTGAAATTTTTCCTTTTTTGTCCAACATTCCCAACGATTTTGCTATTCTTTTCGATATCATCAGTGTTCCAAACTTTAAGTCCAACTGTAGAATATTGTCACTGCTCTTGGAAAAGAAAACAAACTTGTTCTTAGAATGTGCATTTATATGGGTTATCAAGTCTTGCACCGTGGCTATCTTTGCTTTTAAGTAAACAGCTTTTTCCAAATTTCCCAAAGTATCTTTGAATTGAAAATAAGCTTGATCTTCTCGCACATTTTCCACCGTATTTACTTGCAATCCCAAAGAAGCGAGTGCCACTTCGTAATTAAACGAATATTTGGCATGTCGAGATTTGAAATCTAAGACCAATTTCCCTTCTTCATTGGTGGTTCCATCGAACACGAGAGAGAGCGGAGTCACAGTCGACGGATCGTACGAACTACCATCATTCATCGTCGGGTCTCCAATCTGCGTCGTCTTTCACCATGTACAAACAGAGAAATGTTGCTCCTCTCCAAAACGGAACGGTCTGACCCGTGTTCACGTCTGTAATTTTTACGACGATGGAATCGGCCGTGAATGGTAACAATTCTTTTTTTTCTCTGTCTCTGTAACTTTCCACAAACACCAGAGGATTTTGAACTGTTCTCGTCAAGGGAACGTTCTTTAAAAACATGTGTTGTTCTTCGCCACGCCTGGATGCATCGTGGTACTTACAGAACATGTTGAGAAGTTCAATGTTCACGTGCGTGGGGCGTAATTCACGCATCGCGTCCCCCAGTTCGAATATGTCTTGTAACATGGTGCGACGGTCATAATCGATCGATCTGGGCAAAACAAGCTGAAAATCTTCATAACGTCGTGATTTTACAATCACATCCACATCCGATTGAACGCGTAAGACGTCTGTCGCTTCGAAGACACGACTTCTCCACAAAACTGTAGACGAAGCGAAAAGTTGATTTTTCCACGTTGCAGACTTTAACGTGAAAAAAAATGTGTTTCGCCATCCGGATTGTTGGTAATAAAATGTAAAAATTTTCTTGGCAGGATCTCTTTGTTGCTGTTGCAAATAACCCGTCCAACGAATCCCCGGCCCAGACGAACCAATATAGTTGGATGCAAAACTTCGTAACAGTATTTTCAATTTGTCAGATACTGCGAAAAAAAATTGATCAAACTTTGCCCCATATGTGGACGCGAAAAAGGTGACCATCCTGAAAGGAGAACTATCATCAGCCGTAGCAATGTCTCCTCTATATGGTAAAACAGTACTGTTACTAAATACGTCTTTCCACACGCTGTCTGACAAACCAGCTTTTTCACCAGCCAACTCATGGACAACATATTTATCTCTAAAAATGTTATGACCGGTTTTTTTCAAATCGTATCTTCTCAGATATTTTTTACCGTCTTTTCCGACGAAAAAAACCTTATCATTGTAAGCCTTAACAATTTTTTGCCAGAGTGTGCAATAATCTTCATCCCCATGCAATTTCAGCATTATCGATCCTCGATTAAAACACCATTGCTTATCGTTGAAACCGAAGAAAACTCCAAATTTGTATTGATCCTCTTTATGCAACTTTAAAGGATCGACAAACGATCTATTTCTCAAGAGAGTATCCACCTCTTGAACAATCTCGAACGAATTGGTATAGTGCCCTCCTGGTAAATCGATGCTTCTTTCAAATCCACCATTGGGATCTTCCAATTTGACGTAAAGTCGGTCATCCTGTTCGTTATTCAAGATGACTTTGTCCACACAGAGTTTCCACTTGTTTTCCGTCAAATTCAGAACACGTTCCAATCGGGCTTCGAAAAAACTTCGAACACTATCGATCTTTGATTTTCTCTGTACTCTTTGATCGTTCGATAAGATCCATATTCTCAAATCGTCATCTAGGATGTCTCTATCGATGTCTTGCAAACTCATTTTTGTTCAACCACAGAAAATGTTTTTTAGGATGATCCAAGAAACTGACAAACACGTTTCCCTTCTTGTCCCTCTTCCAAACTTTTTCTACCGTCTTCCGCATAGGTAACACCACTTTGTACAGTTGTTGTTCGTAAAACACGCCTTTTAAAGACTCTCCTGTAAGATCTTTCAAACGGTAAAGATTGACGGGCACATTATACCATCTTCTGCGGCGCTCCCTCACTACAAACACTTCTTCGGAAAACGTACCTCTGTAAGCTTTGTGGAAAGGCGTCTTTTGTCTCGTTATGCGAACATGATCTCCTATCTTGAATCGAAAACCACTTTTTCTTCCCAAATTCATGTTTTTTCTATGTTGATTTTGGAGAGGAAGTAATTTTCCAGACACGACAGGCGTGATGTCTTTCGGAGCTATGCCGGTGGCAGAATGTTTCAAGGCATTATGATCTTTTATGACCCTTTCCAAGATAATAGCTAGAGACTCTCTCACACCTTTGGATTTGTTGTACATGATTATCCTGTACAATTTCGTTTGAAGAGAACGATTGAATCTCTCCACCATGGCAGCTTTCATTTCTGAATCCGTCTTGTAATGATGGATTCTGTTTTCCCGACAAAAAGTACTGAAAAGAGAATTAAAAAATTCTTTTCCCTCGTCCGTGTGTACTTTGTGGGGTTTGACTCCGACATTATCCAAGATTTTTTTAAAACCACGCAAAACGGCAGAAGCACTCTTGTTTGCGAGCAATACAGCATCCGCTTGTCTAGAAAAAACGTCTATTTTGCTCAAAATGAACTTGTTGTACCTGCTATTGGGATGGGCATGTAAATCCACCAGGTCCAATTGCCATATGTGATTGAGACCGTTTGCAAATGTTCTCAATCTCGGAAACCTATCGATGCCATTGCGGATGATTTGATTGGGACGAACATGTGTTCTTTCAAACCTTCTAACGTAGCGTAAGGAAATGTCAAAAATTCCCAGTACATGGCGAAGATATTCGTAAACTTTGGTTGCGGACGTAAAAGCTACTGGACTGTCTTTGGATAGAAACAAATGCTTCAATAATTCTTGTCGCTTTTTTGCATCCCCCATGACAAAACACCACAAACAAAATGACGCATTTTACGAGTGAAAATCCTCTTTTATTTTGTCAACACACAAAACAATTCTAAACTAATTATTTCAAAAAAAATGACAAAAAAAAAATCTATGTGTGAAATCAAACAACAAGAAAGGAAACAACTCCTTTGTAGCATCAGCTTTACTGGGCTTCATCTTTCTCTTTCTTGCCCTTGAATAATTTCTTCCACGACTTCACTGGCCGTTTAACTTGAGTGAACATCACAGCATCGGAAGATTGTACTACTGGAACTGTATCACCATTCTTGATACTAGTTTCGCCACACACATCAGCTTGAGAAGGACTCACAGGATAATCAACACCATCCCACTCCATGTCTGGTTCATCTACTTTTTCAACACTTTTCTGCCTCTCTAACTCTTTCTTCACTCTCTCTTCCGAAGGTAAAACTAGCTGAACTACTCCAGTGACTGTCTTATTGGTAGAAGAACAACCATCCCAATCTCCCTCAGTATCACTCTTGTCACCGCCATCATCATCATCATCATCATCATTACCATTTGGAACCAACTCTGATTCTGACAATATTTCTTCCACTATGGAAGAAATGATATCTGAAGCATTTTCTTCAAACCTTTGAACAAGTGAAGTCAGAATTTCCATACCAGAATGGAAGATTTCAAACTTCTTTTCCAAATCCTGTATATCTTCCTCCACAAAAGCCCACTGCTTCACTTTCCTATCCACATGTTCTCGGAGAACACTCATCTCTTTGGTAAATGTAGTTTCCATATCAGCCTGGCAACGAGTTTTTCTTTCAAGTTTCTTTACCCTGGTCTCTAATTCCAACATTTCTTTTTCAATTTTCTTTCTGAATTCCATGTTGGCAAAAACTTCATCAAACAACGGTCGTGCCCTTACGTCGAAAGGACGATCTTCCTTTTTTTGTTTCTTCGGAAAACTCGCCATCTTTTTCTTCAACCGCACTGCAGATAGGTTTACAAGATGATGATGGTTCCGCTCTTGCGACAACCGTTTTAAAATATTCATCACTATCCCCAGGGCCCCTATTGTCTGCATGGCAACAGACTATATTGCAAGTCACATTTGCATTGGTAGCGATGTAACTACCATCTTCTTCATCCCAAGTCATTTCTTTAACGCAAGGAACACATCGACGAAAAAACTTCAAAACTGAACTACCAGCGGCAGCAGCAGCAGCAGCAGCAGCAGCAACAGCCATTGATTACAAACAACGACGATGGTCAAGCGGACGAAAAATACAATTTGTTTCACACACGACTCAAAGACCAAACGACTGATTCTTTTAACCGTCATTATTTTATTGTTTTGAAAATTTTTATTTACAAAGAGTACATGAATAAAATTATGACAGAATAATAAATGAGTCACACTTCAGTAACCAAAAGGATAAGTCACGAAATCTTCGGAATCGAAATCTATTCTACGCTTATCAAAGACTAGACGATATTTCTTTTCCAACACTTCACTTGCAACATCAAACATACCATTTTTGAGACCTCGCTTGATGTTGAACTTTTCCACAGTGACAGAATTCGGCGTTAATTCTTTTTTTTCAAAACTCTCTAATACAAATTGTTTAAGTTTATCAAAATTTACAATTTCTTCCGTCTTCTTATTTAAAGTGATACCTCTCACTTTGAAATAAGCTTTATGCTTTGAAACATCATCTTCTTCTCCTTTCTTACAATATTTCAAACCGTAATTTTTAGGCCCCCCAGCAACAAATTCAATACCGACATGTTCTTTGGAGGGCATAACGGGGGTTAACTGTCCCAAATAATCTCCTAGAGGAAGTGTTGCATCACCTTCAGACAAACGATAAAATACACTGTCCGTATCCGCATAGAGCACCCGCATGTCCACCGCTCGCATGATATCGAGCAATTCCAAACGCGCATAGGCAGTGACAAAACAAGAAACAACAACATTACCCTTTTTATCGGGAAAAACACTCTCCTCATTTTGTTTTCCTTTGACTATGACGGTGGTGTCGTTTATGAGTTTGAAAGATTTGTCGTGAAGAGTATCGTCGGAACAGAAAGCAAAAAATTGATCTGCATCATGATAAATGCTAGTTTTGGGTTTGTCCAAACGTCTACAAAAAAAACCCCACAGGCTATTCAAAAGAATTTTGGCACAAAATCGTTTGCCAGGATTGTTTTCGATCTTATCGGGATCCAATTCCACTCCCTCGTGTTGTGCAAATTCTCTCAAAAACCGTTCTTTCCGCTCTATCGAATCACACCCTTCGGGCCAACCGCTGCACTCGGTTTTAATCTTATAAAAGGCATTCACAAATTCGGTAAAAATACTAGGCGAAACACTGACATAGTGCCACACTTCGTAAATCTCGACGAGTCGATAACCGTCACGCACGGCTCGATACACTTCCACACTACACCACGCACCTTCCAGTGCCCTTTCCTCATCCGAATGATGGCAATCTTCTTGTTGTAACGTTTTGGCACACGTCGAACACAAACAAAACATCAATTTCGTACTACCATTGCGAAGAGGACACCTGAAGGGTAGTGTGGGAATGAAAAGTCCTCTGGGAGGAATCAATTTACAATACATCAAACCGAAATACTTATCCAGATCGTAACAAAATTTATCGGGAGAACCTCGAATGACGCTGGGATGAGCGCAAGGAAACAACTTATTCTTCATGACATGCGGATAAAGACTGGTGACATCTGCAGCTTGAATATATTCATCCGAATCATCTCCACCCGCATACATGGCAAAAGCTTCCGTTCGGCCACCGTACAAAGCATCCCTCGGATTCATGAACGGTTTATTAAAAGCTAACTCTTCACGAATTTCTCCCAGTTGGCGACGTACTTCTTGATCGCTATTTTTGAGCGCTTTCCAATCGCACTCCCAAATGACAACACATTCAAAACCTTCAGATTGTAAATCAGCTAATCGAGCTGATGTCTCGAGTTGCATAACACGAGCAGTCTTGCCTGTAAACACAGACACATAGTCGTTATCGAAACAACGAGGACATCCATGAAAAGCACAACCGAAAAATTCTAGAACTGACTTGGAAGGTTCGTGATACCCATCCACCCTATATTTCTTCCTACCCACCCTGATCACCTTCTCTCCTGCCTCTTTTCCGCTGTAACGCAATTCTCCGGCATAATAAAACACATCATTCCAAACCAACCATTCTTTTCCGACTTTAGACTGAATGTGGTTTTTGAAATACTTACCTTTTGGAATCAAACCGATCGTATTAGGTTTCAACATTGTCCTAAAGACCATGTTAGTAAAACTGGCTCCGGTACAGTTGCCTATGCCTATCCACAACTTGCTGAGGTCGTACATCTCTTTCGCCATGGTCAACCAACATCGCCTTAAGACCCTGACGTCATCCACACAATACTTGACAAGCTCTTCTTGCAAGTCCCAGTGCGTAATTCGACCTGCACGATATTCGACCCACCACTCCTCGTACCAATCCTCGAACTCTTTTAGTTCTTTACTTTTCATGAATCTCGTACCGAAAAACTCTTTATCGGGAATAACGCCTCTATAATGTTGGTTATGTTTCGTATTAAAATCGTGCGGAAATTTTCCTTTGCAGACGTCCGTGATTCCGAACATGGCAGGTAACTTGGCAAGAGGTGCCATGAAATATCGAAACGAATCGATAATTTGGACCTTACCGAATTGTATCTTCAAAGGAGACTTACCGTCGAACAACACTTTGGGGTCATCGGTCGCGATGTTATCGCAAAATGCCTTCAAAACATAAAAACAATCAAAACGAGCTCCATTATGAAATAACACGGTGTAATTCTTGTCGTGCGATACAAGGGAATCGGGACCACAAAACAAATACTCTGCAAACTTTTGCAGACTATCTCGCCCAGAAAAAACGAATTCTTGCCCTCCCTCGGTAATGACAACTACCAAATTGCACGTGAGAACACTCTCCCCATCCCGCTCTTCCTTCATGGTTTCTATATCGGCAAAAATGTACTCACCTCGCTTCTTGTCGTGTTGTTTCTTAAATTTGTCATCATCGGGACGAATCGGTTGCACGTAACATTGATGATCCAACATGTCGACCCGCCGATTGCAACAAAAGCATTTGCCGGTGAAACAAACGTGTCTGCGGCCGGTATATGCCTCTATATCGCGCGCGACGCCGTTTTTAGCTTTCAGATCGAGATCGCAAGTGGTACATGCAACAACGGCTTGACATACAGAGGTCTTGGGATACATACGCGACAAACCGCGAATGGTGTGATTTTGTAAACACCGAGGCGAAAAAAACAACCGTCTACACGCATCACACCGATACGTCCGACAGGCAGTAGCAACACTTTCTCTGGAGCCACACTCCGTCTTACAAGCAAGACAGAGACCGTTGTCGCACTTGTGCCCCTTCCCCTTCTTTCCCTGAAAAAATTTTTCACAGATAGGACAAAATGAACCATGTTTGCCCATGAGAGAATTCAAAGACTTGATGAAATAATAATGTCCATCGTCCAAAAATAAATAGATTGTAAATTCGGTTATGTCCAAAGGGGAATCTTTATACGTAAAAACTACACTATTATAATGTTGTTTACTAACCACAAAAACAGAATGATCTCTAAAAAAAACTTTACAGATTTTCTCCAAATCTTTCAGTTCCAATCCTTGTCGAGAAGGAGTTATCCCACATCTTCTGCACATTCTTCTAGCCTGTTCTATCATTTCTCTCTCCCTTGCGAGAGTTGTTCGTCTGCGCATTCTTCCACCATGTCGAAGATATTCGTCGGCAAAAATCAAGCAAACGACGGCACAATAAGGATGACAACCCGCTGGTGGACAGTACAGGGCCCGCGTATTTTTCAAAATGTCGTGTGTCTTTTGACCAAACGAATGCAACAAATGGCGAGACTCGTATCCTCCACCCCTGGGCATGTTCACCAAGACAACTTCCACGGTAAAGCTCTCGTCGTCGAGGCCGAGACCCTCGTTGGACTGGGACACTTTTTCAACTTCCATGAACAAAGTGTCCATGTTCAAATCTTCCACGCGGTGAAGTGGAACGGATACACCGTCGTTAGAAAATTCATTGGAATTTACAAACAACTCTACCATATCGTGACGATGATGATTGGTGCGTACAAAATGTTCTATATCTTCTAGCATTTCGCTAAACCCATCCAAAAAATCCATCCCTCGAGTATTGTCGCCGGGAACAAAACGATACGCGTGATGTGTGACACCAAAATAATCATTTTGTCCTTGAAGAACGCGTCTAATTTCGATGTTGTTATACGAACCCTCTGCTTCTCTTGCATTTCTACGCATTTGGGCATACACATCATCATCATCGCTGGACAAACGATCATCGGCACCGCCATATTGATTTTCACTTTCCCCCTCGGATGAAACTGCAAAACCTTCATCCACATCTCCTTCATCAGACAAATCATCGAACTCGGAACTAAGGCTGCTACAATGCGACTCTGCATCTTCCAAGAAAATATCCTCGTCAAGTGGAAACGATGAACCATCTAATTCGACAAGATAATTCTCCAAATCTCTTTCAAACTCATCCATTTGAAAATTAAAACACGTAATATATGTACATAATATTACCAGACAAAAAAAATCATTGATATTTTCCCGCTCTTTTTTTATTGACACAGATTTCAAAATCACAAACATGACAGCATCAAAACCTATTCTCCTTCTCTGGAAAGATTGGGGTGTACAAAACGCCATCTGCAACTGTATACAGCAATATAGTGAACAACCGAGTGAAGACATTGAAAAACATCAATACTTTTGCATATACAGAAACCTCTTTGGAAAGATGTGTGACGGCAAGAATCCCACGAGTCTTCAATCCATGAAGACCCAACTTGAACAGTACCAAACTACCAAATTCAAGAACGAAAGGAACGTACAAGCCCTATTAACAAGAACCATCAACGAGCTTGACTACTTCTTTAGAGATTTCATCAATCCCGATGCGGACCTAACAAAATCTTCATTTATCCGCACGTTAAGAAGCGCGAACCTTCCTCCAAGATACAAGAAGACCCTCAGATACCCAAAAGAAAAAATCTTAAAAGACCTGGTGGGAAAAATTAAATCCATCACACAGATTTATCATCATTTTGTCGACTTGAATAACTCATTGACAGAAAAAAGAAAAAGAAATGAAAATGAGAAGAATTGGATGATCTATCACGCAACAACAGACATTTCAGAATCCATTCAACAGGACTTCCGCGAATTTTAATAAAGCAAACATGTGTTCAAACAGGACTCTCGTGTAAAGCAAACATGTATTCATTTCCGCTTTTTCATTATAATAGATTTAATTTCACCCTCTTAGACGGGGGTGGGTTTGTGTGGTAGAGTGGTCAGAGGTTCTGTAAACTTGATTTCAATGACAATAAACAGAGACTTAAAACCTAACCACTTGTTTCTCTTGATTCCTTTCAGCTTATATTTCGAGTGTAAACTTGTTATTAACAACGACGAGGAAGCAGAGTGAAAAAAAATAGAAATGTACCACTTCCTAAAATGTAAGTTAAAAAAACTCTACCACTCAATATCCCCAAACCCCCATTTTTTCTTTCTTCCAATAAAAAACAAAAAACTCTTTCAACTTTCAGTTATCTTTTTATTACAAAACACCAAAATTGAAATCATTACAAAAATCATTTCTCTTGCTATCTTCATGCTTGACTAACAATCTTCTGTTTCCCACGGAATATCTCTGATCTCTGAGTATTTCACATCATCGGCAACATCAGGCATCAAAGGAAGCTTATTTTTCTAAAAAATAATAAACATTACTAATTTTTAATCAAAAATACTATAAAACGGTGAGCTAAAAGTTAAATAAACAAACACAAAATTACAATAACTTCGAATAGAAATAAACTCGCCAGTGTACACAAAACGCAAACCAAAAAGTACATGCCTGCACGCAACACAAAAACTCAATAAGTAATACATTAACATTACAATAAAAAATATCAAACACATGAAAGGTGAAAAAAAACTTTTTTAATTTATACGTAATTAACAAACTCACCAAACCAATGACCATGCTCGTCAAAACAATTATGGGGAGTCAAACAACCACACTGCTCCGCAACAGATTTCCACAACATGTAAGCATCTACGGCCTGACACCATGCTTCACCATGCCTAGACTCAAAATCTTCCGAAGGATTAAAACCCTCCGGAACACCAAACTGTTCCATGTACCTCTTTTGTACTTTTTGCAGATGCTTTATCTCCCCTTCACAAGGATATATACGCGAGGAAAGCATCGCATACGGATGCTTTGCCCAAAGAGTGTTTTCATCGAGACAAGGATTGTCCGGACAAACTTCTCTGCACACAGATTGACATTGCACTTTTTTAATTTTACAACATTCAAACTTCCTTCCACCGAACAAACCAAATCCACCACCAACCTCCCTATTTTGTAAAAAATTCAACAAATTACCACAATTCCTTCTCTTAACAGCCAAAACCATCCTACAATTTTTTGAAAAAACATTTTCATCAAACACACGAGGCTCCAACGTAACACTATACCATCTCTTAAAACATTTGCCACATACACCTACTTTACCATATCTCCTATTAAAGAACCTATCAAAAACCAATCTCCGGACCCTTCCAAGTTTATCGTCATTCCCCGGGCTACAAAAATCACAAGGACAATTCGAATTTTGACCTGACCCGACCTGCACCTCTTTCAACCATTCATCCGTATCGACTTCGAAAACGGTCACCAACACATCATCCTCGAACCTACGTGCCATCTTTACACAGCAACAAAGAAAAAAAACTTTTTCAAAACATTCGCAGCACAAGACATTTAAAAAATATGTGTACATTAGTTAGCTTGGAATTCGTGCAAACAACCTTTGATGTTCCCTTACAAAACCCTCTCAAAACATTCACAACACAAGACATTTTGAAAAAATTTTTATGTACGTAAGTTACCTTGGAATTCGCAAACAACCTGTCATGTTCCCTGACGTATCTTTTCACCTCGGCCGCAGCAACAAATGACTCGTATGTCTGCACAAAATCGTGGAATGCACAAATCAAAGGCATCGTCTCTTTGGCTTCTTTTATCGTATCCGTGCTAATGCGATACGACAGTCCACATTTCATAAACTGTTTGTATTCGGCTATACTAAACCTTGGAGAGTCCATCGTCTTTCTCATGACAAACAAATCTGAATTAACGTAACATTGCAATACATCGGGGTGTACAATCCAATGATTTAACTCGCACAAATCTCTACATTCTATCCACACATGATGGCCATAATAGTTCAATACCTTCTCTTCCAAATTTTTATCTAAACCAGAAAATTTTCTATCCAACTTCAAAATAAACCTTCGAATGTTTAGATGCGATAAATCATTCTCATCAACAAATCGACAATGCACACTGGCTTGACCATTGTCTCCCATGATTACACAACTCGAAAAATTACCTAGCTTTCTGTAATGAAATATCCTGTAAGCAACACACCAAATTATAAAGCAAACACCATCAGCATAACAAAGACATATCGCGTAACACAACAAACAAACTAAAAGTTTTCCCGCGCCGATTTACACCACACGCCCATTTACACCACATGGTAAAAGATGACTGCACAAACCATGACGACGAAATACTACGAAATATGTCTCATTTACGAAATTCGATGGGAATGTGAAGAGGAAAAATATTTCCACGAAAACTGCAAGAAAGACTTCCCGTTGATGAAAAACCTGTCGGACTGGTTGTGCGACTTAGCATCGACCAACATAGATGGTGACGGTATAGCAACAGTGGAGCGCGAATGGCATATACTCCACAGAACACCCGGTCATATCTTCGTATTTCTGAGCCTCTTTTCCGAAGATTTGTCAAAGAGGATACAATACCCTTTCAAGGAGCCGGAGAACTGGGAAAACAGGCCGTTGCCACTCGCAAACTGGAAGGAAACATGGATACCTATGTACGACGAACTGGTTATAAAGAGACAAGAACTGGAGGCGCAAGGATTGTACTCAAAGACACGTGTAAAGACACGTTAACTCTCGCAAAAAAAAAACTGTTTTTAACATTGTAAAACACAATCATACAAGCTAAGATTCGATTGATTTGTAACTTTATTTACATTAAACATTAGTTATAATGAGACAAGAACTGGAGGCGCAAGGATTGTACTCAAAGACACGTGTAAAGACTTATTAACTCTCGCAAAAAACTGTTTTTAACATTGTAAAACACAATCATACCAGCTAAGATTCGATTAATTTGTAACTTTATTTACATTAAACATTCATAACATTGCAATACTTCGGGGTGTACAATCCAATGATTTAACTCGCACAAATCTCTACATTCTATCCACACATGATGGCCATAATAGTTCAATACCTTCTCTTCCAAATTTTTATCTAAACCAGAAAACTTTCTATCCAACTTCAAAATAAACCTTCGAATGTTTAGATGCGATAAATCATTCTCATCAACAAATCGACAATGCACACTGGCTTGACCATTGTCTCCCATGATTACACAACTTTCTGTAATTAAATATCCTGTAAGCAACACACCAAATTATAAAGCAAACACCATCAGCATAACAAAGACATATCGCGTAACACAACAAACAAACTAAAAGTTTTCCCGCGCCGATTTACACCACACGCCCATTTTACACCACATGGTAAAGATGACTGCACAAACCATGACGACGAAATACGACTGGGTATGTCTCATTTACGAAATTCGATGGGAATGTGAAGAAGAAAAATATTTCCACGAAAGCTACAATAAAGACTTCCCGTTGATCAAAAACCTGTCGGACTGGTTGTGCGACTTAGCATCGACCAACATAGATGGTGACGGTGACGGTGTAACAACAGTGGAGCGCGAATTCCATATACTCCACAGAACACCCGGTCATATCTTCGTATTTCTGAGCCTCTTTTCCGAAGATTTGTCAAAGAGGATACAATACCCTTTCAAGGAGCCGGAGAACTGGGAAAACAGGCCGTTGCCACTCGCAAACTGGAAGGAAACATGGATACCTATGTACGACGAACTGATTATAAAAAAACAAGAACTGGAGGCGCAAGGATTGTACTCAAAGACACGTGTAACGACTTATTAACTCTCGCAAAAAAAAAAAACTGTTTTTAACATTGTAAAACACAATCATACAAGCTAATATTCGATTGATTTGTAACTTTATTTACATTAAACATGGATCGCAGAATGACGGCTGTTCAGGGCTTTTTTATCGATTAGTTAACGAGCCAATAATAAAATAATACAAAGAACACGTGGCCAATATCGATTTAGTGACGTCAACACACCGCCATAACCTCATTATATATGAATTTATTCACAATTTACGCACTACACCGCCCACCCCCGCAATAACCTACCTCATTCTATATTCATTTATTCATGCCCTAGCGGTTGCAACCGACCTCATTATATATTTATTTATTCACGCCCAAGCGGTTGCCTCTACAGCGCCCAGATAACCGACTTCATTATATATTCATTTATTCACGCCCAAGCGGTTGCTATACTACTACTGAATCCTCATGTAAGATGACCCCCTAAAAATATCTACAAAGCTATTAAGGAAGTATAAGTCACATAAAGACTATTATAATGTAAGAAGAAATGTAAAAGATATCACTAAAATATTTAGATATGCAATCGCAACAATTTTATGTTCATTACGTACTAGTTAAAAAGTGTTCTCTTAAGCCCTTTTTAAATTTTGACAATGAATCGGCACATATTAGAGAATCTGGTAACGAGTTCCATTTATCATATCTATGCCAGAAAGAGAATTTTAAAATATTAGTTCTCGGTATAATCAATAGGTCCACCAAGGATCCAGCGTGAGACATTTCTTTGGATTCTTTCAAGTTTGTCTGACAGGTAGGCTTGATGTGGATTCCAAACGGGACATGCGTATTCGATGATAGGACGAACCATTGTTTTGTATCCAGTTATTATTGCTTCAGAGCACCTGCCAAATGTGCGTCTAAGTAGACCCAAGATCCTGTTGGCTTTAGTAGCTATTGCAAGGACATGATGTTTCCAAGATAGATCAGATGAGAATGTTACACCCAGATGCTAGTGGGTAACTACTTGTTCCAGGGGTAAAGAGTTGATGGAATACGAACACTGCCCATTACAGGGTCGTAACATGGTATATGGGCTCAGGGCTCAAAGCCCAAAATATGACTGAGATCAGGGCTCAGAGGAAAGGGCTCAGGGCTCAGAAGAAAGGGATCAGGGATCAGAAAGCTTTTGAGCCCGAATCAGGGATCAGATTTATTACACGGTCTAAAAGTCTCTTATCACAATATTCTCCGCATAAGAAGGTTTGTGTCCATAGAATTTCCTGTGCAAGGTAAATTACCTATTCTTGCTTCCGGCTGGCGGCAGTTCCTGTCATACGAAGTCCTGGTTATTTGACGAAAACACGGTATCATATTCTTAGTTTATTAATTGTTTGAGGGCACCGTAATATGAATCTCAAGTCACTTTTCTCGCTTTGTAACGCAACTGGGGAAAAAGAAAAAGGACAAAAGGAAATCAGAGACAGAGAAAGGTACGTAAGTACTTCCTTGACTGATTTACTCCTGGCAAGGGTCCAAGCATAGAGTTTTTCGGCCGATCAAACGTAACAATACCGCCAGGACCATAGACAAACCGATCCATTGAAAGCGGAATTTACTGTATAGGTCCCGATTGCCTCATCTACTCAAGCAAGTCACAAGGCGACTATAAACCGAGGTTGGTATTTTTTGACCAGTAACTTAACCCTTAAAAGTACTTAGATAATTAGAATGGACGTCAAAAGTAGAATACAAAAGTACAATGAATTTGCGCGCTTTGTTGCAAAATAAATGCTTTCTCGCAATTTAACAAATCTGCTCTAATTGCACGGAGCCTTAGGGTTATCTCGAACTCTGATGAGAAACCGAGATCGGTTCACCTGCGCCAGGTGGTGACGAAGAGGAAGGGGAGCAAGCTCAGGCGGACAACTTTTCAGAGCCAATTAGATTTGAGGTTGGAAGGAGTAGGTCTGGAAGACTTACAACCAGATATGTCCTCTGACAATCTACAATGGTTATTAAGTCAGGAAAAGCCATTAATGGGCTTGACACAGAAAAGCTGTTAAACTGTAGAACCTGTGGCTTGCATCATTTAATTTTTCTACTTCACGTAAAGCAGGTATTTTGCTATTGGTAATTGATCGTGATCCTCACTGTAACACACACAGAGTGAAAGGGGAAATTCACATAAGACTACACTCTAACAACATCAACAGGGATGGCAGAATAGAAAGTCCAGAAGCTTGGTTTCAGATTTTATCATTTGTCTAGTATCGCCAAACATTATTAAATAGAATAATGCACAAAAAGAGGTTGACTCATATTGATCTTTAAAGCTATGGTAGAACCTACAGTGACGTTAATTCAACCGGGGACCAACCACCGCTAGCTGTGTTTGCCTCTTTAACTAAAAATTTTGAATCCAATGCTTTCTTGTGATTGGCTTATAAACCTCCGGGTGGCCTTGCTTGTATGAGCAACACTGAAAATAAACCTTGTAAATACTACTGATGAACGTTACATCTGAAAAAATCAAGTTTCCGGCCCAAGATCTTTCAAGATGTACGATACTTAAAGGGAAGTGGACTACTTATAATGTATAAAATAAAATTAACAATAACTAACATTGTGAATCTTACTAAAGTTCCCTTTCAAGAAAATCAGATTTTATCATTTGTCTAGTATCGCCAAACATTATTAAATAGAATTATGCACAAAAAGAGGTTGACTCATATTGATCTTTAAAGCTATGGTAGAACCTACAACTTGCAGTAAAAATTAAAGTTAATGTTTTTCTCAACAGCTTATTTGAGCATGTTCTATATTCTATCTTTGGAGATAAACAAAGTTGTCTAAAAAGTAGGTTGAGTTTGATCGTCCGGGTGAACGTAGTCCTGAATAGGACTGTTGTTGTTGACAGTGACTGACGTTTCGACAACCTGTGCGATAGTCATCTTCAGAGTCAAAGTGAGTTGACTAACAATAGACGACTAACAATAGACGACTGTTTAACTATGACAATAGACGGATCGAAACGCACCAATTACTGATTACGAGTCTTCATAGCCAATAACATCACGGCTTAACTGACAGACGACCAATAACATCACGACGTAATTGACTAATCAAATCAATAACCATAATACCATCAACTGACGTGATACAACTCACTTTGACTCTGAAGATGACTACTGCACAGGTTGTCGAAACGTCAGTCACTGTCAACAACAACAGTCCTATTCAGGACTACGTTCACCCGGACGATCAAACTCAACCTACTTTTGAAATGACTCCTGGGTTCAAACCTTTCACAAAGTTGTCTAAGTTTTGTCTAACCGTTTTGTGCAAAAACATGGGTGGGATCAATTTTTTTATCAGGGCTCAGGGATCAAAATTTTGGGGAAAATGGGGCTCAGGGATCAAAATAACGGCAAGAAAATAGGGATCAATGGGTGTCGGATATACCATGTTACGACCCTGCCATTAACCTTAGATCTTGTTATTCTCATGCACTAGCATTTAGCTTCACACACCTTTAAAAGCCACTGCCTGCACCAGTTGGGCATACAGAGTAAACCAGCTTGGATTGGAATTGAGACTTCATTGACGGGTGCTGAGTTATGGAGCAAAGTATCATCTACAAACATATCACTAGGACAAGGAATACATTCTGGGCTTTCATTTACGTAGAGTAAAAATAGGAGAGGCCCAAGAATACTCCCTTGGGGAACCCCTGAAAGTACTGTAGCCCAGCTGGAGGTGGAACCGTCAATAACGACCCGCTGGCGTCTATTCGAAAGGAAGTCACACAGCCAATTTAGAATTTGTCCTTGTATACCATATTGACTAACTCTATGAATAAGACGTTTGTGAGGTACCGAATCAAAAGCCTTCGCAAAGTCTAAAAACACAACGTCAGTTGTTTGTCCATTGTCTAACGCTGAGGCCCAGGTATGGAACAGATGAATCAGTTGAGATGTGAATGATAATCCCGTTCTAAAACCATATTGGTGGACACTTAGTAGATTATGCTGATCAACGAAGACTGAAATATGCTTTGCGATAAGTTTCTCCAGCACTTTAACCACAAGGCATGTTAAGGAGATTGGTCGGTAGTTAGTTACAGTCTCTTTTACTCCCTTCTTAAAGACTGGCATGATGTTAGCAGATTTCCATTCACTGGGTATTATTCTCTATTAATTATACCATCAGGTATTCAGGATATATAGTTAAATTCCAAGGTTCGCATAAAAGCGAAACCACCCAATGCAGAGCCCAAATGGCAAGCGTCTTGTGTTGGCAGCAATTATCTAAAGTCCCAAAATAAAAAAGCAGAATATTTTGGTAAACTTATTTGGCCACGGTAAAAATGTTAACAGAACGATTGCGTCATTGTGGCGGGAAAACCCGTCACGTGATCTGAAAACTGAGCTTTTTGTTAGAACTGTGTAGTCGTTCGGAGATGTTGAGCTGAATAAGTGTGTGGATTGAGTTTAGATCATCAAGTTTTGCGCGCATTGATGTCGATGAATCCTTTGAGTGTAGAACAGAGTACAGAATTCTAAAATATGAACTTGTGAAGAAATATGCTTTAATGGAGTGAAGAATAAAAGCTACAGAGAACTGATTATATATACAACGTTTGGTTACAGATGCATGAGAAGAAAATCTACGTGATTGAAAGTCAAACTATTAATTAAACTATTATGGAGTTGAGTCATCCCAGGTTTCCTAAACACCACGGGGGGAGGTGTTAGGAGAGCGCATACCAGGGAGGAAGGGGTCCGTAGCGCTGAGTAGGCTGAGTAGGGCATGTTCATCACACAAATTGAAAAACTGGCTACAAATATATTTCTAACTATTAATTTTAATAATCATTCAATTACAATATTGATCGCACATGAAAGTCGGAAAACTGCCCCTCCCTGACCTGACTAAAAAAGCAAAGAATTTTAATATTGGCTTGTTTTCAAAATAGGTAGGATAGTATAAATCCACGGCAGATGAGTTAAGTCTCGTTATCGCGGCTCGGCCGCTTGAGTATTTTATAGCGCTGTGCAATTTTGCAAAAGACCTTTTGCATGTTTTACGAACTGGATCCTTGCTCGTTTTTCCTTTCTTTGTATTTTGAAAGTGGAATTCTACAAAACATGGTCAACCCCTTGAGGCGAGGTTGCCCCTTGAGGTTGCGCGTGTGAGACTGAACAGGGAGTTTAAGAAAACACGACGGACGTACGACGGCGGCGGCGACAGCGACTGCGGTGAAAGCGTCGCATAAAAAGTGAGTTCGTGCTCTTTGAAACTTCTACGAGATTATCCCAACTCGCTTACCTTGTAAAATTTTGGCGAACTCTCCTGCCCTCCCTGGACTGCCTACAAGCAGCTATCGCTAAAATCAAGCTTACTGATTATCAAACGAATATTGGAGTAATTTTTGACTTTTACCTGCTTTTCACTCAATAATATCAAATTGGAGAATTACAAAGTTTCTCAGTATAGAAACTACCAGGAGCTTAGTGCACGCTTTTGTGACTTCCCAGTTGGATAACTGTATCACACTCTTGTACGGCGCTCCTAAGAATAAGATACAGCGCCTGCAATACGGGCTGAAAAGTAAAAACGATTAGGCTTCTAATCTTACTTGTCACCAAGGCACTTAATTGGGACTGTATATTGGGCGGGAGGGATTGGGGGGTGGGGGGAAAAGCGGGGTTCGGAGGAGTTCTTGCTACGTCCCTAGAAGTGTGACCTTGGCTTGCATGCAGTGGGCGGACGGTCGGACGGTCACGTTATTACCTAGTATTCTCGGATGGATCGTTATAGTACCCAAATTTCCTTGCGCATGATGCACTGCGAGCGTGCCTTTGCCGTGCAGAGGTGTGAGAATAAACATAGGAACGTTTTAACGTACATGAGCTATTTTGAGTGCTTCAGTGTAATCGTACCAACAATCTACCCTTTTCATTCGTAATTTAAACTGTTTCTTTTTTGTGCGAAATTGGGTATTGCTGTACGTGAATATGATGAAAGTAATAAATATATACCAGGTCAGGAATGTGTTGGTCATTCCATTATTAAGCCTGAAACGCAAGATATACACACGAGATCTAATTATCTCTTAGCAAAACTCGCTGATAGGAATATTATTAACAACAACCACTTTTATTAATACACGGTCAAAACAAAAGCTAATACAGCTTATGGGACCGTGTAAATATCAAGTTAAAAACATGCTTATTGAAATCATATGAACTATAACAGAAAAGAAAAGTAAAAAAATACTAAAATCCTTGTGCTATAAAGAAATATATAAATATGCCATGTACTAATAACGGCTTTGAATCATTGATCATATATTAATTTTACTCTTCTGTATCTCTATTCTATTGTAGTTAATTTTTATCTCAGGTAATTTTTGTTTTTCTTTTGTTTTTGGGTATGATAAAGTATGCTAACGAAGTTGAAACAAAGGAAAAAGAAAAATTACCTGAGATAAAAAATTAACTACAACATATCCACTGTATGTGTCTAATCTGATTTGCACGGATATCTAAATGGCGGAGCTGCCGCAATACTTGTTTTTTCTCGTTTGTTTGTCTTCCAGTAGTATAGTAATGACCGAATTATCCGTTTTTACCGGATTAAATTAACTTTTGTGTTGAATACATTAACGTCGATGACGTCATAGCGTATGCGTTGGATTCTCATTAGCATCTCTTTTGTGTATTTCTAATGCAATAGAAACAATAGACACTTAGCTTCGACCGGTTTTAACCTGTTTGTCATGTTCTAGTTTCATTTAACTGGTTTGACAGATTTTCTAGTTATTTTAAGATCGATGAATTTATTGATTTCTGGTTGAGTGGAAACTGAGAAAAGCATTCATTGGTTAATTCTAATTCTAACCAACAGAATCTTGTATAATATTTCACCCCGTTAATACGGCCACTCATACGAAATTTAAAAAATTAAAATGCCGGTGACACGTTTATTTCGTTGAACTCGTATGATCATAAAAAACACATTATTCTACGCCTCGTTCAGCAGAATTAAAAAAAAAACTGTTATCTTGAAACGGGACATTGAGGAACATTTATCATGAAGACAAAAAATAACTAAATTTCCCCACCATTTTGGAATATAATCTTTATTAAAATATTACTTTTCGCTCTAAACCGTAAAGCAAGTGATAGATCCATACTGGAGACTATTTATCTTTTGGTAATTGTGATCCAGATCTCCTCGGCCGGTGACGTCATCAGACGATGAACAGGTTTAACTTTTTGTCCATCAACGAGATGAAACCTGAAGCGTTTGATGAGAACAGAGAGCAATACCAGGCCTTCAGCGATTGAAAAACGCCATCCTGGGCACTTACGCTTTCCAGCAAATCCGAACGGTTGATAAGCCAAGCTTGGAATTTGCTTGATGTTTTCTGGACTGAAACGATCAGGATCAAACCTGATAAAGACATGTAAGACACGTTATCTACACGTCAAGACACCTTATAAAAGATGGGTTTCACAGTATTAACTGTATTGCCAATAATACTCTCAAGTCATATTTCAATATAAACTCCTCATAAAAGGCGAGAAAAAGATGTCAGAGAGCGAAGCCGAGCGCTGTTTGTTTGTTTTTTTTTGTTTTGGGTGGTCGCGTCTCAGACATGGCGCTTATGAAACACGGGGTTCCTCAGGGCAGTACACTCGGCCCCTTGTTTTTCACAGTTTTTATTAATGACATGCCACTTCATGTCAGCTCCTCTGAAATAGATCTTTATGCAGACGATACTACAATCACATCGTCAGCAGATTGTGGCAGCATGGGAAGACTGCAGGAATCTCTTAATACATCTGTATCAGAAGTTTTTAACTGGGCATTGGACAACAGGCTTCCACTCAACGAAAAAAAGACCAAGGTCCTCACCGTGAAAGGAAAGCGACTCTCGACCAAAATAAACAATAACCCTGAGATTACTTGCAATGGCAGTTTGTTAACTAACGTTATGTACGTTAAGCTACTAGGTCTTGAGATTGATGAAGAGCTATCTTTCTCTGAGCATATTACGACTGTTTGTAAGAAAGTTTCACAGCGCATCTCCTTGTTAAAGAAAATTATGAATTATCTGCCCCTTAAACAAAGATTACTTTATTACAATGCTTTGATCAGGCCAGTGATTAATTATGCAAGTGTCCTCTGGACTAATTGTGATAAGGAAAGCCTTGGGCGGGTCCTGAAGGTCCAAAAACGAGCAGCAAGAGTAATCCTGAATGTCCCCCCTCTAGCACCATCAGTTCCCTTGTTTAATCGGCTGAAATGGTTGCCTTTTTATAAAGACTCTTTAATATCTAAATGTATCATTGCTTATAAGCGATTACAAGGTGACGTCTTTAAAAAAAGCATTGTGGAATGAATTTTCTTAAACAACAGCAAAATCTTGATCATTTTTCTATTTAAGTTACTTGATGAATTGTGACATGATTATAATGCTATATTTTATCTTTTAAATAATTTAGTAGATTCTATAGTATCTGTATTCTTTGGTATTCACCTTGTATTTTTTATAGCTTAGTATACTCATTTATTATTTTATTATTTATTTATTATTTAGAGGGCCACAAGTTTATTAGCCCCGGCTATTTCGTGCTAACCCTCATAAAATAAAGTCTTACAAGATAGTCAACAAGTAGCGATTACTCGCTTGAGGACATTCACATGGGCATGCCTATTTCGCTTTCTATACTATCCCTATCCTAACTTAAGGTTCTCCTCGTAGTCTTTGCTGGAGTGGCCGCCTCGTTCACAGGCGTCTCTCTTCTGCGTAGTTATGGAAATCATATATAGATTTAGGCAGAGCTAAAAGCGAAGCTCAGCGGAAAACTTCAAATAACACGTGACCACGATGAATTGGCACCTGAGCACACAATACAGTCATGCGACACTAGTCAGCAGATACCCTGTTTTGACACCTGTCAACTGACCATAATATGGATGTCTATTATCAGGTTAAACATAGATTACAGGCTCTCTTAGACTAGCTAGAAAATTTGACATTTCACATTGCTTTGGTTGGCCTGTGGTGAGGACAGACGGGCGGACGGTCACGTGATTACCAAAATTTCTCGGATGGGGCTCTTCGCGCGCGGGTGGAGCTCCACTATGAGATGTCCGCTTAATACAGGTTGCAAAGAACAACAAAGAAATACGAGCTACAATAATTACCTTTTAGGTTCTGGCCATATATTTGGGTCTTGAAGGACAACTCCAAATGGAAGAAGGATGGGGGTCTGAAAAATAAAATATAAACTTCTTTATAGACTATAAGTGTTCATTACTGTTTAAATGTTAATAGACATGTTATACACAAAGTTGCATATGGCCTAGCCTGTTCCAGGTTCTCAGACACGCGAAAAGTTGGCGGGCGGGAAAGAGGAAGAAGTTTCCTCCCGTTTTATTTTCGTGTTTGCTCTTTCGCAATTCAGCTGACCCGACTATCTCGAAGCCTGGAACAGGCTACATATGGCCAATTTTGTCTGTAGTGAAAAGTGGGAGATACTAGAATAATTTGTCATTTATGGAATCAAGACATTGCTGAAAATAGCAAGTTAACAAGGTATTGTTAATGGCAAAACACACAGGTATGGCAGCATACAGCCATACAGTAAATCTAATTATATTACATACCTCTTTAGGAATCACATATTCTCCAACTTGGAGATCAAATTCATGGACTCTTGCTCCCCATGGAGCTAGAACTGAAGCACGGAGGGTCTCATCAATCACCTGACGCGTGTATCTAATGGCAACAAAAATAAGTTACTCCTTAAATTGAATAAGTTATCAGGACCCTATAACTCTGATAACCCACAGCAAGCAACTCTTCTTCGTCTCTACAAGGTGTCTGTGAATGTTACAGGTCATCAAAGAATTCACGTTAAAATTATTTAACCCAGGTTGATTCTCAATTCCATTTGTCTCCAAGAACTAATACATGAATAATTAGGGCTTACGAAGACAGAAGAATTTGAGAATCAACCTAGGTTAATTTTTAATAAAAAATCTTAACGTGAATTTAATTTTGACCTGTAACAGCCAAATTCTGCCTCTTACAATCAAATCACTTTTGAACAACCCTTGATTTTAATCCTTTTGTCTTCGTATTTTGGCATATGATAATATTGAAAAATTTGTCTGTTCTGTCTATGTATTTGTTATATTCATGTTTCAGACCCATTGGGATAAATTTTCACAAAGTAGCCTTCAGCCGAATTCAAATGTTTCCTTATGAGAAAATGTATGATCATTTCGTCAGGACAAATCAAAGTGGCCAAATGTATAGCGGGATTCCACTGAAACATGAATTAAAAGCAGAGCTTCAAAATAAATATGTCACTGACTTGAGTTCTGAGGAAACCATTGGTTTGATGTCTTCATCCCCCAGAACTTCTTGTATTTCCTGGTAAACTTTTTCCTGCACTTCAGGATGTTTGGTAAGGAAGTATAAACACCAGGTCATCACTGAAAAAATAAAGATTGTTTATACTGATACCTTTTAACACGTTTAGTTATTTTAAAGGGTTTTGTTTTCAAGGGTTTTTTGTAATTTGAGTTTCATAGCCTAATCACCATGGTTCAGTATCCAAACTTCACCAAGACATGGATTGGACGGATATTTCGGAAATATTGACTACTTAAACAGATTTGTTAGACTAAAATTAAAAATTTTAATATACTGGTAATGTATAATATCTAGAAGTAGGCATCCTTAGGATTTAAAGAAGATTTTGGTTTTAACAAAACAAACATTTCATGTTTTTAGCTACACATAGCTGAGGAGGAGGATACAACAAAGTTTAAAACAGGGAGGTCCAACCCTTAACCCTTTTAAATACCTTTACTTACAAACACGTACACCTTCCATGTAGGAAAATGGTACTTACTATATCCTGTTGTATGGAAACCTCCAATAAAAAAGCCAATGACATTGTCACAAATCTACAAAAAGATGAAGTATGATATTTTAGCAATTATCTAGAGATGAAGTATGATATTTTAGCAATCTAAAATACTTTCTTGCATTTTACGTGGCTTAACATTTTATCAACAAGGCCAACATGCACAGCAGGCATGGATCCACACCGGTTTCCATTGTTTTACGGAAATCGGTCTCATTTTTCATAATAAATATATATATCAATAATAAAAACACTTTTTATTATTGAAATCTGGCCAATATGTTGTCTGAATGACTCAGAAAACCAGGAAAGGGACATTAAGAGTAAAAATCCAAAACATTTCCTGGGGAGCCCGCCTCCAGACCCTGCTTAAGAAGCCTACACCTTCGGCACTTGTTAAGGAAATCAGTCAGTATTTATCCTAGATCCATGCCTACACAGGTGTGTTAGCCCTGAGGAGTACCCTTACAAGGGAATGTCAATGTAGTTACTGCAACTTCTATAGGCACCATGCATGATCAATAAGTGGAGTGATCAACTGTAAAATTATCCCAATAAACTTAATAATAAATAACACCTGTTATACAGCATTTAATTAGTTAAAATAGCATGCATCAATATCCTATAAAACCCTTTCAATCCCCTTATGGGTCACGGTGAAATTCGTAGAATTATCCAAAGTTCACGTATTTGCAGACTAAAGAAAACAAATTTTATCAAGTAACAAACAAAATGTCTAAGTTTTGCAAGCGATCAAGGTCATTGCTAAAATATATAAATAGTAGAATGTGAAAGCACTGCTGATAACATTTCATTTGAATGGTCATGCACACCATAGGATTTCATCTGCTGACTGAAAAGTTGTAATATTATACATTACTGTAAAAGTTCCGCTGATAAAGTTTCATTTGAATGTTCACACCTGACCATCTCTGGAATTGAAAGGGTTAAAAGTGAAGTGCAAACAGACCTCCTCTTCGTCCATGAAATCACAATCCAGAATAGAATCAATGAATAATTTCTCTGCTTTTTCTTCATCCTGTCGTCTCTTCTTTATGAAGTCCTTTACAAGACTACGCATAGCTCCCCTTGCTGCCGAAAACCACAGAAGAGAGAATGTTTGAAAGCTGCTAAAAATATTGGGCCTGATATCATGTTACAAGCAAAGTAAAAGGCCTCAGTTTGCTTGCCAAGGGACATTGCATCATACAGAGGCATAACTTTGAGAATACAACCTGCCCGTAATCAAACATTAAAATGGAATGGAATGAATCGAATGACGTATATATATATATGATGGATGGGTTTATTGATACACCATAAGTGGCAAGTCTAAAAGAGGCATGAGTAGACTTGATCCCCTTTTTGGAAGGTGGGGTTGGATGTGGTATAAGCTGGCCTCTTCAAAGATTTTATAGTATGTAAAAAACATGTGGTACACTAATAACCATTTCTACAAAATTAATGATATATAGATTTAGCTGGGGCTAAAGGCAAAGCTCCCATAAATAATGAAAACTTTGGAATGGAGAAATCTAATTAGAGTTGAGCCTACTATCAGTTGAAACTGAAAACTTGTCAGCAGTAAATTTTAAAAAAACACATAACCTCAATGGGTCGACACCTGAGCCCGCAATACAGTCAGGTGATACAGGTCAGTAAATACTTTGTTTTGACAGCTTCAATATCGTCCACAACATGGATGTGAAATATCAGTTTGCAGGAAGCTCCCACACTAGCTGGAAAGTGTAACATTTCACACTGGTTTTCCTGTGATGCGGATGGACAGGCAGGCTGGTGGCTGGATGTATAATAATAATAATAATAATAATAATAATAAGGATTTCTATAGCGCCATATCTGTAGGCTCTCGGTGCTAATAATAGTCGTGTGACTATCAAAACTCCTCAGGTGGATAGGTAACCAAATTTTCTTAGTTATTGGGCTCCGCTCACGTGAGCTTCCCACACGTGCAGAGCTTAGCTGTATGAACAGTAAGGCAAAGGAATTAGCAGCCAGGTTCTAAATGATACCCCTGGCATTTAACCAAGAAGATACCATATTTACAGGTATGCTACCTTCTTGAAAATCTTTCTCTCTCTGGCTGTCTGGTTCAGGGGCAGGACCTGATAATCTAGCCTCCATTTCATCCCAACACTAAAACAAATAGAAATATGCAACAATTTACTCTGATGATGCAAAACTGAATAGTCAATTAATATAAGAGAAAAGACGATGGAGTAGATCACGGTACTGTCCTCTGCAATTTAAATTAATGTCAAAGTCAAACCCTACTGCTAAGAAAGTAAGTTATTGGAAAATGAACTCAGTTGACTATGAAAAGTTCAAGTCTGATCTTTGTGCATCTCAATTGCTACGGAACACTCCGAGACACCTTGAAGACCTGGTAAACACTAATTAAAATACGACGCTTTCAGCACTCTTGGACAAACACGCTCCTCTTTGTTAGAGATCAGTCGTACACAAGACTCGTGTACCTTAGTTCACGGATGAAATCAGGTCTATAAGAAGGTTACGCACACAATCTGAGCATAAATGAAAGAGAACTAAACTTGATTCTGATTGGAAGGCCTTCAAAGCTTTAAGGAACAGGACGACGTATGTTACGAATAAGGCATGACATGACTTTTACTCTGACTTTGTTAATAAACTGTTTGCCTTCACGAAAAAGATGCTTAAACAAGTGAAGGAGTCCCCTTTTCCAGAGCATTGCAAGCAGTTGACCCTCGCTAACGAACTTGGAGCCTTTTTTAAAAAGAAAATATCTGACATTTGCTTTGAGTCAGATGCAGTAGCTACAGTTCACAACAATCATAGTACTTTAGCTCCATCAACAAATTGTTTCCAACCCTCATCTTCCTCAGGATTTTTCTCTAATTTTGAGCTCCTAAGCAAAGACTCGGAGTGTTTAGAAACTTCTGCTTAGTGTTCAAAAGAAATCGTGTTCTTTGGATGCCCTTGCTAAAATATAACTGTTATTATCAACCAGTCATTACATTCTGGTGTCTTTCCAGACGTGTGAAAAAAGGCTCTTGTAACTCCCACACTAAAGAAGTGTGGTTCTGACCCGGCTTTCAAAAACTCTCGCCCCATAAGTAATCTGCAATTTGTTTCTAAGTTAGTTGAACGAGCAGCAGCGGATCAGCTTCACTCTCATCTGGTTAAGAGTAATCTCTTTCCTACACTCCAGTCGGCATATTGTCCTAACCATAGCACTGAAACAGCCCTACTCAAAATTAAAAATGACATTTTAATGGACATGGACAAACAACATGCTACACTTCATATCCCTCTGAACCTCAGTGCCATCTTTGACATGTCCTAAACCATCTATGCACAGAATTTGGTGTGTCTGGAAAAGTCCTAGAATGGTTCGCCTCGTACTTATCAAATCGCTCTCAGAAAGTTACAGTCGATGGTGTATTGTCAGACCAGTTTAGTATCGATCTTGGGGTCCCCCAAGGTAGTTGTCTAGGTCCTCTGTTATTCGTCATTTATTCCAGTAAGCTGTTAAATATTGTTAATAAACACTTGCCCAATGTACACGCCTGTACTGCTGATACTATATATTTGGCCTCTAAAGGAAACTGCTGCTGTGTCATCTATACAATCCTGTGTCCATGATACGTACAGAACTGGATGATGATCGATAGATTAAAAATTAATCCTGACAAAACAGAAATTCTTATCCTTGGAACAAGACAGCAACTTGAGAAAGCAATATATTACTTCACACCTTGTTGTTGGTGAATCTCAAATATTAGTCCTTCAACAAAAGTGAAAAACTTGGGATCATGGTTTGACTCTAATCTTGACATGCTTAGCCATGTAAATAATATCTGCAGTTTGTCTTTTTATTATATCTACAATAGACGTAGGATCAGAAAGTATTTGTCTCATCAAACCGCCAATTATCTCTTATCCATGCGTATATATTTACCAGTAAATTGGACTACTGCAACAGCCTATTATATGGCCTTCCTACTATTCACATTAATAAACTTCAAAGAGTTCAAAATGCTGCTGCTAGACTGGTAACTAACACTCCTCGTATCTGTCATATCACTCCCATTTTAAAAGATCCTAACTGGTTGCCCATCAAATACAGAATTGAATTTAAAATTGTGTTATTAACATTCAAGTGCCTCTATGGACTTGCACCACAATATCTGGTTGATCTTATTGCGGTCGCTGCCCAGTCAAGATATAATCTTAGGTCAAGGAATGCAACTTTGTTGGTACCATCCAATGCACAATGCCTATCTACACTCGGTGGCCGAGCCTTTCAGTTACCTGCTCCCAAACGAACCGTGGAACAGTCTTCCGGCGGAGATCAGAAACATTCAGAGCCTCACATCTTTTAAGCGAGCTCTCAAAACGTACTTTTTTAACATAGCTTTTTAATTGACTTATTCATTTATTTTCTTTATCTGTTTTTATTTTCTTTTATTATTTTATTATTTTATTTTTTAACATAGAATTTAATTGACTTACAATTTTATGATAGCCTTTAATTTGACTTATTTATATCTTATCGTCAGTTATCCGCATATGAAAATATTTCTATTGTATATGTGCATTATACGTTTTATATTTATTATTATTATTATTTATATATTTACTATTCCCCTCATAGCAGTCATATGTGAAAGTTTGCTGCAACTGGGTATACAACGATAATAAATTGGAATATCATTATAATTCTATAAAAAAAATAAAATCCATGACAATTTTATCTTTTTTTGCCCTTCCATCAAAGGTCATTAAAATGAAGACTAAATATTCAAAGCAATTTGCACTGAAACTCCTCACCATTCTAATGAGTTTTGAGCATTTTCATGTTGAATAACAAAAGTTTACCGCATTTCCATTCAAGGTTACCAAAATCTCCTTTGGGAGATTCAAACAGTCTTGTGATTGTAAGTGCTAGTAAGAATTTAACTTGGAGGCAGCAATTATTTTATAAACTTATAGGCATGACATTTTTACCTTGAGAATGCCAGGATTTTTCATAGGGGGCCTGATAATATCCGAAGATGTCCGAAGAGCACAACTTTGATGTGAAAAAATGGACAAGAAAGTGGACAAGCAACAAATCTTTCTGAACTTTGATATGGTTCTCAGGAATTATAATATTCAACTCAAGGGGAATTCACTTACATTTTACAAAGTACATGTAAGTGAATTTAAAATAATCAGGACAAAGCTTAAAAGAAAGCGGACACATTTGTTAAGCAACGTTTTTGCCACCATCACTGTAACTGTCACTCCCTATTACCAACAACAGTTGCATTCCAACCCCCCCCCCACCCCCCCAAAAATACAAAATACAAAACAAGGCCTTAAACACAAAAGGTACTAAAGATTCAGTGAAGTAGTTAAATAGCAGTACATTCTGGCCTTTCGCCCTTGATTTATTTTTTCTGTTTTTGTGCCTTCTTTTAAACCATCTGTTTACAATAATATTATAAACAATAATGACAGTCGATCTGTGGTTGAAAGTGAACCAAACTTGCTGTTCAGCTTATAACCATGTGCCTGAATGTTTGTTCCATGTTCATGACTTTTCACTGCTTGATCAGTCATATCAAAAGCTCTGTAATTAATTTGGTGGAGTAAAAACAGGAACCAAGCCCATTTTTCTAATCTCTGATTAACTTTATTTACAAGAGAGCTAGTAGCTAGAAAATGAAATATTATATTCTCAATATAATTTTTGTAAAATTCTAGGAACTTGAATTCTTACCATGTCATAGGCTGATCCTAGTTTGTGAATTTCCTTTGTGTTTAAAAATTTACGGCCCATTCCTGCCACAGATATAGCCTTCATTGCCATGGTTAACATGTTTTTTCCCAAAGGAATATGTTCTTCAGGACTGTATGATGCAAAGGTGTCCGCAGCTTCTTTGGCAATCTTTCCAACAGAATGATTCAATGATCAGTCAAAAGAGTAATGGTCATGCAGTTGCACAGTTTAAAAGCAATGTGATTCACTACAAACATTTTAAGGACTTTGACTTTTTATAATTCTGCAACATAGATACCAGGTTCTTACAGATGTTTTAATCCAAAGTTCAAGACTTTTTCCAGACATGTTGCTTTAACAATAATTTATTTTTCCAAAAAATGCAAGCATGCATGATGTGTTGCAAATGTACACATGTACAGGTGAGATTGAATAAGATTTTACCAAAAAAAAATTCACCTATAAAGTGGTTGTTGAAGCTTTGAAGACTTTTTTACCATTTTTCCAGAATTCAAGACTCCTTACAAACCCTGGAAGATAAAACATTAATTAAGACAAGGCTTTACAGCAGGCAGGTACAAAAGTCGGACCGGATCAACTCGGATCGACTCGGACCAACTCGGATCGAATAAAAAAATAAAAATAAAATAAAATTGGACTCGGATCAACTCGGAGCAATCAAAAAAATTAAATTAAATCAGCAAAACTGAAAGTTTAACCCAGCCTTGGTCTTCTGTTGGAGAAAGAGCGCCATTTGGAGAGTTGATCCGACCCGGACTGACGGTCCGACTTTTGTACCTGCCTCTTTACAGCTGCCTTAAAGCCTCTTGAAATAGTACGCCATTGACTAATCTAAATGCATGCCTGTGGCATCTCAGTTACTGGTAATTTAAAAATTGAAACATGTTCCACTAATATTTACCATCACAAAGTGCTCATAGTAGTCTTTTACAGCTCCATGACTAAAGCTTCTATCCATCAGCTGCCGCTTCTTTCGAGCACCCGGACCATTTAGATTTTGAATACTCTTTTTACCAACAAGAGGCTCAAACATCTGGAACAGTTCCACTGCAGAGGAAATGAAATCTGGGTAAATGGCAGATTTACTCAATAAATTCAAAAATAAAATGTACTTTAAAAAAGTGTCAGGCTTGTATTGAATTTACATTTGCAACCTTAAAGTCAAATGAAGCAGTTCTGTACAAGGTGGTCTAATGAATTCAATCCTCATCATATGTTTAATCAAATTAACAAACTCCAGTAATTAATTTTCATATTATTCAAGAATCCTGGGTGGACAATTTTTTTCAGACTCCTTTCAACAGCTCAATTAGAAAATGCAATTTTAATACCAGAACTATCAAATTTATCATTCAACCCTCAATCTACTTAGAAGTTGGTTTTCATACTCACGTGGTCTGTCAAAGATGTGGTTTACTTCTTTCCAGTACTCTGGAGAAGCCAAACTGACGACATACTTCTTGCCCCACCAGAACCCTGCTATACTGCCATATTTCTCATGTAATAGAATCAAGTATTCATGGACACTTCCAGCTTTTCCCATGTCAAGAAAATTTCCCATTCTGCAAAATAAAGTAACAACCCACAGATAATCACTATAGCTGCAGATGGCAAGTTGCTTAAGCAGACAATATTTACATGTTATTCCACAACTCCTGCAAACCTTACATTATAAATTACATGTTTGGTCAGATTAGGAAAACCTTAAAAGGGTAGTGACAGTGTACCTGATGCAAAATTTCCTTACACATGTCTCTTGCATATGATTTTCAGCTTGCAAGGATGATTATCTGGCATCAAAAATTATTTTTTACAAAACCATGGAAAAGCTGTTTTTCCTACTAAATTTTACTTTTTTAAGTCAGTTAGAAAGACATAATGCCAATAGGCTAGATATTAGCATATTTATGCTTTTCTGTAAAATACAACTCTAAATAAAGGCCACATTCACCCTGTAGGTAGGTATAAGGTTCACAGAAGTAAATCCACTTATAGATGCACCAGTAAGACAATCTCGAAGGTTGATAATGAAACATGACCTTATTTCTGCACTAGAATGAAAGGGAAAGAGATCACTAAAACATGCAAAAATTTAATGAATAAAATCACCTTATCAGGTAACAATTAACAATGGCCAAAAGGGACCATAGAAAATACCATAATTCCTTACATTGCTGCCCTGTTAGGGTAGTGTTTTATGTAAACCATACTTTTGCATACGTTTTGGCCACAATTTGCATCTCCAATTCACCACTTGTTGAAAAATTGCATACTCAGTACATTTGCATGCAAACGCAGTTGTGCCAATGTTCAACGTTTAGTTTAGTACCTTTGTCTTATCACTGCATAATTCAGAAGTTTTGCAACAACAGAATAAGCGATTTGGAAGGACTCTTTAATCAGAGATAAAATTTGTAAGAAAAAAGCTCAGAATAATTACGCATTATAGATTACTACGGTATTTTTCACAGTGGACTATGAAGTGTTGGGAGGGGGAACTCATCCAGACCATGCAGGGGCGAGGGGTACCGTGGAAAATTTTTCTTGGACCTACAGGCCTTACACATGGCCTTAGCCTGCAAATGCAGATGTATTTGCAGTTGTCACTTCTCTCTCACCAAAGTAACAACCAAAAATTGTCTTTGTGTGCAAGCCGTGCTGGTCTCATTTTGATCCAAAACTGTTAACAGGCCAGAGCCCTTTCCATAGCCAATAGACCTATTTGGCTAATTAACTTAATGTTGTACCCAATTCAAACCCTTTGGGAAAAACCCGTTTTGTTTCGGGAACTTCCATATCAATTAAATGTGAATGCCACATTATAATGCAAATACAATACACAAAGAATCTTAACCCCGGGAGATTTGAATTAGGTACAACATTGAATTAGCCGAATACGTCTATCTGTGAATTAGTTAAAGCTGTAATTACTTACTGTGAGTCCGATGGTTCTTCTCCTGGAATTGCTGGACCTTTTGATCTTCCTTTCTAAAGGGAAAGATTTATTTAAGCTTAATTCCTGTTGTAATTAAAATATCAAAGAAATTTATCACGGGGCGGGGGGAGGGATTATGCATTTGTACATCATGTCACACTCCTTTAAATGAACGCAAGCAGCATCAGTAAACTTGTCTAACTCTCTATTCTATTTCTTTGAACAGTACACTTCGCTTGTCTGCAGCTTAACTAAAGCTGACCTTTAAAGCGACTACAGTAAGCTACAACGCAAATGACGTTTACTTACAAAGTCAAACATGAAAAGAAGTACGACTATGAGTCCGAAAACCATCGCCACTGCAAACACGCCCAGGTCATTGACAGAAAGATGAGTTGGAAACATTATGAAACGCTGTTCGATTATCGCAACGACCTTATTGCAAAACAATCGAACAAGGATGCTCTTATATAAAAATCATGAAAAATCTGCAGAAAGAATTGCAGATTTTGAAAAGATTTTGCAAATGTAGTGGTAGATTTGTCCCAGTCTTTTTCAAGCTAGGGCGGCTAGCGGGGGGGCGGGGCGGGGGGGGCGATACTCATTTTATAGCGGGGCTCCCTCGCGCGCGAAGCGCGCGTGGGACAGAGCCCCATACCCATGGAATATGGTCAACCTCTTTTCTTTTGGTTGTCACGTGACTGACCGAGCGTACGTACGTACGTACGTACGCGTCTACAGATTGTACGGGTAGGGTAGGGGAGACTATCAAAAGGAAGGGAGGGGTGTCTCAGGCGTGTCTTAGCAAATCCACATCTTTTACATTGGCCATTCACAATATGGTCAATTGACAGCTGTCAAAACAAGATAGCCACTGACCAGTATCACATTGCCATATCGGGGGCTCATGTGTCAACTCATCAAGGTGACGTGAGTTATTTGGAAGCTGTCCGCTGACCAGTTGTTTTACTAGATCGCGATCAATGTTCAATCTCATACTTTCTAGCTAGTTGGAGAGCACAGGAAAACTGATAATGCAACCTCGTCCCCAGGGTCTTCTCGCTTTCCAATATGGCGGCGGCAGGAGAGAAGACCCTGGCACACAGCAGAAATCACGTGACTGATTTGTCCACGGAGAGTGGAAATTTATTCAAAATGGCGGCCAAGATAAAGAGTGAGAGGATCTGGGTACGAGGTCTTGAGACTGGTGAAAAACAAACAAAATGGCGGCAAAGGCAGAACTCAAAAGAAGCTAAAAATATGAAAGAATACACTTACAAGCCACAGGAATACGGTAGAATGATATAGCGATCTTATTTTCTGTTCAATGACCTTCATTTGTTTTAAGCCTGAAAGTTCTAGCGCACACGGCTGTCTACAACTTAATTTCTCGATACCGACCTTTTTCACCGTTTTCTTTTTTTGCCGTACCCTGAGCGCCAGAGGTTCAGGTTTCTTCTTTCGTGAAAGGGGGAGCTTTTTCTAACCGTGAGCGCAATTTATTTCTTCATGTTAGGAATTTCGAGAACAGACCTCTGAAGCCAGGGAATTTTCTGTCATGACGCTCTAAGACCTCTTCCGCTCCGAAATTCAACTAAGCATTAAATTGAGTCGCAGACACTTTAAGCTGATAAGTTATCGTCAGTTTTGTTACAGATCTTCATGAGGTTTTTGACTATTATTTTTCTATCTGCACAAATTTTAACTGAACTCTGATATGTAAAAAAACAATTTTTTTTTCTGAAAACAAGAACCAGAGAACACTATTTTGTTAATATAATTTGAGGAAACTTTGGTTGAAAATTAAACAGTTCCGTGGTCAGTTTGGATATTTTGTCACTTGAACTGGTACAGGTAATAAAATTATTGTCAATCTTCATCTACTTCACAGTTTTTAGACTTTGTTATTGGCTTTTGATATCTAACCCTGTTCACAGTGCTTCCGGGCAATAGAGATAGGGGCCTTATTTTCTAGCAAAGACTGTGGTATTGGTTCCCCCAAAAAAAATGCCAAGTGAAAAAGCCCAAGTACAAGAAGGTTGGAGGTCAAGCAGCCCAGGATCAAAAACAAATCCGAACTTCCAGTTGGTGAATAAATCATCCTGGATCGGTCCACAGAAAGCTTTACAGTTTTCATTGATTTATACAGTCTCTTATTTATTAGTGAAGAATAAGAAAAGGGGGGAAAGTGGGATGGGGGTTAAAAAAGACGGGGGCTTATTGTTAAAACTTTCTTTCACTGAAAAGGAGGGCTTATTTGAGAGAGGAGGCCTTAATAGAGGATTTAAGATGTTATTATTATTGGTTTTTTTTTTGCCTCTCAGATGTAAAAAAAAGCATCAACCCCGCTTTAATAGCTAGCAAAAGGTGAAGAGTTTTTCCATTGTTTCTAATATAGCAATCCAAAATGTATTCTCCACTTTGAAATAGATTTGATTTTCAGAGCAAAAACTTTCTTAATCCCTGACTTTGGTTTATTTGACATATTACTTGGGGCTGCACTTTGCCATGTCAATGTGCAAATTGACTAAAGGCTAGACTCCAGTTGTTCAAAAATTTGATAGTCTTATCTGAGTCATGTGCGCAGTAAAAGTTCCTATCTCATTTGGAGATAATAGATGTTTTAAGTCAAACATGCTTTGCTCGTCAGATGGGCCCTTTCGTACTCTAATTGAGACATGACTTGGTAGTGGTGTGCTGATTATCGATCATAATCTATAAAGCATCAGAAACCTAAAGCAAAGTGAGTATTGCTTATACAAATGTTCGGTTGATTGTTGTGGAAAATTCACAAAAACATTGTTGACAAATAAGGACATTAAAACACCTGATCAGTAGCACAATAAGCATGTACAATTGTGTAACATGCATCAAAAATGCAAAATTTCAACAAATTTCTCAAAACTCACGTTAACACTTTAATTTGCACAGTACAACACACTAAGGCCCCAAATAATTATGTTTCACTTGGTTTTAGCTGCCTAGTCAGCATTCTTAATCTTACCCATGATGCTTTGCGGCCTCTTAATTTGTTAAAATAACTAGTAATCTGTCCAAATTCATATTAACATTTTATAATTACCACAGTAAATCACCATAACTAGCACAAGATTATATAATTGAAAGTTTTTTGCCAAGTCAGCAATTTTAGTTTTTACCGATAATGCATTGCGCATCATACAACTGGTACAGTTTACACGCTTTCTGTTTTTTTCGTAGTGAGCTCTTTTGAAAGCTTTCTTCTTCTTTTGTTCTTCTCTCCACCTGCTCATTAATTCTGCTTTATTCTCACGCTCCATTGAAAACCGTCTCGCGCAAACTCGCCTTGCGTAGTGAACGTGACCCGGGTGTTTTTCTGCACGTGTCACAGCTATTTTCGGAGTTATTACATAACAAAAGCTTCTAGAACCTTCTTGGGAGGTTACCAAGGCCAGATGTTGTTGTTTCCACGAAGAAATCGTTCGAAATCATGGCGAAGTTTTATGCTTTTTCGCTGTCCTTCGCGCAAGAAAATCATACATGTAATATGAAACTTATGAAGAAGCGTTTCGCAAGGCTTGGGATTTCGAAAAATTCTTCTAGCGAGCCTCCTACTTCATATTTTTTCGTGGAAATGCTCAGGAACATTTGTTTTGAGATGAGAATCAAATGTGGCGGCAATCTGAAGGTTTTGGTTCCATTCCGGGCATTTGGGAAGACTTTGACTTTGTCTGATGTTTTGAATGGCGCATCAAATCATGGAGCGTTTCATAAGGCTTGGGATTGGGACTTTTTCTTACTGCGTTGGAGCAAATGGCCCTAGGTTGTTCATATTTTCAGGAGCGAGTCCTTAAAAAGTGAGAATGCCGTCTGGGTTAGTATTTTCATTGATCACCTCATTTCATAACTTGTCTGGGAACATGAATTTCAACTGCAGACACTGAGAGCAGTACCGTGACGCCATAACCATGATGTACTTTTTTTGAATTTTAACCATACCGATTCAGGTTTTAGAAGAATTTAGTTATTAGGTTGAAAGTATGTTTGGTCTTTGTAATTTTAACATTTTTTTCAAATTAATAAGGCGCGCTTTGGTCAAGATATTTATTATCAAACAACATTCCATCTGTGTAAATGTTACGCGTGACGGCCATATTTTTAATCAATTTTTTAAAACAAAAATCTCGCAAAAAATAAGAATGCAGTGAATATTCACGAAACGTCGCGTATTTATTGACAAACATGTTGCCTTTATTGGTATGAAGTCTTACAATTGTACCGCTTAAAATAAAGGAGATATTTGAGAAGAAGTTTGTGTCACTCTGATTGTGCACACGTATCGTGCTACTGATCACCTGTGTTGTCTTTTTGATGGGCTCTTAATGTAGTTTATATGATGTTTAGTTGGTTTTTATAACTATGTGACAGATAAGCATCGGCTTGCAGGGTAGGTTTTTTGTTTTGTTCACTTACAAAATTATTTTCAGTGTTGAAAGTGGCACACAGGGGGCACAAAACTATAATCTACTATAATCGATTATCAGTTTAATAGTTGGGTTAATATGATTATTTCTGACGATATGATTATAATACAGACACTATTCCTAAGACTAACCAACACCTTAAAGTAGACTTGGAAAGTATTTAAGCCAGCACATCTAACAGCTGCAACCTCACACCACAACACCTAAACAAGTTAAAAGCCTTGCCTTGTCCCTGTGTGGCATTTTCCAAGGCCTTAATTCTTGGTCAATTCATTTCGGTGACTTATCTTAGGCAAACTGGAGGGAAACTGTTTCACTATTTCGCTTGGGACCACGTGACCTAAAACTCATTGGCCATGACTAGGCAACTAAAAGCTCACTATGCTAATGGGGACTCTGGCACAAAACAGTTCAAAAGCCTTTGCATCCCAACATGAAAAATCCCATGATCGAGATGCTCCAGGCCCCTTCCGCTCTTGTTTATTCAGTGGATAGTGATATATGCACCCTTTGAAGTAGTTTATTTTTTTAAATCCAAGTTTTAGAACTGAATTATAGCTGCTTCACAATCATACCCAGCTGGTGTTGGAATGTGTAGTTCCAGAAAATATCCATACCCCCCCCACGGAGGGTTGTTTACAGTTTGAGCCCCCACCCCCCCGGATTTTCCGTTCCAGAGGGCTTCAGGTTGCTCCCCCCTACCCCCTGGAATTTCCATGATTTTTTCACTTGGTCGCCCCTACCCCTCGGAAATTCCAAATCCACAAATAAAAAGACTTCATTGATTTATTTTGGTCTACTTAGTGCCGAAATAAAATTTAGCCGCAGCCGATTATAGTTACAATTCAGATGAAGACGTAAAGCGGCATAATTTTCACGTAAGCGATTTGGCCATACCACACTTGCTATTTCATGGAACATTATTTATGGAGATATTCGCTAGGTAAGGTACAAAATTGCTGGAGGAGGCTATGAGATTTAATTTTCTTAAAAATGATCGTGGAAAATTCTAGACGTATGAATAGACGCGCCTCTCGCTTCCTCTATTTTGAAATGTTCAAACTCTAACAACTGAGCTTATTAACACTATAGTTCTGGCAGCTGACCTTTCGTCTGCTTAATTGACAGAAGATTTCATTCAAAAAATATCTAAGAAAGTACTGAAAGTTGACGGTATCATCAACGTTTTGTAACCTAGTCGAAGTTTGTAATTTATGCATAGACGAAACAACGTATCGAATTACTTTAAACACGAAATGACTATAATATTACATCATTCTTGTTTTTGCTGTCGAAGCAAAACTCAGGAATTGACTCGATGCTAATCTCCATGATATTTTTTGTACTTTGCAGGTGTAATTTTATCTACATGTAGTATAATGTGCGAACAGTACTGCTAACAAATGTTGTTTTCCTGTGTGGAGCCGTGAAGTGACTTCGCTTATCAGCGGGAATCATAATCCGTCACGCAACATATTTTTTAAAAACTTAAGTTCGTCTTTCAACAGGAATACTTCAATAAAGTTGTACGCTTTATCTCTGTAGTTTGTAAATGATAGTAAATTTCACGCCTTACAGTTTTTTTTAACTTTTTTTAATTTCATGTGTAAAACGTACTTTTCAAGTTCATTCCGGTAACTAAACAACGAAATGAAATCTTCGCCGTCTCTCATCGCTGTTCACGGTTACAAAAAAATTATGCTTAAAACAAATGGCATCGTATCGACTTTGCTAACGTTTCCAAACTCGTAACTACACAGAAAACGATAAAACTATGCGATAATCTAGTTATTGAAGCTTTGAAATTCGCGGGAAATTGTTTGACTCGACGTCGAACGTGCTCAGAGGTGTGCCTCGGAGCTGTACGTGTCATCTGGCGCCGGGATAATAATAGAAAATATGTGATAAGGAATCCTACGTCTATTTCCACGGATAGAACTTTTGGTTTTTCTTGGCTACCCCGAATCAATTGGAAAAATACGTAAGTGTTCATTCGATCGCATTTCAAACCCTCTGGAAAGAAAAACTCTTTATGTACCCCCCTCCCCTTCAGAAATTTGTCTCTTTTAGACCCCCCTACCCCTAGGAAATTCCGTGACCCTCCGTGGGGGGGGTATGGATATTTTCTGGAACCACACAATACTACAGTACCAGCCACTTTTTCACCTGATCCACAAACCCTCTTTTCAAGGATATAGTGACAAGAACAACATGCACACTTAGCCTACAGTAATTAGAAGCTCAATTGACAGGTTTTAGTTTGACAGAAAACGTATTTATCTTGGGGTCACTGTCACCCCATGTCTGGAATCTGGGAAATTTTTCTCTTGGAATCTGGAATAAAGGTCCTAAAGTACTCAGGATCCCACTTATAACTGGAATCCGGAATCCATGTTCCACTGACAAAGAATCCAGAATGCAGTATCCATGACGCAAAATTGAGAATCCAAGACTGTCAGATTTCCTTGAATGGGCTGATCACTGTTTTCAACTTGATAAAATAAAAGACATCATGTGCTTTCATTTATTTTATTTTTGCAACTAGAAAGAAATCCCACAAGCTTCAATACATCAATATGTAAGTTTTTCATTTCTGAGAAAGGAAACAGTTTATTTTCCCAATGTCTCTGTATTTAGCTGTATTTTACTGCCAATGAAATGAGCAAATAATAATAAATTATCATTATTGCGACACTAAAAACTGAATAAATGAAAAGTCAGGATTAAAAATATCAAATGATAGCGACACTATGTTTGGCTTCAATTTTTAGTTTTGTTTCGACATCTGCCTCTCTCGCTCCTCGTCCCCCTTCAAAATCACAGTGGAAAAATTAAAAGAAGGCCAGGTTAGGCCCATGAATGTTACGATCAAATGAAAAGAATGTTTCACTTGACAAAAAACTGCTGAGACAAAGCGCAGATTATGCAAGATTTCCGTATAACCCCATACATTAATAATATTATGCATACAGCTTTTGTTCAAAGAAAACAAAAGGCAGAACAATACTACACCTTTGCAACGGGCAGCTAAATTTATTGATAAGCTGAAGCCTTGCAAGTATTCTTTCACAAATCGGGAATTAAAGAAACAAATCTTTAGTAATTTTCGGAACACACAAACCAAATAGCACGAGTAACAGAAATACCTCTACGCGTTATAATATTCCCAGCGATTACCAGATATCACTATATTCGAATCTTTGCCTTCCAACGGTACAGTCACAGTTTTCCGAACAATCAGACCTGAATTCTGTCCACCTTTTAGGTCTCAAACACTGAAGAAAGCACTTCTCAGCCTCTACGAACTCAAAGGTTAACCATCTTTGTTTTGGAAGGAATAAACCAATGAGAGCGCACGTATGAACGCGCTATGAAATGCACCAATCAGCGATCGTTTTAGTTCGCTGTGTGCCAGGGTCTTCTCTCCTGCCGCCGCCATATTGGAAAGCGAGAAGACCCTGGGGACGAGGTTGACTGATAATGCACACATCCATTAGACATCAATGTTTTGATCAATTGACAGCTGTCAAAACAGGGTATCCGCTGACCAGTATCACTTGACCGTATCGCGGGCTCAGGTGTTAACCCATCGAGGTCAAGTATTTTTTTGAAGTTATCCGCTGACAAGTTACTAGTTTTCAATTGATCGCAGGCTCAAGTTTGATTTTTTTTCATTCATATGAAATATGTTTTGTTTTTGGGCCGCACAATTAAAATTTTGATTTAAAACTGACCTCGGACCCGAAAATTCAGCCAGCTATTACAGGCAAGACAGTTGCTTTTGACTTTGCTCACCATGGTCACGCGTTGGTCACGCTCTACATCCATTTTTAAAGCTCTGATTGGTCAAAATTTGACAGGTGAGCTCATGCGGAAAATTTATGCAGCATTTTGAATCTTGTTTACTTTGACAGCTGAAGCTGAGAGAGTTTTGTGTCAACTTGTGATGTTTTTAACTGTCTTTTTCCACTGGATGCACAAAATGAAATTTAGCTGCTATCAGGAGCCTTCTGTTATTCATGGCTAGTTGGTTTTTGGTTGAGAAATTAATACATCACTTGTCAAAGTCGGGAATCCGATTTCGGGTGTCAACGTTTTTGTTTTTCACCTTGCTTGATGCGCGTAGAGGCTGAAAACTCTGAAGCGATACTGGCCTTCCTTGATACCTTTCAGGAGCTGCATCTCGAATGGTAAGCCCCAGTAATTATTGTGTTTGATGTTTGTTTTTTATATCTAATTTAAAGAAGTCGAGCGTAGTTTATGCGGCTATGTAGTTTATGCACGTTTGTAAGATTTGAGACAATTTGATCTGACCACGAATCAGGTAAACTTGATATAAGCTTACACAACTTTAAAAAGTCTTTAGACATTTTCTCACCGCAGATATAAAGAAAACGTTCCATAGAACATTTACTTATAATTCTGGCAGTAAAAGAAAGCTTTGAGCGATTTTCTTGCCTCGAGTTCATCTGTGAAAAAAGTAAATACCGGGAAGCCGGCTTAAAACATAAACTTACGCTTTAAGCTTGAAGACTCAGGATTTTTAGAGACACTTTAATATTTGTCTTCGTGAATGAAAAATGTTGTCTCTGTATATGTTTCGCCGAATTATATTTCCTTTATTGATTGCTGGTAGTCTCTCTTGTAATTTTAATCGCTGTGCCGTTTGTTGTCAGTCGTTCAGTGAACATCGCTTGCAGGAGTAGTCAAAATGCCGCGCGTATCAAACGCTTTTAAAGATTACAGATCGATAAAACCATTAAATAAAAAATAAACATAATAATTTCTTTATTGTGTTGGAGCTTAGCTCTAGTATGTTCGTTCAAACATTCGCTACAGCTCGCACTGCAAAAGTGAGAACCGGCTGGCTGTATACGTGATTTTGGACATTTTTTTAACGGTTTAGCTAAAAGCCCACGCGTGCTTCGATCGTCCTGAATATTGAATGAGTGCAATTTCTCTTGCAAAACAGTGAAATACTGGATTATGTCCGAGGTCGGTATGATAAAAACAGTACCTCATAGTACTGTTTCACCTCAGATGTGATGTATAAATGGTATAAAAGGGTTGTTTACACGCAACCAGATTTGTTGGCAAGATTTTGTAAAGTAAACCTGTCGAACGCAAAAAAATTCAACCTGATTTTTTTTCCAGGCCTAATTAATCTTACGGTGATCAAGAGCCATTATGGCTCTTAAATGTGATCGAAGATGATTGCTATTTTTTGGGTGTACATATGAGGTTATCAGCTCGATGTAAGATTTTGTTCACTCTTGGGCAGTTTGCAAATTATTTTTCTCTAAAATCACTTAGCCTTTCCCTCAAAAGTCACATGAATGTGCTATGTGCTCTAAAGTTAACTGAATTGTGGAATACAAGTTTACTGTTTGATTTAAATTATAAATATATAATGGGAGCCTCGCTTTTAGCCCTGGCTAAATCTATATATTATATGTGCCGCCCACCGGGCAGGGTTTTTGCGCCGTTTTGGTCTGAAAAAAGGTATACAGGCTTTGCCAATTCTGCTCTGGAATCGGATATGGTTTTTGAGGGAACTACGGGAGTGTATGAACGTATTTATTGTTTCAATTCCAAATGAATAAGAAAGAAAGAGAAATATACCAGTTCGAAATGGATTTGAAGAATTTTTTTGTTTGCACTCCAAATTTCAGGCTAAAGGGCGCCAGGTCTGAAAACGGGTATGAATTTTAAAGGTCTGGTCTGAAAACGGGTGTGGAAAATTATATTTTTTGGTCTGAAACAGGGTCAAGATTCGGAGAACCGAGCGGCACTCCGATCCCCCACCAAGAATTCCCAGTAATAACCCCCCTCCCCCTCTGGGTAGGGCGACCATGCCGAAGGTGAGGCGCTGCGGCGGAAATCGAACCTAGCCGAACCGAAGGTTTACTAAGTTTTGCATGACGGGGAAGTCAACCTCTGGTCTGATCTTTTTAAAAGCCTTTTCCAGGTGTTCAGATAGTGGAGTACGGGGCAAAGAAAAGCGATGAAAAGAATAAACCCCACCCCTCTCGCTGTTTTTCCACTCCTGACGAAATCTTTTTCCGCAGTCCACACAATCTGAACCGGCCTGGAACAGGCTAATCAACCTCATGTAACTACTGTTCTCTGGGTTTTCTGCTTGGTATCAAAATGTTTAAGAACGCTAAACAAGTAGTCTTAATGAGGCGAGATACTTTGTGCTGTGACCAAGAGAGCATAAAGGGGACAGAGAAGGCATCCCCCATACACACCCTATTTCACAGGTAATTCGTCTCGAGTTATTTTTAGAATCGGGATAAAGTTACCTCGCGCGCTGCGTGGATGTTTCGTGGGGGTTTCGCATGACTAAACGCCGTGCAAAACATGTCGGGCGAAAGGCAATGAAAGCATAAAGAGATCGAGAGCATTTCTGAGTATTGAAGCGAAATGAGTCGGCGCTCACCTGGGAAAAGGGTATCGCTGAACTCGTGAAATCAGTTCAACTCGAAGCTGTCGTAACCTCAGTGCTTTAATAAAATGAGAAATTTCGCCGGTCAATTGAAACCGGTCGTTTGTACAATAAAGCAAGTAGGACGCCAAGTGTTAATTTTATTGAATAATAAAAGACTAATAAAAGAATAAATATCAAACCAGAAATTGCTCTCTTCAAACTGTAAATTATAAATGATCCTGAGAGAATATTCTGCTGTACTGTTAGCTCTATACAAGAGAGGAAGGGCGATTCTTTTTAATTTCCCTTTCGCTGACACCGCTTTAGCAGAGATCTCTCTTTAGTCATTTTCGTCGACAAAACGAATAGCAACATCGCTCTCCGAGTCTTCCGCCGTATTTTTCTGCGTCAATTCGTGAAGGACGCGTGGCTCTGAGCGTGGGTCATCCACGCGGAACACATTCGCGCTATGTGATTGGCTGTTGTCTAATCCCTCTTGGGATCTGTGTGTCTTAAAAATAACTCGAGACGAATTACCTATGGAATAGGGTGTATATGGGGGATGCATTCTCTGTCCCCTTTATCCTCTCTTTGCTGTGACCGTTCTAGTCGGCAAATAACGATGGATTACAACAGATTCAATCTTAGACGATGGCTTTATTTCTACTTTATTACTACTGAGTAGGAGTCTGGGTGCTAATATGAACTACTTTGCCTCGGAAGCTCGTCGTCTCGCTCCCCAAAGGCGTAAATTGTAGATTTTGGTCTCACTTGTGTTTGGGACGGAAAGTCACTACATTTGCCCATTTAGGAATTGCTCAAAGCGGTGCATAAAGAAGTTAAAAAAAGGGTCGTGACACTGGCCACACAGTAATCCAACGTTTTTAAGCGTTAGGTTAAACTGGCACAAGACAGTCCACAAGACAAATCAATTTCCGGTGTTGGTCCCCTTTAGGGGTCACTTTAAGCTTGTGTCACACCCACATTGGTCTCCGTTAAGGGTTGAATCAGAGTGTAAATTGAGGATTGCTGTACATGCATTTTAAAAACGGTTGTTCTTCAGTTAGCATATTACACAATGCAATTCCGTCGCAACAGACTAAACGTGATTGTTAAATTGGAGGATTATTCTGGAACTGGAATTGGAGCTATACCGTTCCTGCGAGCTGAGTCTCAATCAGTCGAGCAAGTGACAGAAAGACTTTGCTAACAGTGTGTGCTATATGAGGTGAAAAAAACGAAACAATGCCGCTCCTTGAATTAGAAAAGGTGAAACTGGTAGAATTGGTCTGTTCTCACAATATACATTGCCAGGCTATCAAAAAGCCAGGCGTATGTAGGATGGATGGGATCGGCTATTTATTGAAAAAGTTTAAGTTACCAAAATATGTCTTTTTTTTCTCAAAATGTGTTTTTTTCACTGTTTTATTTCTGTTTTTATTTTGTTTGTATTTTTGTTGCTGCGTTTTTATGATTGTGGGAGTAGCTACGCCCCTGCAAGTGGAAACAAAACGCTTCATGGGCCCATGTTATTGGAGAGCCGACTGTTCTGTTCACATGTTCTGAGATCACTGTGTTTTTTTTTTAACAATAAATTGCGTTGTGCGTCTCTTGAAATTTGCAAGAATAACGTTAGATTAAACGCCTTAATTTATGCCCAACTTCTGCAACTGCCTACTAATTTTACAATTCAGTTGTGTTTTTTTGCACGCAAGATTGGATCAGTGTTGTGTCGAGTTATGCAAAGGGAATGTTTTGGGAGGACCAATTTGACCATGCCAAGTTTCGTGCGCAAAATTGTAATAGCTCATGAACTGAGAAGCGACCAGCAATATAGTGCCTGCATGGCACAACATGACACAATCCCTTATTCAGACATTTAATTTTCGCGACACTTTAATTTCGCGAATTTCGAACATAACATGACGCGAAAATAGCTAAAAATAAAGAAAGGACGAATTTACACAAACGACCACGGAGATCATGGTCAATTGACTAAAATTAACGAACAAGCGTAAAATTCTTCTGGAAATTCTTAAAACTCTGTTTTTACTGTTCTCATATAGCCCCGTCGCAACATCTCTTGTCATAAATTTTGACGTTATCGTAAATGAAGTTATTCTATTTGTTTCAAGGATAACTTAAATAAATAGCGTCTTACTAAAGATCGCGAAATTAAAGTGATTCAAAGTACACAAATTTAGCAAAATCGCGAAGTTTAAGAGTCGCAAAATACGCGCATTGTAAAATCGCGAAGCTAACGTGTCGCGAAAATTTCATGTTATAAGTTATCCACTATCACTAGCAACCTCTAATGTATAGAAGAACACGGCCTGTATGTTGTGGACGGACGGTCGAACGGTCAAGTGATTATACAGGTTTTTTTTCCATGGATCGTTTCATGAATCGTTAATATTCTTGCACATGACGCACTGCGAGAGTCCTTTTGGTGTGGGGATCTCCGCTAAAACAAAGGTGTAAGAAGGAACACAAAAACCGCCAAGTATCCTTGGCACATGTCGGATTCTAATGTTCGGCTGGGTTTCGCATATGCTACTGGGCAAAGTGCTCAAATATGTGTATACTTAAGGCTGGCCATCATTTAACTTGCAGATAATTGTCAGCAACAACAGGGCTGGCCCGTTTTTAAAGACCACTGAAATATTCGTTATCAAGCGTTTGGTTGTTTCGGCCTCTATGCTTAACTTATGAAGCAATAAAAACAGTTATTTATCCATCAGTGACTGGGAATCATTGCAAAATGATTTTATAATTTAGTTGAATGGAGTGATGAGTGGACTAAGTTGTTCACAGACAAATGCTCGTTATGCTCGGTGACAAGAAACCGCGAACCAATTACTTATTATTATACCATAGGAACTAAAACCTTGATAAGAGTTGACGCTCAGCGTGACCTTGATGTTCTTATTACTTGTGATGCTCATTTTAATGAACACATTTATGGTCAGGTTAATAGAGCTAAAGATCCTAGGATTAGGGTCCTTTTCGAGTAAATAAAATTAGATTAAATTTGGTAAAAACCAAACTGTGTAAGGGAAAAATTTTCAATATAATTCTTTATTTGCGGAACATCTTACCTGAGATACTTATAACTGAATACTCAAGCCTCTATTGCTTCAAAAAAACGTTGCAGAGATTTTTGCTAGAATAAGATTAGGAACTTTGATCCTGATCGCCCACATGTTACCTGGGGAATCTTAATGTTGTCTGTGTTGTGTTCCGCAAGGATCGGTCTTAGGACCATTATGTTGTTGTTGTACATAATTGATATCTATAACTCTTCTGACAAATTAAGTTATTTATCTGCTGATGACATTAATCTACTTAATGCTGATAACAACTTGATATTTAGATTTCATAGAATAAGAACCTGTTTAAAATTTGAGGCTAAAGAGGTTGTTGTATAAAGAGGGGCCAATCTGGAAAACTTCAGACTAACGGGTTCTTACTGGCGAGTTTTTACTGTATTTAAGTATTATGGGTGTTCTTGAAAGCTTGAAGTTTTACTCTTTGCCTAACTGCTTATCCATTTTTACTAAATGCGTCAAGATTTGGTTATACTCATTACGCATAAACCGCGAGAAATAATGCGTACGACAGCTAGTTTTCTCAGGGAACCTTCATGATACTATTAAGGATATTATTATTATTATCATCCTTATCTATCCACTGTACGTGTTTCTCATTTCTAAGGATTTCTAAATGATGGCAGATTTGCCGCAAGATTTGTATTTCTCGTATGACCATAATTGTACGCTCAGCTCTACTTCTTTGTTTAACAAACGCATTCAAAATTTCCTCATTCTGTTATATAAGAGTTTGTTTTTCACTCATTTTCCTACTTATATGAAGAATATGTTTTCACTCCGGTCCTCTTCCTATGATCTTCGTGGCAACTACATTCTTTCACTAAGTAAACCTAAAACAACTACCTATGGTCTTAACTCCTTTTCTTACTTTTCAGCTAAGCAGTGGAATGCACTGCCGGACTTTTTTCGTACCAGTTTTTTTGCAGACTTTAAGACTAAAATACAGGATGTTACCTTCATGTAGATTCTTTTTGCCTGACATACTTAAACTTAAAATTGTGAATTGTAAATGATATTTTCTTTCCTTGCATTTAATGTATATATATATTTTCTATATAGTTTTTATGTAGTGTCAGCTCGAAGATATTAGCTTATTAGCTACCCTAAAATTCGAGTTTAAATAAAGTTTTATGTTATGTTATGTTATGTTATGTACGCGCGCTCTGATTGGCTATTTTCTTGTAATGACCGGACATCACCTTCTTGTACTGACCGGGTGTTTTTAGTTAGGTGTCCAAGGCATGTACAATCTGTGTTTAACTTGATAGTGGACATCCTTATGGCCATCCTTGTTATGATCAACTGACAGCTGTCAAAAAGGGTATCCGCTGACTAGTGTCACCTGACTGTATCGAGGGCTCAAGTGCACAATTAATGCATGTGACGTGTTTTCTTAAGTTATCCGCTGACCAGATGTTGCTTTTAATTGATCGCAGGTTCAGGTCTATGATGAAAAGGCCATAAAAAAAGACTTATTAACCTCGTCCGTTCGGTCATCACGGGGAAATCTCAGACCGAGACTTTGATGTATTGACGGAGAGATAGCAAGGTCAATGCATCACTAAATTAAGGCCCGAGGTCTGATATTTCCCTGTAATGACCTCAATCTCGGTTAATAAGCAGTATGTAAGTTCCTGGTTTGCACTAATACTTTAGCGAAGGTCTGGGCGACGTCAGGAATTGTCTGTGAAAGAAAAAAAGGATTTCGGGCACGCGCTTAAATCCCCCCCCCGGGGGGGGGGGGGGGGGGTCAAATCCCCTTCCCTATGGAACGCCGTCTATAATTCAGTACTATCACAGGAATTAGGCCGTAAAGATCCACATTTACCAGTCTGTGGAGTTTAAATGCAAACCATTTCATACTCATATTCTGCATATTCTCTGGTTATATTACCCTGTTGTATCAGTTGTAGAACACGCAGTTTTCCAACTCAACCCCCATCCTCCGGGAGGAGGAAGCCTCCGTAATCGATTACGTATGTCTGACTATCAAACCCGAGGCTGACGGTGCGCTTATTTTTCATTTTTACTACACTGGACTAGTTTTGAACTATCAAAATCCATACTCCCCTGCAAGGATGAAGAGAAAAAAAAACAAAAGAAATCAATCAAAATTTCATTTCTTTTGTTTTATCAGCCGTAAGTCTCCGAGCCAAGCTAATAATTCGCTACTGACTTGCTACAACTAGGTTAAGAAATCAAACAGTCTGGTTTCCGTTCAAAATGGCAATGAGATAGCTAAAAACCCAATGCCAGTGAAAAATAATAGAACCTCTTAACTATTCCATTATGATAAAAAAAAGTTTGAGAACTTTAAATATGTATTGATGCAGCAAAATCGATAGACACAAGGATTTATTGAGAGTTTTTGAGAGCGCCGCATGTCATATGCATGTATTGGCTATCTAGTGCAACTTCAAGGTGGTTATATGTGAGACGCCTAATACTTCAATTATTTCATTATTCTCAAGACCACTTAAATTGCCCTCTTTAGATTGGTTATCTGCTACATTAATAAAGCAACGATGCTGGAGATATTTGAGCTAATAACAGATAGTCAAAACAGGTGATCCCAAGAGCCATAATGGGTGATCCTTTTTCTTTTAATCAAAGTCTTGTGTAAATAGTACATAACGGGTAAGAAAATTGATCTCAGAGCCATGGATGTTCTCTCCAGCTTAAACTTTACTCTTTTCTTGACTGCTATTCCATTTTACATCACTGGATTCGTCGGTAATGTGTTGGTCATCCGCATTGTGCATAAAACACGAGAAATGCACACGACAACCAATTATCTTTTAGCAAACCTTGCTGTTAGCGATGTTATTACCATCTTTATCTATCCACTGTACGTGTCTTCCTATTTGTACGGATATCTAAATGATGGATTTGCCGCGATATTTGCATGTAAGTTCTTGGTTCTCACTCAAATTTCGGCTATGGTCTCGGCATTAACTCTGACAGTGTTGGCAATAGAAAGGTATCACGCGATACTGAAACCCTTCAGAAGAGATTTATTGTTGAATAATGGCAACATTAAGCGCGCTATCGCTTTTGTCTGGGTCTTAAGCATCGTATTTACTTTCCCAGAATTTTTCTTACAGGAATGGAGTCAAAAAGAGTCTGCGTGTAGCGGTCCATGGAGTCTGAATGCGAACCAAGCAAGCAGAGTTTATTTGTATTTTTACTCCGTTGTCTCTACCTATGTTCCTCTCGGAGTGTTTTTGTTCTGTTACGGTTCTTTAATCAAAGGATTATACTTATCCAATACAATCTGTGCCACCGATTCAGATCAAGACAGAGATGACAAAAAGAAACTTGTTGTTACAATCATCATGGCTACTATGGGGTTTGTTGTTGGTTATGGAACGCTTGTTGTATTTTACTGTGTTATGACATTCCATAATGGTGAACGGTTCAAGTCTAACTTACATTACCAACTATTGAGTGTGTTCTCCTTCATGTTTATCTGCAGTTTAAGTTTTAACCCGGTTTTATACGCTTTTCGAAGCACGAACTTCCAAAAGGGCTTCAGAAAAATATTATTCTGTCAGAAAATATCGACACAACACAACGTCATGGACTTGAGATGTTAAGAAACATCAAACGTTTGACAAGAACCGGGTGAATCTGACGGTAATGGGTGCTGTCTATAAAAGTTGATCAGTAAAACTGATTCCTCGCGAAGCTGAGGTGCATAGATCCGTCTCGCGTGAAGCGCGCGGGATGCACGCGCATCGTAGCGACCTGCACACTCAGGTGGCCCATGTATATTCTATGTTTGTTCGTATTTATGTATATACGACTTATTTCTTTATTGCTTCGAACGAACGTCCATGTTTTACAAAGCTTCCCGAGACGGAATAACTATCTCGATTTTTTTTAAATGTGAATGGCAAGTAACCCAGGTTACCATTTGTTTTATTTCACCTCATCATACTGTTGGCAAAGTGAAAGAACCAAGTGTCCGTGGATTGCCACATTTGGTGCCTGGGTACTGGCCCAAAATGGTGCTTGTGTTTACACCTTGAGAACCCAATATGTATCCGTGTATATTATTTACTGATCCCTTTCGCCCTGTCAGACGCCATTTTGAAACGCGAGCTTAGCAGGTAGTACAGAGCAGTGGATCGTCCTGGAACTAGCAACAATGATGCGCACACAGGGACCCGGTGCCCACTTTAGTAGTGCTCGCGTCACGAGGCGATTACTCCTGCTCGCCTACAAGGTCTTTGGCCCAACTTTGGCCCCATTGCCTGAATTCAGGCGTGCCCAGTGAGTACCGTACTGGAGCACCGTGCCTGGGCACCCAGTGTGTACGCTGCGTAAGTCCCTTCTCGAATATTTCGGCTTTATTTGCGGTGCAAGAGGTCATGGGAAGGGCGAAAAACGCCACGCAAGCTTTTAGTTTTGTATGATCACTCCCGCTCCTGCTACGGCGCGACTTGTTGTATATGGGGAGGTTCTGCCCCGAGGTCCAGCCCCTTACCATTTTATATGTCAAGGTACCTCTTTCGTACCTCTTTGCTCTTGTATTGACAAATGGTACCCCTTGCACATACCGTAATTTAGACGGCTTCATCCCTTTTGATTGCTTATTTTACATGTAAGATAGGAATCAATCACTAGACTAGCAAGTTTTTACAGCCATAAAACGCACCAAGATCTGTTCGACCTTGTGGGCCCCTCTCTTTTCGAGTTAAAAAAAATGTTCAAAGCAGGCAGTTCCCATTGTTTACTTTAAGTCTTTTATTATCTTTTACGGTTTAACCTCTAAAGTTTGTGATTTCTAAGTGCGCTTTAGACTAAGCACGCTTAAGATTGATCATATTCAAAATACTATGTAAATTCTTATGTTAGGAAGTAATTGTAATAAACGCGTAGCAAATTATCTGACGTATGCTGGGCTCAGTAACAATTCAAAGCACTCTACTATGGTTCACTATACGGATGTGACTGAGCCGCACCACAGGCAAACCACCCTCTGCAAGTGTAGCCGTTGCTGTTATCGAACTTTTGCACTTCATGGAGGAAATACAGATGAACATTACGGCGGCTTCTATTTTCGCAGAAATACAGATTTGAACGTAAATGTTTCAAAAGGTTCAAACGAAATGTTAACTTTGTTATGTGCCAGGTTTTTACGATGTACCGACCTGTTTAAAACTTTACTTTACGAAATAATCAGTTGATCCGGGTAGTCTGCCTGTGGCTAAAATGCTCAGTTCTCACTTAAAAGAATATAACTAGTTTGTTTCAGTGGCGGATACAGACCTTCAGATAAGGGCGCCTGGTCTCTGAAAAAAAATGTTTTCCGCCCTTCGGGCCTCAGTTTGGGCTAAAAATTGGGGGCGGCGGGGGGGGGGGGGGGGGAGGGGGGCAGCCCCTCTCCTGGATCTGCCACTGTATTTTTACTAACAGAGTAGAAGCAAAGATGACGCCGTGGCGAGAACACTCTGAACTCACCAATAAATGTGACCCGGGTTAAAACCCCGGCGTCCGTCGAAGCCATATGTCGGTTGAGTTTAATTTGTTGTTGGTTCTCTCCCTTGCACCGAGAGGTACTTCTCCGGGTACTTCGTTTTTACCATCGCCTCCAAAACCAACACTTCCAAATTCCAATTCTCGATCTGGAACTCACGGCATGTGTAAACGAGTTCATAAGGACTCCTAAGTACTTCGTGGGTAAACAAATTACAATTCATTTTTTTCATTTTTAGAGTAATAATGAACGGACTTCTCTAACTGAATCTAATTGTTTTCTAATGAATTATTAATGAATAAATAAACTACAGTTCACAACAAAAACGTGTATAGTTATGTGTATAGAAGTGAAACGACAACTTCCACATGACCTGAATGAACACGTAGAAATGACGCTTGAACGTAAAAGAACACTCTAATTTACAAAAACTGATAATATATGGCAAATGTTAAGTATTCACAAAACAACTTCGCGAGACTCAATAAAAGTCATCTTACATTGATCCCATATATTCTTTTTCTACATGCGACAAAGTTGATATTTTTTCACGAATTCCTTTAGGCTCATCTCGTTGCTTTATAGCTCGTTCTTCAAAGAGACAGCCTCGCCGTAGGCTGAAAGTTATAGAATTATGTATTGCAACAATAAAGAAGAGACATTGCTAATACGGGCAGAGTCAAGCATGGACGGGAAATACGGTCGCACGTTAGGCAATAGAGCATTACAATGTTGCGGCATTGTTCCAATACTGTTTCAACAGTGTTGCTCTAAAATCGTCGTTGCAATCAGAAGTACCTTTTAAATGATCACTCTACTTATTAAGTAAAAAGTTCTAACTTTTTAAGACTAGGGATAAACCTCCTATCGTGTGTTACTGACAAGAGAAAACGTTTTTTGTTCTCTTCAAGAGAACATTAAATACAGTATATACTGATTATTTCAACGCATTTCAAAAAACATGAAATTCGAGAGTGTTCTTGAATATCGAGGTTTGATATTCTTCGGAGCGAAGGGGTAATGACAGCATTTATTATGTGGCTGAATTCGATAGCGGGCAAGATGAGGAAAATCCTGTGTTTTGATTGGCTACCCAAGCACATCTTGCCTACTCGGAATGTCCCACGTCAGTCCCGCAAGGAAAAATTATCGTTTTCGCCATATAATAAATCTTTTATTGACCAACAGACTTGCTCGGTCAAGATGGCTGGGTATCGACCACCCTCTATTTTACGTTTTTATCGACCTTGCCTTCGTCTCAGAAGAAAAATGAAAGATTTATAACACGACGTTTCAGGGTCCTCATGACTCCATTAACAAGTGAGATGTGAATAATATTACAATCGAAGAAATGGAAGACATGAGACGAAATACTTTTACATACTGGTTAAGTTAACACTTTGGATCGCAGGGAATCGGATTGCACATTTAGTGAAGACATGAAGTTCTTAATTTAAAGCATTTCTTTGACAAGGCAATCAAATTTGCTACCGCATTTAACGAGGACGCTAAACTGCTCAATAAGCCACCGTTCGTCTTGATCCATAAAAACGCAAAAAGAAACTTGGTCAATATCCAGCAATTTTGACCGAACAAGCTTGATCAATAACGCATATATGCTACACCGATTTGGTTTATGAAAAAGTCTATATTAAACGTCAATAGTTAGAAAGGCATCAAAATGTCTTTGTATGAGCAGCTTAAGCATCCTATTTGGCGTCAGTACATTGCTCTTCAGAGGTGCATTGGTCATGGGACTTGTCAACCGACCTGACGTCAGCCATTCTTGTATACTGGCACGCTCGTAAGTATAACCATCTATTAAAAAATATATATATTAAGTAAATACAGAAATAGATTTTTCAATCTTCATGTTTCGCGCTTGTCATATAGTTTTATATCTTCGGAGACCCAGGGGCAGTTAGTCGGGTCGATAAAATGTTCGTGGTGAAAGTTTTCTGTAAGATCGAGACGAGCGATCTTACAGAAAACTTTCACCACGAACATTTTATCGACCCGACTAACTGCCCCTGGTTCTCCGAGGATGATAGTTTTAGAGAGTTTCTTAGTGAAGAGAGATAGCAGTTCGCTGGCACGGCTTCAAAAGAGGCGCAGTGACACTGGAACAAAATCTCCCCTGCATTATGTAGAGTCGCAAGAGTCCGCTTAATTAACCACCAGATAAAAAGTGCGTGGACAGGCGTTTCCCTCGATTATTTAGCACTTATTCTTAGAGGAATGCCTGGGGCCAAGTTAACAAAACTAAATAACTTTTACAAGTGTAATTTACAAGTGTAGCCATTTTTTTAGGGTATGAAAACAATAGCCACACTTGTAAACGTTTTATCAAATTGGTCCCTGTACCACTTCGCCAAACAAAGAAATCGGCTTCACTTTACAACTAGCTAGAACGAAGTCTCTAAGAAATAGTTTTTGTCATCGCGACTGTGCAATATCTATTAAAGCAAATTTATTTTCCTACTGCAACTTGTCATAAGCATTCCAAGCTTTTAAAAGATTTGAATTTTCAGGATCAGTTTTGAAGTCATTTTAACGGCATATTATGTATAAAGACGGATTCTAATGATAGCAGTGACGATTTTAAAGAAAAGAAAAGCTCTTAGAGTAAGATAGTAACCAGTAAAATCAGTTACTACTTTCGTTAACTTGCCTACTACTCTACTGATGTCAGATACGTAAAGCACTGCCTATTTTTTTTTCCCCGCAAACGGAACGGAGGATCACGTGACCTGCATTTCCCGCATTTGCCGTTTGCCGGCCGCCGTTTCAACGCGAGAAGGACATTTTTCACGTTTTTTAGTGGAGGAAACGCGAACACGTGAGTATAAAAGAGTTTCAAATTTGAGCGAAAAAAGATGACAACTTCTCTGTTCTGTACCTTTTTGTCCACTCACAGTGAATGGCCGCCGAGAACATTTGCCATGAAACATAGGTAAGCTTATTTTACTTAGTTTAAAAGAAAAATTTAGAATTAAAGAAACATTTGGTCAATACCTGGTTAAATTTTCGGATATTTTAGACAATTTCCAGTTCTATTTATTTTTCCAAGTTTCCAGTTCTGCCGTGTCGACGGACAAATTACAAAGGAAGGAGCGGCAAACGAAAAAAGGCTAGCCAACATGACGTGTTCGCCGTTAGCGTGGTGCTTTATAATCTAACCACGGATCTAACTAGGCCGAGATGATTTCTTAAATGATCCTCTGTGTAAAGGAAGTAAATTATTTGTTAGTTATGCAATAACAAGAGTGAATTATGCTTACCTGCAGCAATAACTGGATCAGACATAACTTCTCTTGTTATAGGACATAAGAATTCATCAGGAAAGTCTTCTTCCAATTCTTGTTTCTTGATATCCTTTATTGTCCGTAATATCTTATTACGGTGGCCTACTGGACCTGAAAATCAACCGTTATGACCTCTTAGGTTTGACTTAGGGATTGCACAATTATAATTTATGAAGATCCCTTGCCCATAACTAGTATAAAAACTCTTTAGGTAGCCTGTGTACACCCTCCCCAGTCCCCTAAATGGAGGCAGCTATAAAGACAAAAGCATGCTTCTGACACAGACTATCTTTCTGCAGTGAAATAAATACGTTGTGGCTGGCGAGCACCCCACGCATGATTTAAATTCATGATGCGAGAAATTTCTAAAGAACGAGTGAGCACAGTGAACGAGTGAATTCAAAATTGTACAAGCGAACGAAGGATTTGTTTGTAAATTGAGTAATGAAAAGTTTCGTAATGCGGACTACAATTGTTCATACGATGATTAGAATGATGATGATGACGATTGGACAATTCACATGTTTTCTGGTCTCCAACGTAGCATTTTATTATCGACGGTTTTGCTTTAAGTTCATCTCAGGAGTTAAATAAAACCTTACTGATCAAAAACAACGGCAAGAAAATGCGCCTTCAACCACCCTGCATTAGTATCATTGGACTATGACACATTTTATGTTTTGCAACAGATTGCAAATTCACACAGAGAAACTGTCGGTTCAATGTTCAAACGTAGAGTGCAGTGGAAGACAAAGAGGTACATATATACATGTAGTTTGAATATTTCCTTATCGTGGGATTCTGGGATATGCAGGATGAAAAGACCTTTTTAGCTTGAATGTTTTGTTTCCCATTTCAGACCACCTGATGGTACCCCAGAGAACTGTTTCTTTCAAATGTGGTCTTATGCACGCGTATCCACGTGCATCTGTATGCATAATCTATGAAAAGACAAAAGGTAAATTCCCCGGAGAACATAGAGTGATACGAATTGGGAAACAAAACATACAAGATAAAAAGGTCTATTCCCTGACACGGCCTGACATCTGGATTACTTCAACTGACCATAGAACAATAGGGCGTCATTTTACTACAACTACCAGAATCCTTGAGTTTGTTGTTTTCTTGTGCAAATTAAGGCTATTGTTCTTTAATCCTCAGCGGGATTGACAAATTTAAATAACAAAGCAAAACCGAAATGAATTCTGGTAGTTGTAGTCAAATATCGTCATCGTACAATTGTCCTATTGAGTACAATTAACAAGGTTAAGGATTACAAAAAGGCATCCACGTGATCTAGATAGATAGATAGAAACAAAACGTTATTAATGTGTCAGAGCCTTATAGCTTTGGAACAAACCCACACTAATACAATGTATATGTAACGAGAATCTAAAATGAGTGATACTCGCAATAAGACTGAGGAGAACAGACCATTTTCGATATATTAAAATTCATACTTGGCTGCGAGACTTGGAGGAATACATGTAAAACAAGAGAAATGTATTATTGATTGCTGAGCCTCAAGATGATTTCTTTTGTTTTACTCACTCAAGCCTCGCAGCTAAGTATGGATTTTAATATATTGGAATTGGTCTATTGTAAAATTTAAATGATTATGATGAGCAGAGAGAACAGCCCTTACATCCAGCATCTATCATTGAGCTTACATCAACAGAGCACAACACAGTATTAATACTCACCAATACCAAGATCTGAAGCAAGCGTTTCACTTGTCATATTAAACAGCTCTTGTCCATCAATGGCATTTTGACGGAACGTTTCACAGTACAGTTCAAGTTCCAAAGAAATAAGCCAGCTGCACACTTCATCTGTGCTCCATGTGACAAGTTTCTTTCTCTTATTTTCCTGTGACTGACAGAAAACAAGTAACAGACGTAAAATGTCGTTAGATCACAGGCGTCCCAAGCTCACGTTACGAGTGAGGAATGTACAGCTAAAAATCTACCGCTGTGGCTAGAGTCAGACATACTTCTGCCGAAAATGGTTTCCTAATTGTTCAATACAGGTTTCTGTTGCTTGTTTAAGCATAAATACCATTACCCCTACCTGGTTTTCCCGTGTTTCTGTTGGTTTATTTTGTTCAATCTCTCTTACACTGACTCCACCAGACTGGTCCAGTTCACCTGTTAAAATACAGATTTTTAAAAAAACTGAGTTATATCATCCTGTTTACATTTGGCCTTTGGACCTTTGGATACAGGATTGTGCTCTTTTCACAAAACGTGAAGGATAGCTAACGAGTTTTCAAAAGAGACAAGTATCCAAAACAGGCAATGTATATTTTGTAATTCCACTCACGTGCACCCCTTCAACTGTTTTTATACAGTTCTTTAAAAGACACATTAGAAAATGAAATACCATTTTCTGTAAGACAGATCTTCCATAGCTTGAGTGTTCTGTCATTCGATCCAGTGGCTAGCCAGTTACCATCCACAGAGAAACTACAGCATGTAACATATCTGAAAAATTGACACTTACTCATTAATTTGAAAAAAAAAAAACTGTAAAGCAGACTTTATTTTGAGTTGAAGTTTGAAAGAATTGAAGAAAATAGGAAGGAATGTCTTTGGAAACTGAGAGTTATAGTCTGTCAACCTCAACAAACTGCTTGAGCGCATCTACACCAAGATTCAAACAAAAAAAAAAAACAAGAAGACGATTTGAGTTCGACATTTTCAAAGTTTTGAAAACAGCTTTGGACAGGCATTTGAAAGAGAAAGGATGTACCTGTTCTGTAACAAGGGACAGGCAATTCAGCTCCTTGAAGCAAATTTTGACGGTGTAGCCAAACAACTACAAATGTACATCTAGTAAGCCACAGAAAGTGTCCAAACAAAGCCGGGCAGGTAATCGTTTCAAGTATATCATTTGAAAGTTTTCAGACGACTTTTATTGTTCAATTTGGAATTTACACTGGGAGGTGTGTTTTTCAAAAAGCTCAAATTGCATTTGCCCAAATGTTCACACTTTTTGAAAAACACACTTATAAATACAAATTAATTCCACATTCTTGGCCAATCACAAAATATTATCAGTGGTAGACTTTGTCAAGGTTGTAATATGAAGAAATCTTAAGGGGGCCCAACATAAAAGATCAGTGCAGTGCTAAGGTTTCCGTGTCACTCAAGGCAACCACAGGGTGACTAATGTTAACCCAATACCTTGTATGTCCCTCCAGAGTGAGTAATGATACCTCAGCCAACTATAAAACACAAGAAATTTTAGGAATACATCAGAAATTATTTTTATAGATGTAAGATTAGCTTCTTTAGCAACATAAGTCTATCCAGCCTTGTTCATTTCCATTGTTTTGAATTGATTTCCACGCACCACTGCACAAAACATCAATGGAAAAGATTAAAAGTGGTTAGTGGGTAGATGTTAGTGGGTGTGGTAGTGGTAGTGGTAGTGGTAGTAGTCAAATTAAGATGACAGAAAGTATAACCCAATAATTAGATAACAGAGACACTGTTTCATGGCTTATGCAGCTTTCATCATATACATGTAGTTGTAGCAATGCAGCTAGTGCAGATACCACTGCACATTATAAAGTCAAACAAAAATATATAGGTATCTTCAGGACCGACTGAAGTGTCTTGAATAAACTGACATCGGCATCGTAGTGGTATACATGATAATAGGTTCAACAGTATTAAAGCACGTTTTAGTTGTACATGTACTTACAGGATCCCAAAGGATAATTAATTTGTCTCCACCCCTGTCAAATTAAGCCATAAAAATATGTGATTATAACAACAGCTGTTATTTATATACTGTAGTATCATTTTCCAAAGACAATGAAAACACAAGACTTAAGAATTTCTAAGAACTTGAAAAACAAAATACGTAAAACCAGCTTGTCCTTTGAGCAAGCAGCTCTCACATTTTGCTTGCTGAATTTGGTGGAGGATTATATGCTTGAGCCCTTGTCCATTGGGCAAGGAAGCTTTAGAAGTTATAAAAAAATATATTTGTCCAGGACAGGATGTTATTTGAGCACTGTTCCTGGGATGCTATGGCAATTTCCCTTCTCTCTTTTTCACTCTGACAGAATCAGTAGGAAAAAAGCTGCCTTACACTGGATATCATGACATACATGTAGACCAATGTTTAAACCAACAGCCATCTGGTTTAGAAGTAGACAACAGTAAAACATGATCACTTTTTGCACCATGCAAAATGCCAGCATGAAATTTTAACATTAAGTACATGAATCTCCTGTGCTCATCTTACTCTCTCTTTTCAGCTTCACTCCTACCCTTTTGTTTCAGGAATGCTTACAGTAAAGGCCAACGCAAAACAGGCTATTTTACAGTTTAACGGATCCAAAACCTGCAACCACTAATTGCCATGCCTATACTCACTGTCAAGTGTAATCATGTGATCTGCCACCATTTGCCTACTCACCCCGAAGCTAGTATCTTTCCATTTGGCGACATGGCAACCCCATAAACAGGACCTTGGTGACCACTTAATGAACAGCGTTTGCGGATATGGCACTCTTCCGAAAATGCTGAAATCAAATTGGAAGAGCCAGAGTTCAAAATGCACATTTGGCTCACTGTAAGACTGCCAATCTAATGCATTATATTATTTTCTTTTTTAATGCATTATCTCTATCCACTGATTTATAACTGTAATAATACAGTGAAAGCCCTCCTTACGGCCACCTCGGTGATACAGTCACCTTGTTATTGCGGTCACTTTTTTTACCACCTGGCAAAATAGCCATACATTTTCTTGTAAAAAAAACCTGGTTAATATGGTCACCCGTTAATACGGCCAAATTTTTTTGGCCCATTGGTGACCGTATCAACAGGGTTCCACTATAATTCCTATATTTAGAAGAATAGGATGCAATTGAATGACAAGACTATGAAACAAACACTTAAAGAAAAAACAAAACATGTTTGCATGGGTTTCCCCAATGTTCCAGATTTTAGACCTTCAGGACTTGAAACAACTTTTACTAAGGCTAAGTGAAGTCATCAGGTCAAAAACATTCTTTATTGGACACTATCCTTTTTCATTGTCTGTCTTTGAATAAAAATACCAAGTAACACTGAAACAACTAAACAAACTACTGGTAAATACAAAAAAGCTTCATGTAGGGATTGTGAAATAAGACTGATGGTGCTTTATGAACTAGCAAACAGAAACATTGTACATCACTAAGGGAACAAGACTATTATCATACTGAAAATTACTTTATTACAATGCAGCGTGCAAAGAAAGTAGTGCCCGATAGCCCGGGGCTAGTGGATTTTGCTATCGGGCTAGTGAATTCTGTTATAAACTTGCCCAACGGGCAAGTGAAGGTTTTCAAGGAATTCAAATTACAGAAGAACCGTGAAATCAATCTGCTTGTCACAACATTTTTGGGGCTAGTTAAAATGATGTTTGGGCTAGTAAATGTTAGCTTCAGCTTGCCTGAATGGCAAGCTGTAAAAATGACTTTCTTTTGACCAGCAATCCACAAATTTGACCAGTCAATAAAGAAAGTGAGGATCATTATACATTTCTGGCAAACTGCCCTCCTACCCCTCCCCTGAGCCAACTTTTACACTTACTTCTCACTTAGGGAAAAATGTTGGCTTAAGGGAGGGGTAGGTGGACAGTTTCCCAGATACATAATAATGATCCGTAAGGGCTAGTGCCTGGTGGCCCTTGGTGCCAGTTTTACTCTTGCTCATTGGCGACTAGAAAATCTTGGTCTTTTTCATAGAAATCCTATGCTGGGCACCTTGGATTTCACAGGTTCAGAGCACTGGTCTCTCATTAGAACACAGCCTTGAAAGTTCTTGTCTGTTGACTTCAAGCCATGCAACTTGCATTATACAATCCTTGACTGTAGAACTATCAACCAACAATAGAGTATCTTCAAATTTGTCGAATAACTTAAGATATCACCTGCTGCTACTCATTGACATCACAGTAATGCAAGAAAATACAAGATCCAGCTAAATACCTGAGGCAGTAAAGATGTCCCAAAGCTTGACAAGGTTGTCATTTCCACCAGAGGCAAGTAAGAAATTTGGTGCACTGCCACTTGTGTCATGGTATGATGGACCTGCCACAGTACGGGTAAAATTGTACACAGAATGTTAAGGATTTGCATGCTTCAATAATAATAATATTTTTTGCTGTCTTATCTATTTCAGCACCTTCTCCAAGTTTAAACTTAGCTTACTTAAGTGCTTTTCCAGATAAGAGATGGGTTTAGGTCAATGACCTGACAAAGAAGGCTTCGTAACCTGACAGATGAAATATAAAATGTTAAGAGCAGGTTGGGTGAATGAAGTCCTGAATAGGACTGTTGTTGTTGACGGTGACTGACATTTCGACAACCTGTGCAGTAGTCATCTTCAGAGTCTCTTTGACTCTGAAGATGATTAACGCACAGGTTATCGAAATGTCAGTCACTGTCAACAACAACAGTCCTATTCAGGACTACGTTCACCCAGATAATCAAACTCAACCTACTTTTGAAATGACTCCTGGGTTCAAACCTTTCACATAAAATGTTAAGTTAAATATAACAAAACAAATTGGCACATGGTCTTAGTGACCCCTTATATGATCTATATGATCCTCACTTGAATAATAATAATAAAGAATTAACTGGAATGCTGCTTAAGTCACCCTTTTCAAGGGAGAATTAAAAGGCCAATGTGCAATTTAAAGTTTTACAATCTAGTAATCAAAAGTACAGCGCTGATAAACTAGTTTCATCAAAAGTTATATTCGTCAATATGCAAAACAACAAAATAAAAGACACCTATTATCTTCAAGGAGAATGTTTACAGAGCCTAGACTGTGCCATGAAAAAGAAAACAGACTTAGAGAAAGTGCTAGAGAAAATGCTAGGAATTTCAGAGGTGTTGCAAGGAAGAAAAGCTGAAACTCCCTTAAAATATAGAAAGAACAGCAAAAATCCCACTTGACCAAAGATAAATTATGCTTTTTGAAGAATATCTGCTACTCATTATCCCTTGAGGTGTTGCGATACAGTGTTTGAGAGACCATACCGATGTTTTTCAATCGTCTTAGAAGTGATTTTGTCCTTGTCGACTGCTACAAACTTTTCACCTTTGATTGACTATGAATTGAAGTTAGTCAAAATGTAGTTTTCAGTAAAATCTATATCACCATGACAACAATAAACAAAAAACTTTGAAATCGATAAAATCCGCATTTTGCGCTAACTAGACCTGCTACTGCAAATCCAACACCAGGAACTTAAAGTGTGGTGTTTAGCAAATAACCTCTGTGAGAAGTAAAAAATTCTGTATGTTTAAATTCAAATAAAATGCAAATATATTTCAAACTTTTCATTTTCAATAGCTGAAATAAAATGTTTAATAAAAAAGTTCTAAATAACGCAAAATAAGTAGCGTCAGAAGGCTTCTTAACATCATATTTTGATGCTAGGAAATTTTGGTGTATTTTCTTTCTTGTGATCCTGAAAACTAACCTGTTTTCTCACCACCTGTCTAAGTGCAACTTTATTCCAAATTTTGACTTTTAGCACTTTTCTGAATATCTCTAAAACAGCTCAACAAAATTCTTTATCAACCTCATCACATAACCTTCATGATATATATATCAATGTCTGAAACTTTCATTTAGATTGACTCACTGTAACACCTTGAAATTTCAAGACGAACCTAGCCTACCAACCGGCCAAAAATCCATGTTACAAACATTCACCGTTTTCATGTTATGCTAATTTTTCCAAATTAATGCCCACCATAAATACCTGCATGTCTAGTACAATTCAATGTGAATATTACCATTGTCTTACATTCAAAATATGCAATTAAATTCATCCTAAAATGTACCAGCCATGCAGGTATGTATGATGGGCATTAGTTTGGAAAAATTAGCATAATGTCAAAACAGTGAATGTTGTAACAAGGTCATTTTTCCAGACTTGTACATTGTATTAGTATTCAAACTAGGTTACCAACATTAGAGCCCTAGCTAAAAGCTAATTAATCCTAATTGGGTGAACATTGGTTTAACCAGAAAACAGTTTTTACCTAAAACTGAATTTAACTTATTTGAATTTTCTTGCAATTCAAATAAACCAACAGTAAGGTGGCTATCTGTACATGGTGGACATAAGCAGGGAGACAGATCAGTAATAGCAAAGAGAGAAAGATGTGCACATGGTACGTTTAAGCTCTAAGAGTGATCAGCATCAAAATTCTCCTTGTACTATGAATGCTTTACAAGACAAATTGGTGATGAGAATAAAGGACATGATTACACAAGATCACAGATACTTCAACAAATTCTCCCTACTACTTCTATAGGAAACGTACATGTATAGGGGCAACAAATGAGAATCTGAATTTTGATGTTACGATTTAAAGGGTTAACTCTCTCAGTGCCAAGATTGACCAACATCAATTTTCTCCTAACAACATCTATACATCATGAAGAGAAAAGGTTATGATTGGTAATAAAATTATCACCAAAGAGAAAATGCTTTGATCTTTTATCAATGTATGGAGACTATGTGGAGAATTTGTATTTTGATATTGGAGATTAAACGGTTAAATTCAAGTGGTCACTCAAAAGAAATACTCGTTATTTTTAAAAAGGAAACTTTATGTATTATTTTAAGGCATTGAAAATTAAGATCATTTCATTTTATTTCCTGTTCAGCAAAAGAGAATGCAACCAGAGGCTTTCACAGGCAAAGGGATTAATGATGTAGTTATTTGAGGAACTACTATCTGTCTCCACCCTACCTCATGATGTCTTACATGTATCTAGGGGCATTCCTTGGCCAGGAAACTAGTTATATTATCTTGATATTACACTATGCCTCTTGGTCTCTTGGTTTAAACAGTCTCCTAATCATAATATTACCAATTACTTATCTTAAAAGAACAAGACAATCAAGACTTTATTTGAACGACCAGGATAAGTTAAGGGTCATGCGCTATTTTTGTTAGAGTAGCAATTCAGAAGCTTACGGTCTGGTTGATGGCCATCACAAGAAAATACAGCTTGAGTCATAAATGGGGACTCCAAATTCAGTGCTGTAGGAAGAATTAAAAAAACCCTTTTTATTTGTTAGTTATTACACGGAAGATGAATGTTCATAATGAAAATGACAAATGAATTGGTCAGGATCAAAGAACACCTTAAGCTACACTACTTGAGCAAATTTATATATATTACGTTACTGTGTTACTATTTATCTGGCTGAACAAACAGCTGTTAGCGGCCAAGATATGGCGAAGTGTTCAAAAACATGGTTTAATAAATTAATGATCCCGTTTACTTTACAAGTGAATGGCCCCAAATACTTCATAATTTTAGTAATGCACATTGTTTAAAAATAAATATGTTACTAAAATATCTCTTATTAGTATATACACACTCAGTGATCTTGGTGATTTAAGCAATCTGATTGGTTCGCTATCTCGGATTATTCAACAATATTCACCTCCTAGCGAGTGGATAATGTGTGAGCTCGGTGTTTTTCCCTTTTTTTAGAGAATGATCTTTTAAAAGTTGACAAAATCCTGGCTTGACCTTTTTTAAGGCAAGAAAAGACTTTTAAAAGGATTCAAAACGACATTTTTCCACTCACTATAGCTACGTTTTGTGCTTGATGGATTGTTTACAACTCCTGTTTATTCACGCAGAAGAGGCCGTCTCCTGAACTCAGCATTTCCTAACAAGAAAATTTGACCCAAAAATCGAAATTTATTTATGACAAAAAAATTACTTTGACAGCAAATGATTGGAGAAAATCTACGTTTTAAGTAAATAGGAAAAACAATGCTACAGGAAGACGACGTCTTACCTCAAGCAACCAAGCCGCCATTTTGGTCAGCACTTTATGCGAAGAATGACACAACATACCCTTTTGGCTATAAACTTGGCGAGTCAACAGAAAACAACAAAGCTCTACTTTTCTTCTCAGGTAGGGAAACAATTTAAACTTTTAACGGTTCCCTTTAAGCCATTACGCTGTTGTGAAGTGATAAACTTGTGAATTGCGATGTTTGAAAAATCTGCAAAGATCTATTTTTAAAGTTTGTGTGATTTGATCCATCAATCAAATAGTACTTTGTAATGGTTTCCTCATATTTTGTTGAGATCACTTTGGGTGTATATACTAAAACAATTTTTCTTTTCAATCTCAGTGAATAGCAGTTTTAGGAATGTTTACCTTGCTGCTTTGCGGCTTGGTATATATTCAGCCACTATTCACCTCGATTGTTAAATTTGCAGATTAATTTGAGCTTCAACATATTTTCCTAGCCATAAACCACACTCAAAAGATTGAGGCATTTTTTATCATTTAAATGAAAACTTCTTCTCACCTCCATGGCATCAAAGTGGCTGTGCTTTCTTTATTGGCAAGAGCTTAACTTTCATTAACTATTGATTTGTGGGTTTCTTGCATCCCACACAAAATAAACATTGTTGTTGTTGTTGTCATTGTTAAACAATAGCCAAGAATGTACAGTGGAACATTGATGTAACTTATCTTTATGCACTCAAATATCCATGTGCAACCACCTCTCGTAAATGATCACCAATCCAAAACACCAATTTTTTTCCATCAAAACTAGATGTTATTTGTTATCTTAAATAACATCAAAGAAATTTCTTATTGGAGCCCAAGAAAATAAATGTTGAATTTCACAAACAATAGACCAAAATTAAATCTTATGCAGGAAATTTTACCTTTGTTTTCACAATTCCAATGAAATTTGCAATTAACTTTCTCGGGCTCCCATAAGAAAATATTGTCTTTAGTGTTTTTACTAATAACTACATATATATATATATATTTTTTTTCTATAGCCCTTGAAAAATATAAACATTGATTTTAATAGCACCATGTATAATACATGTACATGTACTGAAGGTCTATTATACTCTGGTGGTTTGGTGGTTTTAGCCAATTTTGAGTGTCATTTAGCGGTCACAGTTGTATTCATGCGGCAGTTTACGGTTAAGAAATCATTGCGTGGTTGTGGAAAATTGTAACTTTATCATGCGGCTTTCCGATTTTGCATGTTTGGTGGCAGTTTTGTGAACAGAGTATCTAAGCTCAGAAAACTGAGTCGCTTCTTTTTTTCTTGAAACCGGCTTTCTCAAGCTTCTTCTCAAAAACCTGAAGAACATTGCCCTTTTGGACTAGAACAATCGAGCAGGGCAGGAAATGGAAGGTGTAATTAATTTCTGCTGTCTCCTCTCTGGGGAGGTAATTTGACAGAAGGCCAGGCTTCAAAGGGTCAACTGCCACATTTTGGGAAATACTGGCCATCTGACTGGAACAGTGACAATTGAAATCCACTAAATTACCGCTATTAAAAAGTAACCAATCACAGCAGAGCATCGTGCTTTACAAGGTTATGCGTAACCATCCGACCTCATTGCCTGATGAAGACTGCAATGAAACCTCTACTTTGGGACACCACCTAAATAAGGCAGTTTGCAGAATGGTCGACCCCCTGTAATAGACCTACTGTACTTAGGAATAATTAATACAAGGGATAAACAGTGGTTGTTTTTTTAAATGCAAAGTACAAAATAAATGCATATTTCGTTGATCAAGTCATATAATATTACCATATTTATGTTACAGCATCACAAAATAGTATATCATGGAATCAGAAACTATTAGGAGGAGGTTTACATCTTTAAATCATACATTTTAAACATAAGTTTGGGTTGGGTAACTAATTTCTTCATTTATATGGCATATTTTTTCTTCCCTTAAGTAATTAAGTTTAAAAACAACACAGTGCACCTGTTTAGAAGAGAAATTAACAAGCCCATTATTGATATTATTTTACTTCATTGATATTAAAATTTAAAATACTGCAGATAAACAAAACTAGAGTTAAGTTTTTGTTTAAAACGGATCATTTTCCCAGAATATAAAATAATTAAAAGTCACAATATGAAATGCCCATCACGTTCAAACTCTCTGTCAATAGAAAAGTTTTGATATTATCTTCAGAAACATGTGCAAATCATGATGAACATGTACATTATCCTTCATAACAATTCATATGGTTGAAGTTATCAATATAAATACCTTCCCAGCTGTAAGTAGACACCCTTATCCAGCCTTATAGTACGATAAACTAAGACTTAAACACACTTTCAGAAGAAGAACAAATACATAAAAACAAACTGAACGGCACTTACTTGCAGATCCATAAGTTGAAGAAAAGCAGCAGTCTGCAACCCCTAGATCATGTCCTTCGGCATAAAACTTGGTCATTTTACCGGTCTGTGCTTCCCATATACTCAAATCTCCCATGCTCGTACCTGTTATTATATACAAGCTATCTGGCGTAAAACAACAAGTCATAACGCTACTTTCTAGCTTCTCCACACAACGGACTAATGTTTTCGACGAGACATCCCAAATGCAAAAAGATTCATCGGCTGAACCGGTCACGAGAAAGCGTGAATTTGGGGAGAAACGACAAACTCTAACACCACTTTTGTGTCCTTGCAAAACCGCAACCACAGAGCCTGTGTTCACATCCCAAAGATGAACATTACCGTCTGTTGAAGCGGTCGCAAGTAGAGTTCCAAACGGTGAAAATCGGCAAGAATTTACACCATACGAGTGCCCGAGCAAAGGTGAAATCGACAGCTCTGTTCCATTTTCAACGTTCCAAAGTCGCACGCTTTTGTCGCCGGAACTTGAAGCTAAGACTTTGCTGTTTGGTGAAAAACTGCATGATGTTACATCTTTGGAATGTTTCGAGAAAGTATTCACTAACACAGACATTCTAAACCTTTAAACAACCATATTTTACAGTAGCCTTCAATTACACTTTGTTTCGTTCCCATTTGTGATTTGCAAAACAAAATGGGGGTACCATTACGTCACATACTTGAAATACGATTTGCTTTTGCCGAGTATTTCCGAGGTTCCTCCGAAATCAAACGATGATCCTTTTGTGGAGCGAGCTCTGTGGAGTGAGTGGAGCGCTTTGTTATGGATGACGCAATAGTGAGGCTAGCAGGAATTTAAACATAGGAAGAAAAATAGGTGGAAATTGTACTTGAATTAAAAGAGAGCATTCGAAAAACATTTTTTTAATACCTCCAACAACCAGCATGATTTCTGAAGAAGCCTTGGGAGTGCAGTCACAACACTCGCCCCTCCCCTGCCCTATGAGTATCCTGAATAAACCGTGAAACGTGTTTCTCTTCATGCATGGATTCACTGGCTGTGATTGGTTTGATTTGAACACGTGGTTTATTGTTTTCGGCGGGTACAAGGTTCAGCCATGGGAAGTTACAGAGATTAAGAATGTTTTTAGGCGGACTCTAAGAGTATCTTCATGAAATCAAGAAGAAAACGAATTATTATAGTGACTAGGTAACCCTGAGTTCATCATGCGGCTGACAAGAATTTTATTGCAAGACATCGCGAAGCTTATTCAACGGTACAGTCGCTACCAACAGTCTTGTTTGTCCATTGAGCAATTCACTTCTTTTGGTGAGTACTAATTTCGATATCACTGATCAAAGCTGTAATTCTATCCCTTGTAACTTGAACTATTTATTGTCATCCTTTGTAAAGGATCAGAACCAGCAACAAAATATAGTTCTTACTTTGAAACTTACTTTGCAAAGACGTATTTTTAGAGTCTTTTTAGCCGATACGGTTGCTAACTCGATCATGTGTGTGAATGCAAAAGAAGGCTTGAATATGCAAATTGTATCTCTGGAGAAAGAGGTTATATTCGTAAAATAGTTTACTGCGAAGAAAAATCCTGAGTTTTGTTTATATTTTTTCTGTTTTTTTAGTCAATCCGATCATCGGAGTAACTTGAGGCGTTTCTACTCGCCGGCCGCGCGCTTTACCAAAGCGATTTTCGCTGCGTGATCATTCGTTGACGCGAAAAATGTGAATTTCCCGCGCATGAATTTTATTCCATCCTTGTGAGCCCCACAAGCTAAAAAAAAATTATATAATGTACGCTATCTTAATATTTTGCTTGTTGTTACGATTTTTACTGCAAAAACAAGGAGAAAGTTTGGTTTATTTACGATGGCTAGAATTTCTGTTTTTATTGTGACGTAGCAGGCAGCGCCCCCACAACGCCCCCGTGTTCCGTGACAACATTTTGTTATTTCAAACCGCGTCCGTTTTGGAATAGTTTGGAGATCATATGATTGTCACAAGTTTTATGTGAGTCTATTCAGGAAGTGTTCGTCATGTTGAAAATCATGCCATGTATTCATGTAGAACATTTTAGTCATTGGCATCGATTTCTTTTTTGTACAGCCATCATGAGAAACAAATGGTCCAAAGCAAAAACTGTGTATTGTTCAGTAAAGAATTCTAATTAAATTCTTTTTTTGTTTTGGCTTTGGTCTTCTTGGCATGTAAACATTATTAATATTTAAAGCCAAACTTGCATAGTGGTTCTGGCAAAACTTGTGTCTTTGTAACCCTCTGCAAATCTTATTTATCTGATGAATTGAAGGAACTTTCATTTAGCGGTAATTTTGTTACAAATAGTTATGGTGAGTCCTGGGACTATTAAATTTTGTGAAAAATCGTAAGTCCTAGTTAAAAAAAACAACAAATCCGAAATTGAAAACACTTGGGCCTTTATGTAACAAGACAGTTAATCTGAAGACAGACTCCAAACTTTGTTTCTTCACATACTGCAAGTTAAATAATATGGTCCTTCTTTTTTAATAAAATCACTCTTTTAGATCCACAGTCAGCTGATGGTTACAACAATTTTCTATTTATGAAGAATTTGAAAATACCTAGTAAAATTTTCCTTTTATTGATGTGAAGGAAACTTTATTTGTTGTTACTGAGATACCATATTTAAGCTCTAAAGGTGTGATTTTATGCTAAGCATTCTCAGGGTGACAGTTAATGTTATATACTTGATAGGTTTGTTTTTCGTATCAAGAAAAATTAATTGGAGATGAATATTATGCGTGTACGATAATGAAACTGTTGTAGGTGATTAGAAATTGTGAGATCAATATAAGTAGTTGTAGGTATGCTTAGTCATAAACTGGAAATGACAGTTAAGTGACTTAACATTCTCTTAGTCTGGCAAAACCTTTTACTTTAGAACCTGCTGATATCACACAAAGTACAATGCAGATAAAGCAAAGTTTATTTACTGCTTATTGTGGGTAAAACTTTAGTGTTATTTTACGAATGTAGTTAGGTCAAATATAATGTTTAAAGTGATATTTATAGGCACCTCATATACTGTGTTTCCTTGAATAATAGCTGGGGGTGATTATTCGAGGGAAGGCAAATACATGAGGGATATTATTTCAAATATTGCTCTCTGTAAGTTGTGCCCCAAATATTTTGCTTTATTTTCCCATTAAATCAAAAAATAATCATGTCAAATAAACTGAACATGGGCTTTTAAGTATTCCAAGTTTAGTTCCTTGATGAATTTTCAGAGCTTGAATCATCTCTGATCAGTTTTTTTTCTCTGATCTCATTGCACTTCAGCTTGACAGGGGGGGGATAAAAGGAAGAGAAGATGGCGAGAGGGGTGGGGAAGGGGCGATTGTTGGAGGGAGGTGATTATTTTAAGTATTTCTGCAGTCAAAGGGGGGTGATTTTTTAAGGGAGGTGATCAATCGAGGGATGGCTATTATTCCAGGAAATATGGTATGTTTAGCATCTTGAGTCTATTCAAGTTTGATCCTATTCCATACAACAAATTAGCTAGAATTCAAACAAGATATGGCATTTGCCAATCACAATCATTACAGTGCTTTTTTCTTGTCATTTACATGGTACTTTTAAGTAAGGTCTTTCTTTTTAAACTTTCTTTGCAGGCAAGACTGCAAAGCCAGTGGAATCTTTTCAGTTTGGACGACATGAATTACCAGTGCGGCTTGCTCACATCATCCGTGAGATTGATCTGCTTCCCAAGAACCTGCTTAAAATGCCGTCTGTTGAGTTGGTCAGAGGCTGGTAAGAATAGCATGGAATAAAATGCAACTTAACTTCTTACATTGCACATTACAGAACGGCGCCTGTAGATCCGTGTCGCCCGCAAAATCATGGGTCCCATGACTATTTGCGCGCTCACAAAGGAAGCCGACGCATGTCGCATCCTTTGATTCAAGACTCAAGTGTTAGCGCATTGTTTTTGGGATACAAAGGTAATTTAACTTTAGAAAATCAATAGATCGAAGCTTTCACGCTATTCTCTGTTTTATAAGGAAATGCAAACACTCAACCTTGATAAATATTTTTAACGATTCAGGCCAGCAGAATGTATAGAATGCCAGAAAAACAATCAGGAAGTCAAAAGGTTTTGAACAGCGCTAGAAGTTGCTTTCATCAGTATGCTAATCACCTACCTGATCACTTACTTTCCATTGAACTGAAATATGCTGACTTTTTTTACCACTTTTCGATTTGCTTCGTTTCATTTTATATTCTTTTGTGCAAGCTGAGTTCTTTCATGCGACTTTACGCTTTCAAAAGGAAAAAAACTTTGAGGAAACGTTGTGTTTACAACCACGGCAATTCGTATCAATTTTGCTTCACTTACACTTATATGCAAGTTACTGTTCATCTGCCGGATTTCGCTGGAGACAAAAATGTTGATTTTGAATTCCCAGATGCTTGCTTTTTTGGGCACCCTTTTTATTTTGGCTATCAAGATTTTATAGGCTAAGCTTCAGACTTTTCATTCCAACATTTTAATGCGGGAAAGTTATGAGAAATGTTGCAACTGATTAAAGTCACACAACATGCTTTAAGACCGCATAACTTGATCTTTCTGATATCTTTTGTTCTTCTGTTGTCTCCAAAACAATAACGATGTTTCACCAATTTCCACCTACAAATAATAGGAGACATTTGATTGACAAACGTCTGCGTTTACTAGTAACGTGTTTCCACAGGCGCGATTCCATAATGACATCATAATCTTTATTGATTTGAAGTGCCAAGTTGAATTCAGGTAGTTCCTGCCCTGCGATTTACCAGAGGTTATTCTCATGTACTTGGTGTGATGCCTCATGGTTATGACCCATTTGCCCCTGGAAATTTTGTGGTAAAATGCAGTTGGAAGCTAGTTGGGCGATTTCTGGTCACTGTCATGCTATAAAAGATCTACGTAAAACTGCCCCAATCCAATTTATAGGTAAAGCACTTTAATGCAGCCTTCTGTTCCTGATGCAAAATATTAGCTTGCGAAGTTCAGGCATGCACAGAAAGCAAAATTTCAAGATAGTTTTTGGGCTTATAAGTGACACAGCAGTCTTGACTTTTACTTTTCGTTTTCTCTCCTTCCCTCTTTGTCCGCTTTTCTTATCTCTTTTTTTTCTTTTGCTGGGCATTTAGTAGGCTTCATTTTGTGGGAAAAGTTTTAAGGAAAGTTTTTAGGGTCTTAAGATTAGGTGAAAGGAAAGAAGGGGGGAATGGAGCAAGATTTTCATAGAAACTTTCAGGTCAATGTTACAAAGTTTTTTGACTTTTTCTCTGGTGTCCTTGACTGAATTGTGCTCATTTGGTATGGTTGGAAAGATCTCTTCACTCTGCACAAATAAGTGGAAAAAGTTGTTCTTGACCATTAAAACTGATGATCTCACGAGGGGCAGAAGGGACGTGGATCTGGACGGGCAGTTACGGGTGGCTCAAGGGCGTATTGGTTAATGCCTAGAATATAAATTTGGTCACTGTAAAAATTCATGTATAATCTTCACCTTTTTGCTAAAATTTTAGGATTAAAATCAAGATTGTGGCTTATCTATGAGCCAATCTTCTGGCTAGTGCAACACCCTTTCATGTAGATTTATATCTGTTTGCATCTAGGGAATGCATTCAAAGAATTACAACATCCAATTCCTTACCTAAAGTCTGAGTGTAAAACTTTGCTGACCTTAAAAAATGGACTAAAAGTGCAGCTAAATGGATAAAACTTTAAAAAGTGGAAAGAAAAAGACTGATTGGAACCTTTTAAAACAACAAAAGCTGGAAAAATACTGAACCTGATCCTTGTGAAGTATTATGCTAAAAGGCATGTGACCGAAAGTATGGTCAGTGATCTTTTTGGGCAAAGAAGTTGATTTGGAGACAATTCTGTTTTATAATTATTGTGATTTCTAGCTCTTCATCAAGCCTTAATTTTTGTAATTAGAATAGAAGTTGTGTTTCTTGAAAATAATGCTTTTCCTTGATTTGTTTCCATCATCTTCATGTGTAGAAGGGGTGTCCATTTGCATTAATTTTTCCAGAGGGTCATACCAAACTGACAAAACTCAAACTATTCTAACATATACTTACCGCATCTTATGTTATGCTAGCAAACAAAGTATTAATGAATAGAGGTCATAATCATTTAATAATTAGATGTTTTTCTTCAATGGAACTATGAACATCGTTGTTCATCTAGGTGTTCCCTCAGAAATTCCATTGGCCTTCGATGAGGGAGGTATGGATATTTTCTGGCATGATACACCACTAGTGAATTATGCAACCTAAAAGATAGAAGAACAGTATAAACCATTTGCTTGTTTGCTTTGTTGCTTATGCCACTTGATATTATCAGGGCGCAAAGAAAGTTATTTACAACATACCTGAATTTGTGTTTTTTTTCATGAGCATTGATTTTAGTTCTTCTGTTGTTTCAATATTCCCAAAAACTTACTTCCCCGTGCAGGGCTCAAAGTTTAAATCTGAGTTTGGGAGCACTTGTGCTACCAGATGTAAATTTTTAGGTGTACTGCTGAAATTTTAGGTGCACAGTTGAAAATTTTATGAGCACAGTTTACAATGTTAAGAGCATCTATTTCAAAAGAAAAAGTAAAAAGCTTAACAGTGCCACGTATATATGTCATCAAGGACAAATTAAACATACACATATGAAAGGAAAACAATGTAACTTTATTATTTAGAACCTGGTTGTGTTATTCCTACATTACTTTTACTATTATTGCTTGAAGCTATATGTACTGTTTAACATTGTACTAGTGCAAGTACGTAAGGAAGCAGGGAAGCAAATCAATCACACTGGGGGTTTTATGAATGCACAGGTGCAATTACACATGATGAGCATGTTTCAGTCGAGGAGATCAACAATAAAGTATGAAAGACCATAAAGTTAAACCCAAAAATGCCAATGAAAATCTTGTTCCACTACCCACCTACACTACCTTCCATTTAATCCTGTGATCCTAAAAGCTTTCTCAGAATCGTTTTGTAACGAAATGAAGCCTAGGAAATACCCGGTAAAGGAAAGAAATGGGGACCTAAGAAAAGGGATAGAGGAGTGAAGGAGAGGAAGTGGAAGGTGAAAGACGAGTCCAAAAACTATATAGAAATTTTGCTTTCTATGCATGCCCGAACCTCGGAAGCTAATATTTTGCATCTGCAACAGAGGGTTGCATTAAAGTGTTTGACCCGTAAAATGATAAATTGGATTTGGGCCAGTTTTGGCTCTTTGTAGCCAGACAGTGACCAGAAGACTGTTGGTTCAACTAGCTTTTGGCAAAATTCCCAGGGCAAATTGTTTAAAACTCATTGTAAGTTCATGTCATTAACTTGTCTTTCAGGTATGTCCAAAGTTTTAGTGAGCTTATAGAGTTTCAAGATGAAGAAGAAACAGATGAAGTTACAAACAGGTAATTACTTTTCCTTTGAAGTTTGCAGTCTCAGTTGATTTGATCCTAATAATCTGATGAGGCTTGAGTTTTGTAACTCAAATACCATGTGAGTTGCATCAAGCAATAGTTGGTCATCAGAAATTTGTCTTGTAAATGTACAGTATTATTATAATGGGCAAAATTTTATTTGGGTCTGCAACTCAAACGTGGCACTTTTGATAGAAGCTGAAATTTTTTTAACTTTGTTTGTTCTTGTAGTATAAATAATGCTGTAATTTTATTGGGGTAAAAACACACAGAGAACATTGGAAATGATTAGTATCATTTCTTATCAACAGCTAAAAAAAAATGACGTTGGTAAAGAATTCATAATGCCTAGTTCTTGTTTTCTACTGTTGCAGCAACAACAATTTTTGTAAACATAATTATTGGTTCAGCCAATTAAAGTAGTGAGTTTCTTTTTTCATTAAATTCTTAACTTTGCTTTTTCACTGGGAAATTATTGTAGGCTTTGAGTTTTGTTTGTCAAACATCACAAAGCTATGATTGCTTATTCTGCAAAAGTTTTGTACTTAAAGGTCTTGTAAAAATAATTCAGTTGGACTTTTGTACAATGGCTTTGCAACAGGCATTGCCTTCCTTCCTCCTTTGTACACACTGCATTCTTGTGCACCTAAATTTCCCCTTAGCTTTCAAACACTTGGCATGCAGCCCACATGTACCTGTAATTTTCTTATTCCTTCAGATTTACTCAAAGTTTAAAGTACATCAAACAGCGTCATGACAATGTGGTTGAAACCATGGCTCAGGTGAATGAGTAATCATTATTGTATTGTGGCAATAGTAAATTTCAGCTTTTTTATTTGACCTTTAGTTAAATTGAATTTGTTATACTTATTTAGGGAATAATGGAACTGCGTCAGCGTGAAGGAGATGATGCTTTTCATCCTTCAATAGAATACTTTTTAGGTAGGTAATGTTATTAAATATTTTCAAGCATTTTTTACGACATGTCAGTACATTTTTAATTATGACTTTTTCAGTCTTTTAAGTCACCTTGTATACAAAGGGAGACAACAAGGCTCAGTAGTCAGGGCATCAGACTTACAATCCAGGATTTTATTCTCATTCTGACCACTAGCTGAATTTGTTCCAAGTTCAAATCTTTTGTCACACTGTCTTGTCAGTAACAAACTGGTTGCCTACTAGCAATAGGCCTTTTTCAAAAATTTCATAATACTCTTTGTTGTCCCTCCAAAATTTTGCGTAAGAATTGTTTTCAATTTCTCTTTGGACTTACAATAATTGTCCCAAGAGAAGTTGAAAACAATGCTCATCAAAATTTTGGAGAGACAACAAAGAATAATATTATTGTCCCAAGAGAAATTGAAAACAATTCTTATGCAAAATTTTGGAGGGACAACAAAGAGTATTATGGCCTTTTTGAAAAAGGTATAATTATTTTCATGTAACTGATGCTTTTATCCGGTGATAAAAATGTTTATTTGTTTTGAGGTATTCGAGTGGAGCCTTTTAACTAGCTAGACAACTAAGTGCACTTCTGTTATAGATAGGGGATTTACATGTACACTATACATGTTCTTTTTTCTTCTCATTTTTCATGTGTTCTAACGTTTTACATGTGATGAATGCTTTTTCTTTTAACAGATCGCTTTTACATGAATCGTATTAGCATACGAATGTTAATTACTCAACACCGTAAGTATCTATCAATAATTTTTATCAGATGTAAATTGTTGATTTAACTTACCTGTCAGTAAATGCATTTCACAGCCACATAAATCTGGTTGATGTTAAAGTACCCAAAACATGTTGACACAACAGTAATTCAACTACTTATGATTTGTTATGACCAACAACAATCTGGAACTGACACTGAGAGAGTACTCTGACACCAAGCTGCAGAATTTTCTTTTGGAAACAGTGAAGTTTGTCTCCCTCAAGACATATCTCCTTGTTTCTCATGTCTCAGCAGTATTTCCACTTACTATTTTGCTCTCGTGTGGAACATTTGATATCACCCTGAAGACAATTAACAGACTGCAGGCCGTTTACAGTCTGTGAAATTCAGGGGACCTAGCACTGTAGTTTTCTGCAAAAGCTACATTTTTCCTAGTCAGTTAAAGGCAAAAGTAAAGCAGAAGGGGCCATGAGGCCCTGATATGTCTCAGCCCGGGAGTGGCAATTTACTGCACATATATTTAGCAGTGATGTTAAAAGAAAAACTAAACATACTTCACTATTATTCAAGCTACCTTTTTTACTCAACTGCACCTTCAAAAATACCCCATGTCTTTGTTTTACAGAGTAAGTTGAGCTGGTGGTAAGCTTTTGTCAGTGTAATAATAGCCAGCAGTCGGCTCTTATCCAAAGATGCTTGATACTTGCAGTTCTTCAACCCTCTCGAGAGTTTCAACTTGAGAGACGAGTTTTGCATGAGGGTGGCAACTTACTTTTGAGCGGTACTTTAATGTGGAATTGGCAAATGCTAAATAATTTTCCACAAGGGTTTTGTTTCTAAAATAACAGGGTTTTTGTTTTCTTTCTGTTTACCAGTGCTGTTATTTGGACAGGATGCTAGAAGTTCTAAGAGTAATTTTGTTGGTTGTTTTGACCCAAACTGCCATGTTGTGTCTGTTGTTGAAGGTGCTGTACATTAATGTGATCTTTTGTTTATTTATAGGGATAATAATTAAGAATATTCTGAATTGAATAGTCAGAAATGTTCAAAATTCTTGCTGTCGTACTGCCCTGTTATCTTGGGGTCATTAAATCTCAATATCTCAATTTAATCTTTTTTTTATTCACTCATGTACGGTAGAACCTCAACATAACGATGGACCAAGGGTTTGACAAAATATGTTTGCCAAAACAACGTTTCGTTTTATTGAGGTTCTTTTCTATATATTTTACAAGAAATTACTGGGGTAAAAAAATCGTTCATTATACCAAGAACTTTGTTCCATGGAGGTTTGTTTTATTGGGGTTTCACTGTATCTGGAGTAAACAATATGATGTTGATAATTTGATCAAAGGTATCCAAATTCATGTACCAGTGATTATTGCTATACAGTATGCATAATAATGATGCAATAAACACTTTATGACTGGTTCCGAGGGAAACATTGAGATTTGAGTGATTTGGTACATAGCTGGAAATTGTATTAACGTCGTCGTAATGGCGGTTGTCAGTCAACTTTCGCAAGTAACCGTGCGCTGTTACCTTCTTACATCATAGATTTTGCATTGTTGTCTGCTCAGAGATTTTGGTGGGAAATGGGTTCATTGTTGAATTTCATGTGACCTTGAAGTATAACAATAACAAGTATAACAAGTAATCTTATTGCCATTAGAAAATCCACGAGATTAGATTCAATTAACTCATTTTTACTGTTGTTTCGTTTGTTCTCAGATGCTATCAACAATGCTGCTTACCTCTGTGAGCAAAACTACATGGCCTCTCCATCGGTAGAAATTTCCCAAGTGAATGGTACGTTTTTAGATTTCTGGTCCTTTGAGATTCTTCAAAAGTCTAATAGCGCTATCCACCAGATAAATCACTTTCCACAAATGAGAGGAAACTCTCATTGCATTTCATTAAAGGTAGCATTTTACCCTATGAACAACTTAAAGTCTGTCTTTTAAACAACTGGGTCCTGTTTAGATGTCAGATGTTGAAGGTGATCAGAGAAAACCAATGTGGCTAAAACAAACATGAGACCTGGTTAGCCAGCTGTCTCTCATTGGGACTATGCAGTGGTACCCTAATCGCATTGCAGGGGCTAATGGGTCTTTTTACAGTTTTCTCTTGTGGAATATCCTGTCTGCTTGTGCGTCGTTGCCTGTCATGGCTCATACTTGCAAAGTAATTTTTCTGCTGCCTGCTTACTCAACTTGGACTTGCCACAAATTGACCTCTAACATGAGTTTCACAGCAGAAAAGCTGTAAAGCGAGCTGAACGAGCTTTTTAGGTCACAAGGTAGCCGAGCCAGCTAGAAACAAAATCGCGAGAAGTCTTTGTGACGTGAGCGAAATTTGAAATAAGACGAAAGACTTCTTCAAAAGTCTAACATATACTTGAGAACGTAAACAGCAAATCTCCATCACAGTGGTGTGGTCCGGAAGGAAATTTTGTCACATCAATATGACAGCTCTGTTGTCTTTTTAAGATGAAGCATGTGCATAATCGGGACACTGTTCCCCTTAAATCATGACAAAGACATTTCATGATATACAGTTCAAAGAAACTTCGGAGCTCAGTTGCATGATCTATCCTACGTGTATTTTTAGCACAGTTATTGTAATTATTACTAACCACTGTTGTTAACTTGGTGGGCCATTCACCTTGTCCATGTTAGGCAAGGATTAAACGTTTTCTTCTCTAACATCATCTCTAACAATTTTTCCCCGAGTCTATGCACAAAACCTTTCCTTTTTATTTTTTCATGTACCCCCATAATAAACCTTACAAAGTTGCAGTGTACTAATTTTATTATACTTTCTTTGTGCAGCTTATGATCCAAAGAAGCCTGTTCAAGTGGCCTATGTTCCTGGCCATTTGTATCACATGCTCTTTGAATTACTTAAGGTATGTGACTGCCTGTTGAACTTATGGACAGCACTTTTTCTCACTCGAGTTGATCACACTTATGTTTTAACAGGGGTTGCTACATTCTTCTAATTTTTGTCAAGAACTTAACTTTTGTATCTGAGAAAGACATGATGCAAGTCACCAAACAAAGTCTATGCTATGATTATTCACCTTGTCTGTTTATAGCTGGAAAAATTTCTTTGATCAGTTTAGCATCAAGTCTGCATTACATTAACATTTTAATAGTTACTGGAAAATCTTGTAGTCATTGCAGCCTCCATTCCTTTCCCTAAAGACATGTTGACCAGATTGTGTTTTGTCTTTTCTATATAAAAAATGCCACACACAAGTTACTTCGTATAACCACAATAACAACATTATGTTCTGTCTTAAGAATGCCATGCGAGCAGTTGTTGAACAGCATGGGAGCAGTATAGACATTCCTCCTTTGAAAATATTAATAACCAAAGGGAAACAGGATCTAACAATCAAGGTGAGTGGAACATGTGTCAAATACGATCCAAAGTATTATGTCTTTTTCTTTTTGTCAAGTTATACTACTAGCCAATTATTAGGCTTGCAAAGATTGAAAAAATCAGAAAAAATCAAACTCAGACTATCTGTGTTCTGGCAATACTGTCATCACAGGCTTATTTTTGCCAGCCATATTGATGACTTTCCTAATTAATTACATTTCTTTAGATTTCTGACCAGGGCGGTGGAATAGCCAAAAGTGAAATAGATCAAGTGTTTGAGTATCACTATACATCAGCTCCTGAGCCACTGACAACTGGTGCTGCAGCCCCCATGGTGAGAGTTTTTTCCCTTTTATACATGTACATGAAAAATTTGGCTACAATCAGCAAAAAAAATAATTGAGACACTGCCCTGAAGGTCATTTGTGATGTTCCACTAACTTCAAAAGGGCGGGGCTCATATATAGTTCGTTGGAAAAAGTCTTGAACAACAAGTGCTTTTATAAGTGAAACTATTTTTCGTTTTGGTTAAATCTTATTCAGTCTTGCCTATATATTTACAGCACACCAGGAAAAGAGCTTTGTTGCTGGATTATTTAAGGTCTCTATTGATCACACCTATTTGTTAACCTTAAGTCTGGAAAAAGAAACTATTGTTTTGGAAACAAGTCTGGAAAAAGTCTTGAATTTTGGATCCAACAATCTCCACGAACCCTCAAATAGGGAATGAAGCATTCACCCCCTCCATGCCATGTTGTGCTGCTGTCTGAACCTGTAGGAAACAACAAATGCCCAAACTTTACAGAGCTGAGCTCTGGCAGTGCCTAGTGGCCCCTGGCATTCAACTGTTGCTCTTAGGCAACTAGAAAAATCTCTTTTTTCTCATATAAATCACATGCTGGACACCCTAGATTTTACAGGTTAAGAGCACTGGGCTTCCCTCAATTTTCCTTAGAGCACAGCCTTGCTTTGAATGGAGGGTGGTTGGGAGGGGTGTAGATTGTTTTGTTCTCCAAAGTTTCCCCATTAAAGGACAGTGTCTGTAAGTTATCTTACTGCGTAGAGTGGTTGCTAGTCCATACCTGGTTTATCCTCGGTACAAATTAATCATTATAATAAAATGAGATCCAGGCAACGGAGCTTGAACCGTAGCAACTTCCAAACAGTGAATGAAGTCCTCAGTAGTTGCCAGTTCTGTCCGTCAACACAAAATAAACTCACCTCAACAAAATACAGCTGCATACAGTTTGATGTTCCATGTTCCACTCCTGTTTAAAAATAATGAATGTACTCTTTTAAATATGTACTCAAAAGTCTTGTAAATCACACACATAAAGTGTAGCCTATTGCCTACTTAGAAGTAAAAATTAACGATTATTATCTGAATCAGTTTTACACTTGGATTGTATGTTTATTCTCCAGGCTGGTTATGGATATGGTTTGCCATTATCGAGATTGTATGCGAGATACTTTGATGGAGACCTTCAGCTTTATTCCATGGAAGGATTTGGAACTGATGCTGTGATCTGGTTGAAGGTAATTTTTTTCCTGGAACTTCACTGAATGATCCTGCCATAGGATTTCATATCAATACTGAAACATGAGAACAGCATTTCAGTAGGTCTAAGTTCAATGTTAAAAGAATTGAAGTTATTTGAAGTCCTGAATAGGATACTTACTATCTTATTATCCAAAAGGAAGGACGAAACTGGTCCCATTGGGTTAAGATACAATGTGTTATAAAGTAATATTGTCGGTGGAACATTCTTGGCATGTGAACAAGATCTTGACGGCGGCACTGACCCCACCTTCAGGTTTAGATTTTGCTTTTATTCTAAGACTTTAATACAAAGTTTATGCCTTGGCACCCTTGACAGAACAAGATTATGGAGCCGAGGATTGGCATTTTCTGCATTTGAATCTCTGCTCGGCTGAGGCGCTAATGGGGGTTCCCAGTGGTGCCAACAGTCGACCTCCATGCGCTTCCAAACTTTGCGGTCCTGTGCCAAAGTACGAATTTCCTGAGGAAGGGGGGTTTTCTGGATTGATTAGCTTTTCAGCACATTCGTTGAAAAGAATTTTGCGTCCTTTGGGTCTTGGTTTACCATGTGTCGGGTGGTACAAAGCGTATTTAGAGACTTGTCAAAAACTTGGGCATCGTGCTTCATCGTGGGCTCGTACGGCCTCGTGCTTTAATCTGTTTCTTGGTGTTTGGAACTCGTGTAGAAGCACTCACCCTCGTTTGAGCGTATTTTGTCAAAAATGTGAAAGAGTACAACTGTCCACGAATTGAAAAAAAATAGGCATCTTTCACGGAAGTGTTTCTTTCGGCTTCAGAGACATCTTGAAATTCGTTGTTGTTGTTGTTGTCTTGCTATAATTACACAATTATTTGTGAAGCCGTGCTTTTATAATTTTATCTACACCACGTAGTGACAGTAGATTCTTGGTTTTTCTGTCCGGGGTTCTGTGGGGTCATGGATCTTGAATTACTACATTTAATAAATATTTGTTGGATGAAGTTGAGACACGTTTTATCAGCCGAGGCTGAAGCTGAAATAAGGCTGGTAACACTTACCAGGACCTAAATTACCTGTAGGCTGTGAACCAGTGAGAAGACAGATTCTGAGTACTTTGCGATAACCGAGCTTTTAAACAATTTGCATGACAATCATGTCTTTTAGGCATTATCTGAAGAGGCAAGTGAAGTTCTCCCTCTATACAATACAAGAACACCCAAGAACTATGAAGAAGTAAGATTATCTGCTCAGCACTGTCGAGACTGGAGCTCCTCTAAATTCTATGGCCATGGACACAAATTTCTATCAACATATCACGGCAGAATGAGAGCAAGAAGATTGCATCACAGTAGGAAAAGTGACTCTTCATAAAGTGGTCTTGGACACTGTCTCACCTGGCTATTTTACATAATGTTTTCTTATTCAAAATTAAAAGAAACATTTACAAATATATCACAATTTGCAATGGGATTTGGAACACTGCACTGACATACGTTTATTTATTTTGTTACAAGATAAACTACAACCTTTGATTCAACAACCATTGAGTGTTTTTTGACTTGTTGTAAAAAGTATTTGATCATTCGGCACATGCAACGTAATCAGAATTTAGAATTGTAAGATATTTTTATATTTCTTCCTTAAGTGGGCAAACTAATTACAATACAAAATATGAGTTGTACATTTTGATTAGACTTTGATCTGAAATGCTTAATGTACCAAGTAAGGGGGAACCGTTTTTACATGTACAAAAACAATACGATTAATGAAAGGAAGGTAATGCTAACACACAGTGGGTCGTATTTAATCAATTCAATTGCTGTACAGACTGCACACAATGTACATGCTTATTGTAGGTAAATACAACATTGTTCAATAGCTATTTTACATTCCAAGATCTACTTGGAAATAGATCAAGATCGATATAAGTCCCAAGATTGTTTAAGTTGTTGAACAAATAAGCAAGATACAAAAGGTATTTTCTTGACCAAGTATTTATCTCACGTCGAGAAAAGTAATATTGACAGTTGTTGGTAGTGTGGGGTGTCAGTCTTCTTTATGTTGACACGTAGGGAAAAATAATTTTTAACACATGTGCTTATTTTATTGGGCACTTAAAGATCAGGTTAAATGTGATGGAAACGTATATGGTCTTAATGCATTAAGGGGGCCGCTTTAGTTGTTGTGGTGGCCCCCAGTTATTTGTCCACAGAGGAATAACAAATCTAAAACGTTTTATCATTAAAACATGTCACTTGATAAGAAGTATATACTTTTTACTCTTATTTTTCCTTATTTTTGAAAGTTCCACCTGTCACCTTCCTGGGGCACGGAGGACAGCAGTCGTGCACATTTGCGTTGTGAAATATATCAAGAGTTACCAGCCGCTTTTAGCCTGCGTAGGAAGCGTTTCCGTACGGTTTCAACGCAAAGAACGAGGAGCGGCCAAAACCGAAAATCCCGTTCCTCATCGTTCCTCGGTCTTCCTTTGCTCCGAAACCACACGGAAACGCTTGCTACGCAGGCTAGCCACGTTTCGGGAAATGAGCGGAGCCGTACCTTATCTGCCTTATTAGAGAGTTCGCGCTTCACGTATACGGCAAACGGCAGATTCAAGTTGAGAATTTCTCCAAATAGAAAATGAGCGTATGAAAAAAAGCTCAAAACAATTCCTATGGATAAAAAATTGCGTGAAGCTACTAATTTATGCGTAGAGGGGTACAAATTCGCGTTTGCCGTTTGGAGTAAACAGGAAACGTGATGCTTAACCTCTGTATTCTTCTAAAACTCATACTGGAGCGACATGTAATGATAGCAAGTACATGTACAAAACCCTCGAGAGCACGTAACGGGGAAAAAGTCTCACCTGCGCTCAAGTGGTTTTACAAAGGAGAGGACATGTCGCAAGCTCCGACAACCTGAAATGATCAATATAACAAGGACATGATTTGTTTTTGTCTTAACTATTGCATGAACATATACTGGTAGACTTCTGGTCATTGTTTCTCTGATTGGCAATACTGGTATTGTTAAAGGGACAAGTTTCCCAAGTCCAACGTCCCATGGGTATTTATCTTGGAGAGCGTATCTCGCGTTCCACGCCCGCTTTTCGCTTTCTTTCTCCTTATAAAGTTGGGTTTGGTCCCCACAACCTCTACTCCAGGGAAATGAGCTCCGCCAGCTAACCTTCCCAAGTTCCAGGGAATACTCCTTATAATGGCCTATACGGGAAGGCCCCGCCCGAAAGGCGTACCTTGCTTGAGGTATGGTATAGTATAGTATAGTATAGTATAGTATAGTGTAGTGTAGTGTAGTGTAGTGTAGTGTAGTGTAGTGCAGTGCAGTGCAGTGCAGTGCAGTGCAGTGCAGTGCAGTGCAGTGCAGTGCAGTGCAGTGCAGTGCAGTGCAGTGCAGTGCAGTGCAGTGCAGTGCAGTGCAGTGCAGTGCAGTGCAGTGCAGTGCAGTGCAGTGCAGTGCAGTGCAGTGCAGTGCAGTGCAGTGCAGTGCAGTGCAGTGTAGTGTAGTATAGTATAGTATAGTATCATATCTTTACTGCGCCTTACTCTCCAATGGGAGGCATCGGTCTAGTTACAATAAAGGTTTTTTTCAACTAAAACAAATTTAAAAGGAAAGAAATATGAACGGAAACAACAAAATTATATGGCATATACCATTTCGATAATAATTATACTATAATTTAATTACCTAGTCAATTGGATTTTTTACTCGAGAAGTGAAACCTCTACTAAGTGGACACCTTCGGATCCTTCCTAAGTGTCCGCTTAATAGAGGTTTGTAACAATTGCGCGATGTTTGTTGAGGATTAACATTCAACGGTTACTCTGTGCTGTGATAAAGTTCCATGTTGTTAAGGAAGCTACCTTTCATTACCAAATTTAATTTGTTTGTAAGTGCAAAAACATTAACCGACTACAGTACGTATTTTATGGACGTAATCCAATATTGTCAGTTCAGTTCGGTGTCCGCTCACTGTCCGCTTAATAGAGGTTTTTAACAATAGAAATTAGCCAAATACAATTGGGGTCCGCAATAGAGGTTTCACTGTATATGAAAGGGTAGGCTAGGGATTTCACTACTTTGCTCTTTCGCGAAGACAAATTTCAAGAATAACCTCTGGAAGCAAGGTAGCAAAACTAAAGAAAAATATATTCCAAGAATATTTACTGTTTTATAGTAGATTGATCGCGTTAACGTTTGACCTCTGTGGCCGTGTCCTTTGCCTGTCGTGATAAACAATTGCGGAAACAATACAAATGTATTACTACCACGTCGACCAATCAGAGTTCCTGACCAGATTACTGACAGATTTTACGTCATCAGTCAGGAGACCATAACCTAGTCTGCTACACAGCCGTTTTTAGTGTCGTCACGGAACGCTCCTCCCCACTAGTGGGCAGGAGCGTTGCGTGACGACACTAAAAACGGCTGTGTAGCAGACTAACCATAACCCGCAGCGACCAACTCTCATACTAGGCCTATATCACGGCGTTTTTACCGACCAGTTCATTTTTAGACACATTTTAGGCCACTTTTTTCCGAGAAAATAGAATCTCCACCATGTCTATAAGCGTACTCGAAGTATAAGATATCAAAAAGGAAAACTAAACGTTATTAAAAGGTAAAAAATATCATTTTTAGGTCTGTAGGTTTTGCTGACTGGTTTCTAGAATTTAAAATATATTCAAAATAGGCGCCAAACCGTTCTAAAAATAAACTGGTCCGTCAAAACGCCGTGACACAAGCGCATGGACGTCGCTTGCTACGGGTCATGGGCTCCCTCATCAGTATAGGATTTCTGTCGCTGAAACGGGAACGAGTGTTTACGGAGGTAGCCTGCGAGAGCATCCGGGTTTTTTCGGCTCCAGTTTCACCCGTTTACCCGGCCGCTGAAACAAGCCGAAGGAAAAAAAAACCGAATGCTCTTGCAGGCTATTTACGCAGGTTACTAGTTTGCGTATCGGAGAGGGCAGGGAATTCTGTCATTAAGTTCGTAAAAGGGCCCAAAAGGACTGGCAGATGAATTTTATGGCTGTGAACAATCAGAGAAAACGTTTAGTTTTGAGATATATTAGAGTGCATTTTACAGCAGTTAAAGGATGCAAATTTCTAAACGGTAGAGAGGTGTGTCCGTGTAAGAGAGAGTTTACTGTACCAAGATTCAATTTTGGGTAGCAGGTTCGGAGCCACCTTAGATTTTAATTGAGTAATTATCATTATACCCCTAAAAGACCTAAAAAAGCTTCTACGCGTTTAACAGGCCCTTCCACGTTCTTTTTGTTTGTTTGTTTGTTTTTATTTTTATTTTTAACTATTGCCAAAAGTTGAAAAACTACCTGACTAGAACTAATCTCGTTCCCAGAGTCCGCGTTACCCTTGTCCATCAGAAGGTAGACTTTGGGAACGAGATTGGACTGGGACCAGTTAGCTAGTCTGCGTGGCAGGTGCAAAAAGGGGAGGGAAGCGAGGAGAAAAGCGAAAAGGGAAGGGCTATACGGGCTACCAGTTAGCGAAGATCCGTCAACACGGCTGGAAGGACTCCCTTAAAATCAATAAAGTTGCCTAGTTTGAAAGTGATTTGTTGAAATGTAACTAAGATACAGCTCCAAAAATTCTCGGAATTTTACGGTGTGGAACAATATCTTTGCTATCTTTTGACAAACCACCATTAAACCTAGTACGTTTCTTAATTTGAAGGCCCTCTTTCCAGCAGTGTCCATGGTCATGCCCTTGCTATACTGCTCTTTATTAATATCAGCAAAAAAGATGGAAGGACCTATCAGGAAAATATTGCATTTTTTTTGTTTAAACACTATTGTCCTAATTGTCGACGAAAATATAAAGACTTAAATCTTGAGAGAACTTTTAACAGGTGACAACTTTGCCAAAACTTCTTGATTCTATTTTAAGCCTAAAATGAACGTAACTTGTTTTATAATTGGGTGGGTGTCTGTTAAAAAGGCGTCGATGCAGCTTTCCGAAACAAAACAGAGTAAATTATAGTTCAGAACGGCAGAACCGAATCTGTTGATTTCAGGGCCAGTGGAAAGTGCAAATTCAACCCCTTATAGGCTCCACTGCACTCCATAGTCTCAGGTTGGGTACTGACCGGGGTAATGCCAGCTTGGGCAGCCGCGATTTGTGACGTTCTCGAATACGTGCAGAAAAACAAGGAAAAAGACAAGGAGACAAGGAGACAAAGACAAGGAGAAAAAGAGGAAAAAACTACAACAACTGGAAAAGAGTTGAGAAGGCTACTATTTTTTACTTCTTTTTGTTCTCCCCCTCCTCCCCCCCCCCCCCCGCACCGGCGTAATGTTGTTGAACCAAACTTAAGTGCTTGCGCCCGCAGCGGCGCAATCGTTTGGTTATATCCCAACATTGGATAGGGGGAATAGGTGTATTAAGCAAAGGGTAAAACCGTTAAAATGTACTACAGATAAATTGTACAACCTTCCCAGAAATTGGAAAGGAGTAGTAAAAAATGTACAGCAATCTCCAGTGGCTTTGCGCAGGAGCCTACAGGCTCCGGCTTTGCGTGACGTTTTTAAGTGTGTGTTAGAGTAAATACGTGTATACTTGACGGATCCTCAGTCACTACAGTTAAAAGATATTAATGCAGTGGATACCTGGATATATAATGACTCCTGTTTTAGAGCTAATAAAGTCTATTTATAATGTTTGTTTCTGGATAAGCAGTGATTACTTATTCACGTGCAGCGTCGGCGGAGCGAAATAAAGAGTTGGGGAGGGGGGGGGGGTGGCGAAAATAAAATTGGACATTCTATCCCCCCCCCATCACCAATAAGCAATAAAAGGCGGCCTCTATCTTTTTTTGTAAGACGCCGACAACATCTTAGGATTCCAGGCGTTCGGATAGTGGAGTACTGGGAATAGGCTTAAAACGTTTTGGACCGATGCTATCTTAAATGGCGCCGACAACAAAAACTACATAGGATAGCCTTCAATAGGGAGTGGGGGAGGGAGGGGGTGCGGATAAAAAAATGAAATGTCCTAATCCAACCGGCTACGCACCTACGTTGTTTGGATTTAAACAGACGACTCGTTGTTTACTTGAATTTTCCAAAATAGTCCTAATGCTAATGAGTTGACCGTGGAAAAATAAAAGAAAGTTGTTTATTATTGTATAAAAGTGGGGAGGGGGGCTCTGCCCCCCCTCACAATAAAAAGTGTCGGGGACTGAAGCCCTCCCAGCCCTCCCCCCCCCCCCCACCCCTTCCCGCTTCCGCCGCCTATGACGTGTCAGCGTATTCTGTGTACTGCGTTTAGGGTCAAGGGTTTTTTTCTGAAGTGGAAGTTTATTCTGCCCAAAGGAGCAACATATTAACCAAGTTAATCCCATTCCAAAACTTACACCGTTTGTCTGAGAATATTCACCGAAACATATCTCAAATACCCCCCGCTCCCCACCCCGCCTCCCCAAACAAAAGCCTGGCTAAAGCTGCAATTAAGGGAAGCGATCGTTTATTATTTCCCAGAGGGGCAAGAGGTTTTCAGAAAAATGTGATGTACCAAAAATTCCCCCACCCACCTCGAAAAAAAAAAGAAAGAAACAAAATCACACCAGGAGGCTCGAGCCCGTAAGTCTCCTGATCACACGAAAACTGTACTCCCTTGACGGTAATAGTTTGTGAAATGCACCCCCTCCCCCACCGCTCCTAGAACAATTTTTTAAGTAACCCGTTTTACCCTCCCTTTTTTACAGTTCCTTGGATAATGACCCATATAAAGGAACGGGATAGGGATATTTGTATGCATGTTGTGTTTTAATATGTCTACTCTGGCAAAGGTTACTGTTAATCTGCACTCTTCTTCCTCTCTTGTTTTCAGGTAAAATACGATAAGCTTTGCAGATTTAAGACATTTCAATGTGTCTACTTCGTAAATACGGTTTAACAATGTTGCCAATTTTTAGACATTTCTTTCATTTTCCAAAACAAAGGCTCTGTTATCCTCACCAAACTCTTCACCCTCTCCGGGGGCACAAGAAACGCTCTCTTCAAATTTCCCGCCACTTTTTGGGAAAGGACGACAATGTCGATTGGAGACTTCTCAAGGGACTGGAGTATTAGATCCCGTGATCAAAATGGAGGACTTTGATTGGCTTGGTCGCTTGACGGCTGGCATGCGGAGCGAAGGTGCGAAGGTTGGAGAAGGTTTTTTCTGTGGAAGAAGTATTTCTGCACAGCCTTTTTTCCAATTTATTCCCAAATTGTAAGGGAATTGCAACAGGCAGTAAATTTGGAAATGTCTGCATCTGTTTTGTTTACTGCAAACCCTCCATATGGAAGTGACTGGCTGATACAAGGTAACTTCGCTCTTCGCTGAACACAGCTGAGGTGTCTGCATTAGGTCGTCAACTAGGCTGTTTTTCTTACTCAATGCTTCTAAATTCTTCAGAACTTCAGACAGCAGAATAAACTGAGAGGTTAACCAGCCTTGTACAAGTGAAGGCTCGACGCTCATAGGGCGGGTGAGTATAAACGAGCTGAACAGAACATGTAAACAAAAGTAACTAATTAGAAGTGACAGGCCATGTGACAAACTTCGGTGCCTGTTAAGCGTATTTTGGCTAATTCTTTATCTTTTATGTTATTTGTACTATTATTTGTGATCGTTTTAAGGAACGTGAAGTAAAGAAAAAGTATAGTATTGTTGCTGGCCTAAGATAACGATATTCAAAGACAACAGATAACACAGCAGTCACAGCTGAGCACTGTTTCTGTTTCCCTTGAAACGACATGGGGAATTAATTATATATGCACAAGCAATGCACAAGCAGCTGCTACTTGTCTTCAAGCACTGCATACTCATGACGAGCATAAACACCGAATCGACTTGCCAATAAAAATTATTAATTATTTTTTTTTAAATTAAGAAAACAATAACATTGTAGCAGAAATGTTTAAGCTCATATGGTGTGTTGATGCCAATGGATGCATATTGCCGATAGTGGTAAGTCTGTATGGGATAGCATGTAGTTTGTGCAGTAAACTTATGTGCATTGTAACAAGAACTATATTGTGACAACAGGAGGGCAATTTCGGTACACATGCATGCATCTGCTGAATGATAATAGCGTGGGCACATCAAATCTGATGGCGGGAAATAGAAAACTCGTGTAAAGTTACAGTCCTTTTAAAAGTCATTTCGTTGATGCTTTGAATACCATACTTTCCTACAAGAAATGTTCTCCTTGAAAAAAATTGGATATTTTCTAAGCGGGTTTTCAGAAGTAGATTTTTCAGCAGTAGGTTTTCTTGACCTTTTAAAGACTTAAAAGACTCAACACCAAAAATCACTGTTTGTGTTGTACATCTGAGTTTCATGGGCAAAGCAGTGCATTTTTATGGTTTGATTTCCAGACTCATGGTTTGTTTATCAAGTAAGAAATGCATCGTAGCAATGTTTAGCTGCTTTAAGAAGAGTGAAAAAGTTTTACTACGCAAGGTTTATTTATTAGCCTGATGTCTCATGTTAAACTGATTGCGGAAACATGCATTTATATGTGCCGCAAAAACATGAAATCTATGTTTTTTTAACAGTTTTTGGAAAGTTTTCATCAAAAAACATGTAAAAAAGATTATAAAGGTAATGAAGAATGGAAACAGTCTGAGACAGGAAAAAGTACAAGTGATTATGTACCATGTAATTGAGTATTTCATAAGCTCACTTGCAGACAATAAAAATGAACTCCCAAAAAACGAGCAATACTTTTATTTTTGTTTTTGTAGAAGATACAGAGATTTTCCCTAACCTACTATAATTTTTGAAGCTACTCTTGAGTAACAGCTCCGTGTTCCACAATTGTTTTTCTTGTCATTAATTTGTATTTGATGACAGTTGTGATGCGTCCAAAACAAAGAGTGGCCATTACTCCATATTCTAACTGGCGATGTATGTTTGTCTTTAAAGCCTGTCAAAACATAAGACATGAAATATCTTACAAATTGGCATATGAACAAATGTAGTATCCTTTAAAATGGCATCATTTAGGAATACATTGCAAATGCAAAGGATTTATTTTAAAGGTGTGTTAATAACGTTTCATTTCGTGCCATTTCAGGGTTGGGGAGTTGGGCTGGATTGGGCAATTCCAGAAAATATCCATACCCAACCACGGACGGCTTCCATGTTTTATCCCCCCCTTGCCTTCGGAAATTCCAAAATGCGTTACCCCCCAATGCCCTCAGAATTCCATAATCGTGAACCCCCCCCTCCCCTTCAGAATTTCCGTTTTTTTGGAAGTACATTTTCAACTTAGCAACACCTACAGGAACAAACGAACATGACTTTATGCCTCCTCAAGGCTGTGATCTAGCGGCGCCAGGCGACAAGCTTTCAGACTCTAACCTACCGAATTTGGCAATAAAAATAAACACCACTAACGGCAATTTTACTCCTCTTTGTTTTCTTGTGCTGTTTTGACGTTTACAAAGCAAAATAGCTCAAATTCAGACCGTTAAAATCTTTCGGTGGTCAAATATACCGTCGAGGCGTGTTGCGTCCTTTTATACGTCATGTAGTGTGCACGAAAAGTGTTCTAATCTGACAGGCGTTCCTTGGAAGCCAGGGACTGGTGCGATTTTTTTTTACTGTTCATCGGACGGGAGTAACAAGAAACTTGCAAGCAGTAAGATACATATTCCGTTTTTTTTTTCATGTGACAAGAAATTCATCAAGGTTAATGTGAAACCCACGTTTTACTGTTCACTTCTATAACTTATGAGCGTAAACACGTGTCTGATCTATCGATGCTTGTCTTCTGCTTCCGCGGTCATACGTTCGTGGTTTATTTACGAACTACCAAAGTCCACAACAATAGCGTTTTCAAGGAACTCACTCTACACTTTCTACTCCAGAAATCCCACCTGTGGAATTCCACCATGCCTTCGGATTTCCAATCGCAAATACCCCCCATGCCCTCAGAATTCCATAATCGTGAACCCCCCCTCCCCTTCGGAAATCCTAAAAGCCGTCCGTGGTATGGTATGGATATTTTCTGGAATCGCCCATTATGTTTAAAATGCTCAAATGTTATATTAATTTGCATGATGAAATGTAAACAAACAGTGAGCCATCAAAATAAGGTGGAAAAAAACTCAAATCAGAATTCAAACCAATTGCTGTAATTTATTCCTTTGTATAACTAAATAAGACAGTTTTCTTATTTTCAAAACACAATCTTACTGGCATTGGTATATGATTTAAAATTTATAGCTGAAGTTCATGTATTTTATCTCTCCACGAAGACGTGCCAATGAAGAAAGCTGAAGTTACTGCAGAAAGCAATTTTTTTCAGCCTTCATCAAACCACCATTCATTCACAGAAGTGTTCTTAGTTTTGTTGTAGTTCAATTTTTTTTCTGGTTTAATTTTTTTTGAACCAGTTCAAAATTTTAAACTGGTTTTATTTTTTTATACCAGTTTAATTTTTTCAAATACGTCACTTTTTTATTTTACTGAAGGGGAGTTTATTCTTTGTAATCCTTAAATAGTGAATTAAGTGATTAAGATTAAGCACTCGTTTTACTGATTAGGGTTAAGCATTCATTTTACTCATAAGGGTTAAGCAGTCATTTAGGGTCAGGGTTAGGGTTAGGTAAGGTTTGGTACCCAATGCTTTTCCACTCAGTCAAAGAAACAGCACCAGTATTGGTACACAGTAATGGCAGGGTTTGCAAATTTTATTGATGAGTGGAGTCACTGTGACTTCTGCTTCACAAATTTTGGAGTCATTTTGGAATATTTGGAGTCAAGTATCACAACGAAAAAAGCCATTTTCAGACTTTCCAGCACGTGGTCTTGGCATATGTACACTATCGTGATGGATACACGAAGTAGCTGTGGCGGTCTGCTGACCTGGAAAGCTCAAATCCATGATGGCGGTCATCGAGTAAACTTTGATCATAATTTACCCTATTCCTGTTTTGTCGTGCAGTATAATTCTTTAATTTTAATGATTTAATTAAGGTTTACAACGTTTACAGTTAACGTAAATTGTATTTGTTGCGAAAAAGGTAAGGGCAAAACTGTTACCGAAAATTTCTGGAGTCGAAGTGGCTCACTGTTTGTTACCGAAAATTTCTGGAGTTGAAGTGACTCCCTCCGTAACCTCTGTGGAAATTTGGCGTATTTGCGAACCCTGCAGTAATGGCTTTTTTACTTCTTGAACCTCGGTAATAAGTACTACTTGACAAATTATGTAAATACACTACATAGCTTTCTTGCACGCTGCAGAAAATGTCAGCTCAGTAGTGTAATCAAGTTCAATGTTCTGAGAAGTAGCTGTGCAAGGATATAATCGGGTGGGTGAAATTAATGTGTTTATTCTACCAAATTTGGTCACAACACATGCATAGGTGTTTACAATTTCTTCAACTTTTCCCAGAAGAAGATTGGAATGCAGAGGTGATGTCTTGTCAACAGGGTCAATTTTTATAGAGACAATAGGGCCATATATACGAGGAAAAATAAGACGCATCTTAAATAAAACGTGAACTGTACCATTTATACGAGCATGTCTTATCTAATAAGACGCGTCTTAGCTAAGCCGCATCTTATTTTAAACGAAATGTGCCGTTTATACGGAAAGTTCACGTCTTATTTTTCCTCGTATAAATGGCCCTAATGTCTCCAACTTTAAATTTTCTAGATTGGTTTTTTTTTTGGCCTTGGGTTACCCAGGGTTTTCAACAGTTTTTGAAGTAGGAGTTGCGTTTATTTGAGTAGGAGTTGCAAGGCCCGGATGGCCTTGCTCTCTAGGGGGGTGTGGGGGCATGCCCCCCCAGGAAATTTTGAATTTCTAGACTCTTGGAGACGCATTTTCCCGCATTTTGAGACGCAGAACTAGCAAATTTTAGATATCAAAAATACTGATAAATTTTGATGCTTTTAGTAACTTTAACCACAATATTAGGGTACGGTTTAACCACAATCAGGGTTTTTATGTGGCATATTGTTGTAAGTTAATATTTTTAATGTTAAGATTTGGATTTTAAGGCTTTAGTATGTTAGTCATTGTATAGGAATTTATTGTACCTGATGATTTTTACCGTGTATAAATAATGATTAAAGATTAGATTAAAGATTAAAGATTAGTACATAATTTGGGTTGAAAAAAGTAAAAGTGATTAAGAAACAGCAAAGTTAATTGAATTTTCAATAACCAACAAAAGCTACTTGTGTACTTTGTTCATGTAGACCCATGTACTTGGATAGCTGTTTGTCCAGTCTAGACCGAAGCATTTTTTCTGGGCCTTCTCTTGATGCCTAGAAAAGGCTCAAAAACATACTAAAGCTATACACGAACTGTTTTAAACTCAAACAAAATTTACAATTTTGAATATCCTTATTACTTATCGATCACAAACACCGTTCAGGCCTACTTCATCATTCAATTGAAGTGAAATATGGTAGTATCTACAAGTCAAAACATGGAGATTCTTTGTCTTCTGAGAAAAAGACTTTTAGTCAGAAAAGTCCTCACTATCATCGTCATCATCCTCCCATCCGCTGTCATGTGCTTCACTGTCGTCCGATTCGCCATGCTCTTCATCTAGGGAGAAGACTTTTGCTACTACTTCTTCTTGTTCTTTCTCCTCAATTTGAACTATTTCCTCTTCCATTTGTGTACCGGCATCTGCTTGGGTAATCTTCGGGAAAACATTACATTATTACCTGCAGCATCCTTTTTCTTTTTCTTGTTTGTCACTGTCAGCGACCACATCTCCCGTAAACCACGCTGTCGCTTTTCTGCCATTTTGCCGTGTTCTTGGAGACGAAATGTGGCGTTTTATATAGAGTGGCTTCAGAAACCGCTAACTACAATGTTCCCTGTAACTGAGACCCAGTCTTCGACTCGTCCTCAACGTTTACTCAACGTATTATGCAGAGAACGTATTTTAAAAGCAGACTTGAGCAATGTTTTGGCGAAATTCTCCAGAAGAATTTCAAGTTTGCTTGCTCGCAACAGCTTTGTGAACACTTACCACTTTTTATCAAAAGTTCTATTTATCATATAATTTACCTAAGGGAAAGTAGGCGTGGCAAATCAAAAAGTTGTCGTCGGATGCGACGGCCGATGGCTGATTTTGAAAACTCTGTTACCATTTTGTTGTTGTACTTTTCTTGATTTTCAGTTATTTTTTGTCGTTTTCTGGATTGTTCCTCGTGATGTTCACATTCTCTATGGCTTTTAATACCATAAACAGCCTCATATGGCGTCATCTTTATTGCTCGATGGTAGCTTATGTTTCTAGTATAAGCTGCTTCTGATGCTTTTTCACACCATTTTTGAACACTTGTGGAAGAGGTGCTCATTATTAATGCTCTCATAATTTATCCTCTTTCCAAGTTCGATTTGATCTTTCATCCAAACCTTGAATGGTTGGTGTTGCTTCCATCTTTTTGTTTGCGAATTCTTTACCATTGTCGGTTAGGATTTTTTTCGGAAAGCCATAGGTGTAGCAGTAGGGTTTGAATCTGGTAAGTACTTCATCGGCAGACTTGGCCTTCAGAGGTGTTATGTAAACATACTTAGTATGATGATCAGTTATGTTCATGGCCCATGTGTGCTTCTCAGTACAATCAGAAGGACAGTTACGGAAGTCCATTAAATCTATCTCTAGGAGAGATTGAAATGTCGGAGATTGAATAGGTTTATCAACAAGCTTAACACGGCTAGTTACTGACTGCGGCTCCGCATGAATTGGGCACGGGCCAGCAAATATGGCTACCACCTTCACATTGACTTTGGAATAGTTGTTACTGATCCATTTAGAAGTAATTTGTCGACCACGATGAGCAGTGCGATCGTGAGCGAGGGACAACACGTTGTGAATGTCCCTTTTAGGGACCACCTTTCTCTTGTTTTGTGTTATTATTGAGTTGTCTGAATAAGCCATGACTGTTGATTTTTCCCACTTCGACAGCATGTTTTCGTCGGATTGAATTCCAAGCTGCATCTTGGTCTGATATTTAAGATAGGCTTTTGTTTTATCGAAGAATGAATCCTTGATAAAAAGCGTTATCTGTGATTCGTTTTTGGTCTGTTTGTTTTTCAAGGCATCCAACTGTTCGTAAAAGATTTGTCTCTGTACACACGGTACATGTACATGAGGTTCAGCCATGTTTCGAGCTCTAAGTCCCACTCTAAACCAAATGCGCATGTTTTTTACTGTATGAATATTTCAAGAACAAATTTGGCCGAGTGAAGGGGAGTCTGGGGCTAATTACTTATAATACCAACAAATATTCGTCGCTCTCCAACGAATTCTACCGTGGTCTAATGGAGAGAACGGATGGCAACAGATCTGGAGGTTGGTGGTGCAAATCCTGGTAAGAACAATATCAAGGTGAATAAATAAGTAGTGTAGAGGCAGAGTGGTAAATAAATCAGGGGGGGTAAATGAAAGATCCTGTGGGGTAGTAGGCTAGGATAAAAGTCTAAGAGGAGATGTGTAGATGATAAATTGCAGGAAAAGTTCCATCCTTATCTCTCTTCTCTTTTATCTTGCATCTAATTCTTTTTCAGAACCCCCCTTAAAAAGCCAAGCCCCAATTTTTCATCCACACCCCAAAAAGAAAAGGCCCTTTTTGAGACAGTTGATTAAAAACTGGTTAACAAAAATTAAACTGGTTCAAAAAAATTGAGCTGGTTTGTAAAAAAATAAAGCAGAGGTTAAAATTGAACTACAACAGTTTCATTAATTATTAACTTAATGTGGGAGAAAGGGGTCAATTATCATTCTGACTGTAATATATCGAACGCATACGTGGAGATGTGATCATTGTTGATCCGCAAATGAGTCGATCCTGTAGCATATCATTGAGTGTTCCTCCATGACGAACTCCACGACACTTTCCCCTCCAAGACAATTTCTCTTAAATCGCTGTACAGTGACACTTGGCTTAGGCGAAAAAAGATTTTCCAACGTTTTGCAAATGACGTGCACTGTAATGCACTGTAGCCGGTTTTTTTGGTTTGCAAGAGATCTCAAATGAGGCCGTATGTTTTGCTCCCATATATGCTGAGTAAGATTGCTCGCTGTTGCTTGTCATCTTCAATTTTGTTTGCCAGAAAGTATTGCTCAAGTCTCTCTGGGTAATGAGTCCATGATTCCACTGACTCATTGAACTTTCCCATGTTCCTGTAGGTTGCCGTTAAGGTGATTTTTACGAATCCTCATCGCTAATGTATTACATGTATATTGAACACATGGAGATGTGACTACATGCTACTTCAATGCTCATCAAGAAACTGAACTTAAAATCTTACATGTGTGATTGCATAACCACGGTGTTTGATTTCCACAACTACATATATAACTGAACCTGTATTACATAACACTGACCTTTTCCTGATGCTCAAAAAATGTGCGCAAAATGTTGGGTCGTAACAAAATGCAACCATCTTATCTTTGATCTACTGTCTTTCAAAAGGGAAAAGGGCGACAACAAGACTACAATAAACTCACTCTTCAGACTATAATGGTAGGTCTTCCAAATCAATTGTAAGACATTGTACGCATCATCGACAGACTTGCAACTGTTTTGCAGCTGCAACAAGGCCAGCTCGAGTACTTTCAAATCTTGTGTTTTTTTTAGCTGGAACAGTGGATGCCTTGGGTTTGAATAACAAAGTGAGTGTCCCTTGGTGTTTTTGTTGAGGAGTGATACTTTTTCTGATAGAAGGGCAATCCTTCTTGTTACTAGCTAATGGCTCTGCCCTGACTACGGGTACAAAGTGGTTTGCTGTATACAGGTTGCAGTCCTGTTGTCCAAATTACCATCCCTTGACCAAAGAATGGTTATGGCTTCCTTGTTGGGCATGACAGAGTTATCTGAAGTGCTAGGGTTGATAATTTGGTTCACCCAACAGTGGTATTTAAACTGGATGGTAGAGTACATCAAGATTATTGGTTTGGACAGAACAGAGCTCATACCCATGATGTGAACAAGGGAAAACCGTTGTCTGATCTCACCCACTACTAAAGCTTCCTTTGTCTTAGAAAATTTGCGATCACCTCTCCTTGTTAAAGCAACAGAAAATAGGACATCTGGTTTTCATTAAAAATCAAGACAACGAACAAGATATTGTTACACTCCTGTTTTAGCAAAAAGTGAGGCAAAGTGTTCACTGCTAGCCCTTATATTTTGTAATAGCCAAGGTGAAAACTACGTGCAAAATTGCGACTCCTCCCTATGTTTTAGTCGCAAATGGAAGAAATTAAGTCACAAATGTGATTGTTTTGGTTGCAGTTTTGAGCCCTGTGATGGCACATTTACTTGGGTGTCAGTTAGCTGACTGTTTTGAATGGGTTTTGATGCCCTTTCTTTGGCTGTCTGCCCTTTTTTACAGAAGTGTTTATGGATTGTTTGTGATTTCTGTTTTGGAATGCATCTACTGGTTTTGTGTAGAGTGTACTGTTCATCCTGTTTATTTTTAGAGTTTTGATTACATGTGTTGAAATGGTGTTTTTTATACACATGTATCGGAAATCTGTTTTTGCAAATTGGCTAGTTGTGCATTGTTGTGGTTTACAATGTGGCTCGCTGTGTGTGTTTAGTCGAGAGGTTTCTCATTTACATGCGTATTTCTATAAATAAATTATTGTCTTTATTCACCACAAGATATGTCACATAATTGCTGCCCACACAGTGAAGCTACCTATTTTTTTCTTGAAAGCATCTGAGAATTCGATTTGCTAGAAAGTTTGTTGGGATGTTTATTTTGCTGTTTCAGTTACCAGTTCCCAGTCCCCGCAGCATAGCACTCCATGCAGCAAAGTATAATGACGACCAAAATTTTATTTGAGAATCTTGTAAGCGCTAAGAAAGTAAAAGTCTATAATTTGTTCTAAACACACTTTAAAAGGAAATTGCAGTAAACTTGTTGTAGTGTTTGTTAGCAGGCTTCAATCTACGACCTCTTGGTTAGACATTTGTGAGTGTTATGTATGTGGTTGAACTCCAAAGTCGAATGCGAGTACCAGGGACACATATTTTCTGCATTGCAGCCGGTAAGTTACTCATTTGCGTGTCATGTTAGTTTTAAAGTTAAGCATTTTGGAAAGGTGGTGAAGGCTTAAGGGAGGATTTGAGGGGAAGATTATGTTCTTTCATGTGTTTCACAGCACTGTCATTCCATAAGCCCAACCAGTTATCAGGTATGGATCATGAACCAGGGTTTTCATGAAGAATTCTAGTAGCAATATTAAGGTGTGATGTTACAGGAGAATATTTTGAAATACGCTCCTCATCTGAATAAAAATAGTCACAGTCTACTGAACGTTTGTCAGAGAATTTTTCATAGTAAACGGAGAATTCTCTGATCTCCGATGCCTAATGAACACCCTGTGAACACAATCGATGAAATTGTTGCTTAGTTTTGTTGTACATGCAAAACAAAAACAGAATCCATTACCTCTCCACACCTCTTCCAAACACTTAGATCACTTTCTATGCCCACATCAGGGGAACTACGCATTGGAACAGCTGCTGCCAATGTTTGAGGACCTCTACAGCAATAATAATCTTGTTGGAAATGTTGAAAATTCCTTTGTGGTCTTTTACATTATTATTTTATGATTTGTTCTGTGAGGGTTAAATAATGAAAGATGTGTGGTTCCAAAAATCATTCAGACCGTGTACATATTTATGGTACCAAACAATATCAATAAAATCTTACTAATGTTAAATATTGAACATTATTGTCTTCAGAATGTTATCCGATCTCTTTTAGGGAGAAATTATTGGAAGAATAACCAAAAAGTGAAGAGGTTCTTACAACAACAATCAACAGTTCTTAATGAAATATGATGTTGTTAATGAAGAGCTAGATATCACAAAATACAGCTAACAGAACAACCAGGCAGTCATTAAAATGTTGCCTTTGTCAAAAGGTCATGGTTGGTGCATGGCTTTGCAGCTCTTATTTGAGCAGAATTTAACCTTAATATTAACTGGTAGAAAAATACATGGAGTGATAATGTATGAGGAATCCTGTTGTCCTTGACCAGGATGCATTCTGCAATCTGAAAGAGGACTCCCTCTGTGCCTGACAGCATAAAACAGCAAAGAACATGTTTCAAGCTTCAGCAGGCAGAGAGCATAATTATCTAGAGGTACCGGGTACGGAATTACCATCCTCATGTTAAGTCTAATTGTTGATCCTGTACTCACACTAACTTTTTGCTCAGCAGTAACTGTTGTGGATGAACATGTGGCTGTACATCTTCATCTACATCTACACGTATATCTACACATATTAGGCCAGTAAAAATCGCTAAGACATCACACCAACCATAAAATAATATACAATAGTGATATAAAATTAAATAAGAATAACTATGTAACCATTGCTTTGATTTACAAGACTCTAACGAAACTGATGATTCAATAGCCTCAGGGAGGCTGGTCCAGACCAACGTCCAAAAAAGTGAAAATATAAAAATGTCCTTATTGGATTCACCAGATGCTGATAGAGGTGCAGTGTTAACTGGACCTGAAACACATGACATTTTCAGCACACAAAAAAGAATATAAAAGAGGCAAATGGTTCACAACTTCATCTTTTTGCTGTTACCTCTTTTCTTTAAACAGCTTCTGTTTGTGCAGGTGAACTGTCTATCACGCTTCTGAACATGACAATACCCAGTGGGGCTAGATAGGCCCTGGAAATCACTGTGATATATGGCATAGCAGCATTGAGAATTTTTGAACAACATATTTGAAATCTTCAGGTGGTTGAAGTGCATCCAACAACATTTTTTGAGGGGAGTCATCACTGTTGTAACTCTTGATGTCTTCTTCTTGTAAGTTCTTGGCCGAAGTTGGCAAGGAACATGACTCTACCACATTGTAATGTTCACAAGAAAAGGGAACACAACTAGCAACATGAACTGCCCTCTTTTTGTTGCATTTTTGGAGTGACAAACAAAATCTGAGCTTGACTACACACAAACACTCTATTGTGTTTGGATTTGATTTCAACAGAAAATAACTTGAGTTGGGATGATTCAACTACAAGGACACACTTTGGCGAGTCTGTGTCTAATTTTGGCTTATTTACTTTCCGCACGTGTTCCCTCCTAATTGCAAAACCCCAAATCGGACAAGTTTTCGGCTTCGATACATTGGAATAGGTGTAACCACTGGGGCACTGCCCAGTACCTTCTGATGTCCACTTCGATGGGTTCTCCTAACAAATAAAAATTGTACATTATTACGAGCATCAAAACCGTCAACAATGCATATGTATGTATGTGTATATTTATGTTTATCAGCAAGTGCAATGTAGACTACTCAATATGAGCACATATGGGTTCAATATAGTTCTGCTCTTAGATCAACAAAAAGTTGCTCCACTCCGCAGTTAATCTCCGTGCATACTGAAAGATCATTGAGGTTACACCAGCAACATAATCTTGCAACATCATTACTTAATACCATTGGAATGGCAGTTGCAAATTCAAAAACAAAAAAAAGTGTGTGCATCATTATGCAATTACAATATGTTTATGTATACACACACTGTATTACTCAAGAGTTAAGGCTAAGAGCACAAAGGAGATTGAGAAACAGCCTGCTATACTGTCAGATAAAGACTAAAAGTAAAGTGCTACCGGAAGTTTCAAGAATGGGCCCAAAAAGAGCCAGCCAATAAGATAATTGGTACAATCGTTACCGGAGGTTTTTATCAAACCAATCAGGGAGCAGCTCTGGAAGGGCACTGCATTACCGCATAATTTGCCTTGGCAACGAGGCGAATGAAATAAGTGAATTGCTTACTGAGGTGGGAAAACTGAATCAAGCTTTTCCTGTTCATTTAAAAATATTTATTTGTATTCATCTCATGAAGTAAAAGAAAGAGTACATATGAATGAGTGGATATAAGGTTATTTCATAATTCCCCATTTTGTAGTTGGTGGTCGTCCTCACAGGTGAAAGGTTGTGCAAAGTGGATGGAGTTCCAGTGGTGTGCCTTTTTAAAATTATGCAGATCGTGGCTTTTTAAAAGTTCTTTGGTGTTAACTTTCTCTGAGGTATATTTATGCTTGTGGTAGGGATGCAGAAAACATTGAATACTGTTTAAATTTGCCCCTGATGAACCATAAACTGATAGTCATTGACTTAAATTAGGTATAACATTTGTCTGGAATAGGTGTTCTATCTAGTGTTGATTGTAGCCTTCCTTTCTTAGTGACCTTATAATATATAGGCATTTTATTTTTTATCACTTACTTTTCTTGCACATGGTTATCTGGAAACATCTTGGAGTGTAACACCTAAATTAAGCCTTGCTTCTTGAATATTATATATTACTAGTAGTGCAAGTTTAGGCCTGTAGTTTATTTTTCTGTCCCTCATTCCTGTGTTTTTGATAGCGAGTTAAGGCGTCAAAAAGGTGTTGTTCAGCCTCTTGATTGATCTCCTTAATTTCTTTTTCGAAAATGCTGTATATCAAAACATTTGGTTTCGACTATAAGGCAAAGACAAAGTCATATTTGTTAAATGTTCCTCTGACAGTTTTATAGAGTTATCAGTCTTTTCTAATAATTATTTGTCTTTTACTGTCTTGTGGCTCTTGTGTTTTCTCTTTTGACCTTGCTTCTGCAAGTTAGGTTTTGGTGGACTGTTGACCCTCGGTCCCTTTAACGGGCTGTTCTCGCTGCATTCTCTTGGTGGTGGTGATGAGCTGTTCTTTTATATCATTTCCTTATTCAGAAAGAGAGTTTTACAACTCATGGTCATTTTTGGACGTTTGGACTGTAATCTGGCGTTTTAGAATGCACCATGTAACTCATTCTGACTGGGCTGAAAACGTAGTGCCATTGAGTCATCAAACATGACTGCAACAGTATAAAGGCTACAACAGGATCAACAGTTTTGACTTGAGAGTCTCTTCAACTTCCTGTTGAAAACAGGAGTAGCATCGCATGAGGGAAGGGTAGATTTGCCTTCTCAAATGAAATTGAAATTGTGGCTTAGTTTTGTTGTACATGCAGAAACAAAAACAAAATCCATTACCTCTCCACACCTCTTCCAAACACTTAGCTCACTTTCTATGCCCACATCAGAGGAACTCCACGTTGGAACAGCTGCTGCCAATGTTTGAGGACCTCTACAGCAATAACAATCTTGTTGCAAATATTGGAAATTCCTTTGTGGTCTTTACATTATTATTTTATGATTTGTACTGTGAGAGTTATGTAATGAAAGATGTGTGGTTCCAAAAATCATTCAGATCGTATACATATTTCTGGTACCGAACAATATTAATAAAATCTTACTAATGTTAAGTATTAAACATTACTGTCTTCACAATGTTATCCGATCTCTTTTAGAGAGAAATTATTGTTAGAAGAATAACCAAAAAGTGAAGAGGTACTTACAACAACAATCAACAGTTCTTGGAAGATAATGAAGAGCTAGATATCACAAATGCAGCTAACAACACAACCAGGCAGTCACTAGAACGTTACCTTTGTCAAAAGGCCATGGTTGGTGCATGGCTTTGCAGCTCTTATTTGATCATAGTTTAACCTTAATATGAACTGGAAGGAAAATGCATGGAGTGAGAATGTATGAGGAATCCTGTTGTCCTTGACCAGGATCTACATAATTATCTTGAGGTACTGGGTACGTAATTACCATCCTCATGTTAAGTCTAATTGTTGATCCTCTACTCACACTAACTTCTAGCTCAGCGGTTACTGTTGTGGATGAACATGTGGCTGTACATCTATATCTACATCTACATTTACATCTACATACATAAGGTCAGTAGAAATCGCGAAGACATCACACCAACCGTAAAATAATATACAATGATATAAAATGATATAAAATTAAATAAGAATAACTATGTAACCATTGCTTAGATGTAAAAGACTCTAATGAAGATGATGATTCAATGGCCTCAGGGAGGCTGTTCCAGACCAACATCCGAAAATGCAAAAATATAAAAATGTCATTATTGGATTCACCAGATGCTGATAGAGGTGCAGCGTTAACTGGATCTGAGTCAGCTGACATTTTCAGCACACAAAAAAGAGTATGAAGAAGGGGGCAAATGGTTCACAACTTCATCTGTTTGCTGTTACCACTTTTCTTTAAACAGCTTCTGTTTGTGCTACCGAACTGTCTATCATGCTTCTGAACATGACAATACCCTGTGGGGATAGATGGTCCCTGGGAGTCACTGAGAATATGGCATAGCAGCTTTGAGAATTTTAAACAACATGCCTGAAATCTTCAGGTGGTTGAAGTGCTTCCAACAACATTCTTTGAGTGGAGTTATCACTGTTGTAACTCTTTATGTCTTCTTCTTGTAAGTTCTTGGCCGAAGTTGGCAAGGAACATGACTTTACCACATTGTAATGTTCACAAGAAAAAGGAACACCACTAGCGACATGAACTGCCCTCTTTTCTTTGCAGTTCTCTGGAAAACAGGAGTAGCATCGCATGAGGGAAGGGTAGATTTGCCTTCTCAATTCTGTTCCCATTTAAAAGTTGTTTGGTGATTTTTTTATGGTTTAGTTTCTGTGGTCCAGGATCAAGTTTGCAGTTTTCTCTTTCTATTGGTCCTTCTCTAAAGGTACATTGTGTATAACAACCAATCATGTGTGTGTATTTTAGATCCTACTCTTTTAAAAGGCGAGCTTGTGTTTTTGAGCTAACAGCCACTGCAATTGGGTAATCAACAATGATGAATTCCACTATGTCAACCTGATATATACAGGCATCTATTAGTGATCGATCTAAACATAATGTGCCTAGAAGCTTTAAGTTGTTTTAATTCCCTGCTATACAGAGCAATTTTGGTCGTCAAAACATCACTTTTGTTCTCCGCACTCAGGCAATACAGTTTTTTTTTCTTAAATTGTACTTTTTACAAACAGTTAAGTCAACGATGCTGTTAACTTCTCACATAGCCTCAGTTGTAAAATTAAATAATAATCTAGCTTGAGTTACAGAACTAGGAGTCCAAACTTTATAATCTCTCCAAGCGATTATGGTTACATGAGCCCTCTAGGTTATATGCCCACCTAGAGCAATATTCAAGTCATTTCAAATGAGAAGCAAGGTTATTATGTATGCCTCTGTTTCTATACCATTCCTTTTCAAGATGGCATCAAAGGCGAATCCCTGTCTAAGCCTCATAATAGTCTCCGTTTAGGTGCTGATACTTGTGTCTAATACTTTCAAAAACCCCGGACACTGTGGCAAAAGTGACAGTCTAAAACTGTTAAAGTCTCTGCTAGTTTCCCTCATTCCCGGCGTATGGGAGTGTGGGGCTTTCCACTGACTAGTGCATAATAGGAAAAAAAGTGCAAGTGGTAACAAACAAACAGTAAGAGTAACATATTATTTGAGGTGATGTAATCAGTGCTCTCCAAGTTAGTGCCTCCCTCAATAATGTAAAGAGTTAACAACAACAGTGTAAACATACCATTCAATACAGAACAGTACAGTACAGTAAGTTTATTTACATGTCCCAGTGGGGGCATTTGATATTTATGATTAGTTGTAAAAAGCAGAAAAAGCCTAATTACAATACCCAAAGTACTGAAATCTTCTAAGATGAATTGAAATAATTTACATAATCTTGAAAATATGACACCCAAGCAAAGTAACAATGCCTAAAATTCCCTATGGGCCCTGTGGTGTGTACTTTGCAAATCTTATGTAGTAAGCGGTTACACAATAAGCTTTCTGGGCCTTCCATTTCTTTCTCAAAAGTTTCTTTCACCTTGTCTATATGAATTTTTCTAGATTATTATTTGTGCTGTTTGTTTTATATTTTGATTGTCATATGCATGCTTTTGCAATGCTGTACAATGATGCGGTCATGCAAATAAAGCAATTTATTACTATTACATGAGGGTCATGCCATGCGTGTTTTCCCTGAGGGAAAAGTTGCCTTTTTAAACGTTCAGACCGCTGAAAGCGGAGAATTGAGTCATCAGTATAATTGTTGTCTAGTTCTTCATCCCTTCTGATGTACCCTTTAGAAGAAAGAAATCGTACCTGGGGTCCTCATCAGAAGCCATAGCTACAGTACTCCCCTTCACAGCAAGGTCAGCTATGTGTGCTGCAGTGTCCTGGACCAGAATGGGTGTTTCTGCTGCTTGTCTTGCAGCTGCCACTGAACCATCTCTACAGATTGACATTTTCTTCCAGTCATCCAGCCAAGCTTTGTTAATACAGCTTTCCTCAACTTCAACAATACAACTCACACAGTACCAGAATCATTGCCTCGCCAAAAACTTTTCTTGCTCTGGTAAAGACTTGTACAGAATGCAACTTCCTTATCCCTTTAGCTTACTTGAATTTACTTTTGTGCCTTTTCCTGCAAACTGCACCTTACATACGTACATACATTTACTTTATAGGTCTATACGGGGCTTTTCAGTGAAATATATAACAAAATAGAACAAAATGAAATAAAGCAAAACACGCGTGTCCAAAAATTAAAGTACAGATTATTTGAGAGCAATGGTCAGGAAATATTGAGTATTGAGTGGCAAGAGTTGAAAAATCTATTTCCCTCGCTTTTTGTCCATAGAAAGCTTTTAGGTACAATGAGGGACAAAAGTGTTGAGACACTTCCGTAAAATGGCCCCTTTTTGTATAGTGGACATACCCCCAAAAATCAATGTTGTATTTTGGACCCTGAAGTCTTTCTTTTAGTTGAGACGACGTTGATTCGAGGGGGGGGGGGGGGGGTGAGGGGATTTACGGCGTTTAAAAGGGATGGAATAATAAATGAATTAAATGTTTGATAAAAGCACCCATTTTAAACAAGTGTGTCAACTTCTTTTGTCCCTGATTGTCTGAACAATATTCCAGGTGGTATATATGAAATTTGGAAGGAATTTTATAGTCAAAAGTTGAGAGACCAGTATTCTTTGTTTCCATTTTTAGAAGTAGGGTATGGCAGGTACCTTATTGTGTGCCTGTTTTGAAAACGAGTCGGAGGTGGGGGCAGGTAGGGAAACACCATGGTGTGATATATCATACAAAGAGTCGTGTCCTTTCATTATATTATTATTATCTATTGTTTGTTATGTCTTAAAAACATCCTTGTCAATGCAAAAGGGAGTGATTTAAATTCACGGTCTGAGAATGTCTGGTTTTCATGCCTGAAATCTAGTTATTGTACCCAAAGGGCTAAAAGTGGGTGGGGGGAGGGGGCATGTGATTCGAAATTCATTCCCAGGCTTAGCGCATTATTCTAACGGTCTTTGTCGGGAGCGTGATATTCGCCATCGCAGAGTAAAAATGGAATGTCTGCAAGCTGGGAGACAACGCATTGTGTATTTAATTACCTATAGTCGAGCTGATGTTGTTAAGTTTCCTTCTAAAGAAAGTTTTTCCAATGCTGTATTACAAGCTTGGCAGAGTTTTGGCGTTAGAGTTGTACAGGGGGTAACGTGTATTGAAGCTCATCACAACACAGATAGTGCCGAAACTGGGTGGGAGATGAATCTATACCATTATCACATGGCTATCAAACTGGAAATTTCAAGTACGAAAGTATTTAGACGAGAACTTTGGGATAAAGTTGAACTTCAGCGATAATCACACCACCTACTACAGCATGTTCCGTTATGTCACAAAAGAAGAACGACGCTTCACACTCGCCTTGCCATCCACATTTAATGGACGTTCCTCCTCAAACCGAATCTGCTGTGGCCACGAAAAAGAGGAAAGCGAAGGCCAAGCAACAGTGCCTTAAGTCTAAGAAAAGAAGAGGTGATCGCCTGAGCACTTTTGACATGTGTCTGCTGGTGCAAGCCAAATCCATAAGCTCACGCTTAGAGCTGGCGTCTTTAGCGGCAGCTCAAGTTAGAGAAGGGAAAACCATGTTGGCCGAATTTATTGCCAACCGGGGAAGTAAAGCGGTCGATGAAGTGATTCAGTTAATAAAGGAATTTGCCAAGGCCGAAACACATTTAAATCGGTTTAAAAAAACCAGCATTGAACTGCTAGAAGAGGAGCTGACCGGGAAGTGCATTGAGGGTTGTGAAGGGAGATGGCTTACAGCTGCGGAAGAGTTACTCCAGTGCCACGAGATTGAAAAGCATTCATTTTGCAATGCAATTTACAGTGCACTGGAAAAAGGTAGAGGGAAGTGTCGCAATGTATATATACATGGTCCTGCAAATTGCAGGAAATCGTTTATTTTATCGCTACTAAAAGTTATCTACCAGGCTTTCTCGAATCCCGCTGGGGGTTCATTTGCCTGGATAGGTGCTGAAGAGGCCGAGATTATAGATCTTAATGATTTTCGGTGGCATCCTAAAATCATCACTTAGGCTGATTTTCTGCAAGCTCTAGAAAGGGATACAGTTCACTTACCGGTGGCAAAAAATTTATGTAGCAAAGATATTGAGCTATCAAAGGATACCCCGTTTTTTGGGACCTCTGATGCCCCGTTGGTGCTAGTGAAAGGGGGTGCGATCGACCACGTGAATACAGAAATGATGAGCTGCCGATGGGTTTTTTTCAATTTCTGGCAGCAAATACCACAAGCAGAACATGAGGATATCCCCCGTGCAGATTTTGCTTCGCAAAATTTATTTTGCGTGGCTGATGTGACCCCTTCTTACCTTGCGTGACTAAAACTTGTCATTCGAAAGACAACTGTTGTCACAGTTCTCACGTACAGTTCTCAGGCTAAAAAACTTTTTTTACACTGTTTTGACGGCCCATACAATCCAGTTATGTACTTGTAAGTATTTTTGTTCGAGTTCCCCCTGTACATATTGGTTTTAGATAAGGAATTATACACGGACAACGATGTTGGCAACAGTTCTCGCCTTAAACTAATAAAGAAATGAAACGTTAACAATCTCCTTTTAAATGTTTAACGCGAGAATTGTTGTAAATCGCAAAACCCATGTGCTTTATACATTACTTGTACACCATTCAGTGCCAATGAAACATTTTATTACCGTTTTTATACAGCTGGATCATAGATGAAAATTCTTTAGCGCGATATTTCACATAATGTAGCGGAGAACTGTGTTTGAGAAATGTTAGATGTTAAGAAAAACACCGACTCAATGTAACGCAATTCTGTGCTCTTTTCCAAAAAAAAAAAAGATTTAATACAAGTGGCAACTATTTTGTAAGGTTAAAAGTTCATTCAGTCATGATTATCAATCAAAGTAGCTGTGGTTCTGAAAAATGAGACTTATTAGAAAAACAGTGTTAAGGTGACATTCAATTGAGTGATTAATATTTTATTCTCTCGCCCTTGGAGGCGAGAATAGCTGTAATCCTTCTGTTCATACTAGAGATAGTTTTATCTGTAGTTTCAACAGGAATATTCCCAAATCCTTCCAAAACTCGAACGTTAAATTCATCAAAGGATTCCCTCATAATGTTTCTGGATATTGCCTCCTGATCTAAGTAGTGCTTAACAAGATGGAAAATATTCTCTATTGGATTCAGATCTGGTGACCGGGGTGAGATTTCATGAAAGCTTCCCTCAATATCTTCAAGGGCGAGTTTTGCGGCCCGACTGGTCTGTGAGGGGTCGTCGTCCATAATAAATAAACGTCGACCATCTGCTTGTGGACCAGCTTTTGCAAAAGTAAGGTTGAAGTGTTCCCGAATAAATGTCGCAAAAAATTCACCTGTCATTTTCTCGTACAATACTTTTAAGATGACTCTTTTTCCGTATGCTATGGCGACAATAACGTGCAAACACCGTCCACCCGCTAAATCTTTACATCCTTTGGTTGTAAGTTGAAACCCTTCCTCTCGTTTTCGCCACACCCTGGCTCTGTTAGAGGCCGCACCACTTTTTGGGCTATACTTGTGAACAAAGGATACCCAGTCCAAGTAAAAGGAAACTTCATTTTTCCAGAAATCAGGATTTCTAATCAGCTCTTGCTTCATCTTACGTGCAAATTGCAGTCGTACTTTTTTATCATTGTCGCTAAGAATCCCCTTTCTCTGAGCCGAAAAATAATAGTATCCAAGTTCATTCAAATAGCGCGAATACGTCCTCCTACTGGCCACTTGAAAATTAAGACCACTCTCTTCAACTAAACTTCTCACGGTAACGTGTACATTATTCCGTCTAAAAGACTTTAGGGTACGACTCGCTTACATTTCGTGGTCTTCCCTTCTTCTTGTCACTTGGTATCCTTGTCAAACTTCCATTTCGAAACTCAATACTGCAAATTTGGTGTGCAGACGATTTTGATATTCCACATTGATCAGCGATTCTTTGGCAAGAAAATTTACTGTATGTTCTCAGGTACCAGGCAATAGCCCTTTACTCTGCTGCGATTTGTTGGATGAAAACCTTACTTGCGTGTATATGCAAATTATTTTTCCCAAACCAGATGAAGAGTAATTTTTCATGGAAAGTTGAACAACGTCACACTCGATACCGTTTTTGAACTCTGCTAAAGCTCGCCCAAACATTACTTTTGGTCACGCCATATATCCTTTTGCATTATAAATACCAATTCCTTGTGTTATGGTGTTTTTTTCTATTTTTCAAAACGTTAATAGTACTTTTGTGCGTTAGGTAGTATTCAGACAATGGAGCAAAAAATTCTCAGGACAATTAACACGATCTGCCTTAATTTTCCCCCTTTCCCCCTCTCCCCCAAGCAATGTTGTAGTTTGTGCACCCCTGTACACTTAACCCTGTCATAAAAGTGTTTCTTCATCCCAACGTTGTTTGGAGGGGGAGGGAAGGGCCAGTCGCGGTATCCAAGTGGTTAGAGAAGTGTATTATGCTACATCTGAACATTTGATAAGTTAAGGATGTGGAAGGAAGGTTTTCCATAACCGTTCCAAGGATTTTTGTCCTCCATTGTAGATAAGTAATCTGATGTAAACTGTTCTAGCAAAATCCTTTTCTTTTCGAAAAAAGTAAGTATATCAGTTTTCATGAGTCTCTAAATGGCCTTGATTCAAACTCGAAATCTGATAACATCAACCCTCCTCACACTTGCAAACGAAGCCACAAGGAGAAATTTGGACGCTTTCTTTCTAGAACAAGTCTACTCTCACTAGAAGATACTGTCAAATCAATATCCAGACCCGTTAAACTGACATAATTAAAAAACAGGTTTTTTACAGTGACAATGGCTTTAATACAGTTGTTGTTTTCTGCAGCATTAGTCTTCATTTGGTATAGCTCCTAATTTTCTCACTCATTTAATCACACATTGGTTGTGTTTTCACACCGCCGGTTTTGTCGCTCAACGTTCCTCAAGGTGCTTTGTTTACTAACTCCGTTGAGCAGCTTAAAAATGATAAGTGTTTCGACGAGTAAGATTATATTTCATCTTAGTAATTTGAGGAGATCGCTCACGCGGTAAATCAAAATTATGGCGGGAGACGCAGATGAACCTTTCTTGCTCGTCCTTCTTCTTATAATGAATGGGTTTAGGCACTTGGTTTTCATTCGCCGAAGGAACCGATTTCAGCAAAGGCTGAGATTGCTTGCAGTTTGAAACAGGAGAAGAAGAACGGAGGCGTATTTTTTTCATTCTCAGAGGAATATATGCCGTACAAGGAAGGTCGTGTGGGTTCTGGAAAGGCCACAATTCTGGTTCGAGCATACAGTTTTGAACCAAAAAGCAAATAATATTTGGCAAGCAGAACATTCCTGTATCTCGAGGCAAATGTTCCAGTTTGTTTGCAATTTGGTTGGACCCCATCTGGTGCGAAAGGACACAAACATGCAAACCCTACTTCTAACCCTAAGCCTTTCAGACTTGTTGCTTTGTAGCGGATTGCCACTGGAAATTCGTATAGGACCACGGGTCTAGTTTTTGGTGTTGGCAGATGTTCTGGCTAAAACTAAAAGACGAATTTTGCTCAGCACATCTGATGACTGCTAAGGACTTTATCAATTTCCCAAAAGGAGAAGCTGAAACGAGAAAAGCAATTGAGGCGTTCCAAGAAATAAGTTGCTTTCCCCAAGTTGTTGGTGCTATCGACAGATCCCATATACCCATTATTGCGCCCCAAAACTACTCTAATGACTATTACAATAGGAAGCAGTTCCACAGTGCAGTGTTACAAGGTGTAGCTGATGCACGAGGACATTTCATACATGTGAGTACTGGTTATGCAGGGAGTATCCATGATGCAAGAGTTCTGTGCATGAGTTCACTAGGAAGTGGAAGGCGGGAGGATCTTATTATCTCCTGCTGTTCATACTGGAGGCGGTGAAGAAATAAGGCCTCTACTGGTCTCTGATCCCGCCTATAAGGTTACTAACTGGTGTATGAAGCCCTATCCGGAAACAAGAGCAGTCACCTTAAGTCAACAAAATTTTAACAAAGCACTTAGTTGGGCAAGGGTGGTGATAGAACAGGCATTTGGGATGTTGAAGGGGGGATAACGTTGTCTCTTAGTCAATCTTGACGAAGCGGTGGACAAAGTACCACTGACAATGATAGCCTGTTGTGTTATGCATAATATCTGCATTGACATTTGAGATGATGTGTATGTGGACCCAGAGCACGATAAACCAGACGAGCTCCTCCCACTCCCAGGCCACGTGAACAGTGAAGGTTTCCGACTAAGAAACGAGATAAAGGAGGCTTTTCTTCAGTAACTTGTGCTTATTTAATAAACAATTTTATCAACAAAGTGCACCTGTAACAGTCACATTAGTAAATGAAACATAGCATCAGTTAATTCAACAAATTTTGACAAAATGGCAATGATATTGTCTTTTTTCCATAATTTCATATTTTTACATTCCTTGAAGAAGAAACATTTTGCTAGCCTTTGTCAATGTAAAATCCTGAACCCAAATTCGTAATGACCCAAGTGAAAAGTAAATTCACTGGCTATATTGGCGATATGAAATTGATTCGTGTTTTCTTTAATTTGTGATCAATGTTGAAAATTATTGCTATAATTTTCTGCAGACGAAACAATGATATAAAACAGTTTGTGGACTTCATTAAAATCCAAGTCCATTGTCCAATGTAATAGTTCTAGTTGTATTTTACTGTCCCTTAAAGATTTTTGCTACTTCTTTGACCATTGCAAACACTATTTCCTGGCTTTTTAGTTCCCTTTCCACCTCCGTTTCAGCCAGCCTTTCAAAAAAGTCGTGGTCATGTTTCTGGCTTTCATTGAAAAAAGCGAAATACTCGGTATCATTGGAGCTGTGGCCACTTTATTCTCTCTTTTTTAGCTGTTGCTTGGTTTGATTTACCAGATGCTTTCTCACGGGCCTTACTTCCAGGACGTTTACGTCTAACAAAAAGCAACTCAGAAAATGCGAGATGCTCATCCCCAGCTTCACTAGAGGCAGTAGATCTTGGGCTTTGTCATTTGGAAGAACTCAGGGCACTAGCCAAAGTTTTCTTCCCTTTGTTGGAGGAAGCCAGTTCACACCTAAAAAGTGCATTCGCAAGCAATTGACCCTCTTCGTCTCCGACACTGGAGTCTGATAGCTCTTCCTCTGTTTCTGGCATTGAAGGGGTAGATTTCTTACCAGAACATGAGGGACAGATATTAATGGGTAGCCTGTCGTCTTCAAACCCGTATTCAATTACAGCTTTTGGTGTAATTTCATTTAAATCTTCATAGTAGGTGAAAGTTTCCCGATTGTTCCTACTCATGTTATTATGGTCCTTCACACGTTTGTATTCATCTTCTAAATTCTTTATCTTAGACTTGCATTGGGATGCCGTGCGAATGGACATAATCCCCTGTTCTCTCAACAGATTATTTAGTTGTTTCACAATGGATTCCCAAACAGCGGCGTTATGTCTCTTGCTGATGGGATGGTGATCCTTCCACGTGGCGATAAGGAAATGGATCTCTGCATCCGACCAGTTAGGAGAACGGCTTTTGATACCGGCATTGTTCACTTCGCTTGAATCGTCTTCAACAAGGCTTGAACTCTGGTACTGAGTCATGACTACTGTTGGTAAATCTGATCGAGTAAATATGGGTTGTTGCAGCAAAAATTCACTCTGTCAGTCGCGAAAAATGTATGGTCCACGCACAGCATCACCGACACTGGTCACTTACTGGTGGAATAATGAAGGGTGACCCAAAACAATCGATTTGTTACGTTAGGTGAATACTTTGCATTTCTAATGCTTCAAGGTTAAGGAAACTCACATTGTTGGACTGATCGTTGGCTTGATGGAGGAACGCTTCATGGATTGTAAGGATAATTGCCGGCATTCATATCGCTTTGCTTAGCCTTGCCAAGAAGTGTCTTAGAAGACAAAAATAGAACATGTTTTATTTCCAATTTGACAGGCGTGTCAAATGTATGATCACAAGTTGCTTTTCGATGGCGGAACATAATTGCTGATTCGCTTAAGCTAACTGGCTTGGTAGCTTAAATTTAATGATAATTTTATTCAATTAAGCTGTCTTGCTTAATTTTAAGCGAATTGAAAAAGCAACTGTTTTCACGAGATTTCCGGCTGTTACTCGCTTAGCGACCTGAAAAAGTGCTTGTGAAAACACAACCATTTAGACATTCTTTTAAAGATACCCGAGAATTGGCTTCAGTTCCTGATGGCAGCCTTGAATGGATTTCCTATGCTACTACTGAGAATTTAGAGTTCAATGAAAGTAGTTGGTATCTTATATTTTCCCTAGTTGTCCTCATTTGTATGTCTGACAATGTGTTGAAACTGGTTGAAGTTATATCCAGTGGAAATAAATTATGTCACTTCTGAGAGTGAGAGGGTTAATGCGAATTTTGGAGTTCGGGAAAAATCAATCTGAAGCCTGAAAAAGTCATGAAAAATTGTCTCTGAAGAAGGGCACAGACCCTGTGTTTCTCTCTTGCACTGCTTTTAGCCTTAAAGAAATCGTTCACATCTCTTGTCAGTCCATAGTTAACAAATCAAACACACAACTGCGACGCAAATGACTTTGTAAATGCTAAAGCCATGCATGCAAGAGAGAAACCTCTGCTCACAGGCTTGAACAAAGATAGCAGCGGTTGAGGAAAATCAGGGAGAATGATTATTACTTACTTTTACACGATTTTGAACTTAGTAAAATGGATTACAAATTCAATAAGAGTACACTCAAACTGAATAGTCTGTTGCACACAGTGCTAAACTTCCCCTTTTTTCCTCCGTGGAATATAAACTCTACCAATAGCAATATTTTGTCTGCTACATTATAATAAGGAATGTTAATGAGCAGTATGGGGTGAACTGCAATCTAGCTGGATCTATTCGACTGTTCACGTGCAGCACATTTTCCTGTGAAACGTCTTTATTTCTCTTTGCCGAAGCTGGTGTTACTCCAGTTGGTACTCTAACCTCATCTTAAATTCAAATATTTTTTTACAAAAGCGACATAATAAGCTCACGCTAACATCCATGATGAGAAATTGACATGTTGACATTGCAATGACAAGTTAATCACTGGAGGGCAGATCGGTGGCATTCAAGGCGTGTCTCCATGCTTCGCCACCATTTCCCCTCCCCAGACTACCTCGGCTTGCTTTACTTGCCAATATTTTTCTCCTTTTCCCCCAATGCGGAATCTGGTCTCAGGCTAGTTGAATATAAAGTTAGTCCCACATTAATTTTTTGCTACCTGGAAATACATCTATCTGAAATCAGTAGCAGTAAAAAACAACCGAGCTATTCTAGAATGCCCGGCCATTTTTTTCACAACACAAATCTGTGGATCCCGCAGTCATGCAGTTGAAAACTAAGTGAAATTCAGAGGATGTATGACTAGTGTTCCCACAGTCCCACAGTGCGGCAGTCGAAAGCTAAGTGAAATTCAGGGGATGTATGTCCTAGTGCTACCGCAGTCCCGCAGTCCTGCAGTTGAAAGCTAAGTGAAATTGAGAAGATGTGTAAGTAGTACTCCCACAGTCACGCAGTCGAAAACTAAGTGAAATTCAGAAGACATATAACTAGTACTCCTGCAGTCACACAGTCGAAAACTAAGTGAAATTCAGGGGATCGGTTACAGTTGCGCTGTTAGGCCAGGGTTCTGGTTTGCTTTTCACAAAAACTTCGCATTGGCCGCGTGCCTTTGGAACACTAAATTGCACTATCCTCCTGAAACCATCTTCTTGTAGGGAGTCTTTGGCTTTGTAGTATTCTGCCTCTGCTATGTTCTTTGCGGATGGTTTTCCGTGCTTAAATGCGCGGTAGCTCACCACTGGTCCCAGCGAAAGCAACACCTGATCTTTGATAAATCCTTGACTGGGCTGTTCGATCGTTTTATCACAGGTAGTGTTTTTTTATCTCTTTTAGGAACTAAGTAAACAAAGGAATATTTTAGCCGTCTGAAATCTGTATTCGTTGATACGATATTATGTGGTCACTGGATTCACAATTTGTGTTGATAGTTATTGTTTTTGTCCAATGAGTACTGGCGCCTAAACAGACAGAAGACCAAAAATAAAAATAAAACTGTAATCGCGAATGTATCTTGTTGCCTAAGTGATATGCTAATGTAATAGTTTAAAGTGCTAAATTCAATCAGTCTTTTAATTTGCGTTCATCGAAAAAGCGATTTTAGATTTTCAAAGTTGCCCTAAATATGATATACTGTCCTTCTAAGGAAAAGTTGGTCAATGAGATTTGCAAGGATAGCCAAGGTTGTGAAATTGTCTTTGAGTCCTATGAAGAGTATTTGGTGGGATCACTCTACTCTCCTCAGTCAAATAATGGTATGAGCAACGCTCACCGGAAAACAATTTGCAAAGCAACTGAACATCGCCAATTGCATTGTCCTCGTCCGACTTCATCAGTTTGTTCAGTATATCAAAAACCTAGCGAGAGAGGATGATTCCTTTTTTTTGCGTCGCTAGCAACTTCACTAAACCCGAGCACGTGGTTGTGGAAATGATGAATGAAGTGTAATCTAGTACTTCGAGATGATCTTGAGAAGCATGTTGAATTGCCCATGATTTGCCTGTGAGATAATATGAAAAAGACCATTAGTTAGCGAAGACTAAAATTGAAGAGTTTTGTAAGTATCAGTCATGATTGAAAGTCCACCAGCTGTAAGTCTGTTAAACATACCTGTTCCAGGATATCCCACAAATATTGTGTAGATGTTCAAGGGTTGATCATGCGTTAAGGTCTGCACACGTGCGTGGTTACAGGCCAGAAGATACATGGTTGTGGTCAGACGTGAAGGAACAAAATATCCTTTGCAACCTCCACCGGACACTGCCTTTTTTTTATGAAATGGTCAGACGTCAGGGTTTGGAAATAAGTTTCCGTAGGAAAATTGTACTTCATTTATATGCTTTTGGAGATTCACCCGGGTTTGTTCGTGTTGCTTATTTAGTTTTGACAAGGCGTACATTCTGATTTGCTCTTGGTGACTGTATACAGAAGAAGATGGCAGTGAAAACAACCCATGCACTGTTAAAAGGAATGCTTGGAAGGTACTTTTGGAGACGTTTCCTTGCAAAATCTCGACCAATGGGAGCTCAAGCATGTAATTCAAAGGTATATTTGCGTTCTTTATTACCCAATAACCCTTATTACCCTTATTATGGCTTTAATATCTCAATCGCTAGTCAGGACACAGCTTAAACCTGATAAATCCTTTAAGACACTGGAAATAATTGCCTTCGAAATCAAAACAGATATGGACAATATGGTAATTGTTGGTATTTATCGTCCCCCGAGAGCTCTGTGTGGCGAATATCAAACACTGTTGGAAAGCGAACTCAGTTATGTCTGTAACTGGGCAAGCTTGAACGGAAATTTTGTTGTAGTTACTGGCGACCTAAATCTGAACAGACTTTGCCCTGACAAACCTGAAGGTAAACTGCTTCTCGATTTGGAAGTTGAACAAGGTTTTGAATGTCTAATTACTAAGCCAACAAGAATAGAAAAGCGTGGAATAATTATAACAGAGAGTTTAATAGATGTTTTGCTCACTAATAGACCGGATAGCTTCCAGCTATCTGGTAATTACCATCCTTGCTTAAGTGATCACGACCTTGTTTACGGTGTCCTGAAGCAGAAAATAAGTCACAACAAACCAAAGGTCATCACATTTAGGAGCTATAAGAACTTTGACCCTGAACATTATAAACAGCTTTTGTCCTCTGCCCCATGGCACGTTGGACAATTGTTTGATGACGTCGACGATCAAGTGTACGTGTGGAATGCACTTATGAACAATATACTGGACGTAGTGGCACCTGTGAAAAAAATGCGTGTGCGTGATAAAGATGTGCCCTACATGACGTCTCATTGGAAAAGTGCGATTAGAGCTAAACGTAAAGCAAATGACAAGTACTTGAAAGACAAAACGCCAGAAAATTGGGAAATACGAAAGCCAGAAAAGCCAGAAACGAGGCCACTAAACAAAGAAGAATCGCCATCAAACAGTACTGGTATAATAAGTCAAACGATTTGAAAATCAATCCCAAGGCGTTCTTCAAAACTTTCAAGCCATTTTTGGGCTCTAAGAGCTGTACTGAAAGAAACGACATCCACTTAAAAATAAACGGCAGTATGATAACGAATCAACAACAAGTGGCTGAGGAATTGGTTGAGCATTTTGCTACCTTGGCGGATGGCAGTGGCGGTACAGCGATTGAAAGAAAGTCAATAGAGGACTTTAGAGACCATCCTTGTGTTCAGAGGATACAACATGAAAATAGGAATTCCACTCAGACCATCGAAATCGAATTGGTTACACAGGGACAAGTCCTTGCAGTTCTCGATTCGCTGAACATAAACAAA
>OZ037777.1:17110676-17158176 GCA_964035525.1 Porites cylindrica
TGCTCATATAAAAAGCATTTAGCTTTGGCTGATTATCTTCTTTCTTCCTTGAAGCGGTCCTGTCGGCCTCTCACCTTTTGATGGCTTGTCTTATCTCAATAATAACACAATCACTGATATATCCTTGCTCTATAAGCTGTTTGAGAGGCTCTAGGTGAAATCTCTTTCTCAGTTTAGTGTGAAGTGCTTCTCTGTTGTTAGTTGGCACATTCGGAAGTGACAGTGAGTAAGAACGGTAAAGTAAAGAAAATTTTATTTGTTATTACCATTTGGGTATTATGTATAAGAAAGGGGGGGCCCTTAAATCTTTTAACATGATTGAAGGGGGGTACCTAAAAAACATGGGTGCTATTAGTGGGGGTCTGGAAAAAATTTGGAATAAAAAACAATTTCTCCTTCACTCCCCCCTCCAACTTAAATTATGACTGGTCCCTAAACTCCAACTTAGTGTTTTTCTAAAGATAGTGTGAGTCTTTTGAGTGGAGCGCATAGTTCCTCCCTTGGTAATAGCTTTTGAATAAGCTAAACAGTCTTTGGACTGTTTTGTTATTGCCACTTTGTCATCAGTCAGGACTCCAAACTACCGAGAATACTTTCACACTTTCCTTTTCTTGCCTTTTGCTCGTCCTCCTCTCCCTCTTCACCGATGCCAATAGCTGCGGCCAAAAATTCAAGCTTGTTCAGTTGTTTCGCTTGGTCTCGCATTATAGATATCAGCGGCGAAACGACTATTAGCGCAGAGTTTTTGGCAGGCATAACAAGTAGACGTCTTAAAAAGGCAATACATTATTAGAATTGTAGAATTTATATCACTTTCCAACTTACTGTGGATGTAGCAGGAACTAAAGAAGGTTTATTGCCAAATCCAGGAGTTTGGACAATAGACCAGCCATCATCGCTGCTATCACTTATTACATGTAATGACTCATCCTGTAACAAGAATATGACAGCCGTAAGAATTCATTGAGAATTGAGTTAGAGAAACAAAGCCAAGGTTATCATTTCCAACAGGCCGTCAGAGTACTAGGTCTTGAGTAAACCAGTATCAAGTAGTTAAAATATAAAAACCATGACTATACCTTGCTCAATTCAATGGCCTTTAGTAGGGCGTCTTCTTTGCTTTCCTTCTGGTAAGCTTGCATCCAGCTTTGGCCGTAATCAGCGTATTCTCAATTCCCGAAACAACTTCCGCGTAAGTTCTTTTGGCTGACATGTTAGCTCCCAAATAAAGCGAAATTGCAGAATTTAACAGCGACCACACTGGAAAACCAACACAACTCATCTACTAAGGCCCCATCCCCTAAATGTTGATGAGGCAGCTAACAGTGCGTTTGTTGTAAGGAATGTCGTTGCCCATCATTTGTACAACTGATCAATAGAGTCATAATAACGTGCCCTGTATTGACTCCAGAATTAAATTAATTACAGGAGAAAGAGACCATGCACTTTCAAAATTTAAACTTTACTGCAAAAAGAAAACTGATATGTTAGTCGAAGTATTTGAAGGGGTTCGTACATTGCTCATTAGAAACTTCAAATGTTGAACTTATGAAAAAAGTCCCTTATATTGTTCATTAGAAGTTAATTAGCCCTGAAGAGGACTGTTGTTGTTGACAGTGACTGACGTTTCAATGACCTGTGCGGTAGTCATCTTTAGAGTCAAAGTGAGTTGTATCACGTCAGTTGATGGTATTATACTCTGGTTATTAATCTGATTGGTGAATTACGTCGCGATGTTATTGGTCGTCTGTCAGTTAAGCTGTTATGTTATTGGCTATGAAGACTCGTAATCAGTAATTGGTGCGTTTCGATCAGTCTATTGTCACAGTTAAACAGTCGTCTATTGTTAGTCAAATTGTCAGTTCTCCAGTCGTTCTCTCGTAATCATTATCTGCAGATGTTTCGCTTGTAACTGAGCTTGATGATCTTGCTGGTGGAGAGTTAAAGCCATGGCCCATTCCACTTGATGAAAAGCTGTAGTTTGGAGGTGTATATGCGTGATTTGGTGGATGATACCCTGACGCAGCTCCTTGCATAAGCATTTGGGTCACTCTCATCATAGTTTGGGACATGGTGAGCATCATTTGTCGAACAAACTCTCGATCCTCTTCTCTTTTCTTGGAAAGTGGGTCTGATGTAATTGAATTACTCTGGATGATCTCCTGCATCTGTTTGATCTGTTGATTGGATTGCTCTATTACATCACACAGGTGAGGTTTTTTTGCTAGGACCACCAGACTTACCACTCTTTGTGTTTGGCTTGGATGTCTGATTAGCACTTGCTGCTCCAGATTCAGCTGCATTTGACTCCGTTGCACTTTAACCGGCACCATTAATTGACTATGCTTTAATATCATCTACTAAAGGATCATTTTAACTTTCCATTAGATGTTCCTCAGGTGGGTCTTAAACTGGATGAGTGCCTGAAAATCAAACACACAGTATGATACCACTAGATAGTGATGATATAAAAGAAATAATAAAGAATGTTCAAACAGCCTTCAATAAACCAAATTCATTCATAAGAAAGCTCAGATGAAAAGGTCATGACAGCTTAATTCGGCCAGAAAAAAGAGCATTTATTACTATTATTATTATTACTATTTTTATTATGTACTCAGTTTTGCACTCCCTTGGAGCAAGTTACAGCCAGTAACCAAGGGTTATTAGGGTCTGGCTATCTCTCAAATCTCAGGAACTCTTCTTAGTATTTTTGCAGTTTTTAGTAGAGTGGTCTTCTGCACATGCCCTGGTCTTACCCTTGGATTCATAAATTTCACTCGCAAAAAATGTCTGATTGGTTGTTACCAGACCACGTGACAGAGTAGATTCAACACGGCGGCAAAGTCGTCCCTCGTTTGTTTATTCCATGTGAAAGAAGAAGAACTAGAGCCCTCCTATGTGGCCTTTGTTTGAATGGTCTGGACTTTTTACTATTCTCCTTTTCCTCCTGTTCCTGTGAGACTCGTTTACTGCAATGTTTGCAGTTTGGTTCACTGGATGCAACTTTCATCTCACTTACGAGCGATGTTTCTGAAAAAGAGTCAAAACAAACTCAAGAAATTTAAGGTATGGGTCTTATATTTGATTCTTCAAAAACAGGGGGTGGTCTCAATTCTTAAGCTTTCAGTATAACACAAAATAACTTAAGGACAGACTTTCTGGGTATAAGTTAATCAACTTTGAATGACGATTGGAGTCACTAATTGTCACGTGACCTATTAAAGCTGTTTTTAGCACAAAAATCTATTTGGCAATATGGCACCACTTTTAATTACTTTCGGAAGTTGCAGTTATCGTCATAGTTGTGAGACTAGTGGGTACACCATTTCTGTGTCCGGGCCTTTTAAGTTAATCTTTTAGACAGGAACGAAATTTGAAAATCGTTTGATAAGGGGAGTAGGTACTGGTACAAAATTCCGTTTATTTACACTTAAAATAAATTATTCAACAAAGCCCGGACACAGATGTCTAGTCGTTCATCTAGAGACATGTTTGGTTGCAATTTCTTTGATCGGCTGTTATTATTAAATGGTGCCATTTCTAATTTAAGTTTTGTTTTGTGCAAAATGGCCTTTAAAGGTCACGTGACCTAATTCACATATTCTTTTACTCGAAATTGCATAAACTATTGAGTCATTGTTTTGTTTAAGTTTTGTCTCTATAGGCCTCAATCTTCAAAATATAGACCACCCCTCGACTTTTTCAGGGAACTGAAAATACACCCATGCCTTAATTTCCTTGAGAAATGGCCATTTTAACGGCTTAATTCTGCAGAGAAACACAGGAGGCCTTGAGGACATTTCACGTATAGTCAATTGTATTACTGAATAAAGGAAGAAAATGCTATCCTAGCAAGACAGACTGGCAAGACTTCGAATGTTGCCATTAGTCTGGGAGCAAATGTGGTCCCGTGTGAAGTTCGTGCTGAAAGCAAGCACCTAGTGTAAAAGTGTTCATTAGGACTTACTAAACATGAAAAGTTTTGGTGCCAGCTTTGCAACTTGCTCAGACGGATTTTAAGGGGGTTTAAATTCTGACCCGTGAAATCCAGCATGGAAACGAGGCCAAAACACATAATTCCTCATAACTTTGTTAATAATAGACGAAAATACACCAAACTTGCTCACATGATTGGACATGATCCTCCCTGTTGATTTATGCTAATTTACCTAGGTCACGTGACCTTACGCATGAAAGCGAGGCTGAAACATAATTTACTATAAATTTGTCAAAAAAATCCTTATCATGCCAAACTTGCTCACCTTAGTCAGTTAGACATCTTGCATCGATTGGTGCCACTTTGTAGTGTCACGTGACCCCATACATGGAAACGAGGCTGGATATATCTGGTAGCATCGTGTAGGATGGCATTTGTCTTGCCAAATGTATTAACAACTACTAGGCAGATACATATCTGGTTATCCGAGTTCAGATACAAAAACTTCAACTAATCATTGTCCTATGGCCCATAGCACAGGGACGAGACGGATAAAGCAAATACTGCGGAGGCTCCATTGGAGAATATATCTTGTACACATAATCAATAATTTTGCCAACTTACAATACTGGTTCCAGGTATTCATTTTCGCATGTGTATTGGAACAAGGGCGGAAAATGGAAATAGCGACTACTGCTATTTTATATATACAGTCATGAAAGTCTTACTGAATATCTATATACATTGTTCCGTTGTCCATTCCTATGGAATTTCCTGTTCGACTTCGTCTTCATCATACTCATCATCACTCAGCATAATCGTTCTGGCAATCTTCAGAGCACAGAGAGAGATCAGTACAGACAAGTCCGGCGTTTTGACACTGACAACGGTTGTTAGACCAACGGGACTTGGCGCACTTGCATCGGACAAGCCGTATAATTGCCTCTGGAGCTGGTGGAAGATTTGTCATGACTAGTACCCACTTTCCATCTTCATCTTGCCATCCATAGCCTTCTGGTGAGGGAAACACCGGGTTTGCTACATGATCGTTGTTCCAAACAAGAAGCTGGTAGTGCGCTCTCAGTATGGCTTGATGGAGAGCAGCTTGTGTGGGCGGCAACCTCTCAGACTCAGCTTGATTTTTCTTAAAGAGGGACCATCTGAGGGCTTTGACAGTTTTGATGTCTGTCTTTGGTTGGTACATCCGACAAACCAGCTGTTCAACTCCACTTCTTGTGCCGTCATCTGGCTGTTCCCCACAACCGAGGTTAGCAAGAGCTTACAAGATAGGAGTGCTGGGGTTATCAAACTCATCCCAACAAGTGGCTTTTCCCTTTCCAGAGAAACTCCTAGTAACATCTGCTCCGGTCAACGCATGAAATGTTGGCAGCACAGCCGTCTTAGTGGGCCCAAGAGCGTCTGCGATTGACTTCAAGTTGATAACTCTACGACTACTGCCGGACCCTGTAACAAAGCAAGAGTTTGAGCACAAATCTGGATACCGTCGGAGAGCCAAAACAAGAACATCTGTGTCAGGAGAATATATAGAGAGTTGGGTAGCACCTTGAGCAGAGGCATCCAGAGCATGTAAAAATTAATAATCTTCGTGTCGGCTTCTTCTAGTTTACTTTGTAAATGCCTGACGTCTCTGTGCGTTGCCTCACATTCCGTTCCCCATGCCACAACGACTTGTCTCCCATTAGCGTTATCCTTCACATTCTTTGCGAGAAACATAGTAAGTTCGCCCTTGGTCTTTGAATAAGCAAGAAGCTTCTTCATCGGCACCTTGGCGATGTGGGTAGAATCAGTCACGTGATAATAAATGGGAGCATGGCCACCTTGTCATTTGACTCGTGTTGCTGATTTCAGTGAGGATGGTACATCATATCTGTCGAAGATTATGTGGAGCTCTAGTAAATCATTATACTTTACAAGCAAGCGATTCGTGAAATGTTCAACTAAGTCTCTACAGTTCTTGATCCACTCTGGCTTGTCAAGTGATTGGACTTCTGCCATTCCATCAACAATCGCGACTTTGAATCCTGCGGTGATTTCTTGTGTATTAGTACTAGGGCCACCTGCCTTCTCTAGGATATTGATAAGTGCACTCTTGCAAGAAGAATGCAACATGGTACCATCTCGTGCAAACAAAGATCTTGGGACAACAGTAAACTCATATAAGCCAACAGCCTCTTTGATGTTAATTTCTGGGCGGCTCTTGCACACCATCGCCAAACAGGCAAACAGATTTCTGTCCTCCTTTAACTCGATGATCGTCTTTAGCTTTGACTTTGATGACATTAGCACGCGTTTTCCAGGAAAGAAGATTGCGCCTCTTTACAGGAGCCCAGAGGTTGATCTTTCCTGTCTTGATCCTATCTTGTACAAAAGCACTGAATAGCCTTCTCCCTTCTTCACTCTGATTAACAAGATCTTTCTTCATTTTCTCATTCATCACAACTTTGGTGACCAAGTTGTACAGATCGGTGTTGGTGTTCTGGTCTGATGAAAAGGGATTGATGAAGGTCTTGGTTGTCTCGGACAACTTATTTATGCTGTTATCTTTGTGCGTCAAAACAGCTGAGTTTAGTTCTTGATGGTGTGCACGTTCCGGAACGAGACCCTCCATTGCCTTGGCTTCTGCTGTGAGTCGGGCTAGTTCTGGGGCAATGAGGAAAAACTTGGCTCGTGCGCTCTCATTCAAAGTGATGCCTACAAGCCCACCAGAAACTTTCATAGATCGATTGAGGTGTTCCAACGCAGTATCACCACCAACAACACAGAAGGGAACCTCCTTGTTCTTGTTCACTACCCAGTTTCCTGTGATGAACTCTCCATAGATCTCGGGGTCTGATGATTCGAGGGATGCCATTTCAGCTAGGTACAGGGGGATCATCCTTAGATAACAGATCTTGTCGTGCACAAAGAAGTACTTTGTGAACAACTCCAGTGCAATAAGATGGAGCTTCCAATCACCACTGCGGACTGCCTGGATGAATGCGAACATCTCCATTACCATGCGCGTGTATTGGCGAAATACAGTAAAGAGAGGATTTGTGTCATTCGCAGCGTCAAAATCAGACATCTTCTTGACTACTTCAGAAGAGGTGATCGCGTTGGTAGAGCTATGGTGTGCCGTCTGGATGTTCTCCTTAGTGCCTTCTTTGCACTCATCTCCTACTTTCGTAGAGAGTTCCTCGAGGGTACGACGTACATCAAGAGAGCCTTCTAGAAATGCTTCCAGGTATAAGGAAAATAAAGCCTGTAAGGTGATCATGTGTGCTCTTTTACCGTGCTTAACATGCTTGCCATCGATTATCTGTTTAACAGTGGAGGGGCCATAAAGTTCTGACTCGATCCAGCACATGTCTATCCCGCTACTGTCAATATATGACCCAATGGTCCTCAGCATAGCCATAACCACATGCAGCTCCCCTGGTCGAAGGAGAATGTTCTTGAGCTCGCATCGGGCCATCTGTAATCGTGTGGCGGGCAGATACAAACCAAGGTCTAGCGATATGACTGTTTTCCTCCCGGGACCGACTACTCTAACAGAGATATTTTGAGCACGCATTAGCACTGTGAGGAGCGTGCTCCATTCATGAGCAGGATGTGCCAACAATGGAGGAGCACCGAGACGTCTGACAGGTAGTGCTTCATTTACCAAAGAGTTTTACGCTGACCATACGGGTACAGGAGGCTGATCATTATCATCATCACTTGGGGCATCATGGCCTGTAAGGTTACGAGACACTATCCAGGTAGCATTCTCATCGCGGATGTTTTGGGGCAACTCTTGTTCTGATGACAGCTCAAATGTAGGGTACGCAGGAGAAGGGGGCCTTGATGGCGGCCCCACGCATGGCATTAAAGATGTCAGCGATTCGGACAGTTCTGTTACAGAACGGCATGAATCATTTGGCTCCTCTAACCTATCAAAATGAAAAACAAAACGCAACAACAGCTACTTATGAAGCAAAATGCTGTTCAAGAAGGGGATCTTTTCTATCCTACAGCCTAGAAATGAGATTAGCTTTTAACTTACTAGCTAGTCTTATTGAAACAAAGAAAAACCTGAATCACACAGACCAGTCATGCCAAAGTAAAAGTAAAATTAAACGTCTATTATCTAATTAACCCCCCTCCCATCGAGCACTTGGGATTAAATGAGTGCATCATGCTTCTTAGTAGAACAGTTATGGTACCTTAATACAGGTTCTTCATCTTGGGGTTCCACTTTCTGATAAATAGCCATTGCTGTGCCGTGTAGAGTACGCTTCCCGTCTGGCGTATCCTCTGAGAAATCGATATTATCAATAGCAAAATATACGTGCCGTCCTTTCACGATATCCGGAGGGAGAAACATGCCACCTTCACTCTCTATGCGCTTCAGGACAGTTTTCTCAATTTGTGACTCCACCTTCAACAAGCGATTGTACTCTACAACCATGCCAAATCCATGGAGGAGATTAACCAGCTCTTTGCTTCGTACTGCTTGGTGTATTGCTAGGCTAACTGCGAGGTTTTGGGGCATTTCTCTAGTGCAGTAGACCGCTTTTGACCTCTTGTTATCAACCTGCCTGTCTGTTAGACACAAAGCTATTGTATTCTGCGCTAATTGCATTGCTCTTTTGTGTACCTCATTGCACTTTTTATCAGATAGTGTCTTATTGGGACCTTGGATTATCCACCTAAAGAAGCAGGTAAGCTCTTCGGGGCATTGATCATGTGTCATTGTATCCAGAGAGCCAGAGAAGACCCACTTCTCGCTTCGATTAATAGCCTTTCTCAATATTGAAGCGGCATCGAAGAGAATTTTCATAGATTCATCACTGTCAGCTGTGGATTCTACGATATGGATAGCGGCATCTCTACACTGCTTTACGCTGACCCTCTTGGGCTCATTAGCTCTAGTGGGCTTATGGAATTCAACTCCCTTTATCTCTTTCTGGATAAGCTCATTAACTGAACGCCGACTTAGAGTCTTTGGACTATTGTTCTCGTTTGAAATGGAATCAAAAGCCTGTTCCAACTGTGCCATGTTGAGTATTTCTCCGCTATCGAGGGCAGCTTGGGTAAGGTTAAAAAACTCCAGCTTAACCGCTGTCTCACTTCTTGACCTTTCCTCGTCATCTTTGATAGTTTTACGCAGGACCCCAGTCACATGCTTCGCCCAGCAGCTTTTATGGTATTTAATATCAATGGTATGAGCGTCAGTGCTGTCTAGAGCCGCCGAGAGCTTCACGAGCAGTTTAGGATCCTTTGATTGCTTTACTGCTTTATCAAGAGAGCTACCAGCAGATGATGTTGACACCAAATGCAGAGGGTTCTGGTACTTCGCTTTCCCTTCACAAAAGAAGCACAGATTGCCGTCATAAGGGGCGGTTTTCGACCTTGTAAGAAGACCCTGGTTAGTGAAATGAAATTAAATGTTTTGAGATGTCAAGGATGTGATTACCTTTTCAGCGATTCCAAGATAAAAAACACAATAAAATAAAAAATTAAAGTTATAAGCCATTACACGTAGCAATTACCTGAAGCGATTCACTTGTCTTTCTTTGAGCTTCATTTGGTCCTCTAACCTCTCTCTGAAACCTCTCTTTTACCCTCTTGATCTTTCCTGAGTGGGTGGTTTCTTGGTAGCACGACATACATAAAACATAAACATAAAACTTTATTTATACTCGAATTTTAGAGTAGCTAACAAGCTAATATCTTCGAGCTGACACTACATAAAAACTATATAGAAAATATATCTATACATTAAATGCAAGGAAAGAAAATATTATGTACAATTCCCAATTTTAAGTTCAAGTATGTCAGGCAAAAAGAATCTACATGATGGTAACATCCTGTATTTTAGTCTTAAAGTCTGCAAAAAACTGGTATGAAAAAAGTCCGGCAGTGCATTCCACTGCTTAGCTGAAAAGTAAGAAAAGGAGTTAAGACCATAGGTAGTTGTTTTAGGTTTACTTAGTGAAAGAATGTAGTTGCCATGAAGGTCATAGGAAGAGGACCGGAGTGAAAACATATTCTTCATGTAAGTAGGAAAATGAGTGAAAAACAAACTCTTATATAACAGAATGAGGAAATTTTGAATGCGTTTGTTAAACAAAGAAGTAGAGCTGACTTTTGAGAGAAGAGTATTGTATAAATCTAAGTATTCTTTTATTTAAAGCTTCAAGCTTATCCGCATCGCGCGCTCCACAAAAGTGCCAGACAGAGGAGCAATAATAAAAGTGAGGTAAAATATACGCCTTCTTAAGTTTTTTGTACAGTTTTTGCTTTTTCTTTAAGCTCTTCTAGTGGTAGATCTTTAAGCACAAGCCACAATGTTTTCGAGTTGATGTCCTCGTACTTTGAACGTTCTTCGATAGCTTCTAAAAGCTTTTGATGGGAAGTTGGATTTTCAACAAGATTGGCTGTACTTTTTTCTAAAGGGCCATTAGACCGGCCAAAATCCGTCATACTACAAGCACTGTGATGACTGTAAGTACAACATGGCGGGCACTCAAATAATTACCGCTGACTAATAGGTCAGGCTCACAATCACCCAGGCCCCCTAGGTTAAGAATCCACAGGAATTTGTGCGAAATAGGATTGTAGAAATCGCTCATAATAAGGTTATATAAGCCACACGAAATACATTATCATTACACCTTTTTAGCTTTTATTTTTTTCATTCAAATGCTATACATACAGCATTAATATGCATTACAATGAGTCAACGTTATTGTCCTGGATGATGTGTTCACCTTTGGCGTGTTTTGCAATCCAGCCTCATTTCTATGTATGGGGTCACGTGACACTACAAGATGTCTTAACTGACTAAGGTGAGCAAGTTTGGCATGATAAGGATTTTTTTTGACAAATTTATAGTAAATTATGTGTTTCAGCCTCGCTTTCATGCGTAAGGTCACGTGACCTATGTAAATTAGCATAAATCAACAGGGAGGATCATGCCCAATCATGTGAGCAAGTTGGTGTATTTTCGTCTGTTATTAACAAAGTTATGAGGAATTATGTGTGTTAGCCTCGTTTTCACGCTGGATTTCATGGGTCAGAATTTAACCCCCCCTTAAAAGCCGTCTGAGCAAGTGGCAAAGCTGGCACCAAAACTTTTCATGTTTAGAAGGACCTAATGAACACTTTTACACAAGGTGCTTGCTTTCAGCACGAACTTCACGCGGGACCTTATTTTATGACATTTGCTCCCAGACTACATGGGGCACACTTCATCATCTATTCATAACACTATTGAACGCTTCAAAGTATTGCACTGGCTTATTACTTGATAATCTAATGGGTCCATAGTTTTATAGATAGTTTTCTTTGCTTATTATATTCTTTAAAACTTAGCTTGTGCTTGATCCGAATAAAAGTATGAAAAGCAACAATCTTAGTAGTAAACAAATATTTTGTGGGGAAAAAATTAAGGCCTTAGAAGCAGAGAACGTGTTGGTTGGAAGATTTATGACTTTGTTTTGGTTGTTCAAGTAGTTAATCTGAAACTCGTCCATAATTCATAACTAATTAGTCACGTGCCTGAGTTTTGATACCCAATGAAAACACAGATGAAAACCACATTTGTTTTGGATCACATATCAAAACCACGTGTGGTTTTCATCTGCCTTCTCATTGGACGTCAAGATTCATGGATCAAAACAAAACAAATTGAACACAAGAATAATACCTAATACAATACAGTTAATCATCATAATTAAACAGCTACACTTCCAGTTCATTTTTTTTTCGTTGACCACGCAAGTCAAACATTTTGACATAAAAGATCTAAGTAGTATCTAATAATTGCTTAGCTGTTTCACTGCCAAATAATCCTGCACTCCAGAACTTTTCTTCGTTCTCGTCTGTAACAGCTTCCTTCTCTTCTTTCTTCGTTTGCACACTCACACCTTGCCGCTTGCTATCCTTCATCTCGGCATCAAGACAACGAGAGAAAATAGTAAATCTGCAAAAAATATAGGAAGATTAAAATAATTGTAATTGTAGTCTTAAGTGAAAATAATATCTTGCATTGAACATAATAATTACTATATCCTCTGTTACCTTTTATCCGGAGCATCTAAAGGATTTAATGCTTCGTTTCCCACAGTTACTTCAAAATGTCGTCAGATGCCACAGATAATTCCATAAAGGGTCCTTGCTGGACACACCTTCCCTTCACTATTTGCAAACTCCTGGACAAATTTACTCAGCCTGTAGTTTAAAGTGTTGGCATCCATATTTGCCAAATCTGTACGCAACGACTGAACTTTGTAGAAATCTTCATAATCTTCTCTATTTATCTGCCATTCATGAAAGATCTTTATCGCCCATTTGGTTTTGTAGGCAGTTGACTTAGGAATACTTCCTTGCAGCAACTTTGCTTCTTCTTCCCCAGTTGTTGGAGAAGGAAAACAGCTTACGGTATTCTCTTCAAAAGACTCCGCCATCTTCACTCCCACATGATTTACAACGAACGACAACAAAATTCCCACATTTTGATTATTTTTTAAATACATTATGTCATGGAAAATTAGACCACTGAAACAATACTCCCTGATTACTAAGGAAGCGTGAATAGTTTTAGAAGCCATATCATAAACATGTGAGTCGTGTTTGACCGGAGTCTCAAGACACCTCGAAACAATCAAAGCACTTGGCCTGGTGCCTCGTGCTTGCGTCTATTACTTGGTGTCTGGATATCCTGGTCAAACACTCACTCATTTTTTATCTATTACGCCTGTTCTCAGTCGGCAGAATGGTCAATATCCAAAGGGGTCGTCACACAGAGCAATAGATTTCACCTTTTAATTTCACGTTAGAATGAACAGCAAAGTGTCTTCCTTCATCTCACACGTGTCAAAATGCACCCGCGATATAACTAATCAGTAAATTCACGGAAATCACCTAGACAACTAGTTAATCATTGAACGGCTAAATAATTACAATTTTTCGATTCTTAACTTCCCCCTCCCGAATGTAATTGATGCATTCGCTGAGTAATAACATGCATAAAACTCTAAAGTCCACGGGGTGGCATGACCACTGTCACAGACTGTTTCTCAATAACGATCAAGGTTCAAATCATCTTTTCCAATCAATGTTTCAATCAAAAATTCTAGGTAACAAAACATCAACAACTGTCACTTTCACGATCAGCCACAGTTCTGGTATCACAGTCAAACGTTTAATGACTCTCAAGCCTCAGCACTGTCTTCTACATACTCCAGTGGACACGGGCGATGGACAGGATGCAAGTATTCCTTCTTCTTTGCCTTGACTATTACAACTTTCACTGGACCATCATTACCAGGGTATGCTTCAATCACATGGCGGAGAGGCCACTCTCCTCTGCTGGCGTTTGGCTCTACAATCAGCACAACATCACCTTCCTTCAGGTTGTGTCTTGGATGAAACCATTTCTTTGAGTAGGCCATTTCCAAATGCACAGCTCGGGTTGTAAGGCAAGTGAAAAGACACAGGTAACGTTTGGCTCTTTTCCTACCACGTCCTTGCTTCGTCAAGAATGGACCTACATAATCGACACCAACTTTTGCAAAAGCCCTTAGTGAAGACTGCAGTCTCGTTTTGGGTAACAAGGCGAGGCCATCATCTGATGGCCTATCTTCATGGTGAAACGACGTCGACATTCAGCACAAGCCTCGGTTACGTTTTGTACCATGCGCCTTCCTTTTACAATCCAGAAGCGGCTTCTTAACTCAGTTGGAACTTGCTCTACTCCAGCCCCATGGTCGAGTCTTTCATGGGCGTCAGCGATAACAAGTCTTGTTACAGGGTGATCCTTTAGTAGTAGGATAGGGTGTCTTGTGTCATATGGAAGCTCATCTGCAAAACGCAAGTGTCCATCCATTCGAATTAACCCATCACCATCAGTCTTAGGGTTCAATTGGATCAGCGACCCTTTGTTTTCTCCACCAGGGAAGGCTTGGGCTTGCTTAATCCAGAACGTCTCTGCTTCTGATATCTCGGTCGGCAGGAAGATTCGATCCTTTCTTTGTAAATTCATTGGAAGTCTGCAGTTGGTCAGGAATCGCTGAACCCATCCTGTCACATGAGCCAGACGCTTGAGGCTTGAGAATCTGTTTGGGTCAATGATCACAGTGGCATGGCAGCAAATGGTTTGAACTCACGGCTTTGATTGCGGATCCAGTACCACACATTCTCTGAGTCAGTCCAGAAGATGGTTCTGTCCACCGAGATCACTTTCAGGATATTCTGGGCTAGTCGACTTGAAAGGACAGCACCCATAAGCTCTAGCCGGGGAATTGTCATTGCCTTCACTGGGGACACACGACACTGATGCGATAAGGTGCAACGACAGACTGCTATCCTGGTATCGACAATTCAACTTGCAAGAACATCTCATAAATGTCAGTTGACAGGGCTACAGGTGCCCAACAAAAACGTGTCAACACATCAACCAAGTCTCTTTAAAGCTTTGGCCCCGGCCATATGGCGTCATTCAAGCTATTTCCATCATGCTTCGCCGCAGCATCGAAGGCCACGCGCACTTTTGTCGTAACTCTGTCTTCTTTGGCCACTGGAAAGTGGGGCAGAAACCATTGTTTCTCAACTTCAGATTGGGGTACTTGACGAATGTAGTCCTTTTTCTCGTAGCCGTGAAAGATCTTGTTGTAGGCTTCCATGACCTCTAGGCCTTTTCGCTGGAGGGACTTCTCCTGGCTTTTGAGTCACATGAGAGCTACGTCGTAATTGTTAGTGACCTTTGGTTCACCTTCTTTCCAGGGGATTCCAATTTAATTAGAATACTAAGGTACTGAACGAGTCTCTTTGTTCTGTAAACGTAAGAAACGAGAGGCATGTGGAACATTTTGAAACAAAGGGGCTTCCAGATGTGTGTTAGACAGTATTCTGTTGAGTGAATGATGTGGCGAAACATCTGTTAAGGCGATTTGTCTGCCAGATACAGCGAGTAAGCTTTATAAGTCTTAAAAGAGCGACTCAACGGTGAACTACTAACGGGTGTAGGACGTGTCCTACTTTGCACTTTGCGTAAGGCACATACGAGTCCAATATTTGAAGTCGAACTGCTTCAGTGTTTGTTGCGTATTTGAGTTACGCTTGAAACAACCTGGTGCTTAGAGAGCTACTAAGGTATAAGGTATAGTGACGAGCTTGGTCGTCTAGAGCGTAACACCGAACGGGTGAAACAGTCAAAGACCCAATGAAGCTTGAATCCTGTCGAGGAAGGAAGTGTGAAAAGTGTAGGGCATGAGAAAAAACGAATTGTAGAAAGGACAAGGGGGCGATCCCGAAGGAATAATGTGGCCCAAGTTGTAAACTGGGTGTGCAGCGTTTACAGCAATAGTTGAAGTGAACAGGATTGGGCTTAGAAGGGTCGTTAACGTGTTTCTATGCAAGTGCCCTCGTAAGGGAGGACAATCTAAGCAACAACAACTGCTGGTACCGAGAGCCTACGCACCGGTTGCTAGTACTAATCTAGATGTCGTGCAATAAGTTTCAACTTAACGAGTAGCAAGTGTTGGCGAACGTGTCATAGCTGCAGGAAGACAATGTTTAGTAGGATGTAGTGCAAGACTGATTGGTGTTGTGGTACCGACTTTTTAATGTCATGTTGTATGGTACATGAATTAGTGTGATGAAGTATGTAGTATGTATTAGTGTGTCCTGCAGTACGACTTGTTTGACAAATCACTTGCGTGTAGTATAGTTCATAGTTGACTCCGGGCTAGTCAAAGTACGTGTGGCGGCCTGTAGGCTTTCCTCGTTTTCCTCGTGCTCCTCTTCCTCAGCCTTGCGTCATTTCCCTGCTGGTTGCTCTGGTTGCTCGGGGATGAGCTGCCGTGGCTTTTCTCTTGCTGCTGGTGCAGAGTTCCTCGCCGATGTGCTGCTCTCCGCACTGAGCCCAAAGCTGGCCCAAATGTTAGTCGTGGAGGATGGCCTTTTTCTCGTGGCTGGTGTTTTCCCTTTTTGGGTGCACGACAGAGTGCCCGGCTCGTGATGTGGGTCCGGGTCTTGCTGCGTTATGAACAGGGCGTGTTCCGCCGATGATTCTGGTGTGTTAAACGGCTCCTCCTCCTCGTCCTCGTCCAGTATGTTGGGGCGGGGTCATCTGCGGGTTGGAGGAGCAATTTGTTCCTCTTGGTCATCGTCCTCATAGGGACACTCTGCTTCATCGTCTTCGACGTTTTCTTCTACAGCATCCCCAAAGGTAGCAGTTTGGCGCGCTTGCCTAGTAGAACTTCTTTGGGTGAGCGCGTCCTAGATACTGCCGCTCTGTTCCTCTTCGGGCACTATTTCCGTGTGACTGAGTGTCTGTGAGGCTATATATCCAACCATGGACTCCCGAGATGGGTTCTGTTTGAAAGACTGGACTTCCGGCGATTCCCGGTGCCTCTTAGCGTATTCAGCTGGGTGGCTGAATAATGTTTCTAGAGTCATCATGTGCGTTGCTATTGAGAACATTGCGCCGGATGCCGTGAACAGGTGCTTGCAGAGACTTTTCAGCGTGTAAGGTGGGGCCACTTGTCCTTCAGTTCTGACCAGCGAATAGCTGGAGTGTCGCTGACAACGTTGTCAAGGACATGGGCTTGCAACAGACTTGAGAATGTACCATCTAGGTTTGTCACTGTCAGTTCAACCCTGCATGAACGTGTCTTAACTTCGACTTCTTCTGTTCCTGCAATAGTCAGATTTAACTCCTGTCCATGTAACTCCAGCTCTTCGGCAGCCTCCTCAGAAATGTAGGAACTTGTGGAGCATGGGTCTAGCGTGACATTTACATACATACATACCGTATTTATTCGACTATAAGCCAACCTTGGCTATAAGCGGAGACCCTAAACTCGTGAGACATGATAGTCGGCGAAAGCTTTAGAAAAAAAATCAGAAAATTATTGGCTTATAGCCGAGACCAAGGTTTCTTCACAAAAAGTTACTTGAGCACTCATTCAAGAAACCTTCCCTCTCAGGAAACAGTCATGTTGAAAGTTATTGTGTAGAAAAAAGCGTTTTATTCGTTGTAAACAATTAGCCAATCGGTGCAAAACATTGTGCTTGTGAATACTAATTGATCCTAACTGCACTATAAAGCGAAAAATACTTAAATGAAAGCCACCAGATCGATTTTTATCGTCACAAACAACTGCTTACCGAAGTCAATAATCTATCGCTGGCCTTTCATCATGCCAAAGGCAAGACGTTCATCGTACAGTATGGCTTTCAAGCTTAAAGTTGTTGCTGAAGCGGAAGCAGTCAAAAACAACTCAGAGATTGCTCGCGATTATGGACTTAGTGAGTCCATGGTCCGTCACTTGCGCAGAGATCAGGCCAAACTCTTTAACGGGGAGCTGAAGATGTCGGCGAAACACACAACTATGGGTCGCTTTACCCCACGGTATCCTGAGCTAGACCAGCAGATATTGGAATGGTTCACCGAGCAAAGAGATCAAGGTGAGTAACTGTTTGACGCTGATTTGTATTGAAAACGCACGTGAGTTTGTTTCAGTGCGTGGGAATCGACACTTCCTATTGGTCCAATTTGCACTTCGTCATGACAAATTAACAATGCGTGTCAGCTCAAAGTAAACAAACTCTCGAATCGCTTGAATTTTATTCATTTACATGGTTTTTCATTTATAGGTTTTGCTGTGAGTGGATTGACGCTGCGCCTGAAGGCAAAAGAATTTTCAACTGATCCTTCATTCAAGGCTTCCCTTGGGTGGTATCAGAAGTGGAAACGACAACACTCGGTGAGCTTCCGTGCGAAGACAATGCTAGCCCAGCGACTGCCAGAAGACATGGAGGAGAAAATTGTGTAGTTCCACCGCTTCATCATAGCAGCCAGGCAACGAGCTGGGTATCCTTTATCCAGGATCTACAACATGGATGAGACACCGATGCGCTTCGAACTTCCATCAACGCGTTCACTGGAGTTCAGTGGCAGCCGAACGGTTCTGGTAAAAACCTGCGGAGCAGAAAAGCGGAGCTTCACTGTCACACTTGCCGTCGCTGCGGATGGAACAAAACTTCCACCCAAGGTCATCTTTAAAGGCATCCGGAGTCCGAGAGATCTCATCGTTCCAGAGTCCCTCTGTGTTTCTTTCCACAAGAAAGGGTGGATGGATGAGGCAGGTGTTAAGGAGTGGATTCGCCAGTATTTGCCACGGACCCCTCGTAACGAACAGTCGCTGTTAGTGTGGGACTCATTCCGAGCTCACTTGACCGATGAAGTTAAAGCAGATCTCAACTGGCAGAAAATTGATGTAGCAGTTATCCCTGGAGGCCTGACCCGTTTTGCAGCCATTAGACAAGTGCTTGAACAAGCCGTTCAAAGATAACGTCCGAAGAAAGTACTTGGCATGGATGATCAGCGGCCCGTTCGACTATACTCCGACTGGAAAGAAGAAGGCGCCATCGAGAAATCTTGTACTTCGATGGGTGCATGAAGCATGGCGAGAGATCCCGGTGGAGATGGTTGTTAAGTCCTTCAAGACCTGTGGAATCTCCAACTCTTTGGATGGAACTGAGGACGACGAGCTGTACACTGAAGAGGTGCAGGAAATCGACGACGAAGAAGAAGACAACGAGTTCGAGACGGAGAGTGAAGCCGAGAGCGATGGCGAGTAAACTGTTTATCAGTTGCTAGCTCTTCAAAAAACGGCTCCTTTAGGAGCCACCACATCTATAAAAGTGCATTGACCAACAATTTCATCTTGTCTTTAATAATATTATAATGTATTGTGTTTCACTGATTTTGACTTGGCTACAAGCCAATCACAGAATTTGCGTGACATTTCCACAAGTTCTCAAGTCCTGAGAGAGGAAAAAAATTGATCAAACTCTCGGCTATAAGCCGAACCCCTTTGTTGGGAATGTTTTTGGTCGATACAAGTCCAAATTTCTGAAAAAATCGCTCGGCTTATAGTCGAATAAATACGGTACATACATAAACGTTATTTATCCCCGAATTTTAGTGTAGCTTACATAGCTAGTATCTCCGATCCTAACTAATTTTAAAAGTTACAACATATGCAATATAATATTAATTAATGTAGTATTAACTAAAACCGTGCACTAACAATTTGCGCTTAAATTCACTATAATCTACAGTCTTTCTAAAGTGATCAGGTAGAGAATTCCAGTACTTAACAGATGAATAGCTAAAGGAATTTAGACCATATGTGGTTGTAGACGGCTTAGGAAGTGATAAAATATTAGTACCCCGTAGGGAGTAAGCAGTAGATCTTTACTTGATCAGTTGCACGGATATTTACCAAAATGGAGACATTTGAATATACAAATCATCATATTTTGTATCCTCCTGTTGGCTAAACCACGCACACCAGCCTTGTCTAGAAGAGCATCATAGTTCGAGTCCCAGTCCTTTAAAACAAATCTTAAAATACGTCTATTTAAGGTGTCCAGTTTGACAGAATCTTCTGAATTACAAAAGTGCCATATCATTGAACAGTAGTGAAAATGGGGTAAGATAAACGCTTTGTAAAGGCGAAGCATAATTTCAGATGAGATAAGTTTGCCAAATCTTTTGAAGACACCGAACTGATTATTTATTTTTTTGCATACAGAGGATATGTGATCCTTCAAATTAAGTTCATTGTCTAGAGATATTCCAAAAAGATCCAGGCATGTTGTGGTTAAAAAGGAGAAAGGGTAATCGGTTTTGCCAAGAACCATCCCTTGATGTTTAGCGGGGTTTGCTTTCATCCCATAGTCTTCGAACCATTAATTTACTATTTGTACATCATGATTGATCCGCCGTTTCAAGGCCACTGGGTCTACATCAGATGAGTGCAGTTGGCAGTCATTGGCATAAGTGTTTAATTTTACAGACTTAATGTGAAAGATGAGGTCGTTGAGGAACATGTTGAAAAACATGGGCCCCAGGACGCTGCCTTGAGGCATTCCCCCGCTTCACACTCATCCAATCCGAATAAGTATCACCAATTTTCACTCCCTGGCTTCTATCCATCAAGTAGCCACTGGTAAGGGCGCAGCTGGATTCGTGCAAGCCATACGCTTTCAGTTTTGTTAGTAGCAAAGCATGAGGTATGGTGTCGAAAGCCTTTGACAAATCCATTGATATAACCGCCATGATCTCTTTATTGTCTAGACTGCGCCTCCAGTCCTCAGTCAGCCTAAGTAAAGATGTCTCACAGCTATGGTGCCTCCTGTAGGCAGATATGTAGTCAGACAATATGTTCTGGTAAAAGTCGCCCATTTGAGCTGAAAGTAGCCTCTCGAAAACGTTATTGAGCACAGGTAATACGGTCACTGGTCGATAATTGCTTTTGTTTAGTTCATCGTCCTATTTAAATAAAGGAGTAACTTGACCTAATTTAAATTCTAATTTAAATTAATTCTAATTTTTTTAAATTTACCCTCAGTCCTTTTTTTTCATTACTAATCAGAGCTGGGAGAATCATCAAGGACACATGTTCAGCATGGCTAGTATTGTGTGTCTGCTCTCGATGTGCCGGGTCACTCCTGCTTGCTCCTGTAGTCTGCATGGTTCTAGATTCTGGATTTGCCCATTCGTCTGGTTGGAAAGGCAAGGCACCCACATGTAGTTGGCCTTGTGATCTGTCCGCGAGATGATGAGAAGTATTTTTGTGAAGATAGCTGCTATGACGAGTACTGAGGCATACGTCAACTCCCCATCGTTTCGTGTTAGGGCATTCCTTACTGTGATGACCAGCGGCTAACATAACATAACATAATTTATATAGCGCTAACTCCACTAATTGACCAAAGCGCTTTACAATTCATAATATTAAAATAATTTAAAAGATCCCACTGGTAATAAAATATGAATAAATTAAAAACCTATTAGCAGTCTTATTTATAAAAATATCACAATAAATCCTATTCTAAATTATCAAAAAGTTAAACATTATATGCTTTTTTAAAAAGATCAGTCTTTAAGTGTTTCTTGAATAAATTAATTGTAACTAAACTTCTAAGATCTAATGGCAGCTCATTCCAGAGTTTAGGTGCAGCAACGGAAAAGGCCCTGTCTCCGTATGTTTTAAGTCTTGACTTCGGAACTGCCAGAAGTTTTTGATCAGTAGAGCGTAGCGTACGTGAACATGTACGATAACTAAGTAATTCCGTGATATATAATGGTGCCATACCATTTAGCGCCTTATAAACTAACAATAAAACTTTAAAAAGAATCCGAAAGTGAACAGGTAACCAATGCAGTTGAATCAATACAGGGGTGATATGATCAAATTTCTTGGTTAAAGTAATGATACGAGCAGCCGTGTTTTGCACAGACTGCAAACTACCTATCATATGCTTAGGGAGGCCATACAATGAAGAGTTACAATAGTCTAGTTTAGAAGTAACAAACACATGAACAAGAATTTCCGTAGTTGCCTCAGTGAGGTACTTCCTAATTTTAGAAATGTTCCCCAAGTGGTAGTACGACGTTTTGCAGATCTTATTTACATGTTCCACCATATTACAGCATTCATCAAATATGACACCAAGATTCCTAGCTGAAGATTTAGGGAGTATCTGTTCATCACCAACTGACACATATGAAATGGCAGGCTTTGGGCGGAATTTTGAACTAATTACAATCAGTTCAGTTTTCTCCTGATTGAGCTTTAGCATGTTGTTTGTCATCCACTAGTCAATATCTTTGACACATAGCTCAACAGATGACTTAGCTTGAGTGAGGTCAGCAAAGCAGTCAGTTTTAAAAGAAATGTAAAGTTGAGAATCATCAGCATACAAATGGTACTGTAGATTATGAAGATTGATAATATCAGCAATCGGAGATGTATATAATGAATACAGCAAGGGACCTAGCACAGATCCTTGAGGCACCCCATGTGCTAAACAACGTTGTGATGATTGACAATCTTCAATTTGGACAAACCGTTTGCGAGATTTAAGATACGAATCAAACCATGCAAGGGCATTACCCTTCATACCAAAACGATGGGAGAGTCTAGATAATAGTATCAAATGGTCAACCGTATCAAAGGCTGCAGACAAGTCGAGTAGAAGGAGTATAACCGACTTGTTATCATCAACAGCATGCAGTATGTCATTTTGTACTTTTAGTAAGGCCGTCTCAGTTGAATGCAAGACCTTGAAAGCAGACTGATACATCACATCTAGATGGTATGTCTTCACATGGTCAGTCAATTGTTCAGCAACGGCTTTCTCAATGACCTTTGAGATTAGTGTCAAATTGGAGATAGGACGAAAATTTGAAAACTGTTTGAAGTCAGCATCAGGTTTCTTCAAGGACGGAGATAAAGCGGCGACTTTCAATGCATCAGGCATTCTGCCAGTTGAGAGAGACAAATTGACAAACTTAGTTATTGTAGGTAGCAACACAGAGAAACAGCCCTTTAGAACCATTTCAGGTAAAGGATCCAGGACACAGGACTTAGAAGAGGGCTTACACGCAAATACCTTTACTTCCTCTTGGCTAACCTCTCTAAAATTAATGAAACTCCACAGGACATGTTGATGGTATTGGACGAATGGGCCCTACAATGATGTTCCTCTGAACAAGTTTGGAGTGAATTTTATCAATCTTGTTAATAAAGAAATCAGCAAATGAATTGGCCAGAGCAGTATTGTCAACAGAGGGTGGATAACGCTTCTCAGATAGTTTTTGAAGCAATTTGTTAACAGTCGCGAATAATATCTTAAGATCTGAGGAATGTTCATTGATGATTGAAGTGTAGTGCGCTGATTTCAAAGTAGCAATTAGGTTGTTAACCACACAGCATTGACGAACATATTGATCCCGGTCACACTGTAGCCGCGAAGCACGCCACCTCCGTTCCAGTCTTCTCCTTTTCCTTTTCTCAGCAACAACATCCGATGTATACCATGGTGCAGATGGCCTTACAGTTACCTGACGTTTCTTTTTTGGAGCATGTTGGTCCAATAACTGTCGCAGAACCCTATCATACTGATCTACCATCATATCCAAGTCTGTAGCTTGATAGACAACGGTAACAACGCTGGGCACTTCCAATCAGCTCCTTTTTCTTCAGAACAGTTAGCTCTTTGAAGGCTTTACAAACCCACGGAGGATGGTTCTGTTTACACGTCTCCACAATACAGCTCCTTGACTTCGATTTGGTGTTGAAGGTTCTGCTGTGAACTCCTCACTTCGAAAACCATTTCTTTGTCCTTCTGGCTTGTCAGATTTTCTTTTTGCGAACCCACTCGTCTCTTCCCTTGCTTCTTCCATGATCTGCACTCGGATCTCTACCCATTCAATGAGTGACTCGAAGCTGTCTTCCAGAGAATGATCGATAAGCCAATGCTTGTAAGCCTGCACATCCTCCTCTGAAAGCTTTTCCTTTGCTGTGAGGTTCAGATTGTGTCCTTGAAGTTCTTGTCCTGGACCACAGTCTTTCAGTGCTATCCAAACTCTTCCAAGTATACCTTGAAAGTTCTCCATATCTTCTAGATTTCGGGGTCGAACTTTCTGCCATCCATGTACAGCAGTCAAGTGTTTAATTTGCAAACGCCTCTCTCCTCCATACTTTTCGAGTTTTTCTTTTGCTCTTTCATAGGCATTGATAGAGAATCCCAGATCTTTCACCAGTGTCAGGGCCTTTCCGGTCAAACTGCTTTGAAGACGTAACACTTTTTCACCCACAGGAATATCTATTCCATCAACAATAGACGTAAAGGCAACCCTCCAGGACTCATAATCGGCTTTGTCTTCTCCTGAGGACTTAGGAAGATCGACACCTTTCAGCTTGACAGGTAAGCTCCTTTGTACCAGTCTCCCATGGTACTGGCCAGCTCCATAAGCATTCTTTTTGTAATCTAGATCGGGGGTACGGGAGATGTCCAGTGGAATGTCATCCTTATTGGGTAAGCCAGACTCCCGCTCTGCTGCATCTGCTATCATTTTATTCAGAGCAGCAACCTTTCTTGCTTCTTCAGCCCACTGTTTGGCTAGTTGAACTTTGGCAGCTATTCTTTCAAGCTTTAATTCTTTCTGTTTCTGCTCTTCTTTTACTTGATCAAGGCATTCGCTGGTCTGTTTTGCTTCTAATTGCTTTTGTTTTACATATGAGGATGCCAAGGAGACTTTATCATCATTTGCCTGTGACTTATTTGAAAGCGAAACTGACTCTTCCTCTCCCTTGTCTAGTCTTTCTTGTACATGTCTTTCAGCATTCTCAATAACTTCGTCAACTGACGCTACTATCTCATCCGCCTCTGTCCAGTGACTCAATAATTGTGTCGGCCTCTCCAATTTCATTCAGTGCATAGACTTCTTTAAGACTGGCGACAATTTTTTCAATAAGACTTAATTCTGTTTTGATTTTGTTAATGGCTCTCCGAACAGCGTTTTTACTCGGCAAAGTTCCATTTATTGTGTTACTCTCCAGTAGATCACTCAACGGATTCTTTGCTTTCGTAAGTCTAGTCTTGGCTGACTTCTTGTTATTACGTAATGATTGAATTTTACCACCAGCGGTACTTACTGCGCTCCCATTTTTCTTGCTTTCGTTTTCCTGTTCGACCACAAGGTCTTCATTGGTTTTTCTTTCATCCAAGGCGGCAAGTCTTGTCCTCTGCTTGTCAGGTCTTGATCTGGTTTACTCGTGTCCGCCATTACTGTTCATTCGTCTGTTTGGTCAAAATCCACTCTCTGTCGTCACTAAATCCAAACTATCCGGCTCAAAAGGTGCACAATTGTTCTCAATCCACGGAACGGTCAATATCCAAAGGGGTCGACACACAGAGCAATAGATTTCACCTTTTAATTTCACGTTAGAATGAACAGCAAAGTGTCTTCCTTCGTCTCACACGTGTCAAAATGCGCCCGCAATACAACGAAGCGGTAAATTAGTGAAAATCACCTAGACAACTATTTAATGATTTGACGGCTAAATAATTACAATTTTTCGATTCTTAACAACCTCTACATGCTAAATCACTGCAAAGGAGCAAAAAGCCCAGATCTTTCCATATATACGATTTTTCAGATTTGACGAAGGTACTTGAAATTCATACTATCTTGTTTAAGTACACATTTATTGATCACAAAACTTTGGTAGGTTAGCTGCACTTTTTGTGATTCAGGATCAAGTTCATCTTCTCTGAAAAAAGAAATAAGTGAATACGTATATTCAATATTTTATTTTATGCTTCATATACATTGTATAATCTTTTCACTCAGGTAGAACCTCTTGAAATATATACTGTGGTAAACCCATGCAGTTATTAGGACTTGGTAATAAATTTGGGGTTAATATAATGAATGTAACAAAAACCCCTGACAAAGAACCTGCATTTTCCCCCGTCAAAAATACTTAAAATAAAGGAGGAAGACAATGAGTTAATGGTAGTCAGCACAAATCTAGGCTATTTAGGTTCGGTTCCTGGATAAAATACATACTTTGTTGCTAAGAGTATTTAGTGGTGTTCAGCTTATTCTTTATATAAAATCTTCACACCAGTACATTGTAGTTGGAGTGATGAGGTACCTCTGTCTCCAAAGAGGATCCTGAATGTTGACTTATTTGCCCAAGTCATAGATTTTAGAAAATAAAAATCTGTGTCAAATTCAAGGCTCAACAGGTTCTTGTGTAGAGGGGCCTAGTTGACAAATTTTAACCCAACAGGTTCTTAAAAACCAGGTTCTTAGTCACAGGTTTTTACTTTATAGGTAATTACAGTGAGTTTATAAAGTTTAAATTAAAGCATGTCTGTTACATCTGTCAATTAACATAATTATGTTAGCTTGTTTTGAAAGCTCGAACTAAGTAGGAAATTGCATGTCATACTCCACAGTACTATTCGTCAAGATGATCCAACTAAACGTTTTAAAAAATAATTTTGTCTAAAAACACCATAGAGCAAAGATTGTTAAAAACCCAAGCTATTAATTTCTGTAAGTTTCTTTTTTCAGGCAGTGGCAACCTTTAGAAAATTTGTCATAGTCTTTACCTTGAAATAGGGATTCCTTTGCAGTCAATCAATCTATTTACCTCAATGGGAGGGATGAGATTGCCTCGATCATCCAAGCCAGAGGCTCATGTATGAAACATACAAGTTAATAATACAATACATTTCAAACAAAATAATGTAAAAAGATCAAAGCTACACCCTCCCGCGTCCCACTGAATTACTTAAATACTAAAAACTGTAACAATAAGGGTGCGTTCACACTTGGTGCCCGAGTATGGCACTTGCTGGGCACTTATCTGAACACACGTTTTTTTTCAAGTTCCCATGCCGGAATCTGGACACAGACGAGTGCCCTAGTAACAAGGTCAAGACCTTGTACTCTGGCACTTAAGTGGGCCCTGGGTCTTTGTGTGCACGTGTTTCCATTGGTCCTAAGGCAGTTTCACCCACAATCCACTTCTTTACATACCCCATAACTCCTTGCGACACTCCATTTGCAAACATCGGCTATCGAAATTTTAAGTGATATGTGTTGTCTAGAAGATAATGCATCCTAGAAATGTCAGACAAACACACTGGCTTGATCCAGTTCACCAAGATTGGCGTTGCAATTGCTGGATGCGAGGAGAGGACATGCTAAAAAAGTGTATAATTTACTCCTTTTATGTTTAGTGCAAGTTTCGTGCAACTCAGTACAAAAAGAAATTATATAGCAGTGTAGGAAAAATTATTGGGCTTTGTTTAGGTATAGGATTTACCGAGTTGCACGGAAGTGGCAGTTTGTAAAACATATAGACCCTTCTTGTGCTATAAATCAACACGATTGTGTTCTACAGTTTGGCTGCCATTCAGTGTGCCCACACTGTAAACTTTTAGACACCTTTGAATTTTAATGCGTGACTCAAGTTTAAGTTTAAGTTTAATAATTCTTTTTACCAACGTACAAAATAAAAATATATATGCATATATAACAGTACAATAGGTAAAGGAAAGCAATAGGGGGAAACTGAATTCCCATATAAAAACTGCCCTCCAAAACGAAAAGATAAAGCAATTAAGAATAGAAAACTAATACATAACTATACTATAAACTACTTAGATATTAAATAAAAAAGAAAATCCAAATTCAGTAGGAAATGGGAAACATATGACTATTTACAAAGATAATTAAGTAATAAAGTTCTAAAAGAGTTCAAACTGGAAGCAGACATAACAGAGTTTGGTAAAGAGTTCCAGTCATTAACGTAACGATTAAAAAATGAAAATTTAAAATAGTTTGTCCTTGCTGCTCTAGGCCTGATTTTAAAGTCATGGTTTCTTCTAATTCTTGTCCGGCCAGTCAGATCCACATATGTGGTATAATCAATATCAGAATAGCCATGAATTATCTTGTAAAGTTGAACCAGGCAAAGGTATTTTCTTCTAAGCTCCAATGTTGACCAGTTTAGTTCAGTGAGCCTTTCAGTGTAAGAATTATGAGATCCACATATCAATCGAGTAGCACGACGCTGAATGGATTCAATACTGTGTATGTGTTTAACCAAATATGGATTCCACACTGGGCAGGCATATTCCAGAATAGGACGAACTAAAGCGATAAAAGCTGTTTTGATTGGCACAGGATCTTTTGACCCAAACGTTCTCCTTATTAGACCCACTACTCGATTTGCCTTACCAACAATGTAATTGATATGAGCATCCCACCTTAAAGAAGATTCAATCCAAATGCCCAAGTGCTTATGTTTATCAACAGCTGACAGATTATTCTCATTTATGACATACTGATGAACTAAAGGACAATTGGACTTGGTAACATGTAGAGCCTTACACTTTTCCGACTTCAGCGTGACCTTCCACAAGTCACACCAGGAGGCGGCAGACAAGAGGTCATCTTGAAACTCGACACAATCATCTACAGATGCGATCTTACGATAGAGTACACTGTCATCAGCAAAAAGCTCTGTGCTACAGCTTACACTAAGGGGGAAGTCATTTATATACAGCAGGAAAAGAAGTGGCCCTAATATACTCCCTTGAGGAACACCAGAGGACACCTCCATCCATTCTGATGAATGACCTCCAATAACGACTCTTTGTGTACGGTCTGACAGATAGTCATGAAACCAGGAAAACAAATGACCCTGAATGCCATAACACTGCAACTTATAAAGTAAGTGATGATGAGAAACCTTGTCAAAGGCTTTTGCAAAGTCCAGAAAGATGACGTCGACTGAGTCACCTTTCTCAAGAGAACTGTACTATGAGTGTAGCAGTTGAAGAAGTTGAGTGACACATGAACGAGCTTCTCTAAAACCATGCTGGCTCTCACTCAGCAACCTATGATGTGTTCAGAACTTCATAATATGTCTATGGATGATACGCTCCAAACACTTCACTAAAATACTTGTAAGAGAAACTGGTCTATAATTTTCAGCCAAAGTTCGTTCACCAGATTTATGGATTGGAAAAACATTGGCAGATTTCCAGACACTTGGTAACATGCCATGATCCAATGAAAAATTGAACAGCTGTGATATTGATGGTGCCAACTCAGCAGCACATTCCTTCAGAATTCTAGGTGAAATTGCATCAGGACCAATCGCCTTGTGTACATCAAGGGAACTAAGAACTTTATATACATCAGCCACTGAACATGACAAGTCATCAATAGTGCCCTCAGTGAAAGGTGTAAAATCCTCATAAGCCATCTCTACAGATCTTTCACTAAATACACTATGAAAGAATTTATTGAACAAATCAGCTTTCCCTTTTGGCGTAAAGGCAGACTGACCATCATATTGAACAAAGCTGGGAATACTAGCATTACCAGTGCGTGATTTTACAAAGGACCAAAATTTTTTCAGCTTGGAAGGCAAAGACACTGTTAGATTAGCAACATAATTCCGGTACACTTTGTTCAAACTATCCTTCACCTTATTGCTAAAGGACTTGTATTGAGCCCATTTAACAGGGTCCCTTGAGGATTTTGCTTTCCTCCACCAATGCCGTTTCTTCAAAACTAGGATTCTTAATTCAGAATTAAACCATGGTGCATTCCTTTTATGCTTCAGCGACTGTCGAATTTCCAGAATGTGAGTTAAATGCAACATGGCACTACACAACAGAAAATTAAAAAGCAGAGGGATAAATTTGAGTTCGCTTGCACCTAGTTGCAGGAAAGAGGTAGCTTACAGTGTCAGGTACCTTACATTGATCACAACGAATATTCTGACAGCTAAATCTGAGCTCTCAAACACTGTTCATTGCAACTTCTTTGACTTTGTTTTGGCAGATAAATTAACTTGTACCGAGAGGCACGGAAGCAGTAGTTTTGTAATAGAAGCATACTGTGCCCCTTTTGATCCTAATTAAAGTTCGACACGATTTTGATCAATCGAAGATTTCAGTTTTAAGTTCAACCTGTAGTTATAGCACTGAATATTTTGGACAATTTAGGCTTACTGTCGAATTTCCAGAATGTGAGTCTTGTACAGCGCTAAAATAGACTCTTTCAGGTATGAAAACTGTTATTTTGAGCGAACCAACTAATGTCAAGATAATCTATGCTGGAAACAATTATGAAGGTCTGGGTTCTCTATTTTTACCTCTGTTTGCTAATAACATCTTCGAGGGAGGGTGGATAATGTGTCTTCGTTTAAGTGGCTTCTCTGGCAGGCAGCTCTGTTTCTAAACTTTCTGTTTAACGTATAGACCTAAATGTTAAGTGACAATCACAAAAGCAAATTTAATACTAATCATCTGAACTCACCACTACACAAGTTTCACACGTTAAGATGGGTTCACCTGTACATGCGCAGCTGGGGCAAAAAAATAGCTTCTTGCGAGCAAAATGCCTTGCTGCAAATAAACAAAAGGACACTGAAAATAACCAATCACATTCAGGAGCCATAAAAATCAAGATCTTACTTTATTGGCCTTTGAAAAATTAATTGTGTGTTTGACCCAGTAAATCATTAGCTTCAGTAAGCAGTCACTAACTCTTCACATTTCTGGTCGCAGCAGGCTCAACTGTAGTTTAAAAAAATGAGAAAAAACACATACCTACTGTAATTAAGTCGCCATTGCTTTCCAGTGAAACAGTGAGTGGTACAGGTTTAAAAAGCCATCATGAAATATTTCTCTAGCATGAAGTGATTTTTCTTATGCTCCTCATCGTCACATTCTGTGCGCAGGACCTTCACGCCACAGTGAATACACTTAACAAGGTCTTGCCCTCTACACTGCCTCTGAGAAATTCATTCTCCAGAGCTACTTTTATGAATTTGGGGTGCATGCTTGCCAAACATTGACCTAAATTTGATATCCTCTCCACCCCTGCATTAATGGAAGAGGTTGAGTGAATAGAGCAGTGCATTACCTCAAATTAACTCTAAGAATAACCAACAAAATATAAATGAAATACAAACATTTAAAGTGCATATGAACCGAAAATTATTTTTAGTCAGTTAAAATCTTTATCATTTAAAATTCTCGATTCCAAAGTTTGAGATGTTTTGAGTAAAAACTGCCGATTTTATAAGCGATTGAAGTTGACCTATTTTGCATCAAAAAATGGTCAAAGGATTACAGGAGACTGGGTCGAGTGACGTCATTTTGGTTGCACCACGAGTGTTTGTTTACAAGATACTATAAACTATAAAGAGCTTAGTCGAGAGATGTCAAGTGATTCGGAAATAAGCAGCGTTGAACAAAGCGACTCAGAAGAAACATATCCAGAAGAGGAAATAGAAAATGATGATGTAGATGTAGAGGTTGTTCTTAGTCTCGTTCAACCTTATGAAGACGAACCTCTTGCAGACGCTTCCGCCGAACCACATATGGAAGAAGAGAACGAAGATGCTGATGCGGATGGCCTTACACCAACTGTTTTAGAGGCCAGATATGAAAGAACGGTTCCAGTTACATCCTGGTTTGTATAGCCATTTCAAAATAATTTGTATTGCATTTTCCTTTCCTGTCAATTTATATTTGGGAGAAGCTTGTCTTTTATGTTTACGTTATTTCCCCTGCCTTCTCAGGTGCCAATGTGAGCTATGCAACGACATGAATTTAGTTGGGGCGCTGGAGTTTCGTTGTTGTAGAGAGGTGGTCCATTCATCGGGGAAGCTTGTCTTCGATGGATCCATCGAACGCATCAGCTGTATAACACAGCATGAAGACTACGCAGCTCTAAGCAACAGGACGGTTCTGCTTCAAGCGGCTCCATTGTTGAGAAACAAAGATGGCCGAAGCTACCGCCGACGATCTGGAGTTCCAGAGAACGAGTGAGAAATAATTTTAATTCCAGATATATTATTATTCTCTCCCGTGCAAGCTTTATTATTTTTACAGACTAGTAATTTTTGCTGAAATGTTTGCGCTGTTTGGGTAATAGTAAGAAGGACAACAAGGGCAAGAGTTCTATTGTTTAGACTTTGCCACGGTTTTGAAAGCCATCTTGACGGGTAAGAAATTACAGCGTTTGTATGAGAATCCAGTGTCCAATAATTTTCGTTAAATGGCCGTTTTCAAAAGTGTATGAATTGCGAATCTAAGTTACAAGGTAATGGACTTTTGCAACAAAATTTAATGGCCTGATCTGGGCTAGAACCGCTTTCGCCGACCAAAATTTCCCGGGAAAAATTAAAAACAACTCGGGAAAATTCAGGCGCGCAGGCACGGCTCCGAAAATTTGTCAGTAGAATACTGTACTGCGTAGCTTGAGTGTTTTATTGTTATTTTCTTTTTTTGAAAACGGTTGTTTTACAAAAATTATTCGGCACTGAATGCTCATGCACACGCTGTGACTTCTCTCGCGTTTGCCAACTCGTCACGATGCTTTCCAAAACACGGTCCCTGACAAGATCTATAGATACGACAGATCACTTCCTTGCTTAGCCGTGTTCGTTTTTTTTTCCAGATTCATTCGTGCAGTGGCTTATAGATGGATGATACGCTGGCTTTGTGGGTATATGGGCTGGGAAAACACAAGGCCCCTTCCAGCCTGTATTTATCATGACATCAGGTCTCGTTACCAGACTTTGCAATCAAGAGGATACAGAAACGCACTGCCAGAATAGATTTTATTTGGCATAGTATATCATCAATGTTATTAAATGTACAATAATAATCAGCCATGTTAATTAAACGAAACATGATTTTGCTTAATTTGTTTATGTTATTTTCATGCGCAAGGGAATCATCATAAAGGGGGTAACCCCCCATAATGCAACTACTGTTTTTTGGGCTCATATTTTTCATTTTTTTTGTTTCCTTCAAGTTACAAGTAACACTCTACTGAAATGGTTTTCTCATGCAGTTTACTAAAAAAGCACCCATACAGTGTGGATTTCAAAGGAGTTAATTGTAGAAGATTTCTTTTTCAACATTATTAATTTTTATTCAGGACATTTTCTTCTGGTGTGGCCTGGTCTTTTGCATTTTGAGCACTTTCTTACTGCCCTAGAGCCACTGGCAGGCTGTTGAAAACTGCAGCTTGCTTGTTGCAGGACTTCTTGCTCTGCCCCTGAAGAAACAAAAATACTTCGTCAAGCAAATTTTATTTCAAGGTTTGTGAACTATAAATTAATGATGTGCCACTTTCTTGTATTGACAGAGTCTTGGTTTTACCCTTATTTTGCCTGTACATGTGCAAATACTTTATCTTCCCCTCCTCAGAATAACTTTATAGGTATTTAGTCCATAATTGAAATGTAACATACTTGCTGGGAAAAGTTGAGTGCTGATTCTTTGTCCTTGTTTCTCTTCATGTGTTTTTACTGCTGTTTCCTTGTCAACACGACCACTGAATTGAGCAGTGAGGGGTTCTGGAGTCCGGGCAGAATATCTGTCAAAAACCTCTTTCATCTCTTGTTTAGACAAATTAAAGAGCAGCTTTTTTATATCTTCAGCATACCCTATAAAAAACAAAATTGCCAAATATTTACTTTAAATATTCTGTGCTGATTAAATGTACATAATCATAAAAACTTATGATTTAATCATATTTACATCCCTATAAGTTTATCAATATTGTAGCCACTGCAAAGTAGTTTGCCATGAAATAATGTACATGCAAAGGTTGTGGATAACACTGCATCCTGGAAAGCAAGTTTTATTCACTTGACATCCTTTCTTATCCTTTTTTATTTTTTATAAAATATTAGAACTATTCTAAAAAGGATAAAAAGTAAAAATTATTAGTATAACAATGATTCACTCTACAGTCAACTTACCATATGTTGGGGGTGTAGCTACTTCTCGAACAACCTCCTCACCTAGTTTGAATTTTGGGTATGTGATTCGGAAATACTTTTTACCATCCCTGGTTACCTGGGTATCCCTATGAAGATTCTCATTGAAGTGGAGACTGGCAAGGATGTGTCTGAAAACAAATTCCAAAAAAGCATTCTGTGACATGAGGGGCAGGAGGAGGGTGCAATGACTTGAAATGGGTTGTCAATCAGGGGTTTCAAAACAAGCCAGTGACCGCCGGAGTTAAACCGGCTACTTGATAGCATGTCGCCGGCTACTCTGGTCATAACAATCAGCTCTAGACAAACAATCTCGATTGTAACAGCTGCCTACTTTTCCAGAGTCAGGCACCTACTTCAAAATATGTTGAAACCACTGGTTGTCAATTAAGTACTAACTGTTATGTAGTCAATAGTCATGAAAAACCAGTATTAATTGTAAAAATGTTTGTTGGACAGTAACTGTTTTTGTAACATAATTTTTTGTATTTGACAACAAAAATTTAGTACTACCTGCAAAAGGAGCCGAGCCAAGAGAAACCAATCATCTTTGGATGCCAGTGGTTCAAGGTGGCATGAAACCCCTCTAAGCAACTTGTTTGGGCATCTGGAGACAACTGCTCTATATCCTTCAGCAATGCTTTGCCTGTGAGAAGGCTTTTAAGTTTGTCATAGGCAGCAGTACCTACAATAAAAAGTAAAAGGGTGTACATGAACTTTTGGTACACTAAAATTAAAGACAATTCCAACAGCTGTGACCTTTAATTATAAATACATTAAAAATTATATCCTCACCAATTTTGATCTACTTTCTAGATGGAAGGTTTCCATGATTGCAGACCTTGTAGAGTGGGTCAGGGTGGTCAGTATGTTTATTTGCAACATGTCGCAGGAATGAATTCCACTTAGCCAGGATGAGGCTGCCAAAACCAGGTTTGGTAGATGTAGCACTCCAATAAAGGTGTCGGCGAATTCCCTTCATCCAATCCTGGATGATCTCACATCCCTTCTCTTTACTTGCAGCAAGCAGCTTTTTGGTAACTGAGCGGGCCACATGCCAAATGTCAAAGAAGTGAGTAGTGCCAGGGCAGTTTTCTCTAATCCATTTGGCTATACCTCTATGACGGTCAGAGATAAACACCCCAATTTTAACACCAAGCCGCTGCAGAAAGCCAAAGCACCGTTTTACTCCTTCAAGCTCTGTTTGGTAGCTGCCACCAGCCTCATTTGCCTGTAAGAAATTTTTTGACAAAGAGATGTAATAAATCTTCAATAATTGGCGGGTCCAAGACATCTTGTTCTTAATAGATGCTTGAAACGATATTTTTACAACAGTAAGGTAAAAAAAAAAGTTCAGTTCACATAACAAAGTAAATGGGTAATTTTACTGAAAATTTTCATTGGATGACAAGAAGATGTGTCGTAAGGGTTCTATATCACTAGAACTGAATACAATTTTTCAAGGTTGAGTAACACCTTATTTTGTTTAACTGCACTCTCTCTTGGTTTTAATAAATGGTGGCTTTCATGTCATGTCTTTTATATGGAAGGGCTGCACTTATAAAACCTTCATACCTGAACAAGCTCAAAGTGTACAATTTTCATGATGGTTGTACATAGCAATGTGTATGCACCATACTTCGCTGAGTGCCCCATGGAGTCGTACCGGCCATCCCCAGCCCAAACTACATCCTTCAGGTCCTTAACCTTATTGAGGAGGTCAGTCTGGTAGGACTCCCAATGGTGAATAACAGCTGGAAATAGGAACGATCTTTGGTGCTTAAAAAATGTTCTTGCAGAGTAACAAACCAGTCCCATGTGATGAAACACAAGGAGAATCTTGCTGATAGAGGCACCAGCCATCAAAACAGCAAGACTCAATAGAACATTACCAGCTGGATATTTTCCATGAGGCATCATCCTTTGAGAGGTCCACACATATCCCTTAATGCATTTGGCACACTTCTGCCTAACAGTCACCATTGTGCCATTTTGAACCATAGACACTTGAGGATTATTTTCTTTGCAGTTGAAGCAAAATAACAAAAAAATTTTCAAAAGCATTTCATAAAAAACAATAAATTTTGGCTGGTTGTAATGGTAGTCAGAAGAGTCTGCATCTGCCCTGAAAAGAAAAGAATAATATATATATACAATTATTGTACAGTATTGAAACAAAGAAAAGAGACCTTTTCAATGATTCATGGCTCACAAGTTTGAAAGTTTCAATAGGTAATCGATCCAAAGCATGACACGTTAATTTTACATCTTGAACGATGAAAACATAAATTAATTCTTGAAGAACTTAAGCCAAGAGAAATACTACAACAAAGACAAAAAGAAACACCCTGATTTTCAGATGAAAGCAGGAAGGAACTTATCACAAGAAGGTAACCCCAAGAGTGGCTTTTCCAACGACACCTAAACAATGGGCTACAGACATTAATTCTTACTTTATATCATTTGCATTTGATTCTGGTATTTCTTCCTCATCTTCTGTGGTTTGCTCTTCCTCTGAACTCGCTCCTGTTGGGCCCCACTCTTGGTCATTACCTTCCACAGCACCATCCTCCTCTTCCTCTCCAGTGCTTGACCATGAAAAATAATTTTGGCCATGTGAAGTACTCTCACTACTTGGCTGTGCAGATTCTCCTTCTTCTTCCTCTGTTTCGTTTTCAGCCACACACTAAATCAAAACCAAGAAAAGGTTATATTATTCTTTTAGAGCATTACTTCAAGTTATTGAAAAAAATAAAATATGGTAGTAACCTGAGTAAAACTTACACTCTGAAGTTCAGCAATGGTGGCCTTCAAAGAACAGACCTCCTTTTTTAGACCTTTCACTTTGCTCTTCAGCCGTTTCTTCGCGCGCATTGCTTTTTGGTACTCTGCTTTGTGCTTGCATCCTTTACAGCTTGTTGTACCAGTTTGCATAGAGGATGAGGTTGTACCATATGCTGCCGAGTTGTCTGAAGCAGGCTCCTCAGGCTCCTGAATTGTAGGCACCGTAACAGAGGCTGAGGTTGATGGGACGTTTATAACGTCCTCACCAGAAGTTGATGGTCCAGGCAAAGCAGTAGGCATTTGCATGTCTTTGGAAACAGCTTCTGATTCTGCACCTTGGTCTAAAGATGTTGTACCATCAGAAGCTGGTTCCAAAGTGGCAGGGGCAGTGGATGAAGAAGGCTTTTTCTTTTTCTTTTTAGGAGGCACATTCACTTTAGCCATAACTTCACGTGTTAACTAAAACAAGAAACAAAAAACAGGTAAAACTTATTGATGATGTTATTACAATGCCACTTCCGAAAAACATTATATATATAAGCTAACTATTAATAAAATCTGATATGTCTGTAAAGAAAACAGCAATTCTTTTTCTAGGATAAAAAAGGAAACCCTTTTGACTGTTTAACTGGACTAATATAGTTTACCTATTGGCGTCGAATTATTGTCAACGACGACCAAAACTAAGGGTTTTTATTCTTCTCACTTTGTCGGAAGAAACCTAAAAAGAATGCGGCCGTCTTGTCTACTGACGTCACATCACACATCAAGGTCATTTTTAGACTCTCTTGAAAGTCACGAAGTGGTGAAAACTAAGCAAATCGTACATATCTTTAAATAGTTATGAAGACAAGTAAATGGTAGCTGGTATTCCTGACAAAGAAAAAATATGTGGGACTACTACTGTAGCACAGATCGCTGGAAATAAGCGTGTAAACATATGAAATTCTTACCTTCCTCTTTTCTCGCTGGCTGATCTTTTCAGGTGATTGAGGGGTAACAGAATCCCTCGTTGGCACGGCAGTCGCTTTTAAAAAGACTCTCATTTCAAGTTTATACTCTTTCTTCACAGATCTGACAACTGACATCTTCCTTTCATAGCAAGATTCGTCAAAATGTGCAGAACATAACGAAGCATACTTCGAGGTCGGGTCTTTATAATCATGCCTATGGCGACGCACAAATTGCACCCATTGAGCTCTTACAGACGGATCAGATGGAAACTCGTGCATACGTATTCCAGGCGTAAATGTCGTATTTTCACAACTTCGCTGGTTTGGGGTTCCAGCGGCGCAATATCGCCCTCCTCTTCGCGTCGCTTTCGGTGTTTTCGAGCTCTCCGCCATAGTTGCTTTGTTTGAATGATTCAAGATGCAACCAAAATTACGTAATTTACGTCATCAGCATAAAGTCACGTGGTAATTTGACCGCGCGATTTGAAGACCATTTTTTGGTACGAAACAGGCCAACTTCGATCGCTTATAAAATCGGCAGTTTTTACTCAAAACATCTCAAACTTTGGAATCGAGAATTTTAAATGATAAAGATTTCAACCGACTAAAAATAATTTTCGGTTCCTGTGCACTTTAATGAATATTGAAAGAATGACCTAATGAAATGGACTAACGGTTTTGCATATACACTAAAAAGGAAAAGATTGCAGGATGTTTGGCCAAATTATTTTTGGCATTTGTAGGGGCCATGACAATAAACAATATCCAGCCACCTTGACTTCACGATGGGTAAATAACGAAATTATGCTATAATGAAGGGGACTGTTTCCATGTGGGAAAAAATTGTGTGCAGGGAAATGAAGCCACTACATCAATAACATTGAACTTCTGATAGTGTGACAGTTTCCTTTTCCATGGTTTCCTCTGTCGATTTTTTAACTGGTTGGCGTAAGTGGTTGCTTCAAAAGATTTGGCCGTTTCAACCACTTCCCTCAAGGCTACTTTTGTCTGTGAATCTCAGTGCCTGTGTCCTTTGCCTATCAACGTGACACGAAGTGCTTCAGATGTTAAACCAGCTGTAAATTGATCTCTCATAAGTTTGTCTGCAAAATCTTCATACTCCCATTGTGCTCCTTGATTATGAACTTGCGTTTCCCACAAAGCGATCTGCTAATTTTCCTCTTGAAATAAACAAAGAAATTTTTGCCTCTCCCTGAAACTCCGCTGCTGGCAGTATAACATTTTCTTAACACATCTATAACTAGGCAAGGTTTCTTTTGGTCTTCGTCGCTTAGTCCAAAGCTGTATTTGTAAATTGCCCTTGCTGCTGGAGGCAGGGATGCTCTAAGACACGTGATCGCTTTGTCAGTTTTGGTCCACCTTTGCACTTCAGTTCCCGTTGAAGAGTCATACCCGTTTTGCGTTACACTTTAATCTCCCAAATCTTGTATGTAGATTTGGATGTCATGTTTATCGTCCCCTGTCATCTAAAAGCACGGAAATAGGGTGTTGGAAGCAACCATGCTCTCTCTTTATCCTGAATCTCTACAGTTATGGACCACTGCCACCTTGTTGATAGTGTGGTGCTCTTGGTGAAGTGATTACTTAATTCCAAAATGTCAAAGTCCTAAGTAACAAGCTATATATGCTAATTTACTGTACATTGCAAATGCACATGCAGTAGACTACATATACTAATTTGCTGTGAATTACACATGCACGTGCAACAACATTGCCTGCTCACAGAACTGGCCATATCATACAAAGAATTAGTGCTAGGATAATAACTAGTGTGTGTCAATGGCTATAACTTGAGTAAGACAACAGTGCACATAACCCATTTTCTCAGCAGTGTCAAAGCGCAATAGCAGCCTGTTGGTAAAGTATGCCCAGCTTTTAACAAGCATGCTATAAAGAAATTCTTTAACATTTGTTTGAGGGCTAATAAACATTAGTCCTATCTTTCCAAAAAAGAAACCTATTTTACAAAGGTAAACACAGACTGAAATAACGACTCGTTGTACTTAACAGGCCGTATTGCGTTTACCTTTTAACACCTTGGCTATGGGATGAAAACCAAAAGATATTGACTAAAATATAAACTATCTCGAGAAACATGATCCCTTTCATCTGCAGTGTAGTTATTGGAAGAGTGATCAGCATCCTGGAATGTGTTTAGCTCCTCTTTTTTTATAAAGGCGATACAAACCATTTAAATTAGTATATGTAATAGGACTACATGCTGTCCAATTTGGAAATAACTGGATAAAAAAAATTCCAAGGACGGCCAAAATTGGCGGAGGCCACGTCCAATTTGGCTGTCAGAGGAATTTTTTTGAATTCAATTATTTTCAAATTGGACAAGCATGCAGTCTTCTTAGTAATAACTTATATAGCTGGTGTTAGTTAATCCAGATTTTTTAGCGTGTCACAGACACGAAAAATTGTACACTCAAACACTGCAAGATCTAAAAAGTGTTTATTCTTATAGTGTCATTCAACTTATTCTTTAAAAGTACAGAAACGTAAAACTAGTATTGCTCTTTCATATACTTTGGCATTTTGTTGCCAATTAAAAGTTTGAAAGCTCCTTCAGTGATCTGAATGATGCGGTGCCATAGGCGAAAACTGCAATTTCCGGGACAAAGAAGACAAGGCAACAACGCAAATACTTAATCTAAATACAAAAACGATTGAACTTAAACATTTCATTCATTATCTTTGACTGTTTGTTTTCGTATTAAATGACATCATCTAAACGCAAGTATCAGTGTTTTCTTATTCTTGTCCAAAGTTTCAGTGCTTGTACATTTTCAAGAATCTATGCATTGATTGTTTCCAATACAAACTTTCATCAGTTTGGTCATACATTTTCCTTTTGAATGTCTCAGACAAGAAGCCAAAACGAAACAGCAGCAAAACAAAATGACATTCATAACAACAAGAAGCCAAGAGTGTTCTCTGACGAACCGCCGTCAGCCAATGATACATTTTTTGGTGCATTGTCACAGGGACTTTGCGCTGATTGGCTAGTTTGCATTGCCTTTTGTATTTTCTGGCATTTGATTGGCTCAGACCAGCTGTCCTATTTTTCTTAAATTGGACAGTTTGCCCATATGTAAAGGAAAGCCCTATCTGAAACTATCCAAATTAATCCTTAATTGGACACTCAGTAAAAATGAAAGGATTATAGCTTTGCTGACAATATCGGATTAACTAACATCTATATAATTAACTCACCTAAAATGAAAGTCAGGACTCAGTTTCTTAAAAGGTGGATAGTGTTATCCACCGGGTAAATCACTATCCACTGGATAACACAATTAGTTTCCCTAACACTTATCCATTTATCCATTAGATAGTAATTTATCCGCTGGATAGAGTTATCCAACGTTTGAACAACTGCATTGGCCAGGTGTTTAAAACTTTCAAGAAGAGTCGATGCGCGATAACTCAAACCCTCGCTAATTCGAACCAAAATCAATTTCCTCTGGATTTCTGTCATACATTTACTGTAATTTTACTCTTGGTTACTCAAACTTTCGACGACTCAAACCTCCTGAAAACTCGAAGTAGTTTCTGTTTCCCCTCAGATAATTTGTATATAATTTTACCCTCAATACCTCGAAACATGTTTCGAGCCCTTAAAAGTCAGGGGGAAAACAGTCTACTGGCATCAGAAACATTGAATTTTGAATTTCCCATTGACGTGTTGTAGGCATATAGTTTACTAGTGGAGGCTGATGTTGTTTGTTACGTTACGTTCTGATTTGTAATCTAGAAGTGTCTTTAATTTTCACTTGACATTTCTACAATAAAAAGTGATTAAATTGTTCATTACGCAGGGTAAAAACTGTTTTTGTCTTTTTTTCCCTATTTTGTGCGAGTTATCGGGAGTCGTCTGTATAATTCACCTGCTTCAGGAATAACTGACAAGGTCCTATGGGGTTTTCTAGGGGAATACTTTGAGTGAGTGGTTATCAAACTGGTTGACAGGTTTTTTTCTGTTTTGCTTTTGTTTACAGGCAATAAAAAACTTTGCTATTCCAGCAAGGACCCTTGATTGATCTCGTTTTTTTTTTACTCTCATTGAACTGTCTCTTTGCACCACTGCAGTTCACAAAAAAATTTTGTATTTCTGAATCATGACATCCATACTACATAACAATTGATGCGCAACACCGTTCAAAATAGACATCTGGCGAGTTAATGCTAAAATGATCACTGTTATCATTTCTGATACATTTGGCAAATGCTTGTATTGATCATTCTCGGTAAGAGAATATGGTAAATTCTGCGATATCTTTACCGTATTAAACCTGACAGGTCCACTTGAAAACGTATTTGAAACTTTCCATGCTTTCTTTTTGGCGTGATCAGTAATGTGAGAATGAGTCAAACAAATGATGACATGCCATGAGAGCCCAAAAAATTTGTTTATATACTAAATTGAAGTTATTTTCGCATATTCAGAAAAAGTAATGCAAACCCAAATAGATTGAGTTCATTTTCACCCAGTCACTTCGCAGTATACAGGATCAAACTTTATAAAATACTACAGCTAACTACTGCTCTTATCTTATAAACTCTGCCATGTTAAAGTCCATACTGCACCAATTTGATTAAGGTGACTCTACCCACTTTTTTTTGGGGGGGGGTATCATCCTACTTTAAAGCTCTCTGGTATTCCCACCTTTACTTTTATCGTAAGTCTAACACATAGAATGGATAACACATAGATCAATCTACAATATAACATAAACTTTTTGGCAATCGGAGTAAATGTCACGTGGTTATAATGCCACGCCCCTTTGAGGTCTGAGTCAAATATCTGCTGTTGCCGGCATTTTTTCGTGAAAATCTCTCGGCTACACGTAGTGCGCATTAGTGCCTTGCGCTGAACAGAGTTTCACCAAAATCGCAACGACCCAATTCGAGAAATTCAGTGGTTTCCAAATTTATGTTATAATTTATGCAAAAATGATAAGCAAACTTTTCGCGATTATATCTAATAAATTATGAGATTGATCCCTTTATTTTGGGCATCGTTATAACAGATGGGTCCTTGCAAGTCAGCAAAACGCTTTAGGGCCTTGTAAATGGATGCGATTTTGAGCAAAGCAAACATATAGAAATTGTAGTTGTCACTATGTGTTGACGTTTGTCAGCGTTTAAGAGTCCTTCTCACGTAAAAGAGCATTTTCTTAAAAATTCGTATTTTTTTGTACTTCAAATTTTTTCAGGGCCACAATTGAGTAACTAACTACCCGGACTCCGAATTTCATGGTCATTGAAAAACTGTGACATGATCTTCTATAAGCCCAATCTTGAGTAAACATGGAAGATTTTTAGCATTTTGGCTGAGTTTGTGACTCATTTATTGACTCATTTATTAAGTTTCAATTATGCTCCTGTTGTTGTTCATTTCATTGAATTGGTTCTAGGTAAGCAATAGAAGTTGTCACGAGAAATTGTATGTTGTTCACTTCATGAGATCTTGGCCTTGACATTAAAAAGAACCCTGGGTACTGAGTACTTTGTTACATTCTTAAGTGTTTAATGTGACAACCCACAATGTTACCGCTTTTTTTCTTGTCTGCAAAAAACTCTTCCTTATACACATGAATGAAAAACATTAACTGAGAATAAACAAAGTTACTATTATCTTACTACTGTACAAGATTTGAACACTAAGCGAGCAAAGAATAGTGATATCAAGAAGTGTCCTTTGAGAACATGCTTTATTTTGTCTTATTTAAAATAGACCCAATTACAATAGCAAAAGTAAACATGCTTATAGTTGCAAGAAAAGTTAAAATTGTGCAAGATTTTTCATAGAAACGGTAACAACTTAAGCTTTTGTCTTTAAATTTAAAAGCAAGAGCGACAAATTTTATTATCTCACAGTCTGACTACTACAATCAGGGCCACAAAGACAAAGTTGACCTGTCAAATTGCGAAATAAAATGAAAATGCGAGTAGCATTCTATATCAGATTTATGCCCTCTTTACCTTGACCTAGGTACAATATATTAAATGACTTACTCAAAATCCCAGTGGCTTATGAAACATAGATTGTAAGCTGGGAGGGCTGTGATAGGATCACTGACATAGACTGCACTGTGTGTACTTGTAGAGGTCAAGGTTGTTGTGATGCTGCTTGTCGGTTATGGACGGAGGAGCATCAAGTCTAGGGTACCAGTCACGACTGTAAATTAAAAATAACACAAAAATTGGAATTTTTTATAGTTTGCTTTTCTATATTCTTATTGTTAAGCTGAATTGTAAAAATATTCAATAAATATACATGCGACAGGTCAACATAAAATTCAGGTTAAATTTTTAGAAGTCACAACAAGATGGTTTATGCTGTACCTCTTAAGTGCTGCCATTGTGGAAGAGACTGCAAGGTGAGGAATTTTGCATCTACATACAGACGATCATCTCTGATTTGGTAGGGATGTCCCTCTTTTGTGAGCTGACTCTGGATCGTCACTGAGCTCGTCCTTGTGTGATTTGGTAGGGCCTGAAAATCATTAGCCAATTTTCCAAAAGACAAGTATTAGTGAAATTCCAGTACACGTCGGTGTACACTACGGAAAGACACGTCCTGGCCTTGTTCAGAAGCACATTCACTAGAACTGCACACTACACTGGTGGCTAGAAGGACAGCCTCTGCAGCATCAATTTCTTCTTGGGAGTTTAAGCTTGGGTGGTTAGACTCTTCAAACACTGTTGCTGTGGTGTCACACAAGGCAGAATATGATGCAGTTGATGTAGGTGAACCATGCTAGCATCCATGCTAGCAGTGTGTGATGCGCCTTCAGTGGCTGCAAATGGTTCCAAAGACTCAAAAGGAGAAGTACATTTGGTAGGGTCTCCAGGTATTACACCACAATCAGGTAATTCCAAAGGAGGAATAGATGCCCTCAACTAACACAAATGGCAAGAGATCCCTAGGGACATGCAATTCAAAGACCTCAAGGATGATAACAAGCATCCATAATGCTGTCAGAAAACACAAAAGCTTTTTAGTGAGAGGCTCATCTCTTGAAATCCTTTATACTGAGTCAGGACCACGCGCTCCATGAAGTATAAACTCGCAGTACTTTCTTCCTGCCACAAGAAGGATATGCTGGCACTGGCAATAATAAGCATGGGTGTGCTTCAGGACACACTTCCCATCCTCAACTTTGAAGCATTGCCTACTGAGAACATTCTTAGGGACGTTGCCAACAAGGCCATCTGGAGAACAACCAAGAAATTGGATCTAAAGATTGACCCAAAATCTTGTAGGGGAGATTTTATCTTTGTGGCAATATTAAACTACATCATTTTAATCAAACTAGGTAATAAAGGACTCATGGTGCAAATATATAAACATTTATATACAGATCATTTTCTTACAGTGAGATTGCATCACTCTGTAGCATGACACATTTTTACCTAGTAGTCACTCTTTAATTAAATCTTTGAAAGATTCACACGGGACTGGAGGCCATGAAATTAAACCTTTGGTATTTCAATAACATAGGGCCTTTTTCAAAACTAATGATTGTCACTTATTCATTCAACCAATAATATAAATCAATTGAAAAAATATATTAATATTAAGATTCAATGTTATAAAGCTGGTGTGATGGGCAAATGACAACAAACACTCTCTTATCTTCGCTGTCTTCATATGGATTATCAAAGAATGCTGACACAGAAAATGGGTCATCGCCATCTGCAAGGGGGAGTTGCTCATGTTTGTAGCCACAAAGAAGTTTGATCAGGGCAAGATTTGATGAGGCTCTATCACACGCCAGTACACGGACATGGAAATCATACAACGTGAAGGCCTGGATTGTACTCATAACACATTCAAGAAGAAATTTGTGGTCCCATGAGTTCGCACAAGTGAAATAAGGAACAATAACATCAAACTCTGAGGTTAAATCTCTCCACAAGAATTGAAGGATATATGAGGTTTTCTGTTGATCATAATCCTCTCCCACATTCATATACACATCTTGCAGCCAAGGCAGTTCCTCTGTACTCATTGCATAGCCCCTAATGGTTCCATTCATTGAATTCCAATCTTTGACTGCACCTGTGTTTCAAGTAAAGTTTACTTTCAGGCAAAATCAACCTTTAATTGCAACATTGCTTCAAATTAAAGTAATTATTAAATTGACTACATGATTGGGCTAACGCAATGACTTAGGTGTGGTTCTGTCCTGTGCTTAACTTTGGCCAATTTGGACATCCAGAAATTCATAGTTTTAATTTCCCACACTTACTTACCTGACCTTTACAAGTGCAAATCTTTTCTACTGTATAAAACTTTTCTTTAAAGAGAGCCTGATATAATTATAAGAAAGAACAAAAGAAAAAGGCCCAGAAATACATGAACCAACAGCCCACAAAGTTTTTTTTAATTTTTTAATTTTTTAATGAAGACTAGTGAGCAGCACAAAGGAAGACTTCTTGTAGTTGTAAGCTTTTTCGTTTATTTCTGACTCGTTTCGTCTCTTACTGAGACTTCTTCAGGGAATGAATACAACTAGCAAAGAACAGCATATATAACACGTTGTGTGCGTAAGTAAAACTTCCGGTGGAAGTGAATAATAACTTAACTATGCTGTAAATGGGCGTTTCAAGAAACGCCTTAATACATATGTTATTGCGTGTTGCTATATTTGTTTGGGGGCCATACGATTCGTATGGCCTCCAAACAAATATAGCAACACGCAATAACATATGTATTAAGGCGTTTCTTGAAACGTCCGTTTACAGCATAGTTAAGTTATTATTCACTTCCACCGGAAGTTTTACTTACGCACTCAACGTGTTATATATGCCGTTCTTTGCTAGTTGTATTCATTCCCTGAAGAAGTCTCAGTAAGAGACGAAACGCGTCGGAAATAAACGAAAAAGCTTACAACTACAAGAAGTCTTCCTTTGTGCTGCTCACTAGTCTTCGTTAAAAAATTAAAAAATTAAAAAAAAAATTAAAAAATTGCTTTTACTCACATTTGTCTCATCAAAAACCGGGACACCAACGCCTAATGGTCTTTTCTTTCCTGGATCAACCTGTGTTTTGGTGAAGTTTACATATTCTTGCCTTTGATGAGCAATGTAGTCTTCATGGATCTCAGGCCCATCAGCATTTTTGCTAATGATGCGTTGAGGGTATTTGGTGCACGGAAGTTGCAGGATGCCTAGGCTTTGAACAGCACGAAATGCTGCTGGACTTCTGGCATAGATAGCAAGAGCTATTAAATAAAAGAAGTGAAATTACACACAATGATTTATCTACAGTACCGTAAATTGTATAAAACACAAATTATATGGTCTCCTTTTTCCTTTTACATGTAAATGAAGAAATAAACTAAGAGTTCTTATCTGTGTTTACAACACAAGCAATTTTTTTTGGTCGTTTGTGTTCTGAGTTTTGGACTCTAGTGTATAGGGCAACCTTATACTAGTAAATTCATGCCTTTGATGGATGTTTCTAGCAAATCATATGAAAAGCAATTAAATAAAGAAGTTACCAACTCTTATTTTTGCAGATGACCACTTATTACTTTGACTTCCAGTTTCTAGAAAAAAAGAGAAAGAAATGACTCAGTGGTTATTATTACCTTAGTTCAGGGGACTGACATAAACAGAAATAAAATTATTCATGAACATGGCCGACATGTAAATTACCGGGTAGCCAAGGAATATTTTTTTTCTTGAAACCTAAAAAGAACATTCTGCTTCAGACAGATATATTTATTTATTGCCAACCTCCATTCATCGTACATAGTCTTGTAATTACAAAATATATATATATAGTTAAGGCAAAAGGAAACACAGCAAGCTGTAATGACCTTTTTTAAGGTTCCCCAATGATTTCTTTACATAGTTGAAAATTTAAAAATGTGGCATTATGAGTATCACTTTACTTGTTAATCAAGGTATCAAAGAGTATTTTCCGCTGATTGTACATGTGTACATGTGCGTTAATTGTCTTATAAACTACCTGGTTTACTGCCACACTTTGTTTTCAAAATAGTATGAAAGAAATACGACCCTTTGAGTATCATACTGTAACTCTGGTGAAATGCGGTAATGCAGTGATGTTTACTTTCTGTTTTTGAAAAAAGGAAACTTACAACTTCTTAACTTACCATTCTTGGCCTGGTCCTTGAAAAATGATTCCTTTTCCATCTCCCACATTTTGCGGATAACCACTCCAGTACTGCGCTTGTGATTGTCAGCCTCTTCCAATACTTTCGCTAAACCTTCTTGTCCTTCCTTGCAAGATTCAGTTGACTGAACGAGTTTCACCAGCTTGCTATTCTGCTGTTGGTTGACTGTCACAGATGTTCTACTGATCATTCACTCCGTGATTCTTCGGAAATTCTTTCCCTCTTTTTGTACGTTCTCATGCCTCACTTTTTGGCTCTCCGGGCTCAAGAAGGACAATCTAACTTTAGACGATGCCTGCTTTCTTTCAATGCGCTCTTCTTCCAGTAAGCTCATTCTTCTGTCACGAACAATAAGCTTTTGTCTCCTCGCAAGTCTAAACTCGCTGCATATGTCGCACATTTCGTCGGGCAAATCCAGCTTCCTCAGTTCGTGTCACAACTTGCACTTAATAA
>OZ037777.1:17160676-17180676 GCA_964035525.1 Porites cylindrica
TTCCTGGATAAGTAGATTGCAGGTTGGCAAAGCAAAGCGAAAAGTCTCCCATTTGGTACAGTACTTGTGTACCTGGATTACGTGTGCTTGTAATCAAATGCAATAATAATTGTTGCTTCAAAAAAGGGAGAGAGCTGAAAGAGAGAAACTTCTCCCCCCTCCCCCCTCCCCCTCCCCCTTTTAAAATCTGCTCTCCCCTAACCCCTTAGGGAGGCCTGATACTCAGATTAGTATAACACGGGAATTTCAAGAATGTGGACAGAATCGGGAAAAAAGCTATATGATTAAAAGAGTGGCGCTGAGCAAGGATAGGTTAGGTGGGCTCGTTTTGTTGCTCGCAGTTAATAGGTTTATAGGTAGCAGTGGGCCAAACCTCTAAGTACAGTACATGTAAGTAACAACAGGTTAAACACTATCATCCTCAGGATATTCCTTTGCACTGTTGGACGGTCAATAAAATTAGCTAAAAATTGGGATTCAGAAAATTAATGTCATGAGAAAAGTTTATTGATTGAAATGTCAAAGGGTCACGTATCACTTTTTAAAACCCTTGTTGTGTGACACTAGGCTTTGGCTTAATGAGGAGGGACAAATTCCTTTCCATAATAAACATATATACATATGTATTGTTTGGGTAATATCAATTATTTTTTCTAAACATTTTAGTTAGAGTCTCTTCTTTTCGATTAAGAAGACCAACTTTGGATTTAATGAGACTTACGATTTCATATACTACTTAGAAAACAATACTACTATGTAAAACATATGGAATGGTAACTGAAATTACAAATACTAATTGATTGCTAATACTGTTATGATTTATTACATTGTGGCACAATATTTTTACATCTGCATTGTCCTGTAGTATTCGCAGAGAGATCTTTTTTGTTCTAGGTTAGAATATCAACAGTGAACCTGTAATGAAGAATCCAACTTAATACTTGTCACTATACTACTACTATTAATAATAATTCAACATTTAAAGAAACTGTCAAAAAAACATAGATAACTGTAATGGGCAAAACAAAATTGCCACAAGTTCACTGGCAATATTATTTTGATTCGTTTGATTATGCCATTTATTTGTCATTGGAAACACGCCAAACAATGGCTGGCGTCACTGGACCTGGTGAAAAGATTGTTGATTCCTTAGTAGTCATCACTGAAAACAACATTTGTAAGCTATTCTACCTTTGATAGCATTTCTTGGAATGGGTTCATAGCTTATCACTCGTATTCAGACCTCTAAGGCATAAAATGAGTCAAGCTCATTATTTGAACATTTAAGACTATATTTGTTAGCTTGCGAGTCAAACGTGTGGTATTCCCGCGAGCGGAACAACATAGCTTGTCCTGCTTGTATTCCTCGTGCCCAGAAAATACGCAGAATAAAATGTTTGTTAAAAGGTGCCTACCGCTTTCAATCTACTATTGAAGCAAAGAACTCTTGAATTGTGATATTGGCACTGTTTCTAGACAAGAGATATAACCCTCGTAATAAACTGATCAGTTTCCTAACAAAGGATAATACCTGACACAATTGTTTTCTTTCATAGATATTACATCTCCAAAGATCTAATGCGTAAATGCAACGTATTTATATGTTAATATCTGAAACAAGTAAAGTGTCAGTGTTATATGTGACAGCAAAGTTCTCAAGAAAACGTAATTTCTCTGCCAAGGTGTTTTCATCAATAGATATTACATCTGCAAACATCTTCATTAGTACAACGTCATCTATCTTCAAAGACAGCTGTTGGTCATTGCCAAGTACAACAACTTTTGCAGTGACACTTTTCTCACATGTGGTCGTTCTCAAAGTGAACGTTCACATTGGATAGCACCTGTACAAGTGCCTTGAAGGATTTTCTTGTTGCAGTGTTTACACTTATAATGCTTCTCAATCTTCTGCACTGAATGTACATCACCGACCTGCAACGTTTCTTGTGTTTGTTTATCTGTGCTTTTAATGGGAATTTGGCACAATGCAGGGTCATCAAATGGATGAGCAACTGTATGTGTTGTCGTTGATAACTTCTTTTTTCCTGACCACACTCTAACTTGTAAATTGCTAAGTGAATACACTAAACCTGTAAAAAGACGAAAAACTTGTTGAAAAGGCATTGATGCAGATGCAGTCAAGGAATCTCACTTAAAATTACTTTTGATTCATATACAGTCGCTCAAGAAAGTTTTGTCTTGGTACTACAGTTGTTCCCAAAAAGAAGAACTGGATAATACAAGTTACAAAATTCAAATTGCGGGAAACAGTCACAGGTCAGTCCGTGTTGTGCGCTCTCCACGATAATAATTTTACATGAAAGCGTGCAGGTGTGAGTTTTTCAAAGGGACAGTGACTCAAACAAAAATCAGGGGTAAAAGTACCATTCTTCAAATATCGATGACATATGTTCTCTACACCTAATATTTATTTGAACGGTGAACTTAAATATGGTGTGCACAAAAAATTATTTGAATTAAGAAAAACACATAACGGAAACTACCTTTGGGAACTGGTTAGAAAATATAAACTTTTATCAACTTACCTTGTTGTACTTTGTCAATTTGCAATTCCCAAAGATCTAGAGGAATTGTAGCACTGACGTCGCCAAGTACTGCCTCCATCAAATTAAGTTACTTGCGAGGACTTCCCACTTGACGTTGATCCTTCACATTCAATATCTTTCCACTTACAGTAGCAACATCCCATTCTCGGCGTGTGTTTAGGATGTCTAAGATGGTGGTCGGTTCACTCTGTAGTAGAGTGGACTTGTCGTAGTGAAATGAGTACTCGCATTGTTGAGGGATGGCAATGTTCGTCATCGTTCACGATGATTTTGTCCCTGTCTTCAGAAGGTGTAGGTGAAGTGCTTCAGTTTCACAGGGGTATGATTATTTTGACTCTCTAGTAATAGTGGTCTCTTGTGCGTGAAATAGAGTAGCACTTCTTGTGTCTCTTGGGCTGCAGTCTGCAGAACAAAGGTGCAGTAATTCATAGTGTTCCCTATATTGAGGGTGATAGGTTGTGGACATACCATATCAGTGTTTCTTCTAAGATTAAAACTTGAAGCGTCGAAGCCATCATTTGAAGAATCGCTTTTCTTTTTAAAAAGAAACCTTTACGAAATGGTTTGAGATTGCAATGGCATTGGAGAAGACCATGTCAATTCTGGAATAGGGCTTGGCAGTGCCAGTGGAGTAGCCTTTGCCGAGGTATTAGGTCCAGCAGCTGGCTCTGTTGTTGTAGACTTAAGTGATGTAGGAGTAGGTGGCGCAGTAGATTTTGGCGATGATGGATTAGGCTTTAGTGTCGAAGTGTTAGGTCCAGCAGCTTGCTCTGTTCGTGTAGATTTTGAGGATTTAGGAGTAGATTTTAGCACTGTAGGATTCTTAGTAGAGTTTGGCAATGTAGGAGTTGACATCATTACTATGTAAATCTGCACGGCTTGACTGCCAAGAATTTGTACTGTAATCTGCATGTGTTTTATTTTTACATACCTCCCAGAAAATAGGCACGTGCTTTCTAAAAATTCTGATTGGTCTATGATTTTACAAGGTAGATTACAATAGATTAAATGCAACATTTTTTATGATAAGACTCTCGTCCCTTTTAAGTAAATGCAAGGTTAAAAGAGTAATGCTAGAAGGTATATTTTTCAAAGAAAAGTGCAACGTTTTGTTAAGCAGATATAGAATTTAATCGGGTAGAATGGTTTCTTGTTTCTCCTACGTACAAGAATACTTTGTTAATAAAAATGGCCTTGAAAAAACATAACCGGATTAGAGTTCACTTTTTAGAAAGCTGAAGTTTTCGTGGGTGTATACCAAACCGGCAAATGTCGTGTTACGTTTAACAATCAACTAGTCTCGTTGAACGGTTTTAATTGTAAGGCGACAGTTTGTAGGATAAGAATCTGTCCCCATTCACAGTAAATTTAGAGTAATGCTAGAAGGGAGATCAGTATCTTTTAAAGATAAGTTCTTATATTTACAAGCATTTTGGTCGTAAATTATGAACTTAATCATTTACTTAATCGTACAGGTTTACATCACATTGCATTTTGGCGAAAGTTAACTATGCAACAAGTTTACCACAGCAAATGGTATGGTAAGTGTGATTGGCATTTTTTTAGTTTGCCATTAAACTCCTAACTCTGGCTACTTGCCATGACTACGGCGAAAAGCATAAACATAACCTGTCACATACCATCACACTATGAAACATTTAATAATAAATGGATTTATCTGTCTTGTTGTAAATTTTGATTGGTTTCTTGAGACTTTTTCGCGGTTTTTGTTTTTGTAGAATGCAAGATTTCTTGAAGTTTCAGTTTCCTCGTGTACAGTGTTATTAAGCGTTATTTTTCTTAAAGTGGTTGTGAACAGAGGCAAACAATTTTCTCAATACATTTGCCAATGACCAGATTATGTAGGTCTGGCAGTGACAAATAAAATTTTATTAGTTATCTCCTCAATCTGCTGAACAGATAAACGGCTTTGAGCACTTATGGTCACTTGTGGTTCACTTATGGTCACTTATAGTGAGCAGAAGCAGGTAAGAGTAAACACATAATATTTTCACCATTCTCTGACTTTGCCATCTTGATCAACACATGCTACAAAACTTGAGCCCATGACAGAAATGGTAAAAAAGTTGCAGCAAAACTCACAACAAAAGTCGCAGCAACGAGAAAAGTATCAGGTTTTCTGCATGTCACCTCAGAGCCACCGTACTTGTTAGTGTTGCTGTTTTTAAAAAGTAAAAGTCCTGGAACAAAAGCTATCTAAGTTTGCTAGGTCAGCGAAAGAGCATTTATGTACAATATTTTACAATATGAATGAAATTGTAAGGCCAGCTAGCGTCTGTTCAAACAAGAAGAAACGCGGACTAATTACTAGTTTTCTAGTTTTAAAGTAAAGCAAATATATTTCGAATTTGCAAGTCAGCAAAACCTTCCATATCCCAAACTCAGCTGTTGCCACTATTTAACTAACAGACTCATGAACCTTAATTCACAAATACATATGGGTAAAATGCAATTAAAGCGAGGCGCATCTGTAAAAAGGTGCTAATGTCAACGGATGTCGTACAGAATAAAAAGACAGTTTAAATTAAAAGATAAACTAAAGTTAATAGCAATTATTCTGAAAGCTAATGATTTTTCTAAAAGTCAACACTTGAAGTTAAATGTGTTCAGTTAAAAAGAGTCAGTGGCAAATAGTTTTGACAGCTGTAAACACTGTTGGCTTTTTCTAGAATTATTGCATTAACGAACACTAAGTAATCAAACGTACAATAAAATGGCACAAGCCTTCAAAATGTCAATCAACAAAGTGTTTTTGTACAAAATGTTATTGCTAAAGCAATTCGTAAAGCAAAGCAAAAAGCAGCAAGGCTATATCAAGCGAAAACGTTGAAAGCTAAAACTTTAAAAATCATTAAATTCAAACGCCACTATAGTAAAACCCTATTGAAATCAACGATTACCTTTTACTTGAATTTACTCCCTAACATTCCTCCAACCTTAAGTTTGAGCTGTCCTCGGCGAAGTGAAAATGAAAAATGTAAAAGTTCTGGAAACCAATGTCTATCCGAGGTTTTGTTCGGACAACCAGTCGAGATATGCGTGCATTTTGTCTCTGGTGGTTCCCTTACTGTGATGGAGTTGGAGTAACTGTTTTGCTGGTTGGCAGGAAATGTCCTCTAAGTCCCGGACAAGAAGGGCTATACCGAGACAAGGCAGAGACTCCACTAGTCGACTGAATAGGGCCATTTGGTGTCTTCCCTTCACCCAAATGGCGATTGTCTTGGGAACAGGCTAGTTCCCCGCAAAGACGTCCAAGATGAATTCCTGGAGGAAAGAAAGGAGGCAGGCATCCACTGCACACTGCAGCAGACCAATGGAGTGGAGGGCCTAGCCATGGAGCTGTGACTGGTAAGTTTGGATAAGCGGTCACGGAGCTGGTGAGTAATGGAGTCGAATCAAACTGGCAGATGCAATACGACTTGGTGGCCACATCACCCAAAGCAAGGGCCTTGAAAAAGAAGGGCTCATCAGCGTGCTGGAATCCGACGGCCAAGGCTACGACAGAGAGATAGGCCATAATGCTATTGAGCGTCTGTGAAACTGGGTTAAACCTTGCCTAACGTGAGCTCAAATCGAGATTTGTAAGTGAATGATCAGCCAACCCGTTAACTACATAAACTATGTTTATTATACGTTACATCAGTATTATAGAACTTTTAAAGGGTCTTTAGAAATGTCCTTCTTCTTAAACAAAAGGCAATATAAACAATACTGAAGTATCTGTAAAATGATCGGTACAACAATTGTCAAATAGCCAGTAGCATTGTTCTTTAAAGGCAATCCTTTTTGTATCCATTTCTTGGGAATTTTACTGGTAACTTTCGGTGCAAGTCATTTTCCTTTATCATCAATGATTTCAATATGAACTGACAAAGCATGTGTGCACACTTATTAGCTTTGATCATAGCACCTTTTGTACAAGGTGCGACTCTAGATGTTGTTGAGTGCTTGGCTTACTTTTTTAATACAGATACTTGATTCGTCATTTTGTTAATTACAGCCATAAAGTGACGTCGGGGCATCTTTTGCTTGTTCTTTTCAATGTCATTGCCAAAATAAACCGTCCGTTGCTACTTTCTGTTAAAGTAGTTGGCCTTGTAGTTGAAATGTTTTTACGACAAGAGGATATCTTCAACTGAATATTGGTTAACTTCTAGGATTGGCCTTGCTTCATCTTTGGGATGTGTTCTTCAATCCAGGGGAGTATAATGGGTCTGTTGTTTCTGATAGCTGTCGCATCCACTATCTGAAGGTGCTTCGGCTTATGTTTCCTATGTGCCTCATTTGTTACGGGTATTAAGTAAATCCAATATTGAAATGAGTTGTTCATCGCCGTCTGCAAGCTCTGTATATGAACGCTGGAGACAAAGACCAACGAAGGTTATGTCGCTCACCACTGTTCTGACCGCCTTCGGTGTAGGCGTAGTTTACTAGTTTATTGCAGTTCTACTGCTCAGGATTTGCTTCAAGAAAGGATTCTTTCAAGGAGAGTAAAGTAAGCCTTCCTTTGATTATTCAGGATCTGTTTGGAGTGTCAACGTCACGTAATGTAAGATATTACTCCAAGTTCGCTTGTTATGCACATAACCTATAACGTACGTTATAGGTTACCCCACCCTTGTACCTCCTGGAGAGCTTGCTCACAGGCTACCTACAAAGCTTTTTTCAGTTGGCTTGGGGCAACTGATCGGAAAACTGAATTTTGGTTTTCAGAGTGGGATATTGAAATACTAGTTATCTGGCAGCAGCTCAAGTTTGTTAAGCTTTGTCATGAACGTTTTAGGGAATGTTCAACTAATGAAAATCAAAATAAAGCTTGTGCATCAAATTTCTATAAACTTGTTTCAGAGTTTACAAGCATCCCTATAGCTTCGTGATCCAGGTAATAGACACTAACAATTCTGGTCTTCTACACTTTTAGCTTATAGTAATCTGTTTGCTTGAGGTAAATATGGTCAAGTAAGCTTCCTGACGGTAGGAAAGTGGCACTTTGTACAACTTGTTTGTAAGCACAGAAGTTCATAAGTTCTTTAAGTTGAGTAATGATAGTATCATTAGAATAGTTGATATTAAAATTACCCATTATAAAGTAAATTGAGAAAACACTAAGAAGTTCATTCAAATTATTGATATATTCATGAATGTTTGTGGTGTTTTTTCTATGCAATAAAAGAAATGAGATACGTTGGTTTGTTAGAGAGTTAAATATGACAAATTTCAGGGCATTTATACTCAAAACGTGTCGCTTGTCTGACATGAGAAAATTTGGTTTTGTACAAACAGCTAAGGTCAAACATTTGTCAGTTCTGTGATCTTGTCCGTATAGTCCAAAAGGTATTAGGTTTTCTTGTATGTCAACTTCTGAATCATGTGGAAAAAGTTGTGTTTCAGTAAGAGCTAAGACGTCGCTTTTCATAAGGTTAACATCACATTTGATGTCGATGCTATGCTTTTTAAGTGATCATACATTTAATAGGCAAATACTTAATTTATGATGAGCGTTTGTGGGAAGTGAGGACGGACTGTATCCAAGTGTTGTACTATTTTCTGTCTCTAGTTGTCTTAATCGCTGATATTCAAAGTGTACTTTTGGATTGGCTTTTATATGTTTGTCCTCTATATCACCCAAAATATACAGACCTTGAAAAGAGGTTACACGGCTCAAGGCGACATAAATTTGTCTGGGGTTAAAACTCTTTTGGTTTCGCAATTGAGCGGTAACAACAACTTCATTTAATGTTAATCCCCGTACCTTGTGCACTGTACAGGCCCATGCTAATGTAATAGGAAATTGTAATCTTTGTATTTCTGGTGAAGATGGTTTTCCAGGTGACTTTAATTCTTGCTAAAACAGGTTGAATAGGTACTGCATTTTTCTCTCTTGCATATCTATCGGTACATTTTAATACTGCGTAAACACCAACTTGACAGTCATCAAATTTAATGAAAAGTTCAGATTGTGTACTTGTATTTTGGTTAATGACTATCCTTGCTATTGTCCCCATCTGCCCATTGATGAGTCTATCAGTTATATCTACGTTTACACTTAACATCACTCTAGCGTTTTTTTTACTTGAATTTCAGCATCAAGTCCACCATTGTCTGATCTCCCCTTGGATAACACTTTATCAATGTCTTGTTCTGCTAGATTAATAGGGTATTGAACTACAGCCTCCAAAGTGTACGCAGGGCCACTGAGTTGTTGAAGATGTTTATTGTTGTGTTCATCAACCAGAGCATTGTCAGCCCAGATGTGTAAAGCATGCGATAGGTAATTTGGATCTGTTGGACTTACAGATCTTGACTGAATAATCGGATTTTTTTTTCCGTTTCTTTTACAAGCCAGGAAAAATGACTGTGTGTTACATCACAGCAAGAAAAAAATACCTGCATGTTCTACATAAAATTTTTCAAATGATTAAGCCTTGTTCTCAACCTTGATAAGTACAGTTTCAAAATAAATGCCGCCCTCGAATAAACACAGCATCAGGAACATGAAGTGAACACGGAATATTTAGTAAAAAAAAGGTCACGACATTTTTCTTTCAGTTTTGGCCTCAGGGAGACAAAAGCAAAAACGTAAATATCTATTTTTTGTTGCGTTTTGTTTTGTTTATTTTTATTTATTGTCTCTTCCTGTCTGGACAACCGAAAATTGTTTAGAATTACTATGAAATTTCCGAGGTAGGCGCGGGAAATTTGCTGAACAAAACATTGCAGGCTCTTTTTTCGTCACGTAATACTTGGGCGTATAAATGTTGATCAAGAGTGATAGAACTCTGAAAAACTTGTATTTAAAAAAAATGCAGATAGGAGGAAACAAACAAGTCATGGAGATAAGAAGGCCATTCTGAAAGCCTTCCTTGGAGGCAAAGAAGAGGATTTGAAACAAATATTGTCTGGTCACGCCGCACACATTAGTTCGGCGTAGATCGACGGCGACCCAATGGCGGTAAGCGAAAATAACACCATTGTTCCTTCTAATACTCTTCTTTTTCCGAGTTCGTAACCAGAAGTTAAATTTTTTAACAGCTTAATTTCTTTATCGCTAGAAGGAAGAATTTCTCATCATTATGTTGTTTTTAGATGTGCAAGTTGACATTCCTTTATGACTGGCGTGACTCGAAGTTTGTCAACAACCGCGCGCCATTTGGCCTTGAAATCTCCCCTAGGAAATTAAGAACAGCCTGGTTTTCTCAAGTAAAGACAATAGACAATAAACACTTGAATAACACGACTTATTATCAGTTTAACTCCTAAGAAGAATAATCTCTGATTTTGCGATAAAACCTCTAAAAGAGCTCACAAAGATTACAATTTTGCCTTCGATATTTTGGTGATATGCAGTAGTAATCAGTGTCAAATCTTTAATTTTCTCGCCAAATCTCGATCGTTGTAAGCATGTATTAAACTCCTCCATTACAATTCTTGTACAACGGGCTAGAAAGTGTCGGTTTATAAAATTAAACAGCCATTAACTGTTGAACTGTAGGAAAGGTGAAGTGGAAATAAGTCTGTTTTAGGTGTAGTTTTCAATTGGCATCTGACGCCAAAAAGAGGCAGTGCCCAGAAATTTTTTTTGTGTTTGTTATAGACCAAAGGGTTGTTTAAGCAGGGAATAAGAAAATTGTCATTGCTTTCTGGCAAGGAGAGATATTCGATCTCAAAATCAGCAAATAATTGAATAGCTAAAAAGGTGGTGCCATATTCAAGGCCGGTGATTGACAAGCTGTCAATCAACTTGACTGAAACTTATATTCTTACATTTATTAAAGATGTATCAACATGTACACAAACCCTCATAGTCAAAGGTTAAAAACAGTTGTCCTGAGAAACAAGTCTTGTAAGTCGATGATTTTTACAGATTTTGATTTTTAAATCTTAGATTTCTTAGTGTTATTTTATTTTATTTTCCTTTTTCGATTTTCTGTTTTATTTTTTAGCTATTTATGAGATAATTACAGGACCCTTTTGATAACAGTTCTTTTTATTAGAACTGTTAGGTTATCCTGTGTAAATATTTGCGTCATTATTATTATTATTATTGAAAGCAAAACAGCAGACGTTTAGAATAGAAAAGGTTATCAGACAGGATAATAAGAAGAAAATGGCATTAGTAAAATGGAGTGGTTATCCTGATAAATTTAACTCATGGGTGAGTTTAAGGATTTGGTTGATTTTTAATACAGCATTTGTATTAAAAACATAAGTCCTAATAGTTTTACTCATCCACTTTATCAGAAATAATTAGATCTTCAATATTGTCAACCTCACTTTGCTCAACGGTCTCAGTATCACTTTCATCATTGCTCTCGTTATCACTTTCATTAATTTTTCGTAAAGACTGCCGAGGTTTCAGTTGTTTAACATAACACTTGTGCACTTTGATTTGGAGAGATACAACAGTTTTACTGATAAAGATCCCTTCTATAATTAAGCCATATGCACATGACAGTACTGATCAAGATATTGAAAAGGATTAACACTATCTTTGCCTTATGTTTTAAACAAAGAAAGAATTTTCTGTGATTTTTCTGAGTAAATAAGTTTTGTGTAAAGTACTGGGGCGGCTGACTCATCTCTCTTAGTTTTATTTTTTCCTTTCTTGTCTGTATACTCAACCTGTTTGTAATAAAATGGCGAAGACAGAGATGATGCTAAATCTGCGCCATATTCATTCTCTAGATGTTGCTGGCAAATAGTTGTTATATTGTTTATAGCTTCAAAAAATGTTTTTTCTTCAGGATTTGGCTCACTATGTTTAGCCCAAAGACATATTGGAATGCTATAACCGACTAACATTTTCGTTTCTTGGTTCTTTTTCTCATTTACTCCAAAGCTGAAAAGAAGTGGAGTTTCGATTATCAATCTATCTTTCTTTTCATTTTGATATTTGACTTCAATTGGAATGCGTTTGTATTTAATTTTCGAATCTATTACTTTGTAATACTTTGCCTCTTTAAAGATAATGTTGTCGGAGGTTAAACTTTCATAACTGGTTAACTGCATTTTATAATACTTAGTAAATTTTTAAGCTGAAATTCAATTTTATTTACCATTCCACAAAAGTCTAAATCTTTATAATCTAACACTTCATAAAATTTATTTCAAAATCACTTAATTCTCTTCTTTCTTCAAATGCTCTAATAACAATCTCAGTAAATACCTTCATACTTTCTGATTTACCAAGTGAAGTCTCAATGAATAATACTAAACTTTCCTTCTTAAGTAAATCATAAGAAGGAAAAAACTTAAGTATTCCCTCTAATCCATCTATTGTCGACTTTAAGTATTCTACATGTAAAAGAATATTGTGTTCTCGTAATTTCTCTTCGTCTTCCTTTGAAATGGGTCTTGTTTTCTCTTCCTTTGAATTAGAACTTAGTTCTACGAATGTAGTTGCCATTTTTTATTATTGTTTATATTATTTTTCTGCCCAAAGTAAATAAACCGACCAATATTACATAAGAGTCGAATGTTCTTTATCATCATTATTGTAAAATCCCGCTCTACTCAACGTTTTTTGTTCATTTCCTTACTGATTTATTGATTCAGTTATTCCATTGGTGACCACAACACTGTCAGCATCTTCAGGCCTTCTTTGTTTGCGTGTAGATTTCACCATTGTTTTTACATCAGCAAGCCTCCTTTTATTTTTTAGCTGTTGTACATAACGGCGCCTCCTCCTGTCCTCAGAAATCATCTTCCGCATCTCATTTAGCAATGACAAACTCTTTTCGAATTCTTCTTCAACAACATTCAGGTCAACAGAGGGTAGTTGTTTTTTAAAATCTTCAAGATTCATTTTCAATTTAACCTTTGGTGTTTGATAAATTTCCAGACATGTCTAATTAGACTCTGATATCACCTCAGTAGTATGAATAATCTTTTCTTCCAATTGTGCTTGTGAATAAACCATTATAGTTGATTAAGTATCTATTCTCTCAATCGTTTCTAAAACTCAAACGAAAATGAAAATATAATTCATTCAAGAGTCAAATTTGACAAAAAAATGAAAGTTATGATTAGTTGATAAAAATCATACGACTGTCTTGTGACAGTGGGAAAGTCCCAAATAATGAGATCATCAACTTCCTATTTTTCCGAGAAAGTCACACAATAATTCCCAATGAATGTTATTTATGTCCTCCTCCAATGGGGTTTTCCCTCTGGTAATACACAGTCTCAGTAGGGCAAATACATTTGTGGGAAAATCCCCCAATTACACATTCACATGACTCATCAAAAATTCAGCGAATAGAAAAACACGAGGTGTTAAAAATCTTTTCTTGTACACGATTATGCTTCTTTTGTTTTATCCAGCAATTCAATCGCCAGCAGAGTTTCTTCTTCATCTAAAATGTTTTCTTCATAAGCTTCAAGGACTAGAGCTTCTTCTTACGAGATGTCGGCGAACGCCATGTTTTACCGGTATCCGTCCTCAACAACTTACAACTTCATTCATGCATGACGGAAAAGACTACGGCTGTGGAAGATATTGGTACTGGTATCAGTATTGGAACCCGATCTTAACCTTGCTATTAGAGTAGTAATAACAGCATGATTTGTGAATAAACTCAAACTCTATTATTTTCCCTAATGAATTCCACTTTTGAGATAAAACGAGTGAGATTCTTGATGGAATTTTTTGAACGGAGCAACAGCGAGCGAAACCAAGGGAGCGGAACTGAGTGAGCAGAGCGAACAAAGGCAAGCGAACGAAGGTGAGCAAATGGAGCGAAGTTAAAAATATGACAGAAATAATCGGAACGAGTTTATCGAAAAACGGGGAATTAATCAGGAAAAATAATAGGGTTTGAGTTGAGTCAGAAAGCATCCTGTTATTACTACTTTCATTTGCGTTTGAAGTGTATGACACCTGAGAAAGAGGAAAACCTGTTTAGTCACTTTACTGGATTTAATTCTCATTGTGAGTTCGTGAACAAATTGCAGTTTTTATTGCCAAACCTAGATAGAAAACTGTTAATTTACTGGGATAGTGAAGCTAGAAAAAATACTGCCATTGCTACAGAAGCAATGTTTGATGGTGATTGTGATGACCCTGACGATTTTAACAATCAAGAACGAAAGAAAATTAGTTGAACATGTCCTACAGCACACAAACTGCCAATTGCGGATGAGTACCTTCTTGTACTAATGAAAGTTGAAATGGGTTTAAGCGTCATTGATCTGGGAGAAAGATTTGATATTGCTGAGAGTATGGTTAATAATACATGCCTTACCTGGATAAACGACCTGTATGTCACACTTGGAAGCATCAAAACATGGCCACACAAATATTTTACAAAGCGCACCTGCAGAATTGTTTGAGAAGTATCCAAATAACACTGTGATTATTGATGCAAGTGAACTGAAGGTAAAAGTTCCAAGTGCACTTCAGAAGCACTGTGAAAGTTACAGTGCATATAAATCTCACACAACATTAAAATGTCTTCTTGGTGCTGATCCCAAAGGTGGGAAAATGTTCATGTCTCCACTCTACGAGGGTCCTATCAGTGATAAGCAAGTAGTTCAGAGAAGTGGTTTCCCAGATATCCTACATAAAAATGTAATGGTTTGTGAAAAAAAAAGGAGATACAGTCATGGCTGACAAAGGTTTTGAGATTCAAAATGATTTAAAGAAACTTGGTTTATAATTGAATATCCCTCCCTGTTTGAAAGTTTTCAAGATGATGTTGTTAAAACCCAACCAATTGCAAGCTGCTGCATACGTGTGAAGAGAGCTCTTTGCAAGGTGAGAAGATTTTGAATATTTTATTGAGTCATTCTAGTTTCTAAGTTTGGATGTATAGTTGACTCGCAATAACTCGAACCTTCAAGGGAAATCGAAAACAGTCTGAGTTATAGGGAGTTTGAGTCATTGGAAGTTTGGGAGCTCAAAGAAAATAGCCAGAAGTAAGAAAAAAAACGTTGTTTACGTTACAGTTACTTGTAGAACTTTGAACTGCAAATTGAAAGATACTTCTAGATTATAAATCAGAACGTAATGTATCAAAGCATTGCCCAAGTAGAGCATGTGTTTTACTGTTTTGAGAAGTAAAGCTGTTCATGTTAGATTTGTGACAAACAACTACAGCTTTCACTAGTTACCTACATGCCTACAACACATCAGGACAAAATTCAATGTTTCGGATACTATTGCACTGTTTTTTCCAAACTTTTTAAGTGCTCAAACATGGTTTTATCGGGGGTGAAATTCTATAGAAACGATCCGAGGGGAAACAAAAAATAGTTTGAGTTAGCGGGAGGTTCTAGTTATCGAGGGTTCGAGTTACCGAGGGTAAAATTACAGTTAACGTATGAAGGAAATAAAGGGGAAATTGAGGTTGGTTCGAGTTAGTGCGAGCTTTGAGTTGGTGAGGGTTAAAGTTATCGGAAGTCGACGTAATCAACCAAATATAGACAGTGGCTTGCCTATTGTCAAATTTCCAAAATGCTGCTCTTGCATGACCTGATAATATCAATAAGAACAAAACTATTTTGTCCAAGTAAACAATGTATTCCAAGAAAACTTGTTGGTTTTTTTGTTATTTTTATCTTCTTTAATTTACCAAAAGATACACAATTCTTTCAAATGTTAACTCAGCTAGTAGATTTGAACATGTTATAAGATAAAAAAATAGACTAATTTTGATATATTGAAATTCATACTTGGCTGTGAGGCTTGGGGGAGTAAAACAAAAGAAATGTATTGTTCATCGCTCAGCCTTAAGATGATTTCTTTTGTTTTATTCCCCCAAGCCTCGCAGCCAAGTATGAATTTAATGTATCGAAATTTGTCTATTAATAAATCTTTCTCCAGTTTAATGTAACTATGAAATAGATGTATCTGTACTGCTTAAACGTAAAAATTAAACAATTTGGTTTCCTTGAGGATTATGTATGGCTCCTACAAGTACTAATTCTTCATTGGTTCTTGAATAGCTTTGGGCTCTTTTTGCTTGCCCAACAATAAATGAAAGTGCATAATTGAGATAGAAGTTGTTCAATTTGGGCAGTAGCTCATTTCTCAGCAATCAAAATCAAAATGAATTCATTAGAGTCTGACTAATATACACAAAAATCACTCCATGGAAACCCAGTGAGGGCCAACTGCCCTTGTACTTGAGCATAGTAGAAATCGCTTTTATTAAGAAAAAAATCAGCTCCAACTTCTTCAATTTAAAAGTCTGGATCTGACGATGCTTGATCAAGTGTATTCTCTCGTTTTGAATAAGAGGGGTGACGAATGGCCTTTCAAAAATGTTAAGTCTCGGCAAATTTAAGCCGAGTCTCGTAATCTCGGCGCTTAAAAAAAAGCGTCTTGGAATCTTGGAGTCTCGGATTTTGAAAATTTGGATCTAGGAGTCTCGGATTTTGAAAATTTGGATCTCGAAATCTCGCCAATGGGACGTTCAATTTTTTATCTGCAAGCTTATCCGAAACGTGAAATTAAGAAATTAACCCCTGCCGGAATCTGCATTTACAATTGTTATGTAAGATATAGGAAACAGTAATTTCCACTTACTTTATAGAGGAAATCATGTCATGATAGTACATGGGTACCCAACGACAATCGTTTGAGAATTGAACTGTTCTTGGCCCGAATGATTTAAAGACGTACACTGAAATTATTTTGGAAATGTTGCTTATTTTCCCGCTTACTTATATCAATAATGTAATTGAATATTAGCTATAAGTCTTACTAACCTAGTGATGCTGGAAGCGCTCAACCCACCAATGAAAGTGTATCCTTGTATTATTGCGATAGTACCGTAAACACCGGTGTATAAGCCGCACTTTTTTGCCGAAAATTTTTGCTCAAAATCGGGGGTGTGGCTTATCTACGGGAACATCTGCTGAGTTCTGCGAATCGTAGTTTATAGATCGTACTTTCCAGTGATGAGACCAGACTTTTTGAGCCTTTATTCATTTGAGGTGTATAACGTGGAACAAAACTTCTTTAACTTAAGATGATGTAGAAAAGTTAGTCTTGTTTGTCTTACAGAGCTGCCAGAGCGCCTCCGAGACCAAAAATCAAATTGAGCAATAAGATCCGCATCGAACACGTAACGCACGAACGTGAGCATTGAGTTTCTAACAGCCAATTCTCTGACTTACGTTTTTATTTCAAAAAACTTTTTTTCCGAAAATTTGAGCTTCAAACTCGGGGTGCGGCTTATCTACGAGTGCTGCTTATGCACCGGTGTTTACGGTAAGCATTTCTGGAGTGTAGAGAGTAGTATCACTCTCGGAAACGGTGAGGGAGTCGAAGTACTCGGCCTGTAGATGTTTCTCTTGCTGTATCAGTGGCAGTAGCCTCTGTGCCTGCTTCATCTTTGTCGTACACCAGATCCAGACACTGATGATATAAATCATCGCTTATTTCCATGTGGAAATCATCATCCAAATACATCAACTTATCGTTTTTGGTGCTGACCTCTTGAACAACGTTTGCCTTTCTCACAAGCCCAGTAAACTCGTAATGAAAAAGCAAAAAATCTTCTTCATCAGGAGCATAGACATGTGTTCTCACCGTCTCCATAGTATTTCTGCGCCAGTCTTGTGCCAGGCTTCCAAGTAAAAATGAACCTGACACTCGGTCATCTTGAGAAATTAGAATGACAGAATTTTTAACCAGGACCATGTTAGCTTCTTTGTCACCGACATCAGATCCATCAAAGTTGACAGAAGTGTTGTTGATGTCAATCTCATTTTCCTCTTCATCAGTTGCTTCAGTTATTGGCATAGATCCTAGGATTTCCTGACGCATCTCTTCAAGAGTCGTTAATGGATTTCTGTCGAGCGTACGGCGACCATAGGCCGATATAGGAAGTGTTCCTGGGTTGTCTTTGGTTGATTTTCCTCTGACGCCTAACTGTCTTGTGGCCTTCCCATATTCCTTTGCCCATTTTCGCAAATTCAGCACGTCTTCTCGATTTCCAGGTATCTTTGTTGGTCTTGGTACCTTTGCCATTGACTCAAACAACACCATGTCCTCTGCAACCTCGTAATAACTGTCCCTATTTGTAAAATAACTGAAACCACAGGTAGTGGTCCTTTTCACTGTTTCCTCCACGGCATCGGGGAACTGGTATGCGAACTGCATAACGGTGGGAACTTCGCAAACTTCTCTCATCTTAGAGTTGAAGTGTTCTACAATAAGCGTTACAAGAGCCTTTGGTTGAATGTGTGCTACATATGCTGGATTTATGGCACTTATGGTGTTCTTGATCTTCTTCAACGCCTCCAGTGTCATGAATACACTCCCTATCGTCATGTGGGCCCTCTACCGTCTTCCTCCCCTCACAATTTTTAATTGCTTCATCGACTGCCTTCTCGAAATACGTTGTCGATCCTTCTAGGGAGGTGATGCAGCTGTCAATTGATTGCGAAGGAGAATGGATTCCGTGAGACCAGTAAAGGGCACTGACACTTTCCATGAACATAGCCATTGGTTTGGTTGGCGTTATCAGTTTCAAGGCGCCAGCTCCTGTGTCGGTTACATACAGTGAATCTCCCTCCGAACACAGCCCAGTGGGTTGAACAAAAGAGACAGTCTGCTGGCAGCCATCACGCGGTTCGTCACGTCCAGATCCCGCAACATGCTCCACGGTGTTCCCGTTGACTAGCTTCCCAATCTGCCGCCTATCCACATCTGTGAAAAACAGTTCTCCTGATGAATTAACTACGAGATCGTAAACTCTTCCACAATCCACCGGATTATTGTGTAGTATCTTGACGTACGATGGTCTGCCCGCTTCCATAGTTGTATCTACCATGTAAATTCCACCTTCATCCTGTGAGTCAGCCACATATAGATCTCTTGTCTCTTCACTATAGCCTAGACCCGTGCAACAAGCCATTCCAGGAAGAGTGACGAAGGGTTCAGCATTTCCACAAAGGCATGCACCGGTGCAAGTGACTGTAACTTTCAACATTGTCGAGGAGTTGCGCTGTGAAACGAAAATTACACTTCTCTCTTCATTAGACGTTAAGGCCAATGGTCTGATCCCATCGAGTAAAGATTGAAAACCATCATCTCGTGTCGTTTGTGGTACATTTGCCTTCAGCCAACGGATAAGTGTTGATCTCATTTCAGCAACCGGTTTTCTTTCCCCATGACCAAGGAGTCCTCTTTTCTGAAATTCGGATTCCAGCTGTGGCTTCCGGAGGACTTTCAGATTTAACCTTACCACATTGCCAACGTCCAAGTACAAAATGGCGTTTTCTTCCACAACGAAAACCACACCCTTCTTATAGAGGACACTCGTAGGACTTTCCATGCTGCGAGACAGAACTTGAATATCAACTGGATTGTGAAGTCTGGCCTTCACTACGCTACCAGCAGTAAAGTCGACCAAGTAAAGTAAACCGAAACTGCCAAGGCAAACAGAAATGGTGTGTTCCAAACAACCTTTTTTGTTGGCGCCGTATTCTTTCCAGAACATTTCTGGCGCTAAAGTATGAACTAGGTACTTCATGCGCTGAATTATATCTACTACTGTTTTGGAGTTACACTCTGCCACATAGGTGGTTTCCATCCGGTCTCTGCCTCTCAACGCCATGTCTGTGATGACAGCCGACAATTCCTTGGATTGAGATGAATCAACTCTTGCAGTTCGCAACACTGCGGTGCTGAAACGGGCATTGTTAACAAATAGAAACCAGTTGGAATGTGAACGGTGAATGTTTTTTCCAGCGTGAACAATATCCGGATTGGGAGCAGAAAGAGCAAGTCGTTTGTCAATTGTTCCGTTTTTTTGTTCGTCATCAAGGCGTTCAAGCGCAGCTTTGAACATCGATTGACAGTCGGTTGCCAAGTTCAAACAGGCTATCCTGGAACACTGTAGATCTTTCCTTACACAATGGTCGCAACGCCTTAATGCCGGAGCCCAGTGAGTATGCGCTAATTCTCTGCATGTGTCGCAAACATTTTCCGCAGAGAAACACTCTTCGCACACAGTTGTATGGCACTCTTCTTTCACAATTGCGTCGTGGAATTCGCGAAGACAGCTTAGACACTGCTGAAGCTCTTGAATTCGTTTTGCATGACACAGTTCATGGTAGAATCACCATCACCAGTACTACCCGTGAAGTCGTTACCAATGATAAGCGCGGACTTGTTGTCAAGAGAAGTTATCCCCATGATCTGAGCTTCTGTGACAAACTTGTCTTTAAAGGACTCGTGCGGCAAAGTGGGATTTTCCTTGACGTAATCTAATGTATAAACGTCTTTTCCTCCCAATATCGTCATCGTGTTTTGATCAACTTGAAAACCTGGTTGAGTGTGAAGCCATCCTTGGCTAAAGAAACTGGGACAACTTGAATCTTGTTGTTTGATAACAAAGGCATAATTGTACTTCCTGAGCTAAACACCATTTCAAGAAAAGAGATGACATAAGCCCGAAC
>OZ037777.1:17183176-17238176 GCA_964035525.1 Porites cylindrica
TATTTTAGCTAAAATGCATTCCGGGTTTTAGTAATTTTGTGTTCCGGGTTTTAGTATTCCGGCGTTCGGGCATTCCGGCGTTCCATGTTTTAGTACAAGCCAGCTTGGGGAAACTTCTTCTCCACACCTGAAGTAAATCAATGAAAAAAAAACATTAAATAAAAGCTAGTAATGAGATCCAAACAGTGATTGAAATAGTTTTTCACTTGTGTGCATGGCATGAAAGCAGTGCCTTATTTAGTTCTGATTTGAAGTCCAGGCACCACGACCCAGCGCAAGGGAGGGGCAAGGCGCTTCCCCTCGACGCTCGCAGTGAACAAAAACCAACATTGTAACCAAAAATTGAGATACTTTTAACAACATAAAAAATGAATACATTTATAGTGCTTCAAAACTTACGTTTCTTCATTTCACTTAATAATTTTTCTTGTTCGGGTGTCCTTTCCACAAAGGCTTCACAGTCGCTGGTGTGGTTTACTTCTTTCAAACGTTTTTCCAGTTCCGCATTTTGTTTTGTCCTAGTTTTAACGGGAGTCCTGTTTCTGATTTTCGGATGTTTAGAAGGAGCACTGCCTTCTAATAGCCTACCTTTGACTTCAACTAGATATGAAATAAGAGGCAATGAAGAAGAACTGTTAGATAATTTTACTAAAGAATTATACCACTATTTTCTCGTTTAAACCCCCCTTCTACAAGGAAGAAGTCATAAATAGTGTTTCAGGTAATAGAAGGTGAATTAGTCATAGTTAATTCCTAAAGACAGCGAATTAACTAAAATTCAAGTCAGTTTAATTTTATTGATGTTGAAACTTTCTTAGCAAGACGATCCATTTTGACCTTTTTTTGAAGGCAGTTGACCAATTTATAAAATGGGGATGTACAAGGTACAGCATCAAAGTCTGAGATGCTTGATGCAAGTGCTGACTTTCCAATGCTTTCATATAGGATCAGGGTAAATGCTGACAAGAATTGTTTTTTGGATGTAATGGTTCGACATGTGTTCTATCAATAAACTTTCCAACCAATGGTTCAAATTCTTGTCTACTGCCTTTCGAGGCAATGAAGTCAGTTACTTTTTTTCGCTTTGTTTTCTCTGAAACTTTCTGTTTACTGACCTGCTTCTTTACCTTTTCAACCTCCCTTGCAACAGCCACCCTTTTGTCATAGGCCCATGGCTTCCATTTATTGCCAGGACCAGCTCCAAAAAGTCCCTTTTACATGACTGCAGTCAGCAGTGCTCACATTGCCAAAGGTTGAGAAATATCTGGCACTTAAAGATAGTTCTCCAGCAAGGAATGCCAGCATTTTGAGATCATTAGGAAACTCTGCAAACTTAAATTTGATGTCTTTCCCTTTAATACTGTAGCTTTTGTTTTCGATAGTGGTCATCTCTTGTAAGAGGTGCTTCACATACCTTTGTACGGGAACAGAACTTTCAGAGCAGTTAGCTCCAAAAATGAGGAAGTTCTCATTACTGCTTAAGATATGTTGTCCCCTATTGAGAAAACTAACATTCCAAGCAGTGGCTGTATCATCTTTCCCAAAAGGGGCACCATCTCCCCCAAGAACAACCTGAAATGTGTTAGGTGTGTTAAACCACAACAACCTCTCCTCTGTTTGTTGCTCTAAAGTTAAGTAAAAAGAGGCAAGTGATGGCAGGAAATCTGTTAAGTATCTGAAACAGCCATTCACTTTTTCGTCCTCTTTAAGATCTGCACAAAACACTTCTCCTACATTACCTATTTTGCCAAGGTCGATGGTTTTTACATGCTCCATCAGTTTGTTGTATGGGAGCAGGGATGGAATTTTACAACCCATTACTTTCAATCTGTAACGTTTATATCCTTTCTTAACTCCCTTTTTCATAGAGACGGATTGATACACAGACCTGTACTTAGCTTTACCCATCACTCCCTTACAAAAATATGTTGCAATGCTATGCAACACATTTTCTTGTGACTTTTCAAAGTCTTTTCCCTTAGTGTTATAGATTTGAGGGAAAACAGTTTCACACAATTTTCTCTTTCGTGAAACAGTTGTGACTAATTGTTTCTGACTGAATTTAGTACACAGTGTCTCTACTAGTCCTACAGCAGCTGGAAGGTGGTTGTTCGCTTTCCCACCATGAATTTTGAGTGCCTGTTCCAAGGTTTCAGTCTGTCTTTTTCTCATGGTCCTTTTAGATATCCGGACATTTCCCTGTTCATCACTTGTTGCTGACAGCTGCCTATTTTGAATGGCTGCAGTATGCTCACAAATAGTTGCCTATAGTCGATTTTCCTTGTCAGCTACATCATCCACCTAGTTAAAACAAAACAAAAAAAATTAAAACTTAAAGCTTGAAGAGTATACATGGTATGAAGAGTATACATGGTATAGAACAGCAGCAGATTATTATCAATATTTTCCCTTTGTTTCATTATCAAATTGTTCAAATTTAATGGTGAAAAAACTATTCTGAGGCAAAAATATTTTATGCTGCACATACAGATTCTTCTCATGCAATTACAAAGTAAATTACTGACTACAAATTGCAGTTGCCCCTCCGGGCTTGTGCAGTTTTGCTAGCCTTTGAAAAATTTACTAGTGCTTATGCATTCCAAATTACACTCAAAATCATGTGATTAACTATAATAGTGAAAATAAATATTCAATGCAAAACTTTGGCTCTGTGAAAATTTCAGATTTTCTGAGTGTGAAAAATAGCAGTTTAATTGCACCAGTGAATTAAGGGTTTAAGGAGATCTGGTTTGTGGTAGAACGAATCGGTTTTCTAATGACTATTAACAGCTCTATTAAAAAACGTAAAACGTTGATAACAACACGATCATAAATAAATACCTCTCCACTTGGGCATATAGTTCACGTGAGATACTTGTGGAAATTCTTCATTCTTTTTTAATTTTTTTGCCACGCACCGGCAGATATATGGAAACAAAGAAACATTGTGTATATGTGATAAATGACACGATTTGAAAAGAGAAAACATTACCCCCAAACGAAAAAAGTCTATTGAGCTAAGCATCTGTAACAACTTCCGGCAAAGGTGTGAAAGTAATTAGCTTCAAATTTGATTGATGTTAACTTTCCGACCCATTATTTTAGTTAGCTAAACATATAGCTCCGTTTTCAGTTCTCTCTAACACCCCTCGTAGTGAAGATCTAGAAAACCAAGTAGAAAGAGAAATTCTCGGAAAGAAGAGGAACCTTGTTTTGTTTTAGTACAACGTTATGTTAGTCTACGATTCCACAGTGAGACTTGTCGCTAGTTTTACTGCTTTTAAGTTTCATTACCATGTACGCATTACACAGTTGTGATCACTCTTAGCTATGAATACAACAATACTTAAATGATTTCTTAATGTAATGATTTCAGTTCACCACTTCGATATAAGGACTAAAGACTAGCGGAATAAGGAACATCAAGTACTATTCATGATCCTTCTGATTTTTTGAAGAATATGAAATCTGCTCTTAGGAAAGCCCTGGGAACCGAGATTTAATTAGAAAACATTACAGCATCAACAGTCGGTTATTAGGAATGGTCCTTGTTATACAGCCTCGCAGGGTCCTTTGCTGCTTTCAGTACATTGGATGGAAGTTCGTTTCCTCCAGGGCTGTTTAGGGACTCCATCTTAATCGTCATGATGCTGCCTAGGGTTTCCTCTTGATCTAAGCAGGATCTTAAAGGCGTTAATTTCTTTTTTATCATAGAAAAGACCCTTTCTTCACCAGCATTTGAGTGCAGTATGGTGAGGACAAGCAGAGCAATCTTGGAGAGCCGAGGGAAATGCTTACGGCCATCCGGGGTGGTCATCTCTTGCAGATGGCCTCAAACAATGTCGTGTCTAAGGCGGCTGCTAGCTTCTGAGGCCTTGGCCAACTCTCTGACTGAGTTCGGAAGGTCCTCTTCGTCCATTGTAACAAAGTCGTGGACCTCCTGAGTCAGTTCTTCCAAATCTCTCACTGATGTGAACGGCAGAAGGTTTGGGAATCTATAAAAGAAACCAGTGATTGAGAAACGTTTGATAACTGTTTCACTGAGACAGCCGTAGGGGCAGTGCCACTTGTGCAGAGCAAAGTGCACACAGCCTACAAGTTGAATATGAAGGGGAGAAAATTCCCAATGAAAACAATTTTTGTATATTTAAACACATTGGCCCTAGTGAATTTTTAACTGGAACACTTTTTCGAGCTCCTGGAATTAGGGGTTTTATATACTTTTTTCAAACAATCACTCTTTGATTTAAGTACTGTTACTAGTACTGTACCTCTGTAAAAAGTACTGCACCATGGAGGGCTTAAGCGTTTCCCTTTCTTCAAAGTGCACTATCTCAGCATTGACGAGAAGCTCATCATGGAATATTGAATATGGCTGACAGCATACTCGAAAGCTTTGCTGAAGAAAGACCTTGCCCCCACATAGAACTGCTTCTCATCCTCAGCACCAATGTCACCGGAACTAACGAGGTTGTTCAGTGAAGTCCTTGTTACAAAGCCAACTTCAAGCAAGGAATCTGAATCACAAAAGTATTAATCTGCACACAGGTCTCAGTGTATCAAACGGTATTAAGAAAAGGAAAAAAAGACACAACATACCTGGCAAATATTGCTCAACATCAAGGAGCTGCTGGAAGGATGACGACGCCTGAACGATCCCAGGAGAGATCAACTTGCAGGCAAAGTGCTTTAGAAACCTCGTCAGGGATGAGTTCATAGCACCAATAAGAGGTTCCTCTCTTTGTAGAAAGAGGTTGAGATTAACAAGAATCTGCAAGGCCGACCGCAGAAATAGCAGATACACCTCTGTCATGGGGTTGCTGAAGGCAGTCTGGAGCCTCTTGAATCGAGCAACAGACTCATCTTCTGAAAGAAAATGAGTTTTCAGCGACTGATAGTGCAGCAGGGTTCGAGTGATCACCTTCTCCAGGCTAAGCCATCTCATGTTGACGTGTTTGATGATCTTGCGGTATTCTTGATCGCAGAAATCAGTATATTCTACCAGCTTGCATTTTCGTTTCGTAGAATAGTCAAACCAGTAGTAAATGTTCACTAGGAGGTCTTCCACGTCAAACCTGGTCTCAGCATTGAATGCTTTGGCTGCAGCCGCGGAGGTATTGTGCACAACATGGCACTGGCATCCATTGAAGTATACGGATGGGTTCTGCAGCTTGACAAGCGTCCGGATGGAGTTGTTTTTCCCCCGGTTAACATTAGGGTTGTCCACGGAAAAAGCAACGCAGTTTTCCCATGGGATTCTGTGGCCGGCCAAACACTCATCGATTCCCTGGAAAAGCATCTGAGCCGTGCTCCCACTTGATAAGCACACGTCCAAGAAGCTGGTCTTCACCCACTTTAGGTTCACATTGTATATTTGCAGAGTCAGGGGATTCATCTTTTTGAGACCATTATTGTTAGAACCATTAGTCGCCAGTGAATATGGGCGTTCTTCATGACCTCTGCCAGGGAATTTCTGTTGAAAAAAGTTAATAAAATATATGCACTGAACCCTTCGCGTTAATGATGTGACTTACCGCCAACAATAACCACAGGTCTTGAAAACCGAAAATGATTCAGTGCCCCGTTCACAATGCATGTCGTCTTCGTCCTTCCTGATGCATATGCTTTGGTGATTTTAGAGTCGAGAAATATATCCTTGAACACCAAGTTAAATGTATCCGCTGCTGCAAACGGGTTGTTGTTGTTGCTATAACCATGGCCATCTTTACTTCGGCCGAAGTTACCTTTGAAAGAAAAAAACCATGCATTTAGTCGGTTAACACACTAGGTACTATGTTTTATTGCCCCATCGTGGATCTGTGTAGTCTAATTCAAAATGAAAGGGCAAGGTAAAACGGGACAACAAAGGTGCATAAATCGTGAATGAGATATTACAAAAGGTTGAGTTTGATTGTCCGGGTGAACATAGTCCTGAATAGGACTGTTGTTGTTGACAGTGACTGACATTTCGACAACCTGTGCGGTAGTCATCTTCAGAGTCAAAGTGAGTTGTGTCACGTGAGTTGATGGTATTATACTCTGGTTATTGATCTGATTGGTCAATTATGTCGTGATGTTATTGGCTATGAAGACTCAATCAGTGATTGGTGCGTTTCGATCCGTCTATTGTCACAGTTAAACAGTCGTCTATTGTTAGTCAAATTGTCAGTTCTCCAGTTGTTCTCTCGTAGTTAGTTTTCCTTGATCTTGTCAATAAGTCGTTTGTAAGGCGCTGGTAACTGTTGGCTACGATTCAGTGGCGTTTGTTCTAAGTTAGTAAACCAGCTTTCTAAAGTAAGACGTTGATAGTAGTCTGTAGAAAACGTTATGCATGTCGCAGAGTCCCAGTCAATTTGATGTTTCGTCTTTAAATGGTGCTCAGCAATGTGATTGTTGACGTCATCATTCCTCGTCGCGCGTTTGTGTTCGGTCAGTCGCGTGCTTAGGTTTTTGCCGGTTTCACCAATGTAAGAAGCCTGGCAGTCGCAGCATTTGATCTTGTATACTGCTCCCTGTCTGTCCTCCGGTTTGTCTTTGTCCTTGACATTAGTAAACAGTCGCCGTAAAGTGGTTATCGGTTTGTGCGCAACACGTATATTGTAAGGTTGTAATATACGTGCAATAGTTTAGATATTACATGTACATATATAGGCACAGCTCCGGTACCTTATCAATGTCATTTTGGGTAGAAGCAATGGTCTGGAACAGAGTGGGTTGTTTTTGTAGCTGTTTAGCGTTATTTTGATGTGCCTTGGTCTCCAAGTGGTCCTTTACATCCTTGATGCCTTGTTTTGCACAGGATAAGGCTCGGTTGCATGCTGTACAACGAAACTTGGTTGGCGTTCCAGGTATTGCAATGATGCATGGCCACTGCTGGGTCCACGTGTTGGAGAAGTGTGTTTTATATAAAAACGATCCGGTTTACTTAGATTTCTTGAAAGTAGAAGGTGGTACAGAGGGTGGACTTTGAGCTCTTTTCTTTGATGCTTTGGGTACTGCGGTTAAGGTGGCTGAACACAGTTTTGGCAGTTTGTGATTGTGTCATTTGCCAAATCATGGCAAGAGAAAGGTTGCTGCTCACAAGCTGAAACTTGGCAAGTGAAAAATGTACTGATGAAAGATTTTGATTAACAGGTAAAAATTGACATTTTCGTAGTTTCCATGGCAACATGAACGATTGAATACAACCTTAAAATTTCACTTTTTCTCAGTTTACATAAAATTCGCTCATTAGATTTTCCTATAAACTTGCACACAGCTTACTATAATTAATCATTACCATTTGAAACTGATTTGACCAAATTTTAACACATGGGTTTTTAGATAATCAATAATTTAATTGTACTGTATTTATTAAGTGTGTCACAAAATTCGTCTGTTCAACTTCCATTTTAAAGTTCTCATTACGTAAAATATGATGAAAGGAAAAATTCTGCCAAATATCACAAAATTCTAATGAGTAGATTTTAAGAAATCGTCTTCTATGTTCCATTGCTTTTTCGCCGCCATGTTGGTCTGTCTAATTTAAAATACGCGCTGTCACGAAAGTTACCGCTGACCACCCGCAAAGCTGTGTTCAGCTACCTTAAGGGAGGAGCTGATGGTTTCGCTTTAGCTGCACCCACTGCTAATGGTGGTACTGGTATCAATAAAACAAAATGGTTTGGTGTCCAACCATGAAAGTCGACATTGCTTGTGTGTGTCCTCATTATATATGCTACCTTCGGATGCTGCATCTGCGAAGGTGTGATAAGGACATTGACATAATTTCGATTGACAAGGGAGCCTTTAACTTCCGGGTAAACGGTTTGAATAGGAAAACCCAGGATGTTGCTGAGTGCAAAAAAATGCCACATGGTTGAATATGTGCCAGGCTTGATGGTATCGACAATTCCTGCCTCAAAGCCCTCTCGTTGATGTTCAGTATTCTGTTTTCTCTTTGTTTTGGACGATAAGTCAAAGCTACTCCCTAGTAAGTTCTCCACATAGTCATCCAAACCAGTTGACTCTTTCAGATAGCAGTCGTTTAAATACTTGTCCTTGTTCTTGCAAAGTTCTATAAATGTTCTCATGCGCAGTTCTACGTGTCTGTCCTCATCACCACATATGATCCTTGACATGGCCCTATATAGACAATTTCCATCGGCATAAGTTTGCTTTGATTCTACACATTTTGGGCTACCACTCGGGAGGAGCTTTTCTGCCCTTACATCTTTAAAACCTGCAGACCAACAAAAACTAGCTAAGTTGCCTATCAGTATGGGCCGTAGACTGTAGTTTTCGATTTGTTACCGCAATAAAACCGTTTGTGTTTGGTTAAAGCAGGGCATTTAAACCCGTTTTGATATGTTATAAATCGCTTTCCTAGCATTAAGTTAAACAGAAGCTTAAATCACATATCACCTACTGCCAAAACACTGTTTTCTCTCCCAACGAACTGCTAAACTTTAATTTATTAGCTATCATGTACCCAAGTTTAAGACTGAGTTTGATTTCTGATCGGAACGTCTGTCGTTAAGGTGGTGAGTTCAGGGAGTGGTTAGACTATAAAGAACACGCACCCTTTTAGATGATGCAAATGTGGAGCCACCCGAGGCTTTTAAACATGCTTCGCATATGCATGTAGACAGGCTATGTTATTAAGGTTTTTTTGCTGGCCATGCATACTATTGATTTGAAAGCGGCTTTTAATCAAATTTATATCTCTGCAGTTTGTGTCGCTTTGATTGGTAAAGGCTGTTAAATTATATTGTCTTTTCGACAAACATCATACAAAAATCTTTAGTTGCCAGTTGGCGTCACATTTCCTCACAGCCTCCTTCCGCATAAACAACAAGAAAAAGTGAAGTACTGAATCTAGTTTAGGTGGTCTATCAAAGCCGGGTTTGAGTAATAATGAGTTTGAGTGAGTTTGCAGTCTGCATAGATCTTATCATGGTTTTGGAAGCCATCTTAATGGAAAGGCAAACACGTCTGAAATAACAGTGTTTATATGGAAATCTGATTTTAAATAATATTCATAAAATTTCGCTTCTGAAGAATTGATGAATTGGAAACTTTAGGCACTAGGAAAAGGATTTTAAGGACCAATTTTAAGGGATGTAGCTGTCCTAGAAAGCCTCCTGTAGTCTTTGGAATGGAACATTTCATACATTCCTCTAATTATTTTCCCGCGAACTTTTTTTAGCAATTCTCTAATGTCGGCTGGTTCGCGGAAAAAACTTATAGAGACAATCTGTATGGAAATTTCAAAACACGACCGCAAGCTTTCTAGCACAGCTAAATTCCCCAATTTGTTTCTGTAAAGTCCATAAAGTTTCCAGTTCATGAATTTTTCAGAAGTGAAGTGTTTGCTAACCCATAAAGATGGCTTAAACCGTGATAAGGTCTACTAGTGACTTGCAGCTCTTTCAAAGCACTTGAATATCAATAAACACCCACAAAAGTGAAGTAGCTTACCTCCTGTTTTTCCGGTTCGCTGAACTGGGACGTCAACAAGAGGAGTAATCTCCTTATTTGTCAGTTTCTGCATAGCCAGTGTCTTCACGCCCTCAAAACCCAAGGGAAGGGCGCCTAAAAAATTTCTTTGTAGAGAATGGAAATCCGTGGCCCTCTTGATTCTTCGCTTCGACTGATAACAGCGTGCGAAAACCGTGCCAACTTTCGACCATGTATTGTTCAACTTGATTGGTTGATTTCTGACCAATTGCGATACTTGTTAAATATATATCAATTTGATTGCTCTGTTTTTATGTTTTCCGATTGAGAACAGCTCAAATAAGAGCACTAACTTTACTTCTTTTTTGATTTTCCTTTCTGACATCTTGAAAATAGCGAAATTGATGAAAACAAATTGGAAAAAGGCACAGTAGGTTTTTCCTGGAAGATCTGGTGCTCTAACCGGGAGACCGGGAGATTTGATGAAAAACTTGGAGACTCCCGGGCAAACCGGGAGAGTTGGCAGGTATGCTCATAGGCCGGCCATCTACAGGGTTTTTTTCATTTTATTTCATGTCATCTCATGTCATCTCTTTTCATTTATTCATTTTTATTACTCTAGGTTTTGGGGCGAATCAGCACGCCTATGCACCTCGCTCTGCCCTTAAGCATCCTCTTACAAGTGCTCCTCAGTGCAATTACAGCTCTACCCAACGCCCTGACACCAGTATCAAACAGCCCATTGAAATTCCAGGTAACAGTGGGGATGGGATTTTGGCTTCATAATAGATTTGAAAAAATGTATTTTATAACATAGTAACTGTGTACTGCTTTTTTCTTTTCCTTGTATAATTAGTTTATCTGAGTTAAGCTTGGGTCTTGTAACAAAAGTGAAAATTTACAGACAGAGTGGACTGGCAACACCCATCAGAAAAACCAATTCAGCCTGAAATTTTGTAAAGATTCTTGTTTGCAAGGCAAGAAATAACTTTTTATTATTGATTAGAAAACGACAGTGAGGTTGTAGGCATTGCTGTGATAGAGTTTCAGGTAAATGTTCTTCTAGGTATTAATCCTCCTGACTTCATCTTCATGAAACTGTAGTTTAAACTATTCCAGACTTTACAAAATGTATCAGTACTTATCCCTTCGATTTTGTATCATTATCACAACAATGTTACAAAAAAGACCTTGAACAGTGTAGTCCGGTAGGAATAGGCAACATTTTGCCATATCTTGGGGCAGGCAATGTATATTCCAATAACAAGACAATAATTCGATTACAACATAAAACACTTAATAAGTGTATTACATTTAATACATGTACATACCTTGTCCACAACAATTGCTTGAATTCGATTTTGAAATTCTCCTTTTTTCAGCAATTTAAGAACTTGTCTGCTTTCCACCAAGGTTTCCAGGTGGGCATAAAGAACTTGAAAGTTGGTAAGGTTTTCTAGTTCCTCGGACGAACTAATAGAAACTTCCTCTATATCTTGGTAATCCGAAGCCACGCAATCGGCTTTCAGGATGCATGCTCTGAGCCCTGTTTCTCTCGGTTCGGACCAATCAAAGCTGTTCCGGGCTAGCAAGAGCGTACTAAATCTGTAAGCGAACAAGTCTCTCCCACCTCACACTGACACCTCTGTTTTTGCAAATGAGATTGGTGAATACTTCATCCATAAAATAGTGGCTATTAGATCAAAGCTAGCTGGTGACACGGTCTCTCCTGCGGTTACTGAGCGGGCGCCTCACGGTTCATCGAGTAGTGATGACCTTGTCACGCTATCCGAGTTTAAGCCTCTCTCCGAAGAGGCTGTAAGGAAGATGGCTGTGGCTTCTATGAAGACTTGTACTCTGGACCCTCTTCCATCTTGTTGGTTTGCATAGAGGAGTTACTTCCAGTGATTAGTAGGATGGTGAACATATCACTAGAGAATGGCTGCTTTGCAGATGACTGGAAAAGGGCAGTAGTACATCCTCTGCTCAAAAAATCTGGTCTTCAATTGATAAACAAGAACTCTCGGCCTGTGAGTAATTTACAGTTCACGTCCAAACTCACAGAGAAAGCGGTTGCAGTACAATTACAAGAGCACATGCTAGTCAATGGCTTGTTTCCAGAATTGCAAAGTGCTTACTGCCAACATCATAGCACTGAGACGTCACTACTCAAGGTGAAGAACGATCTCGTAATGGCGATGGATAAAGGTCAAGTTACGCTGCTGGTGCTTCTCGACTTAAGCTCTGCATTCAATACCGTCGAACATGAGATCCTTCTGGAACGATTGAGGGGGAAAGTACTTTCATGGTTTGAGAGTTACCTTAAGGCCAGATCGCAGCAAGTGTCTATCAACGGAACTCTCTCAAAGCCGTTTGATTTAAAGTGTGGAGTTCCTCAAGGGTCGTGCCTGGGCCCGCTTTTATTTACCATCTACGTGAGTAAGCTGTTCCAGATTCTAAAACACCGTCTGCCCTCCGTTCATACTTGTGCTGACGATACTCAGTTGTATTTTTCATTTAAGCCCTCTGACTCTTCCAGGGAAGTCGAAGCTGTATCAGCCATGCAGAAGTGCGTTGTGATGTCCAAGCATGGATGAGGGAGGATCAGCTGATGCTCAATGATGACAAGACTGAATTCCTGATTATAGGTACTCGTCAGCAGCTCTCAAAAGTTTCAATCCAAAGCATCAAGATTGGGCAGACTGAAGTCTCTCCTGTAGCCTGTGCGCGCAATTTAGGTACATGGTTCAATACGCATCTAGATATGGGAACTTTCATTACAAAGACTTGTAGCAGCACTTTCTATTATTTATACAATATACGTCATATTAGGAAATATTTATCCAGAGAATCAACTGAGAAATTAGTTCATCTTTTTATTAGTAGTAGATTGGATTATTGTAATAGCCCTCTGTATGGAATCCCAGAATATCAGACTATGAAATTACGTGTTATGAATGCGAGTGCAAGACATATATCGTGCGCACAAGTTCTGTCATATAACACCTCTTCGTGCAGAATTACATTGGTTACCAGTGCGCTCCAGGATACATTATAAGATACTCTTGATAACTTTTAAAATTTTGCATGGCCTATCACCTAAGTTCCTTTCAGATTTAATTAGTATTCAACAGCCTTCGTCCTACCATTTGAGGCGCAACGACAATGGTCGTTTGTTGGAAAGACCAAGTGGAATAAGCTGCCAAGGTCCGTGCGCAAAGCAACGAACTTTTAAGACTTTAATTAAGACATTTTTATTTAAGGAATCATTTCAGTTATCTTAGTATATCTATATGTCTATTGGTAATTATTTTTTTCTCATTTAATGTAAATATTTGTTATGCTTTTGATAGAAAGATTTGTAAAATTTTAGTTATTAATTACTGTGATGCGCTTTTGAATATTTTATAGAAAAGGCGCAATACAAATAATAAATGTTATTATTGTTATGTTAATTTGCCACCTGGTCTTTGATCAGCACATTAAGAGGCGAAATTACAATGACTATTGATTTGCCATGTTCAGTTGATTCGTCAGGTTCTATGAAGTCAGCAAATGGTGGCAGAACAGCCACTACATCTTTTTTTATGAAATACAGTGAGCTTGAGAATGGAAATTTGTTTTTCTTTTAACGTGATATTTTGTTTACCAACTGCTTTCAAAGAGTAGTTGACCGCCTCTTCGATTTATGAGGACGCCATGTTTGGTTTTGAGGCCACACGTGTAATTCAACTGGAAGTCCAGTATTTTCAGACTTCCAATTGGATCTTTCCGGGGTCGCTTTTTCCTGACCGGTGGTCAAGGGTAACAAAGACGCTGGGTACAAGGGTGAGATTTGGCACAAATAGAAATGGGTGCTGGTAAATGTATATTTAGATTGTAAGCATATTGACAGTTAAGTGGTAGAATTATTAAACAGGACTAGTTTATGCTGTAACATTTTAATAGTAAGAAGAAGTGTGTGGAGTTTAGTAGAGTTACAGTATGCCTTTGTGAGTTTCGGTATGTGTGGGTTGGGGTATTTGAGTAAAATGTTGTTGACCATTTTGTCTGTCCGTTTTTCTTTATTGTATAGAGTGTTGTGGTAAACAGTGGGTCTGGTAACGTCATTAGTGTGTTTGTTTTTGAGGTGTCGTGGTGAGCAGTCCATGTGATCCATGGAAATGAACGTTCAGTGATCAGTTGTATAGGATAGTCCAAGGTAGTAAGTTAAAGTATGAAAAGGTGGTGAATGAAGTTCTAGATGTCTGTTGTGGCTGATAGCCTACTGCATTGTATAGTTTCAGTTTTAATGTTGCTAGCAAAAATGTGATGCGGGTGGTTAGATGAAAAATGGGGGTACATGTATTTATGGTGTGGTTTCTGGTAGATCTGGTGGTGCACTCTATGGGATTTGATGGAGAAGTGGTTGAGTGACATCTACATAATGAGTGGTATGGTGCTTTGATGTGAAAGTGATGGGTATTTGTGGCAGGTAAGAGCTTCAAAGGTTAGAGATTATATTAGGTAAATTAGCTTGCTGGTTAGCATAAATCCATCATCTATGTAATGGCAGAAAATAAAAATGCTTTTAGTGGTGCAGTTAATATTGTTAAAAAAAACGAAAATTTGCTTAGTAGGAGCACAAGGTCTGCAATTTGCCGGCAATGGTAACTGCCCACAGCAACCCCTTTAATTTGCTGGTAGGTGCTATTACCAGCCCTAAAAAAGTTATGCTGGTTAATAATATTATTGAGGTTAAGCAAACAGTCCCTATAAAGTTAGGCAAATTAAGCAGGTTGCAGTGTGTGATGATGGCTTGAGTGGTGTCACAGTATGAACTGTTTGTGTAAAGTGATGTGAAGTCAAAGGTTTTGAGACATAAGTCAGTCATGCTGGAAATACCTAGTTTGTCCAATAGGCCACGTGCACTAAGAGGTCGCGTGACCAATGCTTCCTTTAAACAATGAGTTGGAATCTTGCTGATGCCAAAATTGACAGAGCACATAAAAATTATCTTACACCCGAGATTTGAGAGGAAACGCATTTAAGGGAGATATTTTATGGCACTTTGATTTTTCAACAAAGTAGTATCATTTGTATTGGCTGCCATGTTGGAGGGCATACTCTTGCCCTCCAACATGGCGGCCAAAACTACTTTTTGCTTAGATCTTGTTAACGTTTAATAGTTACGCTCAGATGTGCTGTAAACATTCCCACATCAACAAGTTTAAGTGCAAAATTTGTGTTCAGAAAGAGGTAATTCATAATTTTAAAAATCACAGTTTGGTCACGTGACCAGCTACGCACTCACTCATTTTAAGAAAATGGTACAGGTTTGAAAAACCAAATCACTATTATTTTGCTAAAAATAGGACCCACTCATCGTTTTTTGAAGAAAAAATCATGTAACTTTCATTTTCGTAAAACGATGTCACATGACCTCCTAGTGCAAATGGCCTATAAAAGCAGTAAGTCACATGAGTTGTAAAGTAAAGGGTATGGTATTTTTCATTCTTAAAAAGGTTTTTCAGTTGTAAAATAAATACTGTCTAGTTCGGTTAACAGTAGACATCAGGGGTTGGATGTTATCCAAATGTGTGTGGTGATAATTGGTCGTCCAGTTACTTTGGTCAGGTTGTCGTATGAGGCAGGTTTGTTGAGGTTATGTACTTTGAGTAGTAGTTTCATGTAGGGCAGTTGCAGTTTGTGGGGTGGGGTCCAACAGTCGTAAGTTGTCATGGTTTGTAATAATATATTAGAGCAAATAATTCAAGGATGGTCCGCGGTTCCAACTCGTCTTTATTACATATATAAAGAATTACGATTACGGTTGCTAAAAGCGAAACAAAAAAATACAAATTACTAAGGAATACAAATGACAGCTATGAAACGACGAAAATACAGGAAACGGAAACAAACTAAGCGAAAATACTTACAAACGTTGTGTGACTAGAAAGTTGAACGGAAAAAAGGTACGATGGCTAGCAAGACTGGACGAAAAAACTGCAATAATGTTGCCGTGAACGCTAAAGCGAAATGAATTAGAATAAACGATGAAACTTACAAAATGATTTAAGAACAAAGAAAGTGATGCAGAGAAATCTAACAGAATATGAATAGCGATAACTGAAAAGAATGTGAAAGGAATGTGCAACTATACAAAGATCTAAACGCTAAACATATTGACGTGGAATGCGGCCGTAACATAATAGTTGAGAATAGTTTTTTTACTTGGGCAAGTAGTGTGTGGGAGTCCGTGATGGTTTGTTTACAGATAAAGTTGACAATACGTCTCTGTGTTGAAAGGTTGGAGAAATGTCATTCGTACTCGATGAAAAACCATGAAGTAGGCACGAAAGCCCAACCCATGTTTTTGTCAGAAACTGTAAGTATTATGTCATTGTCGTTCTCTATGTCAGTAATGTAAGATGTGGTGTGTGGGTAGGTGTGACATAAATCAGGATAAAAATAGAACGCACTTTAGCAGGTTGTAAAAATTATTTAGTGAAAGAAGCAGTATTGTGAACATAGTCAACGAAGAAGAGGATGCGTCTGCTTGTGGTAAGGATGGAAACGGTGAAGTTACTTGGAGGTTTAGAATGATTTGAGCTTGGTGGAGTGGTTTCTCTTGTGGATAAGTGAACAGAGGGCGGAGATGCTTGGGGTGGTGGTGGTGGGGATGAAGTTAGTTCTTTTGTGAAGTAAAGAGATGGCATCAGGTGATTTGGAAGTGAAGTTATGAACTTTGTTTGATGAGGATAGGTTGATTTTTTTTCTCATTCATTTAAAGTGCTGCGCTGTGACTTAAGATTCTGTTCCATTATATGAGTAATGTTTGAGGAATAAAAGGTACTTCGTGTCTGGAAAAGGTAGAGGAAGAGTCTGGACATTGTTGATGTTGTTTAGTTGGTGACGAAGTTGGTGGCCTTTGTTGAGTTGATGAGATGACTTGAGGAAGAAGGTATGCTTGGAATGGTAGGCTAGTTGGCTTTGTTTGATTTCTTTAATGCGTACCTTCAGATGGCTTTTACGGGGGTTTAAAGTGGCGATGTCTTTTAAAATGTGGTAATAAGCAGCTGTCCAATTGTTTCACACTCAAATCTGCATTGCTCTTCTGGCTGATTGTTGTTTGGCCCAAGCAGAGATAGTTTTCTGTGGACTCTTGTTGTCAGAAAGTTGGGTTATTGTTTGGAGACTGGCACTAACAAGCCGCATAGAATCATTTATTCCCCTAGGTGGGGTGAATAAATCTCCTTAGACTCAACAAATTGATTAAAATTATATTCTTTTGAGATCTGTGTATGTCAATGTGCTCATTCTACGTCTGACCCATCTTCATGGTAGATTTTCTTCTTCAGGTTCTAGTCTTGTGCCAATGTAAATTGGGCTGCTTTTATCTGCTAACTCTGGAACCTTGCGACAAGTGGAGCAGTGCATTTTGTTAGTTTCTTGCGCATAACGAACCCTTTCAAATTTTGACTCAAATTTTCTTACGTACTTGGTTTCTTATTTTGTTTTGTAATCTTCAGTCTTTTTCTCTTTGGAACAAACATCCTCGCCAGTACTGTTATTCTTCGTGCCTCTTGTGATCTTTGAAAAAAATTAAACAATTTTGATTGAGAGATTGCCCATACCTAACTGCTCTAGGAAACAAGCGATTCAGGTCGCTGATTGTTGCTGACAAGCACGTGTGATTAATGTGTATGCAATTACGCTGTACAGGAGGGATTGTGTGGAAATCAATGGCGATGCTTCACACAAAGAAATCAAACACCCAACTTACACAAAAAAAGTTTATTTTCAAGAACTTAGTTATAAAATACGAAACAAAATGATTTATTATTTATCCAAAGAGCTCCGCAACTTACTGGTCTAATAGGACAACTTGGATCATCTTTTTCCTTGTCCGAATAGAAAAGTTACCAGTCTTGGACGTTCGAACAGGCCAAGTTTCCTGCCCTGGGTGAGCTTCAGTTAAGAATTATTCGCCAATGAAGAAAACATGTACTGTTAAAATCTATACAACTCCTCGTTTTATACTCAACCTCTTTCAATAAGTGTAAATATACTTAACTCATACCGGGATTAAAATCAGCCTTTCTCTGTCCAGAGCATCTTCCCTCAAATTGTTACGCATCTTTGACGCCAAGTCCATGTCAAAATGCTGTTCTGCTAGCCCTCCTTGAACTGGTAGGCTGCACACTCATAGGCATCTTGGAATTAAACCCTATAATATCTTGGTTTGCCTCTTCTTTTACTCTTAGAGATACAGTTGCGAATGCTTTAAAGTTGTGGTACAAAATAATAAAAGACAGAAAATGAGAAGTGGGTGTTCAGAGTAATATTGGAGACATGTTTCGTCACTTTACACAAACAGGATCCAGTCATTCTATGTTACGGTTTCATAAAAAAAATTATCAGGTCGCCTAAGCGAACTGAACAAAAACACATGGTGGTACTTGGTCATACATGGGGGAACCAAACTGGTTACAAAATAGGAACCATAGATCCTGCACTGCCCAGGTTGTTCCTTAGATAAACAACAAAGCACAGTAAAACCCTATGTATAAGAAGCTAAAATTTAAGAATCTGCTAAGCTTAAATTGTCATGTTAAAGCCCCTTGTCATAAGAACCTATTTAGCCTAAAATTTTCAATAGGTTCTTATTTTACAGCAATGAAGGCACAGATGAAAGTACAGAAAAAAAAATTTCGTCTAGATTTCAGTCAGTAAGATTCAAAGAAAAACAAGATCATGTCTTCGGCAACACAGCATTTATGGACACTGATCACATATGCCCTGTAGTAGTTATCTCTGCTAATCGCTCATGCCCCTATCAAATTAAGAACCTATTTTAGCCCCAAAGTAACCTTAAATCCCACTTAACACAACTTCTGTAAGAATCTTTTAGGGTAATTTGGAAAAATCTAGGTTCTTATACGCCGGTTTCTACTGTAATTCACTTTTGCTTCAATCAACTGCCATCCAAGTGTTGACTTCACATTATGTGGGCTTTGTTAGCACGCATTGTTAAAACTAGGGGTAATCATAGATTAAAGAGTGCATTCAATATGAGTTATTTTCGGGCAGACCATAAATTTTTACACGCTTCTATTGTAAATTTAGTGTGTCTAGGAAGAAAATAAAATTGATGGTGATGATAATGGTTAACATATTGATAATGAGAAAGATAAAAGAAGACATGTATATTTTATTTTCAAAAGGTTAACTAAACATGTGTTGCATAATTATGTTGGATCTTTTAACAACAGAATGGAATTAGTTGTTTAAGTTGATTTAAGTGTCAGTTTCTTCAGCTGGAGGATGTAGATATATTGGCAGTAATCAGATAATTTCATTGTCACTAATAAAATGTAAGTAAATTATTTAAGAGTGGTCTTTTACTGCTTGTAAGAAGATGTCTCAAGATTTGTCTAATAATCAAAAGTAGGCATAGGAAAATTATGCTTGCAGTCTTATGGTGCCTAATTAGTTCGGATGGTTTAGGTGTGATAAAATTGTTCACTTGAACATTTTTTCTTTTAAAACTTATCATTGAGAAGGGTGAATAACAATAAACAGAATTACAGCTCAGTGTTTGTTTTTAGGATAGAAAGTTCGCCTTAGTTTGAGTAGGAAAATTCAAGTGTTACAATCTAAAGAAGAAAAAATTTCTTGCTATGGTATTTTATTAACATGAAGGTTTTCTGCAAAAGAGTCTTTGTAGTCTTTGTTGAAAAGGTTGTTAAATACTTATTACTGAAACATCTTTAATCTTTAATATACTCACTTTGGAGGTTGGTTGGTCGCATCTTGGATATGCTTTAAGGTGACAGCACGATGCTGTTAGTGAGTTCTTCACTTCTTGTGTGCCTATCATTACTTGGCTGTGTAGCTGCGTGATGCGGTTCCAGTCGAGACCCACAAATTGGCCTTGCTCACCATAGAGTCTCCAGTAGCTCAAGTGGTTAGAGCATCCGACTAGATCGCGGAGGGTCCCATCTGGGACTCGGATTTTTTTTCCGAGTCCTCTTCAAATTAATAGCTCCACCCGCACGCGAAGCGCGCGCGTGGACGGAGCCCCATAGCTAAGGAAATGTGGTAATCTACCCATCTGAGAAAATTTGGTAATCACGTGACCGTACGCCCGACCGTCCGTCCGCACCACAGGGGAACCAATGTTTACTCTCACACTTTCTAGCTAGTTTGGGAGCCCAATAGAAAACTAATTGCACATCAATATTGTGATCAATTGACAGCTGTCAAAACAGGATATCCGCTGACCGGTATCACCTGACCGTACCTCGGGCTCAAGTGTCAACCCATCGAGGTCGAATACTTTTTTGAAGTTATCCGCTGACAAATTAACAGTTTCAAATGATCGCAGGCTCAAGTCTATTTTTTTCAATGATTCGTATGAAATATGTTGTGTTTATGTCACTATGGCCCCGCAGTGTCAAGATTTTGATTTCAAACTGACCTCGGACGCGAAAATTCAGCCACTTTTTTAAAAATAAAGGTGGGGAAGACGTTTTCTTACCATGGTCACACGTTGGTCACGCTCTACGTCCAATTTTTGTACTCTGATTGGTCAAAATGTGACGGGTGAGTTCATGCGGAAAATTTATGCAGCATCATGAAAGTTGTTTACTTTGACAGCAAAAGCTGACAGAGTTTTGTGTCAACTTGTGATGTTTTTAACTGTCTAAATCCTTGTCCACTGGATGTACAAAATGAAATACAGCTGCTATCAAGAGTCGTCTGTTATCCATAGCTGGTTTGTTTATTGGGTTTTTGGTTGAGAAATGCGTCGCTTGTCAAAATTGAGTAATCCGATTTCGGATGGCATCGTTTTCGTCTTTCACCTTGCTCAATGCGTAAGAGGGTTCAAAAGTCTCAAGCAAATAGGGCCTTCCTTGATATCTTTCAGGAACTGAATCTCGAATGGTAAGCCTGAGTAATTATTGTATTTGATGTTTGTTTTTGTTATATCTAATTTCATGAAGTCGAGCACAGTTTATGCGACAAGTTTTTGCACGTTTGTTGAGATTTGAGTCAATGATCTGATATAGTATCAGGTTTGATATAAGCTTACAGAACTTTAAATTGCCTTCAGATATACTTTCTCACGGCAAATAGAAAAAAAAAACGTTCCGAAGAATATTTCGTTATAAATTTGGCTGTAGAAAGAAAACTTTGAGTGATTTTCTTGTTTCGAAGAGTGCATCTTTGAAAAAAAACAAACACCGGGAGGCCGCCTGAAAGTAAAACAAAATAAACTTAAGCTTAAGCTTCAAGCTTAAACACTCAGGATTTTTAGAGACACTTTAATACTTGTCTTCGTGAATGAAAATTGTTGTCTCTGTAAATGTTTTACCGAATTATATTTCTCTTATTGATTGTTAGTAGTCTCTCTTGCAATTTTAATCGCTTGTCTGTGGTGTTTGTTTTCATCGTTCATGAACATCGCTTGCAGGAGTACTTAGAAATGTCGCGCGTATCAAACGCTTTATAAGATTACACATCGTTATAACTGGAACCATTAAATAACAAAGAATAATGATAATAAATTCGTTATTATGTTGAAGCGTATCTCCATTAAAGTTCATTCAAACACTTTAACACTGGCAGCTCGCATTAAAAATGAGAACCGGCTGGCCGTATGAGTGATTTTGGAAATTTTTTGAATGGTTTCGCTAAAAGCCCACGATTGATCGTCCTGAACATTGAAAAATTGTGAAATGCCGTATTCTGTCCGAGGTCTGTATGATAAAAAGTACTATTTCACCTCAGATGTGATGCATAAAAAGTATACAAAGTTGGTTTACACACCCTCAGATTTGTTGGCAAGAATTTGTAAAGTAAACCTGTCGAACGCAAAAAAAATGCGGCCTGATTTGTTTTCCAAGAATTTGTTTTCGAGGCCTAATCTACTGTGATCAAGAGCCATTATGGCTCTTGAATGTGATAGAAGATGTTTGCTATTTTTTGGGTGTACATATATTTAGGCTATCAACTCGATGTAAGATGTTTCACTCTAAAATAACTTATCCTTTCCGTCAAAATTCACATGAATGTGCCCTTAAGTTAACTGATTTGTGGATTACAAGTTTATTGTTTGATTTAAAATATAAATTTATTAATGGGAGTTTCGCTTTTAGCCCTGGCTAAATCTATATATTATCATGTTATCTTTAACATTCAGCTAACATAGACGTTTTCTTCAATCGCACAAGAGTTTGAAGTCAATGTTCAACAGGAAAAATTAACAGTAACAATTTAAACAAAAATTTGTAATCCCCAGATGCTTTGTTGAAAGGTTGCTAAATGTTGTCTGAAACGTCTTTAAGGTTGAGCTAACATCAAGGTCAATCCCAAGAGTCCTTGAAGTCAATGTTGGACAGGAAAATTCAAAAGTAACTATCTAAACAACAACAATTGTAACAATGGTGTTCTTTAAACATGTAGGTTTTGTACAATCCCAAGAGTCTTTGATACCATGTTGAAAGGTTGCTAAATATTTATCACTGAAACATCTGTAAGCTGATTTGAAGACGTGTTATATGTAATTGCGAGGCCAGATTTAATTTCCAGAAGATATAAAACCAGATCCTCTTCTGAAATCATGTTCAAGTTGTTGAGCATACTTATAGGTCTGCGAGCTTCAAAACATGTGCCTGTAATATTGAAATCAAAAACTTGTCATTGTTGTGGGTGTGGTGAAAGAGAATTTTTTACAATCCACTGAATGTTGCAAATGGAAACCCTTTGCATGAGTTTGCAAGAATTGCAATTTAATTTGCTGTTAGTCTGTTTGCCTTTGCTGTTACTATCTGGTTGCATGATGTACAGTACTATATGACATGATGAGGACGCTAGCTGTCAGGCATTTTCTCTCTGGCCACATCCTTCCGCTTTTTAAAGCACCAATATTGTAAATGCCCCTAACCCACAATAGTAGCAGCGTGGCCGCATGGAGACTGGACACTTCTGGGGGCGGCCCTTAACCCTGGTGCCAACGAGATAATCCAGCGTCAAGCTTCAAAGATTTATCCACTTTAACCCAAACATCGAAAACCTTTTCTTCAAGCTGAGCAATCATGTAATGCCTGAATTGTTCGGGCGAGGACAAATCTTGTACTTTAAGGCCTCATTTGCTGCGGAAAAATGGGGAAGTTTTTTGTGCTTCTTAGTGGATGCTGTGCATTTGAGATTGGTGGGTAAATCCATAGCTTCATCCATGAGGAAATCTTGCCCAATTTTTTCCATAATGGCTCTCAGCTGGGAGAGCACAGACTCCACAGTTGGTCGCAACATGTGAGCTTCTAATAGGGCAATGCAATCTCTAAGAGCAACAGGTTGATCTGACTGTGGAACCTACGAAGAAAACCACCGGCAGAAAAATTACATATCTGCGTATGAGGGAAATCACAACAAAGCAAATAGGCACTACTTGGCTACAAAAATGGTAAAAAGTGAAAACTCAGAAACCTTGAAGCAGACGTATAAAAGAAACCCTCATGTGATCCAACCGGAAATTCCAGACTCGATTATAGTGTCTACAATATAACATACACTATAATGTGGGCCCAAAGGCAAAAAGACGCAAAGTCAATCTCGGCAACTTAAAGCACACAGGAATACGGACCCATAGCTAATCAGAAAACCACGCCCAATTAAAGCAGCTTGCAAACACTCTGACCAGGGCCTACTGTTGGTTCGATTAGAACACATAGGGTAACAACGAATGTGCTTTTACTACAACTATGAGTGCGAGTAACAAGATTTCTTATATGAATAAATTTACACAAGTGATGCCCTGGACTATAGTGGAAGACCGCAGACCAGTCAATAATACTACATCCCCCTCTTGTGAAAAAGATACTAGATGCATTACCAATGTGGAACTGTTCAAGTTGCTCATAAAGAAAGAAAACTAAACAGTACATGAAATCATAAGTTCAGTCTTTCTGGAGCTTTAGTTCTCCTAGTTGATCTGCGCAGAGGAGGAGGAACTGCAACAGGAGGAGGGTCTGTTTCACCAGCAAAGGAAGAGGGAACACTAGCACTGTCAGTGACGAAGAGGAACTGCTGGTAACGAGCTCTTCAGAATGTGAGTCAACAACTGGAATGTCCTCAGGGACTTAATTTGAAGGAACTGGGAGTTCAAAGGGTTCGTCAGTACTTCGTAGGTGGCAGCAATTTCTTCTGAGTACTTCACCAGTGCTACTGTTTCCATTAGAAGAGGAGGAAAGCTTGGAGACTGCTGGAAGGTTTGTCTAATACACCCGGCCATTCACAAGCTTGGCAGGCGATGGTAAGTCATGAGACAGTGGGGTGCTACGAAGACAAAGCTTGCCAAGTGAGGGTCCTGGCCAGATTCCTTGCACTTTTGTAGAACATTTTTTACTGTCTGCACTGTCCTCTCAAGGTATTGGACTAAGGATACAAAGGGCTGGAGGTGATATGAGTAAACCCATAAGTATATGGCTAAATTCTTGGAAGGCAAAAAAAACACTCTGACAAGGGCCGAAGGCAATCAGAGTTGTCCAACACAATTGCAGTGGCTTAAAACACTGACAAGGGTGCGAAGTCAATCAGATACTGCTCTAAACAAATACTACAGTCGGGCAAAATTAATCAAACTTTAAAATAAAAAATAAATCTAAACCACCACTCAAGACACTGGTTTGGGATCCAGCAGTCTTTATTGCAAGCATGTGAATACCAACTAATACATATAAAACTAATTGAGGTCTGATAGACAATCAATGGGACACTGAACTAACCCTACACAAACAATGTGAGTATACCAAGACTGCCTAGGAAGTGGGTGGGCGGGAAGAAAGAGCTAATTCTAATGTACTGCAAATTGCTGAAATAAAAGCGAGAACTGCTATGCTTGAGCAAAAGTCTGACAATGAGCCAACATGGCCTATACACCACTGGGGAATTGGCAGTGATATGTTTGTCTGATGTCCATCCACCCCATGCTTGTGTGACATACACAACAGCCCCATGAGGGTCAGTTCCAGCCAGGAATTCAAAGGGCAGGGAAGATCTTAACTAAACAAAATGGAAGGACAAGGATCGGAAAAACTCGCAGAAGCAAGAATTCATGTTGAAGGGGCAATTCAACAAGTTAAAGCATTTCACATATTGGACAGTGAAGTCCGCTTATGCATGGCTCATTTGGCTGAGCAAATATTCACTGTCTGTTCTTACTTGATTAATTTTCAAAGCCCAATTTTACAGCAATAAAATGTTTATTGGGCTGTGCCTTTTTTCTTTGAGCAAACAGCCTTAGTTTAAATAAAGAGTGAGAAGTAATAGTCTACCTACACAAAAAAAGTTTAAAGTTCCATATTTGAAAATTCCAAAGTGGAAGGAGGAAGGGGTTGCAAGGTCATTATGAGACCATATTTTCGTTTTTTTGTAAAAAGTTGATTTTCTAGACTTTTCCCCACTTTTCCAAGGTGACACTTGAGTTGCCAAGTAGTGGTGGAAAGGCAAGGAGTGGTGGTGGTGGGGCAGAGGGGGTGGTTGAACCAAAAAACCGTCCAAGCGGTAATGGATATTTCTTGGTACAGCACATTAAAACAACAAAAACTCTTTACTTAACAAAAATACAATGTGGTAATACTCGCCCTTGCAAGTAGCCGGCGTGCTCTTTAACACAGGTACAAGACAACAAAATTTTTATTGAAACTAAAGAAGCTAGCAACAGGAAATGTTAGGAAGGTGATAAACAGTAAATTGACACTAAATTACTAAAATTCCAACGTTGAGGTGGGAGAGAAAGTTTTTATGGCAAATTAACATTTATTTGTTTAAAACAAAGAAAAGCAAAAATTGAAACAAGAATAAAATAGATATGTTTGCTGTTTTCAAGATCCCATGATACACCTTGTTATATAGCTTGTGTTGACTTGAACACGCTATTTGATTGGCTGCATTTAGGTCATGTGATAATGTTTAAATTCAAATGGAAACAATTAAAGTGCCCATAACCTAAAGAGTTTTATTTGATAATCTGAAAGTACACATTACGACAGGAATTTCTGCGAAAAAATTTTGCGATTTGAATAAAACATGTTTTTTTTACGATTGTTTGCAGTCTACATTTATGTGACGCACCCGTTCAGCTGACCGGCTCATATGTGATGTCATGTGACGTAGCTTCAGGAACCTCACTTGTCGGATCGTACACAAATGAAAGGCAGACTTTGAGATCTTCACCAAAATTTCGTCGATACAAGGCAGTCTTTCTGAAACAGAAAGCTCAATTTGGCAGTGAAGATGAAAAAAATCGAACTATTAAAAAAAGATGGATCGAGCAATCAATTTGAAGATGATTTGCTCGAACCATACGTGGATGAGCCTTTGGTCGGACGAAGAATGGCTCAAAAACTACATGCAAGAGCAGGCGGAAAACGAAGAATTGAAGAAAGCTGACGATGTGTCTTAATAACAGCGTGTGTTGCTGACTGGTGAGTTGATCTTACATACAAGCACTTGCAGTTGCCGTGAATGTTTGTATGTCTAAGTCGATTACATTGTGGAAATAATCAACATTTTGTGTAACTTTCCGAACGTTTTGGTTCAAACATAGGTGTACTTGTGGAAAATGTGAGCACAATTTGCTTACGAATATAAGCGAATGTTATTGTTGTAAAGAACTTGAAGGATGTGTCGAGTCTCTGTCAAGTAAACTTGTTCTGGAAGATCTTGAGAAGGGCCAAGAGTTATGCCGTGTAACAGAACATCCCGGTTTCAGGCCAGTCTGCCTAGAAAAATGGAGTCTGCGGTTGGCAGGTGGGAAATACCAAACAAAAGCAAGAGAATACTACAAGAAGACTGGATCCGAAGAAAGGTGCAACTGATTTCTCAAAAATAATTTTAACTTGATTGTATAGTTATGAAGTATTTTTCAATTTGTTGAATATCAATTGTTCAAGCTTCAAAGTTTGGAAAATATTCACATTTGCCAATAGAACAACTTGTTCCTTTTTTGGTTTGAGGACAACATTCCCCTATACACAGGAAATGTCTGAAAAATACCACCAATAACGAAGATTACTCGTCTTCTTTCTCTCTCATGAATTAGTAAGGGATCCTGCTACTCTAGAACTCTTGATTTGGTTCTTTGTAAATTATATTCGTCTTGGGGTATTATGTTATTGTCTTTGTTAGATAACTCAGATCGATTGCTTACAGGGAGTTTACCAGACTTGTTCATGGATACTTGGGAAAAAGAAAGATCCCTCTTCCTGCCTGTGTGTACACTGCAATTCGGAAAGCACTCCCCAACATACAGGATGAACCACTAACAGGATTTCAGTTAGATGAAGATTAGAAGACCAGATCCTTACTTCATTTCGAAACAAAAAAAACTTTTTTCATATAAAAATAACACTACCGATTTCTAGTAATTGTGATTAATAGTGAACTTCTCTCCTTTTGAAATTTTATTCAACCATTTGGTGCTTTTTGTAATAAATATACAGTACAACCCCGCTAACTTGAACTTGGATAACCCAAACGCCTCGATAACTCACATGAAACTTTGTTTTCCTTGATCAAAATTTGCCCAATTGACCCTGATAACTCAAACCTTAGCTTCCTTTTCCCAGTTACCAGCGTTCTACCTCCTATTTAATTTATACTTGGCTGCTTGAGGGACGATAAACAAGAAAAAACGTTTTTTAAACAATTAGACAGAGCTAATTTGATGTCAATGTGATTAAATGACCTTTCTTCAAAAGAAACCATTTTTTTTATAATTTTGTTAACGTGCCTTAGTAATAATTCATACTTGGCTGTGGTTGAATTAAACAAAAGAATTCACCGTTATGTTTAGGTATAAACGATTAGAATGTTATATTAATTTTTTTTATTCAGGTATGCCTCAAACTAGGTATGAATATTAATATATCAAAATGCTATTGATCTATAGGCCATTTGCACTAACAGGTCATTTGACATCATTTTTATGACAATGGAAGTTATGATTTTGCCTTCAAAAAACCATTAGTGGGTCATATCTTAAACAAGATAATAGTGATTTAGTTTTTCAAACCTGCACCATTTTCTCAAAATGAGTAAGTTCATAGCTGGTCACGTGACCAAACTTTGATTCTCGCACTGAACTAAGCTGGCCTTTTAGAAGTTCCATTTCATGGCTGTGGATACTACATCTCTGACCTGCCAGTGTCTGTGTTGATTTATCCTGTATTATAAATTTAAAAAAACTATGGTTTATCTTTTAAAATATATACCAAGAATATCATCCTGTAAAATCAAAATTATAAGAAATGAACACTTATTATTATTATTATTATTATCGTCATCATCAACATCTAATCATTATTATTATTATGTTTATAATTACAAAACAGGATACATACCACTTGTGTTAAAGGTTCACTCTCTTCTGCATCTTGGATGTTACAAAGTCTTCGTGTATCTACAAAAAAAAAATTGGCCACTTCCATCACTTTTTACTAATGATGATCTGGTAGCATAATGAAATGGAAAGTTACATGACTGCAAACGAATATTTGTTTGCAGTAAGGAATGTTCCATGTTGGTGCTACATGTAGCTTCAGGTTCCAATCCAGATTCCTCTTGAAAGCCACCAATACATGTCTCATGTTGGGCCTGTGAAAACCAATGATAATAGTTTTTTGAAGTTTCACATCAGACATCAATCACTCATCGTTTTTGCTGCTATACTAATCTTGCATCATTCACAACAGTGTTTACCAAAGGATATGAAATTTTGATCACAGGATTTTCTTTGGTAAGCGTTGCATTGGATTTCAGTCGTACTATTACTTCTAGTAATGTCTTAATCAGGAATATCAATAACAAGCTATCAATTGACAAGGCTTTAGTCACGACCATCCATTACCTCCTCCAACTGACTGCTTGTAGACGGGTTGATCTGAATATCTTGTGAGGTTTCAGCTTGTACGGTTTGTGCCTGCAAATAGTCAATAATACACAACGCAAAAGCTTACACAAGCACACCCAAGTATACCCTGCAGTTGAAATTCTTACCGCCTGAATGCTTGTGGAAGGATAAACAATACTGGTCACTTCTGGTTCTTGCAGTGTTTTGAGGTGAGCCTTCGCAGATCTAGCAATCTGTGAAAAACAGCAAAACAATTGCGATTTCTTTAACTTTGATGGTACGATGACCAATTGTGAATCACAGAAAGAAAAATCACATGAAATGTCTCAAGCAGGTGTGAGAATACTTTCTTACCATTCACGCTTCCCTTCTCTTTATAGATGGCGGCTCGTCATCTTCTTTCTGTTTAGCGTGTATTGATGGGAAAACACAAACCCCAATTTCATCTTTTTCTAAATCTCGCTTTAAAGTTCACTTCTGTTTTTAATGGCCTTTGAAAGTCGTCTGGAGCAAAGTATTTGGAACACAAAGAGGAGGTCTTCCCTGGCACCCACATCTTCCTCCTCTCCAACATGAACGTGACCCACTTTCACCTTTTCTTTTTAATCGGACACCACCGAAAAATGGAATTTTATGCATTGATATATTCCTATCTGGGTCCTTTACGTTGCCACAACGCGCTGCAACGCATCTCTCAGGCATTTTCGGCGATCTAAATAAATCTCGGCTTGGGAAGAAGAGATGTGACAGGCCGAACTGATACAAGTTCCTGAAGTTACATCACAGATCGTATCCTGCCGAGAGGAGACTAATGTGAATGGTGGACCAAAATGGCGGCAAATTTCGAAGACTTTAAACAATCATAAAAAAATCATGTTTTGTTCAAATTGCAAAATTTTTTCGCAGAAGTTCCTGTTTAAATGTGTACTTTCAAATGAGGAAATAACATTTTTAGGTTATGGGCAATTTAAACAATTTTGTTGCCTGCACGAGGTACATTACTCTCAGGAGCATTTTCAGGAGCAAATGTTATGATAAACTTTAATCACAAATAGATGTGTATTGAGTATGTAAACATGCTGGGTTTTTTAATGACTTTTATTATACAAACCTTTAAAAATTTTGTCTGGTTCAGATTTCTTGCACGCCTGTATCTTCACTGTCATTCGGGTAGTAAAATCTTTGATTTTTTCAAAAATATACTGTGGTTTATTTTCTTGATGCTATATAACAAAGCACTTAACGACTGCTCTCTCGGGAAACAGTCAGTTTTGTTTCCCTTGAATCTCTGTATATCCCTTGATGTAGGGAGTAGTCATTAAGTGTATATTATTTACCCCCCAAACTTTTTACATAGGCATTGTTTTATTGTCTCTTGGGACTTCCAATATTATTGTTGTCCCAAGAGAAGTAAGGACAATTCTTATGTTAAATTTTTGGGAGTAAACAATGTGTACTATGGGGTCTTGAAAACAGCAAATACATATATCTGTCTTGATTTAGCAAAGTGCAGCCAGGGAACTGTTAAATGGCCACTATCTCTCTTGGCCCTGGCCTCTCCTCCTTCATTGGCAACTTAACAGCCTGAACCCAAGACTTTAAACCTCCCCATGCCTTGCCACAGCTGACCTATGCAAAGGCTCCACATTGCCATGTCCAGCTGACAAATAGGAGAATGGGGAACCAGTGCTGGCCAGGTATCAGTGACAGAGCACTCCCCCACCGAGGTTTCTCAGACATCATTTGCTTGGCAGAGTGCATGTCAGATCAAGGGAGATAATTAATAAACAGTCATGTATATTTATAGATTTATAGGGACTGGAAAATATAAAAACAATAATCACTGTAGTGAAGAGTAAACATGCAGGAGGTGGTTGAAATAAAACTCTGTAAGCTTTGGCGGCCACTCAGACTCCGATTTTTTTTTTTGAAGTAAATTCTTTGCACAAACAATCCATTTAAGCCAATATGAGGATCTGTCAACAAAGCAAAATCAAACCATTCTATTCCCGATACCCCTTCTTGACCCTAAACCATGTAAAAGTAATTGTGATTTTCATCCAGTTTCAAATGGTCCCCTTTCGTTTTCAGGCAGAAAGATTTCTTTTTTACTTCTTTTGGAGTTTGCCTCATTTGTAATGGTGTCATCCCTTGAGCAGATTCAATATATTTCACTTCCAAACCACCTGTTGATGGCCTAGCATTGGGATCATAAACCAGCCTGCCTGGAGAAGCTCCCAACCATGGAAAGTGTGGATTTATTACAAGTCCACAGTTAAAACCGTTAGTTCCAGGAGAACCATGTAAATTTTGATATTATATGTAGAGCTGAGAAGCCACATCTTCATTTTCTTTACACAATCTAATGGCCTTCAAGTGGGACAAAGAATTGCAAGTGGTAGATAGGTGGTTAAGAACCTTTGACACATCTGCCTTTTTTGGTTTAATTGTTTCCAAAATTAGATTCTGTAAATGTTAGTTGTCTTTCTTTAAACCAAAGCTTGCTAGATGAACAGGAGGACATTTTGTATGCGCATGCGTCAATATGGGCTGTTGAAGTGCCACAGGGACATTTTCTGTGAATTGTTTACGTTCAGTACCAGCATTTGCAGGCTGTTTTCTGGAGCTGTATGACGATTATTGGGTACTACCTTCCACAAACATGTTCTTTAAGGTATCGAGGTATTTCTACGGTGAAAGTGAGTTTATTGTAGCTTCACTGTCGCCCTTGACAGGACAGTCTTTCCTTTCGTAAAACAGTACATCAAAGACAAGATGGCGGCTGAATGTTCTCACCACCTAACATTTCGCGCACATTTTTGGAGCAGGAGGAAAAGGTCAGTATGATAGTTTTTCGTTAAACAATTATCCTATAGATACTTAATTGTTCTCAGTAGTATAACTGAAATCGAACTTAAACTAAGAATACTTCCGCGAATGAATGACGCTTTGATGAAGCTGTGAAAAATCGCCCTCTGCAGTAATTTTAGATTTCTTCTCCGGCACGTCTTCGTTGAGAAATAAAATACACGCACTTCAACTATAAATTTAAATCAATATAATGATGGCAGTAAGATTGTGTTTTGAAAATAAGAATATTTTATCATTTAGTTGTACAAAGGGAAAAAATTACAGAAATCGGTTTCAATTCTGATTTTTTCTACCTTATTTTGATGGTACACTGTTTGTTTACATTTCATTATGCAAATAAATATAATATTTTGGCGTTTTAAAGAAAATCTAAGTCCCCAACCCTAAAATAGCACAAAATGAAACGTTATCAATACACCTTTAAAATAAATGCTGGCTTCTGTTGCAAAAAAGTCGCATTTATTCCCAGATGATACCATTTTGTGGATACTACATTTGTTGATATGCTAATTTGTGAGACATTTCATTCACGAAGGATGTTGACTGAGACCAGCTTCTCCTCTGTATTGAACCACTTTCTTGTTTAATGTATGTTTCTGCTTGATAATTCTTCCATGATGTACAACTTACTTAAGGGGTTCATCTGGATGCAGTAAAAAGTTCTCAACAGAAACATTTGCGTCATGTTTCTCGATGCATCCCAGCTCATTTGGGTCCTTCAGCAGAAGTATTTATTTTTTGAGGAAACAGCATTATATGCACCCCTTTAACACACTTCCTGTCGTATGTTTAAACAGGCTTTGAAGGTGCGTAAACAACATCGTCAGTTAGATTTATGGAGTGATGGCCATTCTCTGTTTTGAATGGATTACTACTGTCATCAAATGTAAATTAATAACAAGAAATCGATTGTGGAACACAAGAGCTGTTATTTAAGAGTCGCTTCAAAATAGTAGCTTAGGAAAAATCTCTGTATCTTTAGAGTTAAAGAAAAATAAAGTACTATTCGTTTTTTCGGAGTATGTACAATCGTTTTGTCTGCAACTGAGCTTATGAAATGCTCAAGTGATTGTGTACTACATAATCAATTGTAATTACGGTTGCTGTCTCAAACTCAACCCATTCTTTGTTTCCTATGGAATATTTTTTGTAAAATTTTCAGCGTAAACTTTCAAAAAACTGTAAAAACCCCATAGATCTCATGTTTTTATGGCATACATAAACGCGTGTCTCCATGATCAGTTTAACATGAAACATTGCGCTAACAAATAAACCTCGCGTGGTAACTTTTTTTTTCGCTTTTTGTCTTAAAGCAGCTGAACACTGCTACGATGAATCTCCTCCCTGATAAGTAAAATTACGAGTGTGGAAACCATTGAAATGCATTGCTTTGCCAGAGAAAATCAGACCTATACAGGAACATGACTTTTGGCATTGAGTCATGAAAGTCTTTAAAGGCCAAGAAAACCTACTGCTGAAAAATCTACAAGAGAAAACCCGCGTAGAAAACGTCCGATTTTTGTCATGGAAAATATTTTTTGTAGGAAAGTACAGTATTCAAAGCACCAACGAAATGGCTTTTAAAAGGACTGTAACTTTACACGCAAGTTTTCGATTTCCCACCATCAGATTTGGTGTGCCCAAGCTATTGTCGTTCAGCTGATTCACGCATGCGCATACAAAATGCCCTCCTGTTTGCTAGATGATTGAGCCCGATCTTCTTTTTCCATTTCCCAGCACTGATTAATAGAAACCTTGACATTGTTATTGTAAAATTCAAAAGCACTGTCACTCAAGGGAGGTTTTGAAGGAATTTGGGCTGGACAGGTAATGGGTTGTTGAAACCTGTGTTCTTCATCAAATGTGCCGTTTTCACAGGATCGTTTAACAGAAACAAAGGGAAAGCAACCTTCTTTGTTAGATTTACACTGTTCAGCTCAAGAAATCACAGGTAACAGAGTTGTGTTCTCCTCAGGTGTATTGTCACTTGACACTAATGTGAGCTGTGGGATAGAAACAGTGTCTGAGGATGTTGACACAGGAGGAGTGGCTTGGATGGAAGTAGCATAACTAGGTAGCAGTCTGGGATCATCCTCTTCCAGCTCCTTTGGTTTCAACAAATTTGGTTTCCAGCTCCTAGGTTTCAACAAATGCACATCAAGATTCCGTGAACTAGCTTTTTAGTAGGTAATAAACAGGTGGCATGAACTTGTCATTGTTGGCTGCAAGTATCTCCATTTTCAAGTTCTGCTTCATTTGTTTTCGAGTCTCTTCACTTACATCACTGCTAGTAACTCCAAAAAATTGCTCTGAGACTGAAGGGGTTGCTCTAAATTTCTTTGCGGGAGGCTGCTCATCAAATCTTGATCTATAAAAATGGATTTGTTCAATGGCCACTGGATCAACAGAGGTACCTAAAGGAAGAAATTTGACTTAAAAGTATTCAGCTCTTTCTAATTTAGGAAACTGTTAGGTAAATAAACTACTTTTACTCTATAGATGAAATAAATCTAACATGCAAGCTAGATGTAAGTTTTGTTTACCTTTGGGATTTGACCGACAGTGAGGTAGTTCTGTGCAGGTTGGATCTGGTGGTAAGTTGGTTTTCCCCTCAGAAACAATATCACAAAGTACAAATAACACCATCACCTCATAACCTACACCTCACCACCATCACCTCATAACCTACAAGGGTAGTTTAGAAATTTACCAAACAACCAACATAAAATAAACTGCTTGAGAAAGCCGGCCAGTACATGTGTAACATGTTGTAAGACTTACTAGATAATATGACGATTTAACATGTTTAGTGATGATCTTACGATTCATGAGATTGTTTGTATTTGATTTTTGAAGTGTCTAGAGACTTAAAAAGAGAAGAGTTGGTGTTGAAGTTGTTTTTGAGAACAGCTATACAGCTGAATGACACATCTGAATTCTTAATTCCAAAGACGAAATAAAAATAATAAGAAATAGAGAGGCTTGAATGTAAATACAGTAGAAGCGTACTGCAGTGAAAGAAAGAACATAAGGGCCTGATCGAACTATGCTATTTCTGAATTGAGTGCAGAAATGACCCAAATATGGTCTAAATTGTCATAAACAATGTTGGTTACTTGCCTGACAGTGCAGGAGCAGTAAGCATAGACAGGTTTGCTGGTATCTTTCTCAAGCACTATGTAGACAATCTTTGTTTCCTTGGACTCCATGGAAAATTAAGGCCCACGTGGTAGGATATTTGGGTAAAGAACAAACCCTGAAAGATCAGATCAAAATGTAACAACTTTATTAATTAAACACTAACTAGCGAAGAAAATTCTAGACTTCTTACAAATACTTTAAATAATACACAAGGTTGTGTTGGAGCATTAAAGATAAAACCAATAGTCTCCTTCAATTTCCTTGACACTTGAGTGACACAGGTAAATTGAAAAATAAATCACCTTGTGATAGATAATCAAAGAGTTGCTTAACCTGTGGTTTCGCAAGTAATTTGTCCGAATATGTGATGCACATAAACAGTCTACCTATCTTTTTTTCCCTCACTACTTACTTTACTGAGTGAATTCATTGTATGTGCTGGCATGCTCGAAGGGTGTTGTACTTTCCAACGTCTGTTTTGCTGAAACCAACTCCACGCAAAAATTCTTTTACAATAGCCTGAAAGCTGTGGGAGAGACTGCAAACTTTTCTTCCAGTCTTTTAGTTTCTTGAGCTCTGCAATCGAAGGTATCTTCAAACAGAAGATGTCCTTCACCTCGTCAACAAGATTCGAATTCGAGTCTTTTTCCGTCCTTGATGTTGAGATCCCCGGCGCATTGCACACGACATTGACAAGAGCTTTTTCCCAAAACTTTTCTGTCATCATTTAAGCTCTTACAATTTTTTTAACTGCCCCTTCCCTAATTTAGACACGTCTTTGAACGACTTTAAGTTGTGAGATGCAAATCTTCCTCCGAGGCCGCCATTGTTGGCTTACCCTCCAAGGCGCAGAGCATCGTGGGATTGTAAAAAAGGAGAATAACAAAGTTATCAATATCCACATAAAGCAAAAAATACAAATTACCACTAATTACAGCATTTGACATCTAAGGGAAACACCCAAGTGAAGGTTGCCAAACTAAAACAGAAAGCACCTTAACCCAGAAGAAAGGAAATAGAAGAAAAGTGCCAAAGAAACTTTCAAAAACTGAGACAGCAGCTGTAAACTACACAGAAAGGGAAAGACCACAACTACAAAAAGCATACGAGGGCGATCCGAGCAAAAATTAACTGGAAAAAGGGAACGAACCTAAATAAAAACAAAAAGCTGATAAAAAGTGTCGCAACCGAATAAAACATGCCAGTAGTATAAGCAAAGATGCGGGAATAGGGCTAACTAGTAACAGAGAGCAGTTTACAACTGGCAACAAATGAAACTCAGGGAAGATAACAAAATACAAACTTGTGCTGCTGGTGGCGCTGCAGCTGGTTGATCCTGCGGCTGACCTGCAATATTATCCTGTACTATTAATGCCACCGCTGGTTTAAATAATGGTGCAAACCCAATCAGGGGATAGCTTGGGGAATACGTTCCCATTTAACCTAATATACATGGAACTAATGACTTGCATGCATAATAAAGTATATTCAAATGACTTTGAATAGTGTAGAGGTGTCAATTCATTAGTCGAAACATCTTTGTTAGTCTGAACAGCACCTAGACCAATGGGACTGCCATCTACAAAGATGGAAGTAGGTTTCTTTGGATCAAAGTATCCAAGGGTAGTCTTGGTAGATAGTGCCGCTTTTAGCCATTCAAATGATGACTGTTCCTCATCAGTCCATTGCCACTTCACTCCGTTACAGGTTGGCTCCCGAAGAGGCCTGATGAACCTTGAGCAGAATACAGCACAGTTAAGGAGGCTTCTTACTTCAGATACATTGATCAATGGAGCATCATTTTGAAGAGCTTCAACCTTTCTAGGATCAGGTGACTTCAGAGAAGACATGGCCAAAGAAAAGCATAGTGGAAACTCCAAACTGACACTTAGGTAAGTTTATTGCCAGACCACTGTCCTGGAGTTGATGGAACACTTGTCACACATGTCAGTCATAATTGTATTTGTCTGTGCCCCTAACATAGATGTTGTCCCTGATGTTCTTGACACAGGGTATGCCACGGATTGCATCCCCACTTTCTTTTGAAAGATTGCTGCACACGAGAAGCCAAAATTGAGATGTTTGTATTGGAACAGTCCGTGTGTAGAAGAGTTGCTTAGCGGTCTCAAGTCTGGGTGTAATGGGATCTGATGGTTCTCTTGATTTAAGTCGATCTTACAAAAAACTTTACAACTGTTCAGGTCAGACACTGTCATCGATGGTGGGTATGATGTGGTGCTCCCTGATGAAGGGTTTGTTTAATGAACGCCTTTCTACACAAGTTTTAATGTTGTTCAGTTTACTCAGCTTGGGAACACACGAGGGGTGAGACCTGTACATTCAATGATGTCATCATTTTTAAGCTATTTGAGTTTTTCCTCCACCTGTTTTCTTACATGGAATGAGACTCGGCAATGTGGCTGCGCCAGTAGATTGATAGAGTCATCTACATGTGTCCATGCTGGTTCACCGTTGTACTTGCCCATTCCATTGGTTTGACAAGGAAATTCTTCAAGAAAATCTGGGGCATAAGGTGGCAGGCGTATAGGACGTGTGAACGTGGTAACAGCTTTAATGAGATTTAACCACTCGTCGAAGACTCTTCGACATCTGTAGACCTGGCATGGTGTTTACCTTTAGACGGTTTCTTTGGGTGCCAAGATTTAGACCAATTATTGGGTTTGCCACTACAAACTTTTGAGAAATGGCTCATTTTGCCACAGTTCAAACACGTTTTACCTTGAGCAGGGCAAATCCCTTGATGTGGGTAACTTCCACCACACAAACAACACCCATTGTTGCAAAATCCACACTTTGTGGACCATGATAATTTTCTTTCCGCTGATCATGGGTTGCTTTATTTCTACCATAGCCCACTGCGTGCGATTGCTGTTTCTCCATCTCGGTTGTCTGTTCATCGGTGCTTTCCATGGCACGAGCTGCTTTCAATAAGTTCTCAAGATTGAGGCTCTGTTCAAGTGCTATACGTCCAAGGCAAAGCGATGAGGTTTCTTGAATATTTTGCCGCGAAATTTGCAGTTCAGGATCGGCGAATTGACACGAGAGAATAGTTGGTTGTTGAGGAGTTTTACACCCGCTTTTCCTTTTCCAATTTTGTCAAGGGTTGCTCTCTTCTCCGAGTTAAAGCACACTGCTCTTACAGGCCCCTCTTCTGTCTGAATGTTGCAGTCAAAGTACTTTTTCTGTGAGAAGTTGGCCTTTTTCACTGGTGACAATGAGTGGATGTCACGTGATATGGTGGTACTAAAGCTGTCAGGAACTATATGGAATGGAATGTACTGTTTGTGGAAATGCAAAAGAATATATTTCATGAAGGTGTAGATTGTAATTTGTAGATATATCTAAGACATGTTCCTCACAAAGTGACTGGAAAGCAAGTGGATAAATAAATTGCTTAGAGTAGAATTTATTGTCTCATTCCCTCAGAGCTAAGTTACCAGGGCTAGAAAGTGGATGTTTATCAGGTCATTAAATGATTTTACTACAATAAACGAACAAGACCGTACAGCAGAATTAATCAAAATTGGAACTTACCGGTCATACATGTTGTTGGTAGGGGTGGAATGTTTGTTGCGCTTTGACTACTAAGTAACTGTCTGAAGTGTAAAATTATTTATTTTTCCGAAACAGGTTTGAAGCCTTACCAGTTTGCTGTTATTCCTAACAGCTTCAAGCAGTGTCTGGAGCTCTTCTATTTGCGCAAGAAAACAAGAGGTGGTGACAAAAAGTCATTACAAAAAACTAGCCTATAAATACAGCAGCCCCTCATTGCTTACCACCGCAGAAAGAGGCAGCTCTACCTGCAGGCTGCAAAAAACCTGGTTACTGTACATTCTTTCACTTATCAACTCTTTTCTTTGGTTTTCCCAGCAATCACCTTCCTCTGTCACAGCATCAGTTGTGCCAGTCCAGACGATTTAGCATCGTTGTTGCCAATTGAAAGTTTTCGCTATTTAAGATTCTTTTTGTTTAATTTTCTTTTTTGGAATGCCTTTTTTATCATCTGTAAGACTTTCGTAAAGGCCAATTACTAACCCCCGACCACTCAAAAAATGGATACTCTAATATTAAGATGTGACCAACCTTTTGTTAATAATGTTAGCAAAACCTAATGATAATGAATTTGTATAGAACTATAAAATATTCAAAAGTGCTCTACATTACGTTACAATTCAAAATAAATAAAATAAATACGTTATAAGCTTTCCTAGCAAGAAATAAGGAGAACCCTTTAACACTTCTTGCATTTTACAGAACTTCTGTGAAGTAATTTTCAATTGCATAATTTCTCGCCGTTGTTTTTTTTTCATTTCCTTTGCGTTATAGGTATTATTGCACAAACACAAGTTGACAATCAAACAAAACTTTGTGTTCGTGGAAGAATATGAGTTTACCTGGCGCTCAAATCAGCCAAAATTACACAAGTTATTATCAACTTACCTTTTTGTGAATCTAATCGATTAATTATTTTAGTGATCTGTGGCTGGTTATCCATGAAAGCAATTTCAATAAGTACAATATAGTCAAAAACGGAAGCAGCATGAAGCAGAACAACTGAACCACAAGCTGCACCCAGAATGAAGCTGAGCGTGCGCAGGAGATCTTAATCTGACTGAAAAGTGTGACTGAAAAAGTGACCAGAAATGCTCAACCTGGTGCATGCGTAGATGTTTTGCTGCGGTGTTCACTTTGCCACATCCATGAAACTGTCTTCATACATTGCAGCTGCATTCACCTTGGAGATAGATCCCTGATGTTTTTGCTGCCATGCTAGCAAACGGTAGGCTGTAGAATCCTGACATCTTAGAGTTTTGGATATAATCAACATTGAATGAAGCATTTTGTGTTGTGTAGAATCTTGTGAAGAGGGTGCAAAACATTTTGCACTTCAGCAGGGAGGGGAGGTGGCTTGGACGGATGTGCAGTCATAAACTAAATTTGACCAGAGTTAGTCCAACTAAATGCTATGAATAATCATTGTATGCTTATACATTATGCACAAAGTCTAATGACTATTAATAAAGTATGAATAGTCCCTTAATCATTATTTGAAAGGAGTAAAATAAAGACACCAACTGATCGGCACTTAAATGAGATTTATTTCTGAAAGGAATAAATGGTTTTCTGATCAATATTGTATTTCTCCAGCTACCAGAGAAGGAGGGTTTTCTTGTCATTCAGGTGGTTTGTCACGAAAGTGTCATTTATGTCACAGGTCATGTAAGTCACACAAGCGAGGCACGATGCCTCTTCCTCGCGTAACGAGACAAACAGAAACATTTTTGATGGCACCCATATTTAGATGCGTGATGCCAGCGATTTTTTCAGTCAGTTTTGCTCTTCTTGGGTCTTACCTACCAAGAATCACCTCTTCTTTGAGATAAGTACTAGATTATTGCCCGATGGCTCACTGCTTACTCTCGGTGCTGTATTGATGTGCACAGATGTTCATACACGCGATCGTCTTGTCGATTGCAGGAATTCATACACATTATGGTCATTTATGCTAATGAATGCTATTTTTTATTTGTAAGTCCGAATTCTACATCAAATCGATCATTAATTTGTTACTCTTTTCATTTACACTGGCTTGTATGCTAGTCCGTTTGGTGTCCGTAGCACTTTGTTGTACCTCAGACTGGTTGTCGCCTGTGTTCTTCAATTGAACTTTTTTATTTATACAAGCCCGATACTGGGTCTCTTTATTAATGATCTTAACCGTTTCATGATTTGGAAAGACACTTTATTTATTCACATTTTGAATTTACGTTTTGCACATTTGAGCATTTTTGACCTTTAGACTCAGCTTATATGTATAATTAATTTTATTATTATAAAAACAACAACAACAAAAAAACAAAATGATACCTTATCAAACGCTACAGGCTAAAACTTTCGTGTACCATACCTTCAACACTTCAAGGGTACCATACCCTCAAGAGTTTTAGAAATTACATTGCAACCATACTAACAAAGTTACCTTAGAGGAATACACTGTACTGTATCAGCATATCGGGTTTATTGCTTGCTGTTCATATGTCAGTTTTGTCTGCATGTCATGTTTTTATCCTGTTGCATTGTGTATCGTGATGTTCTGTTGTTTTCCTTTAATCGCTGTCAGGGACATTCTGTTTGCCAGTGCTTACTTCTGGGCCATTTTTTCAGAGTGAGGCTTTGTTCCTCCACTTGTATTTGAGGCATTGTCCTCATGTTGTATCAAGGCTTTGTCCTTGTTTTCTATATTGAGTCTTCGTCCTCATATTATATTGAGGCTTTGTCCTCATATTTGTGAGGCTTCGTCCTCATATTTTATTTTGAGGCTTCATTCTCATATTTTATTTGGAGTCTTTGTCCTCATATTTGCTATCGAGGCTTTGTCCTCATAATTGATTTGAGGTTTCATCCTCATGGTTACATATTGAGGTGATGTTCCTCAGTTTGAGACTTTGGTCCTCATTGTTGTAGGCCCCTGTTAGTTTGTTTTCAGTGATTTGTGTGCGGTTCGGTTTGTTTGTATTTTTGTCTGGGGTTAGGTGCAAATATTATTTGGTTTGAATTTTCATTCAAATTTTTTACCAGCTTTTATGTCTATTTTTAAATCTTCAATCGTGCAATCCGTTAATTTGGTTTACATGCAGCTACATTAATTTTAATCTGTGGTTTTGTTGGCTCCCCTGTTTTGATATGTGTGGACAAAATAGTCTCGTGTTTATTTGATGAGACAGCATAATGCGTTGCTTTATGCTTCACTCTCCACGTCACATCATTGCTTTTAGCTTTGTTGTTTATGAGGAATTTACTGTTAATTCGTTTTGTTTCAGAGATCCTGACTGACTTATTGATTGGTTATACATTATTCTTTACTGGTAGCACATTCTGGCTTTTTTAAAGAAGTTGTTTTTTTTATAGTTTTTTCATTTTATTGCAGGTGCTAACGTATACACCATGGACACCTTTTCAATGAAGCCAGTTTTGGGCAGAGTACCAAACAGCTTTATCCAACTATCTTCAGCTTTCCATCAGCATCTCTCTTAAGAAAGTCAATACTGGTAGCTCTGCATTCTCGTTGGCTCCTCAATTCAGTCAACAAAGTATGCTGGTAATGTTCCAGAGTTGTACACATTCTGCTGATCTGTTTTCTAGGGGTTGCATCTCTAGTGCTGGGCTACTCAAGAGCAGCTGCTGCATCCCTCAGCATGTGGCATCTACATGTACATCTACTTTGGCAGCACATTCCTCAGGCAACCTTGGCTTGCTGGGCATTGCGATTGGGTATAGCTCAAGTGTATAGTGCATATATGTCATTTAGCACTTACGTTTAAAACATATGGGCTGTGACAATGTTATGTGTAGAATTCTCACCATTAGTCAGGGTTATCCGGCCATCTTAGAGTTAAGTATATTAGTTTTTGCACCTTATTCACCTGTTAGTTTCCTAGTTGATTTCTGCTTATAGTAGCTTCAAGGTGAGTGTGTGAGCAGGGACCATACATCTCACAGATTTCATTGTAATCATTTAAAAAAATTTGCTAACCCGGTTTTCATAACTCCGGGTAGATATCTCAGTGGAATAAGTGCCTGAAGTCCAATTATGTTGTTTGCAAAGCAAAATGCAGTAGAATCGAGTCACTTTAACTTTGCAAACACTTTTCAGGCGATAGTTCTGGGTTTTGCCTGATATTTAAATGTCACATAGTAGCCTGTCAACACACTACAATGCCTTAGAGCACATGCAAAGAATCTGAGGATGATTTTACCTAGAAAAGTGCTTTTTTTTATCAAATGTGCTTGCGGACAAAGAACATGCATGTATGAGAGAATCATGAGAGACATTTCACTGACTTTTAACGAATTTAGAGTTGCTCCCTTGTGATTTCTGTGCAATTTATACCTGGATTTTTGAAAACCGGGTTAGCAAAAATATCAGTTTATTCTACTACTTGGCAAATTAAAACAATAAAACTCGTTGAAAGGCCGATTAAAAGCCTTAATCTGACGCCGGGCAGTAAGTTAATGTTCCCTAGAAGCATTCCAACAAGTCCAAATTTAAAATGACGCAAATTTTAGAACATTTATTCAGTAATCTGACTTTGCGAAGTTTCAAACCGGTGTCAGTTCGTCTCAGTCTAGAAATTTTTAAGTTGAGTGAACTGTAGCGAAAGAGTGCCTGGTTAAGGCTTACATAACAACTTAAATAGTTAGCAAAACACTACTTTTTCCACTGTCCGATAAACAACAGGATTTCGCATGGAATAGACAACAAACTGAATGAAACATAGTGCACAAATTCATCACCTTATCTACAAAAACTGGCTTATGGTTCAATGCCATTAGAGCCCGCTGAAACTAGACCTAGATTCCATTTTCTTGAGTCGAGAGTTGCTTTCCCAAGGTACAATCAGCTAAGCTAAACACTGACGAAACAATATTAATGGCTGGCAGAGAATATTTTGGCGAAACTGCAGTTCAACCACGCGATCACATACCTGTCAACACCATGCGGAAATCACACAATCAGACACTTTTGCGGCACTGTTAAGACTATCCACAACCATGCATAATCTTTTTACCTTTAACATAAGCGAAATATCATCGAATAACTTGGAAAAACTCAGCCTATTGGCAAAACACCTCTGGACTTTTTTCTTACACTAGTCTTATTCAAGTTCCCAGATGTAGAGTCACACGGTCGACAGGGACCACCGTAGCCATGTTTTCACACCAGAAAATAACTAAGTCTTGGTCTGGGTCAAAATTTCCCGGCAATTTTGCTCTCACCTAATTCATTTGACTCCTGAGAGCCTGTTCCGAGGCCAAAGACTTAGTGGTCACCTTAGAAAAGAGAACTATATCACACCTTTCTGTCTCGGCCCGGATCAGAGTCATTGATCCGTTTAGTCAAATGAAATGAGAATATGATACGATATTGGACAATGCAGACTGTTCGAATCGTAATAACTTTGTCCCAGCTCAGAGCTTTACATGATGCTCTCAAGAAAAATTTTCGCAAGGTGACTAATATCTAAAAGTAAACTGCTAAACAGCACCGAAACCAGCTTTAGGCGCGCCCTGATTTCAAATAACCGTCACTTGTGTTAAAGAAAGAATTGTGGGTAGGGAGAAAAAATAGGAGGGGGGGGGTAAGATAGTAATTCTTTCTCCATCCACTTCTACACAAATCCCTAACCACAAAACAAGCGAAAAAAACAAACAAAAGCAAACAACACAGTAAACAAGCTGTTAGATAGGGGAAGTTGAGAAAAATTACACAATGTTTGCTAACCCGGTTTTCATAACTCCAGGTAGATATGCAAACATAAACGACAAATATAAAGTGACAACACATACTAATAACCAATTGTTACATAAATGCTAACCAGAATGCACAGGAGGCTGCTTGTGTACATAAAACTAAAAAGGTGCTATTGTTAATGCACTAGGCACTTATGCATGCATGATTCTTGTCATTGAAAACAGCAATAAATAAAATACTCTATTGATAACATAATTAACTGCCTTTCAATTTTAGTCAGACTAGCAAAAGATGTTTTTCGGGGTGTAACGTCATGCCAGTTGTTCCAATGCCAGGAAATTATTAAAATGCTCAGCATTCATTCCGCCCACAGCTGCTGATGGTCACACAAGTTCACTCAAAACAGCATCGTGTCTCACGAAGAAGAAGATACCGTAAAAACTCGGGTATAAGCCGCACCTTTTTGCCGAAATTTTGAGTCAAAGATCGCGGGTGCGGCTTATACACGAGACCATTGCTCTCAAAGGAAGTAAACTGGCTTGTAGGGGTCACAAATTGAACTGAAAACCTTCAGTAAATAAAGATTAAACATATTGAAACCTGTCGTTGATCATTGCTTTCAGTAGAAGTGGTGGCTCCTAAAGGAGCCGTTTGTTTGCATCTGCAGGTTCTATACCTGAATCTTGCTCGCCAGTAGTTCTTTTAAGCGTTTCATCTGTGCTTTGTTTGAGCAGTTAAACTCTAACTGGCACGGAATCTCCATTCCTCCGCACAGCTGCTTACAGTGTCGTCTGCGACCGGTCACTTCAACGCTGATTTCCCCACTACGTGCAAGAAAATACCAAGCTATTCGAGAGAATTCGCGAGGCAAATGGCTGACCGTTTCGTCGTCCTTCACTACTTTCACGGCGTGTTTGTCCATTGGGTTGTTAAACTTCTCTGGTGTCCAGACTTCCCTCGTCAAATAAACGCGTGGTTACTAAGCAATCGTTTTGTAGCATTCTCCAGCGCTTTATTTTCGTTCCATCGTTCCATTTTCATTTCAACTGTGGGCTTTAGCAATGAAGAGAACTGTTGTCTTTCGCAGGAAATGGGGAAATTGATTAAAGAGAACCTTTTAAAAGGTATTTTCAGAGTTGATTAACTTATTTAAAATGTCACTGCAAATACACAACATTAAATTTCCTCAAGTTTATTTGTGAACATTTTGATGCGCGAACAAACGATCACCTTTTTTCAAAAGCGCATTTTTGGTTTTTTTTTTTTCAAAATCATGCTTGGCAGTTGGAGGTGCGGCTTATACACGAGTTTTTACGGTACTTTTATTTAGCTAGGGTAACTCCTACAGTTACAAAAACTGATATCCTTAGAGGCCCTAGATAAAAAGAAATATAAAAAATTGTTCAAAATACTTAAAACTAGTCCTAACGAACGTAACAGAAAAAGATCCTTAAAAAAGGATAGAAATTATTACAAACTATTAATAAAAACTACAAATTACCATTAAAAACTTCACATCCACAATAATAAAAAGCTTTTTTCGTACATTCTAATTTGATGAAGGGTGTTGAAGGCACAAATGTAATAACTGGTCACAAATGTAATAAAGGTCACAAGTGTAATAACATTTGGTCACAAATGTAATAAAGGTCACAAATGTAATAATTACCAACTTAACAATTTAAAACGAGTAACTCACTCAGAGACATTAGTTAAAGTTAATATAACTTTGAAGACTGAATTGTGCAGGGCAAAGATGACTTTTAAATCATATCCAAAAAAAGGGGAATTCAGTCAAAAGGGCCTAAGAAAAACGTAAAGAACGGGAAGTTGACGAGAACCAAAAGAAGTGGGGAGGGGGAAAGCGAAAAGCAAAACTTGAGAGGACGGTGAAAGTCTTTTGTCCGAGCTTCGCAAGCTATTATTAAGCTTTGGGAACAGCAAGACCAGCGTAATACTCGACAGGTATGCAAAGTTTCGGATAGTTTGGAACCTTTAATTTTAAGCGAGATAGAGGCCGGAAAATGCCTCAAACAGCTCTTCTTGATGGCATCAGACGGACGGCTGCGAAGGAGAGCAGAATTGGTTAAGCACGATGGGTTACCCTCATACGAAATACATGTAAACTTGCTCATTGGTTTATGACGGGATTGAACAGTTTCAACAGGCGACTGTAGTGTCACCTGTTCGTCACACAGTCCTGGCGGAAATTTTATTGTTGCAATATAGTGAAATAAGGACTTAAGACAACCTATAACTTCAAAACAATGGTTTAATCTCATTAAATTTGAAGATTAACTTACAACCTTGAAAAAGAAAGGCTTGCGGTTATCAAATTAGGACTTGGAATTGCCTTCCTGCTATACATGGCAGGGAAACTGTAGTTGTGCATACAAAAAAGTATGGGAACCGAACATCAGTCCTATTAATTAATACACCAAGCACGAATTTTGTCTGAGAAGAACACAGTTTTATCAGCCTAGAGCGAAACAATATAGCTAATCAGTCTTTGGCAAATCCAAAAACAAGCTTCCTTATTTGCGTTAAACGAGGAACATATGTTCTTCTTTGGTTGGCACGCTTTTCTATTAACGTGTGTTTGCAATATTCTTCCAAAAAATGCCAGAAATTGCAAACCATCCAAATTCTAGAGGAACTAACCTCACCCATGCATGATACCATTTAGGACATTTAATAACTGCCCGAAGGCGTTCAACGGCACTACGGCATCTCCCCTTCAGCATTACTAGTTTCCTTATGCTTATGACGACTGTTTTTTCTGCAAGTTCTGGAATGTATACCGTAGGGCAAGGCATCTTGTCTATTGTTTCTCTGAAGAAGGTATTTACACCTCGTAGGGATGTTCTCATAAACGGAAAGGTCTTTAAGGTAATCTTAATGATACTTTCTAGCACATCGTTGTTTAAAAATTGCCCTGTGTATCCTGATCCTACTCCATTCTGTAGCTCGTCATTTTTGTCCGCGCCACTTATACCTTCACTTACTGCATCCCCCTTACTTCTGCCAACTTGTTCCGTTTCCCCGTCAATTCTAAGAACATAAACTTCATACTCTTTACCTTTACCATCACCACTTGTCACACCCATTATTGCTAACACCACTTGTGTCCCTTCTACTTCCACCATCACCTTCCTTGTCTCCGCCAACACGACCTGTCCACCCTCTGCACCCGTCATCACCATTTCTGTCTTCGCCACTTGCACCAACATCACTTGTGTGCATTCTACTTCCACTATCACCTTCCTTGTCTCCGCCGATGCCGACAACACGACCTGTCTCCCCTCTGTACTCGTCATCACCATTTCTGTCTTCGCCACTTGCACCAACATCACTTGTGTTTCCTCTACTTCCGCTATAACCTTCCGTGCTTCCACCAATTCCTCCAACAACACTTGTGTTCCTTCTACTTGTTCCATCACCTATGTCCCTGTCACTTCGGCTGTCACCACCTGTATACCTTCTATGTTCGTTATCTCCACCTTTGTACTCACTACTTCTGCCACAACCATTTCTGCAGTACCCACTTCCGTCATCACCATCTCTGCCGTAGCCACTTCCGCCTTCGCATTCAGGCCCCTTGTTTTGAGTATCACAAACCCATGGCATAAGACTCACGTAATGCTCACCCTGAGCGAAATTTCCGAGATAAACAGTGGCTAGTGGAGAGCTTGATGAGGGTTCAAATAGATGCTGTGCACCAGGTCCAAGCGTAGATATTACTTGAATATTATATAAATTTGCTGCTGCGAAGAGAATTATTTGATCGCCAAAAGCGTTACATCTGGACATGTATTCTAAATATTCTTCCCCAGACGTAAATTCTGGAAGGAACTCCAAAAGCGGAAAACCCTCGTCATCGACTGCGTTGTTCTCCAAAATAACTTACTATTTCCTCACGCATGGTTTCAGGGGCTCTGAAAATTCCCAAAGCAGAGAGTTGATGCGCTACCGCAGCAAACTGGCAAGATCCATCCCCAGGCGGATTATAATCGATATCGAAACCCTGATCCTCAATTATTTTTTTGTAATCGTCTTTTCCCACTGGAATGTAATATCTACTATGATGAGCTTTTTGCCTTTTCTTTGACACCTTTGCCAATCTTTGTTTCTCCTTCTCCTCTCCGAGAGTAAGGCTTGTGACGTCGTCTACCGGCAGCCACTTCTCTTCTTTTTTGCCAGTAACAGGGGAAGTGTACCTAACTTTGGATACATGGCGACGAGTGTTTCTCTTTATTATTACAGCCTCAATGACACAGTGCCTCTTTTGTGCACTTTTAATGCCTCCTTTCCTTGGCAGGCGTATGTATACCTTTTCTCCAACATTATATTTTGAGGGTGGATGGGATCGCAAATGTCCTCTCACCATTCTCTCACTGCATTTCTCGGATGCTTTTGCAGCCTTCTTCCTGGTTAGGGAGGCATGTTTAGAGTGCCGTCTTTGGTCGCCTTCTGATGGGTTACATTTGCCAGCATTTTTGACCACCTCTTCATCTGTCGCGGCTGTGTTATACGAATTACATTTACGTGCAAAGTACACTTCAAAGGGTGTTTTGTAGGCTAAAACTTCTTTTGGGTCTTCCTTTAAGATACGCTGGTAGTTTGGCAGCCTTTGTACCCAATTACACCTTTCGAACCCATTTGAATAATGTCGTATTCCATCTTGGATCGTAAAGTCCTGTGGCTACGTTCGACTTTTCAGGAGTACCCAACGAACTTTTTTCGCAAAATTGATTATACAATGTCGTAAACGCTAGCAGAGTGCTTTTACGTCAACCTGTGTTAATATTTAACTATCCTGGGGAAAAAAATACCCGCTCTACACTGCTAGCCAGCAAGACTTTCAAAAAATAAAAATCCCAGCCAGCAATCATGTTTGACGGTTTTTTGCCAGCCAGCAAGGTTAAAAAAAATAAAAATTACGCAATCCCAGCCAGCGTGAAAAGGAATTCGGTGTTTGCCAGCCAGCGGTAGCACAAGCAAGTTATGAGTGAGCCAGCAGAGTCTCATTTAACACACATTGCCAAGAAAAACATAAAAGTCAGCAGGCAAGATGTGTTTTACGTCAAATTTACATAATATAACAGAAGAGCGTATTTAACCTGTTTCAACCTTTTATCTAGTTGTCGGGGTTTTTTTAGATATAGGGAAAAGATTAGTGTATCTAAGTATTACATAATAGTAACCTAACAACTACAGACATTCAGCGGTACTTACAGTTTTGGAATGTGGACTTGAGGAGTAGTCTTGAGTTTTGCAGGTAAAAGATAAAAAGGAAGATCCCGAACTTTGTCCATTTAAGCAATAGCAAACGTTTTCCGTGTTTGCATAGCCTGATATAAACACGAGAGGGGTTGGGAGAATTCGAGACATAACTGTCGAGAATTCTCCCAACGCCTCGAGTGTTTATATCAGGCTATGCAAACACAGGAAAAAAGTTTTCTATTGCTTTTATAAAATAACTTTCCCGAGAAAAAAACGCAAAACTCTTTGTATGGCACTGATTAAAAGAGAAATTCTTACCAGTCGCAAAATCTTGTCCACGAAGTCTTGCACGCGTAATCAGCTCTTGTTTTGCAAAAAGATGCTTTGCAAAATACGGATTTTTCTCGCTTAAAATGTCAGCTAAAGCGAAGAAAAATTGACTCACCTTCTTTGTAACGATTTTCCATGTTTCAGCCGACGAAGGAATGGGTAAATAAAGTAAACTTGTCGAGTTTTGAACTCGAAAACTTTTTCAAATTCGTGCTTGCGTGATTAGCGCGCGAAAAGCCAAACAACTTGACGCCACAACCATGTTTACATACTCTCATGCAAACACTCCTCTCGGCCAATCAGAGCGCGCGTACTATCTTATTTATTTTATTAAACACAGTGACACGTAAAAAAAGTGATCACCGCAAAGCCTTACGGACCAATGCATATTTTGCAACGATTGTCCACTGAGGCAAAATCAAAGGTTAACAATAAACAACATAACAAGTAAGCTCGATCTACGTGTGGTCTCCTCTCCAAAATCACCCCAAATTCAGTGTAGACACATGCTTATCGCAAGCATTGTATGCCGTGCTACTGTTACTTAGCAAAAGGTTTACACCAGAACTGACAGAAAGTTTCGTGTAAACAGGCTTTCCGTCGGAAACTTCTAACCGCCACGGCTGAAAACCACCCACAAAGTAAGGTAACGTTTGCGGTCTTTAACTCGGTCTCCTCTTTCGTAATTTACGTACACGCCTGAGAGCAAACGAGGACCTTTCTGTTGCGGTATAAAAAACAATACTGTCCATGTTTTCAAATATGCTATGGCAACAGTTTACTCTATAAAGCCAGACTGATAACGTGTTCTTGTAGTAACTTTCTCTCCACTAGTAAGAGCTTGTCATCCTGAGGTTGATCTTACTCACTAATTTTTTCTGTAGCCAAGAAGCCATAATGGTATGTCGTCAGACAATCACCGAAAAAGTTTCGCAGCAAAAGCCAGTAGTCGTAGTTAGTCAGTCAGGCAATCACCGTAAAAGTTTCACACCAGAACTGGTGCAAAGTTTCGCAGCAAAAGCCAGTAGTCGTAGGTAGCCAGTCAGGCAATCACGTAAAAGTTTCACACCAGAACTGGTGCAAAGTTTCGCAGCAAAAGCCAGTAGTCGTACGTGGTCAGTCAGGCAATCACCGTAAAAGTTTCACACCAGAACTGGTGCAAAGTTTCGCAGCAAAAGCCAGTAGTCGTAGTTAGTCAGTCAGGCAATCACCGTAAAAGTTTCACACCAGAACTGGTGCAATGTTTCACAGCAAAAGCCAATAGTCGTATGTAAGTCAGGAGTGTTTTGTTTTGCAGTCAGACAATCACCTATAAAGGCATGTAACCTTATGTCGTGCATGCGATGGTCGTGTGATGTCTATAAGTTATAGAATCGAAGCTCAGTTGGAAAAAATGTAAGTAAGATCACACCAAGGAAGGCAAGCGTTTTTTGCTTTCGGTACAGAGAGACCCACCAAAGTAAAATACATGCAACAATACCTTTAGCGACCGTCATATTAAATTTGCGAACAGCAACAGTTCTTCAGTTTTTAATACAGCTACAGAAAAATCCTTGTAGTTTTTGGCAATAAGATAAGCTAAGGTGAAACCTTCTTCTGTACGTTTAAAAATCGAGTTGAAGACGGCAAACGTGACGTAACTGAGTCCTACTACGTATCTCGCGCTCGGAGCTCGCGCCTCTAAACAACCCCAAGCACCTTAATGACGCCTGCTGCGAAGGCTACGGTTGAGTTGTAAGGGCAATTATTTTGTAAAAAGAAATAGCTTCATGACAACCAGAAGAAAATAAAAATTCCAAAGAAAAATATCCTGTTCTTCAAGACAAATGGTTAAAAAAAGAACAACATACTATTAAGTTGTTTATTCAATAGTCCAGTTTAAACCCTGCTTGCAGCAATTTTAGGAAAATGTGTAAATGTTGTTCACATTTGTGATTTTCTTTCATTTTTTGGCAAGAAAATTGTGAAGTATTTTTTATTCTTTTTCTCTACATGGGCCAAAGAGCCTCTCAAACGTAACCATGGCCGGTAACACCCGCTGTCAAATTTGAGGTCCTACGTCGGCGAAACGTCACCAAAAAAGTGTAATCTGAGTCACTGTGTTCGAAGATATGAATAAATTGCTAACAGAGCTCTTACAATTTATACGATAAAAAGCTTTAAAAGCAAGAAATGCCTCAGCATCAAAACAGATACTGGAATGAAAGTCAAAGAAAGATAGCCGTTCGGGATTTACCCTGCTATGCTACAATTTACTACACAGACGTGAGCATTGAAATGCAACGGCACACTTGGACGTTGCCTTTTTTAAAAACAACAGTTATAACGGACGCGAAATACGTCAATGTACGGGTAGTACAAACGTAAAATCTTCCTACCTTTTCCGATCCTAACAGATACCTGTGCAGTTTCTAAACGCCTTCCAAATGACCATAGATCGAGGAGGTTTCCCGTCCCAGTGAGCTCATAACAAAAGAGAAATTGGTTCCAACGGAAATATTCCAGAGCGCGCAAACCTGGATAATATTGCAAACAAGCATACCGAATGAAATCAGTTCTGAGTTCACTCCGCTAAAAGACCAGAGTGTATTATTTATCGGAGAGAGTTTTTGTATTCAATCGTCTCAATATTTGATGGCATTTATGTGCACTAGCGAATGTTCTTAATTCGATACACACGCACGGCAACAATTTTGCTTACCTTTTGGCCGCCTTAACATCAGGTTTAAAGTAGGACGTAGGCCAGTAGCTGATATGTAGACAGGCACATTAAAACACGAACACACAAAAGTGTTTTCCATAAAGGATCGACAGCGAAACGACTATAAAAGACAAAGCGGTGAGCGGTGCTTGACTCAACTGTGTCATTTTCTGACTACGTGTATCTTTTACAAGGTATTCACAGCAGGACGTTTTGCTTACACACCCAAACAAATTTCCGTTTTTACTGGCAAAAGGTGTCATTTCTACAGCCCACGTGGGGTGATTTTCACGCGCACTTACTTGCTTCGCTTGCTCTAATATCCATATAAAAAATTACAGTGCGTTTGCCAGGAGAAAAAATATACCTTTTTATCCAGCCAGAACCGGCATGAATTTTTCAGCTAGCGAGGCGCTCATTCAGATTTCCCAGCCAGCTAATTTGCGAAGGTTTTTTTTTCCAGCTAGCTCAAATTCTGCCTGAAGAGCAGGTATTTTGTCGAGCGGCTCCGTTGGGTACTCCTGACTTTTCCCTGAGACTGTGGGTGGTATGGACTACTACAAATTATTTTTATTCCCAGCTGGCGGCAAAGCTCCTTGACGGCTCCTTTGAACTCGCCCCCTTGATCACACTGAATGACCCGGGGAGGTCCATGTTCCAGGTATATGCTTCGTAGTTCATCTGCAACGTTCTTACTCATTTTCTTGTTTATAGGAAGAAGCCAAACAAACCGACTGAAAATGTCCATTACTGACAAAACATATCTGTAAGACGAGCCATTCAACTTGACAGCCCCTTTCTGTCCCATGTCCATTAAGTCAATCTGGTGTCTTATCTGCACGTCTCTAGCTAGAATTAGCTTCAGTCTTGCCTTGTTACAGAATTTTGCATTTCTTTTGTAATACTGTTGGTCTGTGTTAAGGAATTCTTGTACTTTTATTATTCGCCTTCAATCATCCTGATCAGAACATCATCAATCGCGTAATCAATGGCTGATTTGTCTCTGTTGTTGAAGGCACAAATGTAATAACTGGTCACAAATGTAATAAAGGTCACAAGTTGTTTTAACTTAGTTTAGATGTTTATTACAATTGTGACCAAATGTTATTACACTTGTGAACTTTATTACATTTGTGACCAAATGTTATTACACTTGTGACCTTTATTACATTTGTGACCAGTTATTACATTTGTGCCTTCAACAAGGGAAGACAGAGATGATTACTTTGCCGTGTTTTTCTCTGTACGATATCTCTATTAAAATAAAAGTAGTCCATTAAAAATTGCTGGCAGCGCTTATTTAGACATTACTTCACAAGGTTTAACACATGAATCTCCCGTCTAAGTCCCAGCGTATCATATTTAAGGTGAGCTAGTGCTTCATAAGTGCTGTTGGTTTGCATGATAATCCTTGCCGCACGTCTCTGTAATTTTTCTATATTATCAGCATTCGTGCGTCCGCAACAGTTCCAAATGGTATCACAATAATCAAGAACAGGAAGAATAAATGATCTGTAAATTATACCAGCAGTATGCATATTAATGATCCTCCTGGTGTGGCCAAGAATTCCTATTCTCTTACTAACTTTACTTATTAAATACTTTACGTGCGCGTTCCATGAAAGCAACTCATCCAAAATTATTCCTAGGTATTTATACTCAGCAACCCGTGTTAGCTCCTTGCCATCGATATTCACAGAGAGATTAGCTGTTGCTAACCTAGAACCAGTACCAATTAAAACACATTCTGTTTTGCCTTGGTGAATAAAAAGACTGTTGTCTACAAGCCAGTCATTAACCTTGTCAAGTTCACTGGTGAGAGTACTACTGATTTCTTGGGCATTAGTAGCGGTGAAGTACATTACTGTATCGTCAGCGTACATCAGAATCTGGCATTGTTCTAGAACTGTAGGCAGATAGTTGACAAACAGGACAAAGAGTAAAGGGCCAAGAATTAACCGTTGAGGACACCAGATGTAATAAGACATGGATCAGAGATTTCTTTACCAAAACTCACGAGTTGCTTTCGATCTGTCAGGTACTTTCGGAACCAGTCTAACTCAATGTCCTTAAGTCCATATGACTCTTGTTTGCTAATATTTGCTTTATGGTGAACGTGGTTTGTGATTTATGTCTGTTTGCACATTGTCCATCCTCACCAAAAGAAAATAACATAAAGGAGTTGTTGACTATTCTTTTGACAGACCTGTAACTCACCTGAGGCCGACAACCAACTTAATTTCAATTTTCTGCACTATTTGGGATAAATTGACGTGCTCTCAGTCAATGAGCGGGCTGTAATTTTTGCATGTATATTATTCGAAATTAAATTTAAGATTGTTACTATATTTGCATCCTGCAGATACTTTGAAAAGCGTTGTCGTCCCAAAAGTTGATCTCAGTATAGACAGGTTAAGAATTACGGTTATAGAGGCCCTCTGTGGGAAAGGCCCAGAGCAAAGAGTAGTTGGAGTTTTGCAATGACGTTTACAAATTACGATTCAAAGGTGGAGAAGAGCTGGAATATGTTTGAGTGAGGAGATTTTGACAAATGTTAATTCCCTGCGAACTGGAACCGCGTAATAGATCAACCCAGAGATGATGTCAAGCCAAAATTCCCGGTAAAAATGTGTTCCTTTGTTAGGAAGCATCTCACCCAAAACATATCAGAAATTAGGAGGGGAAATGAAGTTAGGGGCCTACCATTTAACTCTTGAGGGGGAGGGGGGTGGGTGATTTTGAAAAAAATTTCCTGCAAGCGCTTGTCAGAAGAGAAAAATTGCATGCAGCACAAATGTAATAGATAAAAAATTCTTGCACTGCTGTAAGAAAGAAAAAAAAAATGTTGCAAAGCTATTTCATCATTCTGGGGGGCTTTACAAAATCGCAGCAAAACTGCAACCATTCTCTTCCCTTGCTCCCTTCGAACTCTGGATTTGATGATGCTGCAAAATTATTGCTTTATATGTGCAATGCATTATTAGCTTATCACAAGTAGTATTATAAATGGAGGTAATCTTTCTTATTAAAGAATCAAATTTTAATAGACAAAGGAAGTTTTTTTTTCATTTTTAACAGAAACATTGTTATGTAATTATTTTCTATTTAAATATATTTTCGCAAT
>OZ037777.1:17245676-17255676 GCA_964035525.1 Porites cylindrica
GCATCAGATGAGACGACGGTCTCCTTCTCTGGATCGTACAGTGCAAGAACTTGGTCGGATGCCATGTCTACTTTCAGCTGTCGGAAGGCTTCTTGTTGGGCTGTGCCCCACACCCACGCGCTCTCCTTCTTGAGCAAGTCTCTTAAGGGTTTCGTCTTCTCAGCCAGATTTGGGCAAAACTTCATAAGGTGGTTGACCAACCCCAGGAAACGTCTCAGGTCTGCAATGTTCTGGGGTTCTGCCATGTCGGTGATGGCTTTGATCTTGGAGGGGTCTTTCCTGATTCCATCACTGTCAATGATTTGGCCCAAGTATTGCAACCTGGATTGAGAAAATAAACACTTCTCAAGGTTGAGTGTTAGTTTCCTCTCGACTAGCCTGTCAAGGACTTGCTTAAGTCGTTTGTCATGTTCCGCTTGGTCTTTCCCGATGATTAGAATATCATCCATTCGGCACTTGACCCCTTCTATTCCAGAGAGTTCTTTGTCCATCCTCTTTTGGAAATGTTCTGGGGCTGAGGATATGCCGAAGGGAAGACGCTTGAACATGTAACGGCCGAAGGGGTGATAAAGGTAGTTAGCTTGGCACTTTCTGGGTTTAGGACTATCTGATGAAACCCTGAGTTGGCATCAAGTTTGGAGAATACTGAGCCTTCTGTTAGGCTTCCCAGGGTCTCTTCAACTGTTGGCATTTGATAGACTTCTCGGCGGACCGCTTGGTTAAGCCTGGTAAGATCAACACATATCCGCACCCTGCCATCGGCCTTTGGCACTACCACAATCGGTGAACACCATTCTGTCGGCTCATCCACTGGTTCAATAACGTCCAGTTGTTCCATACGCTTGATCTCCTCTTGCACTTGCTTCATTAGTGGCAGTGGTACTCGCCTGGGAGTGGTCAAACAAAAGGGTGTGGCCCCTTCCTTCAATTGAATTGTATGCTCACCCTCCAATTTGCCAAGGCCTTGAAAAAGTGATGGGTACTGCTTGACAATGTCCTCCTTGGTCCCTGATTGGAGTGGATGGCTATCAGGCATTTGATGGAAAGCTTTAACACTGTATGTCCCAGGGATTTCATGGATAAGACCAAGACTTTGGATGGCGGGTATCCCCAGAAGCAACTTGGATGCCCCACTGACTACGTACACTTGTTCTTTAATGACTGTTTCGTCTTGTTGGAGGTTCATGACTGCACATCCAAGGGTCTTTAAAGGAACATCCCCTGCTCCGACAAGTTCTCTGTCAGATTTTGAAAGTGTTCCATATGAAGACTTGTAGATGTGCTCAGGCATCACAGACACTTGTGCTCCTGTGTCGATGCACCATGCCAGCGTCTCTTGGTCTTGAATCTTGAGGTTGACATGCCATCCAGGGTCGGACCTACTGGTTTGAGAGTTTACTGCTGGTTCGGCCTTGGAGGTGTTTGGACTAGTGGGTGTGTAAACCCCTCCCACAAATGTGAGGCTAAAGTTATCCTCGGTTTCAAGAACTTCGTTGACCGTCTTTGGAGGTACACTCTTGCATATGATAGGGAAATGTCCCATTTTGTTGCACTTGCTGCATCGTGTATCTGCCGCTGGGCAGTTCTTCTTTCCAGGGGGGTGTTGGCGGTTGCAATACCCACAGTTCCGGCCACTTGTTTGGAAGGGCTTCCTCTTGAAGTCTCGCTGGTTCCTTTGCTCTGTATCTTGACCAGCATGAGGGTCTTGCCTGTTCCCTCGCGGTGTGACGCTCTCAATCTCTGCGGTTTTTGATTCGTGTAACTCACGTTTTGTTGCTTCCTTCAAAGACAGGATTTTCACTGCCTTTTCGAGTGAAAGGGCTGCTCCCTCGTCATAGAGTTTTAGCTTTTAATTGTCTTCCTTGCAGGAAAAGGTAAGTTTGTCTCTAACTGCTTGCTCATAGAAATCGGCTGGGAACTTGCACTCGGCGGCTCTTTCCTTGACAGTCACCACCCACGAATCAAAGGTCTGTGTGGGCTCTCGTTTAAGGTGAAGCCAAAATTTCTCTCGCAGCATGAGTTGAGGGTCCCGTTTTTGAAAGTATTCACCAAACTTTGCCACAACGGTCGCGTAGTTGTCGGAGTCTTCGGCTGGAAGTTTTTCTTCTCCTCCCGCGGGGTCGTCACGCTCAGGTAGGTAGGTGAAATTCGAGTAAATTTCCAAACACGGCTCGCTGATGTGGTTTAATAGCAGCCCCACTTTCATTTCATCGGGTTTCTTTGAAGCTCCAATTGCCTTGAGGTAAATTCCGAATTTTTGTTTCCATTTTCCCCACGAGTGAGCAGGATTTCCCATCGAAATTTCCAGCGGTTCCGGTGGTTTGGCGAATGGCATGCTTTCCGCCATCTTGTTTTGAACCACGTGCGTAGGATCCGCGTGAAGTTTGACCGGTCAATTCGTCTCAGTATTTGATCCGTGTTTCCGATTGGTGTGATCTCCGCAACTGTAGGCTAGTAGGAAGGTCACGCTTCTGACACCATGTTGAGTCCGAAGAGGTACAGAGACGACAGCATCAACACAACATACTTTAATACGATAGATTCATACAGCTCTCACGAATGACCCACGTTACCGCCGGTCAGCAGTCAGTTAGTACTTCATGTTACTACATTAGCCTCAAACCCCTACCCCATCCCGGGAAGAGGTGGGGCATACGTGGAGATTTGCAAGTGCTTGGATGATTTACAAGCCCCCTGGGGGTTGGGAACATATTTCACTTTAGACAATTTATGTTTTAGACAGGGGACTGTGAAACAAGTCAAGAACATACCAGAGTCCGCTACAAACTGATTTATTTACTAGCTGCCATAACACAAGACAACCAAGATGGCGGAGTAACTTATTTTCCACAGGAACGCCTGAACACGTGCCCAGATGGCACTTCGTGTACACTAACCTAAGGCATACTCGTTACATCTCCTTTCCTCAGTTTAACAGCAACACAACAAACAAAATGTCGAACGAGAAATACCCTTGATTTATTGAGCAAAGGATCTTTGTAAAAAAAAAATCTGTTCAAAGTACAGAATCCTTCTAAAGCAAAGTCTCAGTGTCCAAATTCGTAATATTTTAACCAAGCTGGAGGTAAAGAAAAGAAAGCGTCCATGAATTGAGTTCTCCCTGGGTATGCAGTACTCTTTGAATTTTCTTAAGATCGGCATGATTTTCTTAGCCTCATCTGGTGACGAAAAGGTAAACATACAAAACACTTTGTTTGCTTCTTTCCCGATTACGGCCAATAGAGTTGCAACTTGATGAGCTTGCTCCTCTTTGTCGAGTTTTGTAGCCAAAGTATAGTTCTTCCATGCAGCAACCCATGTGCGTCAATTAGAGGCTAAGAAGCCATTGTTAAGCTCAAGTATGTCCAGAGGAGGCATCTGAAATTTAGCCATGTTTACCGAACTGGAAGGTGAACCACCCGATGTGGTGATGTTTGGAGCTGCTGAAGATTGCTGACCTTCTCTACTTTCTTTGCTCATAAATGCTTGTGGGTTCATGGTAAATGAATAGTGAAAGGCCATTCACAGATCCCGCGAGCATGTCGCATGAATGTAATTACTTATCTCCACGTAGTGTTAAAGATATTAACTACAGTTTGGCTCTAAACAGTATATCTCTTAATGAAATGCCTCTCTTATAAGAAATAATTGGAGGTTCTTTAAACCTTTCTTTAAGTTTAGGTTGTGATTCTATAAGATGCCATTTCTCCATTAAAATGTGTTTGAGGTTAGGCACAGATGGGTTGTATTGCGTTACAAAGGGCAATATTTCTTTTTGCACTCTTGTATTATCCTTGAGAGCTTTATTTCTGTCAGAGAATTTCACTTCCCAGAGCGTTTTGTCTATAACGTTGTTCAGGTAGCCTCCCGCTTGAAGGCGTAGTTTGAATATTCTTATGTTTTCTACAAAAGTCTCCTCTGAAGAGTTAGTTCATAGTAGTCTCAGGCTTTCACCTTTTACGAAGCCTTTTTTGACTCCGGGTGGGTGACAAGATTTAAAGTTCGTGTACTGGAATGTCTTGGTAGGCTTGAAATAAGTATGCATGTCAAGAATAGATTCCTTTTCAAATCTTGCTCCTTTGTAGATGCATGTATCAAGAAAGATGATTTCTTTATCAGAAATATCAGCAGTGAATTTTATTGTCGGGTGATAGTCATTTGCATGTTCAATGAAGTTGTTAATTTTCTCTCTATTAGTGTCCCATAGGGAAAACACATCATCGATATATCTCTTCCATAACAACGGCCTTGTACTGTGCTGATCGATAATTGCTGTCTCAATCTTAGCCATGAAAAGATTAGCAAAGGAGACTGTTGTTTTAGTCCCCATAGCCATACCATGGGTCTGGAGAAAGTATTTTCCATTAGATTGGAAGGAGTTTTCTTGTAATATGTCTCAGCATTTCTCTAAGATAATGTGTTGGTATAGGGGGTGTTGCGGTGTAGAATGTCTCATATGCATGGCATATGGTCGTGATACCTTCTTCTTGTGGTATATTTGTATATAAGCTTGTAACATCCATTGAGTCAAGGGTCGCATTTTGTGGAACTGTCGTCCCTTCAATGAAGTTAATAAACTGTATTGTATCCTTAATGTATGACTGCTGTTCTTTCATTATTGGTTGAAGAAGAGTATCAACAAAAGCTGAAATTCTCTCAGTAGGGGAGTCGCATCCAGAGATTATTGGTGGACTTGACAAGTTGACCTTGTGTGTTTTTGTAAGAGTGTAAAAAACTGGAATGCGTGGAGGGTTCAGTGTTTGAGATAACGATTTAAATGTCATTTCATGAATGTGTTTCTCTTGGTACAGTTCTGTGATAATTTTTCGGACTTTCTTAGAGGTTTCCTCTACCATTGGTTTCTCGAGGGGTCTGTAGTGTTCTTTGACCTCGATTAGTGTCATGCCCATTTTAATCTTGTCCGTTTTGTTCATCATGACAGTGGTGGTTCCTTTGTCTGCCTTCTTGATATTCATTTCTGAGTTTTCTTTAAGTTGTCTAATAGCTTCGCGTCTGATTTAGGCATGTTAGGTTTAGGTTTCGTTATCTCAATTTCTGAGAGTTTAATTTTTGTTTCCTCAAGATATTTCTCAAGAGTAACTGATCATTGAACTGGTGATTCCCGAGAAAGGGTGTTTCATCTTTCCTCTACCGTGGTAGATATATCAGAGACGCATTCGTCTCGCAAATTGTTTGAAATCGCATAGAATTTAGTGTTAGTAGTCAGTGTTAGTATGTGGAGATGGGATGAGACGCAGGCCTTTAGATAATAGGTTTATCTGATCAGTTGTCAAGTTGCAATTGGAGAGGTTTCTAATATAAGTGCTTTTGATCTCTTCATCTCTGTTAGTAACACTTTATTTAGCTAATTTCTTTCGATGTTTGCGTTTATTATTCAAGTATTTTCTAGTGTTCGAGATTCTCTCTTTTCCATTAAAGGACTCAGTAAGAACATCTGGATAAGTTGAAACATCTTTATTGCTGGCTTTCTTAAGATTTGACATCATCTCTTGCATAAGTTGAATTGCTGCTGAATGTTTTGTACTTGCTGTCTAAGTACATTCGTGTCTGGTGCCTTACCTAGTGTAAAATCTAGAGTACTGTCATGCTCTGAACGATTAACAGCTTTCTTTTTCGCCTCTGTTAGGTGTTTTTTGTGAGAAACTTTGTTTAAATGTCTTTTATTGGAGTCAATGTTCCTGTGGTGAAACTTAATGAGCGCTCCTAACAGTTTTTGTTCTGCCTGTTTTCTGATCGTTTTGATTTCCTCTTTGAAACCTTCGTCAGCTCGTATCTTAGCTTGGGCATCATAGCGCAAAGTCCTAGGGCAAGTTTGTTTCTGACGGTGGGTCTCAAGTTTGAGAATAGCCTCTTCTGAATTCTTAATTCTTTTCCTAATTGCTTCTTCAGAGTTACTTGTATGGCGGGCTATCTTGGCAGGGCGTTCTTTACTGTTGCTGACTTGGTTCTCTCTCGCAAAAGGGCGTTTTCTGCTTGACTTTTGTTCTGACTTCTTTGTAAGTCTGTTCGCGGTCTCGTTCGGTGGGGTTGGAGATTGAATATCCTTATCTTCGTCTTCTGACACAGATTGTAATAGCTCGTCCTCGACTTCCTGGTCTGGTTCTTTGTTTGCTGGTTTGGTTATGAGTAGACCGTTGTTGTCAAGGATACTTTGGGAAGTCTCTGTGTCGCTCATATCTCTCTCTCTTACGTGGTGTTTTTTCTCTGAGATTCTTAAGCCAGACCGGTTTCGTTCCTATAGGGGAGCTCGTCAGTTGCTGCTATTTGGAGTAACTGAGTGGTGTTTGTTTGGGCATGTTCACAGCTTTTATACCAGTGTCCAACAGAGTGTTGGATCGAAAATAGCGTTCTCTGATTGGCCCATTGAGGTTGGCCAATGAAGTCTCTGATGCTTCGATCCTGGTGTAGGTTGTGTTTCTTTACATGTTTGTTGTTCTGTTTTATGGCCATGCAAATATTCCATTCTCTGATTGAAATGCGTTAGTAGATTCCTACATGGGCTGGCTGGTATTTCCTTGAAGGAGATGGTGTAGGCTCGAATATTGTAGTAGATGCTGTTAAAAAATGTACATGTGTTGTGGTAGTCTTGGTCGTGGACGTGAAAGTTTCCCATGCAGTGGGAAGGGACTTTGTCCAAAAATATCAACATGGTAAATAAATAGTGACAGGCCAGTCACAGATCCCGCATGCGTGTCGCATGAATGTAATTACTTATCCACATGTAGTGTTAAAGAGATTAACTACAGTTTAGCTCTAACCAGTATATCTCTTAATGAAATGCCTCTCTCATAAGAAATAATTGGAGGTTCTTTAAAAATTTCTTTAAGTTTAGGTTGTGATTCTATAAGATGCCATTTCTCCATTAAAATGTGTTTAAGGTTAGTCACAGATGGGTTGTATTTTGTTACAAAGGGCAATATTTCTTTTTGCACTCTTGTGTCATCCTTGAGAGCTTTATTTCTGTCAGAGAATTTTACTTCCGAGAGTGTTTTGTCTATCAGGTTGTTCGGGTAGCCTCTCGCTCGAAGGCGTAGTTTGAATATTCTTATGTTTTCTACGAAAGTCTCCTCTGAAGAGTTAGTTCTTAGTAGTCTCAGACCTTCACCTCACCTCAGCTACAGCTTGCGCCCCCATACAACGGGTCACACTGACTGAATGGGGCATGGAGTGAGGGGTTGGAAGCACAATGTCCTCCCCCACTGCATCCTCCGAGTTTTCAAGGGAGGAGTTGTCAACAGGAGAACTGTAATTTCTATCAAAGGCATCATCCTCATCCAGGAGGTGACCTAGGAGCAGACATTCAATTCCTCTGGCGTCAGTTACTGATGTCATCTTTCTGGAAGGCCTGGTTCTCTCAATATACTTTAGCTCTTCGCCTCCGTGGTAAGCACGTGCCAAGGCCATGTATCCTTCGCTTTGCGTGGAGCTGTGGGAAATTTTATGCTTATTAGCAAAATACGTTGGCAGATAGGCAGTGACTAGTTCACAAAGGGGGCATTTAAAAAAACAGCGTTTTCCCCTCACCACTTTCTTTTTCTTCTGGATGTAGATTTCTGTACGATACTGGTGGTCCCCCTTGTCTACGTACTGGGTCAGAGCTGTTATTCTGTCTCTTGAAATTTCCCCCTTTTTCACGTGTTTCCAGGTCCAGCAGAAGATTTGTGTGGTTCTTGTGGCAAAGAGGGCACTTTCTGATCTTGTAATGGCTCTTGCTTGCACTTGATTTTGAAGAAGGACCTGCAGGTGTGCTGGTGGAGAGTGTAAGTATCACCGAGGAAGGAGCTGTGGCAGGTGTGGTAGTCGTCACAGTCAGCAACAAAGAACCTGTGGCTGGGGTGGTGGTGGTAGACGCAGTTACAGATCTCCCTGAAGAAGCACAAGTGGTCGTAGCAGTTGATGTAGTCTGGGTGGATCTTGGCTTTCCCCATCGTGAAAACTTGATGAGTGCTTCAACATCGTGCCGATCTACCGTCCCCCACACGTTAGTGTCTGTCTTTCTTCCACTTAAACTGTGACAGTTGTCGTAGTCAGGACAAGTGAGATTGCATGAATCTTTTTACGTATGTGTTATTCGTCACTTTTGCTGCACTATATCCCATCGCCGCCATCTCATACTCTGAAGATAAGGCCATGTGGCTGGGAGAGTTTCCATGTGGCAATTCTACAGGGCTCTCGTCAATAAGATGTTCTGAGTATTAGTTAGAGCCTCTACTGGATTGCCGTTGTTCGGCTTCCTGGATTAGCCAGTCAAGTTTTTCCTTTGTTGTTAAGTACTCATCGTAGCAGAAATTCGCCATTATTAACAGAGTTGGAAACGAGGTTATTAACTGTACTTCTCAACGAACTATCATACTTAATTTCAGTTCTCGGAGTTAAATCCCATTCAAGCTATAGGCAATCAAAGTTTGCCCTCGTTTTGGCGTAAAAAAAGGTATATTAAGAAACAATGAGCTTAACTGATCGTGCTTTGAGGTAATCGACGTTAGACACATCTTTCCCTTAAGTCTCTATTGAGTTCTATCCTGCCAAAGTAGAAGCCAAGAGGTTAAATTCTCATTGAGTTACCGGGCTCAAAGTTACCCTTGTTTTCGCATAAAAAAGGCGACAAGGGGACTAAAACCTAATTTATTGTCCGCCATATTGGAAGAAACTTTAAACGCTTATAACTCTGAACAGGTTTTGTGTATCTCTTTGAAATTTTCACTGTTTGTTAGCTATGTTAAGACACACTGAACTCAGTGGGTTGCTCTCCAGGATGTTGAATACTTTTAGAGCTATAAGCATGTGAATTTTAACTAATTAATACAGTATACATTCTAATTAAGATGATTGACAAGGTAACAACCACTCAAAAAAGATGCTCTAGCACCTTTTGTATCTTTCTGTACTGTTAGATGACTGGTACCTTGTTTTAAAATTGTTCTAAAGTAGACTTAACCCTTTGGAGCCCAAATTAATTTTAAAGGATTTTAAAAAACTTAAACCAAGCAAGATAAAACTAACATATCTTTTTACCTTTTCAGCATAATCACATTCTGTAAAAAGTATTAGGATCCTTAATAATTGCAGTTTATTTTGAGTGATGTTAGCAAGGCATCTGATGTGATATGATACCATTATAACAGTTTAATTATTAACTTCTGTGTCACGTCATATTCAAATAAAATAATTAAATACCCATGGAGGTCAAAAAATAAACATGAAAATTCCAATAACCACACAGATTGATAGATTAACTATCAGGGATTATTTTGGTTCGACATTTAAGAAATTTACTCAACCTCAAGATTTTCTATGCCTGATTTCAGATGCAATAATTCACTAAGTTTCAGAAAATGTCTCAAAATCTCACTGTTTCTTAAGATGCCCTGGATTTAATGCTATTGGTTAAAGTTCAAAGAACAAAGAAGCATTACATCGGTAAAATAGTTCAGATGATGACCTCAACATAACTTTTACAGATTTCAACGTTGATGATACATGCGAAAGCAAGGTGCGGCACACAGTCCAACATCACAGTCAGGGCAATAATAGCTTGTTTTTTTCCTGATGTTGGCCCCAGAGCAAATGACACATCTTCTCTCCATTCTCCTCCCATTGTCATTCATTGGCAGGAAGTCAGGAAAATGCCTCTCCACAAACCTTGCTTGTTCATTATTGAGAAAGGACCTCCCATGCTTTCGTCGAGAACAAAAGTTACCAATGAGCAACTTCGCTAAATCAACCTTGAAATCCTTCAAGCTTTTTCTTGAAGTGTGGGGGGATTCATTGAACAATACTTTTCCATTGAATATTGCCCCGTCAATGAGATCAAAGAAAACCCTCGTCCTCCATTTCTTTCCAGATATGTTAATGCCATAATAAGACTTCATTTGATCGTTTTTGTCAACTCCACCCATGTAGAAGTTGTAGGTTGAAATAATGGGAGGACAGGCAACATTCTCAAGGGTGCCATCTTTTTTCCTTCTTTCCACTTCAG
>OZ037777.1:17268176-17280676 GCA_964035525.1 Porites cylindrica
GGTAAGTTATAAGCGTTGACAGGCTAAACACGACTCATAAGCTCGTGATAATGTGAAACGTGACCTTGAGAGTGATCTGCTTGAACAGTGGTTCTCTTTCTTTTTGTCTCTCTTGCGAAGGTTACTAGCACTACACAGTGCATGACTTGTAGCATTCTAAACTTTGACTGAGTAAATCTTGTTTTTGCCGCACTGTCTTATATTAAGAGGTCATGAAATAAGTTTGTTACATGCATACTGAGTAATCATTTCCTGTGGTTTATGCTTCTGTAGGTGTCCCTGATAGGATTTGATTTCACATGCAGTTGTAAAGTGTTTTATATACTTTGACCTCTGTTTATTACAGCTGAATAAAGATTTTAGTTTTTTTGGATTTCTCCGAAATGACTGTGTCTGATTAACTACATGCATGCATGCAAGTTTCTTTGTCCGTGAATGTGATTATTTCCTGCCATATCAGTATGACTCTGGGCCCAGCTCTATAGTGTGGTTTGCAGGATTTTGAATTTTCACGGATAGTGCGATCCTCAGACTGTAGCTTAAACTAAGCTACACCAAGTTTGGAGAAATATATCGTGCATCAGTCAAGATAATTCTCTTAGGGCTCACACAGTTCATTTAGTTTTTCTTAACATAAGTGAGTCTTTGAACTGGAGCGCGATGTCTTGTTGCTCCTTCGTAGGTATTTACTTAAGTTTTTGCTTAACAGTCGTCTATGCGACTGTTATGAATTCTTAAGCAAGACTGCAGTTTCGGAACTATAGCGTTCCTCGTCAGTTGCTACTATGGTAAAGTCTTAGGTACAGAAGATAAAGCACTATGATGGATATACTGATACCTCGTATGGCATCAACCTAAGCTTGACTTTTAAGGTTTCGCCCTCTAGGAAGTATCCAGATTTGTAACTGAATGCCTAAAGTCATATTTAATTTGGCCTGGTTTTCCAGTCACTAGGGAGGATCAAGGTTAACTTACAATTTTATAGAAATTGTTACTTATTCCTTCAAAATCTTGTTTGCCTACATGTTCTTGAATACTTGAATGGCAAGCTGTAAAAATGATTTTCTTTGCACCCTGCTTGAATGTACAAGTCTTTATTTACATTTAGTTTCACACTTTGAGAATATTGGCCCAATGTTGATTCATCCGTACCTGTGAATGTGTTCTCAATTGCGTGGATCTCTTCATGACAAAAGTCAGTCATGAAAAAATTGGGGCTTCCAGCTGGCATTCCAATCATGGAAGATTCCTAGTCCTTTCTGTATGGAGGCTGTAGTTTCCCGTTGAATTATGAAAGACCCCACAACTATGTAATTTACATTTGTCTTTACCACTAGGAAAAATAGAGGGAGCTCATATCTCATTGTCTTGTAGGTTGCATCAAGCAGGGTGATCTCATTTCCGTAACAGATCATGAGTTGCTTGTGCCAGGCTGTTTGATGAGCAAACAAAAGATAATCTCGCACACAATTTTGATGTGTTTCCTCATTGTTCATCCTTTCAGAAGCTGTTGATGAGGCTGATAGGGGACAGGGTCTAAAATAGAAAGAGCCTGGTGGGTTCTCCTGACACCAATTTTCAATTTTCTTGTCAAGGTTTTCCTGATCAGATTTGGACAGGATTTTTTTTACTGATGCCTGATACATGTGGTTCCTGATGTCCACATCTGTTGGATAATAGCGCCTGTTTGTTGATGCTGGTGGAGATTGCCCTGGAAATAGTTCAGTTTTTACGAATTGCCTAAGATGTCTTTTCATTTTGTCCACAGTTTTCACACCTTTGCCGATGTTGATGGGCTGCAGAATGCCACCAATCTGGTTGTTTGATACATGAGGAGAAAAATGAAAATGGAATTACATTTTTGACAGAAATATTTTGACAGCCATGCTGATAGTTGTAGGCACTGCTGGTACAATGTACACTTACATGTAATGAATGAAATGTCACTTCTGTCAACAACAACATTCAAAAAACAAATTATTTGGATAGAATAGCAACAAATCAGTTGAAATAATAATTCCTAGACAATTTTGTTTATTTTTTATCAGCTTCTATTTTAGTCCTAGACACTACTTGGACCTTTTATCATGATCATTACTTCATTTACAGACCTAGGCTATGATTGTTACCACTACATAGCATGTAGCCACCAATACACCTGTTGTACTTTCTGACCTAGCCTTTGAGTGGAAGGTCTGACTTGACTTTCTTTCACATGCCTTCTTGCCTTTTCATAGGAAAGTAATATCTGTCCGAAACTATAATTACCATAATGATTTATACATGAAAAACTAGAAGGTTTATATGAAAATGACTCAACTCTTGTCCCACCCATTCAAAGTGTTTTTCCGTAAGCCTTCAACTATTACTCAAACAAAAAGAACCAAAAACAAAAGTTAATATTATTGTTCTCAAGTTAAGGTAGTGTCCCAGTTCTTTCCATTGACATCAACAGACCTCTCCAGTGATGTGATCTTTGTGTTCATCCTCCTTTGGTAATTGGATATAAATTCTGCGTTCCTCTTGGGGTTTCTGTCCGCTGGTTATATCAGTCTTCAGCTTTTTGGACATGTCCCTTCTTAGCCTTTCTGTGTCATCCCTGATCTAATAGAGTTAAGAGACAGTACAGTATAAGTTATGAAATGAAGGGATGTATTTTACTGAGCGGAAGTATAATGTCAATTGCTATTATCACTATTGTGATGGTGGTTTTGTACGTTGTAATTGCAATACTTTATGACTTCTGATAAACGAATACTTGCAGGGCAGCCAAACTTCATTGTGTCTTGAGGTAGAAACCTCCTCCTTTTGAATGAGTGATCATCAACCTGTAGTTAGAAGATTAATATTATAGATTCCTTACAGTTTAGTGCTAAAAGCACCAAAAAGGCTGTGGCTGTGAAATGAAAATGCAGATATTTTTTAGTCATAACCAACATACCTTCTCTTCAGAATGTCTCGCTTTAAATGACTTTTTCCTGTCTGGTCCATGTTGGCAGTCAAATACCTTGGTGCCAATTATACTGAATGGTACTCCATCAAATGGAATTTTGTCATCTTTGAAATAGACTTTTCTTTGCTTGGCAAAGGGATCTGTGTCATAGAAACAAGGAAAGTCTGTATTATGTTTATTAGGGCTGTACTCTAGCAGTCCTCAGAAGCCCGTGGTGACTTACTGTTGCTTTTCGGCAGGAAGGCAATCTTATTTTTTGCCCAAAATTACTATGCTGGGCAGCCAGAATGTCAAAGGGTTAGTGTTTTGGGCTCCCCGAATTTTTTTTCTTAGAGCATAGCCTTGTTTATTATAATTTTGATTATAATCTGGTATGCAACCTACACCACAGTCAAGCCAATGTATTACATGCACCCTTTGCAGATAGTACTCAGTCAACCATAGATTTAAAGATACCGTTAAATTCCGAAAATAAGCCCCTCCGTGTATAAGCCCCCCAAACTGGTAACGCAAAAAACCCTCCGTAAAATCGCCCCTCCAAATATAAGCCCCCCGGGGGCTTTTACTTGGAAAATTGCCCTCAAATACAAAATAAAACAAAGCAAAAACGGTAAATTTACTTTTAACTATAAGGCTAGCCCAATCGATTTTGAAACGCAAATTTCCCTCCTGTATATAAGCCCCTCCGAATATAAGCCCCTCCAAAAATAAGCCCCTCAAAAAGGGCCTTTGAAAAATATAAGCCCCGGGCCTTATTTTCGGAATTTTACGGTATTTCATGTCTTTGGTTCAGAAATTGTTCATGCCATGAATACCACTGTGTTTAGAATATGCACATTCTACTCCAGCATATTTCTCTCCCCCCCCCCCCCCCAACAAAAGAAAAATTTCTAAGATCACAGCATTGTTTATTATAATCTTTTGATTGTAATCTGGTGTGCAAGCTACACCACATTTTACTCCAGCATTCTTAACCCTATTATGTTACACTGCACTGCTAAAATCATAGCTGCTGATAACCAATCAGACTCAAGAATTTTTTTATGACCAACTTATTGTTTATGCACTTGTCAACTGAAATCCCCCCTCCCCCACCCCAGGACAGGGTGGGGATTTGACTTCAGGTCAACAACAATGGTGATTAACCCCCATGAGGGGGCACTTAAACTTTTAAAGCCCCCACCTACAGTCCTGCAGGAGAAAAATAAAACATGGCAAATCTTGAGAAATCCCCAGCCCCCAACGGCAAAACATGCTGTCAAATTTTATCAAACACCCTTTGTTCCCCCACCTTGGCCCGGGGGTGGGGGGTCGGCTTTCAGTTGATAAGTGCATAATTATTTTGTTTCTTCATAATTATCTTACCTCCAGCACCAAACATTTTGTCTGATTTAAAACAAGAGAATTTTGTTGTTGTTTCCAGTTCATATTGTCTTATTACAGTCATGGCTTCCTCAACTGATCCGACATAGCCAACAAACTTGTTCGTTGATCCTCTTAACTTCGCTTGCCAAGTACATACAGTAGCACTGTCTTTCTCACTTTCTAAATATATGCCTTCAGCTGTGCCGCTACCCTCTTGCGCATTTGCCGGCAAAGCCATAACAAACGACTTGTGCTGAGTACTATGAACCGAGCAGTCAACTTCCAGATCTCATACACCCGGAAACTTTATTATTTTCCTTTCGAAAATGCCCGCCAAACAACAATGTTTAGCGGGAGTATCTTCGGAATTCCGAGACAGGTTTTCGGTATATGATCGTCAATTTTCGTGCGCGTTCGCCTGTTATTGAACGTCAGTTTCATGGATGGAAAGATACGCTATCTGTCACGCCATCCATCAAACTGACGTTCTCCACGGTGGCAAGCTTTAAGGGTATAAAATAGCTTTACCCTTGTCCAATTTACCCTAAGTTTTGAAAGGTTTATTGAAAAAAATCAGGACCCTGCTTTATGGGCACAGAAAAACACAAATAATCTGCTGGACACGTGTGGACCCACAAAAGATCATCCACCATATTAGTTTTTACGATAGGAAGCCGGCGCGTAAACCGAATATGTTTGCCGGAGATCAGATGACGTCACATCAGTTTGGCGGATGAAAACAAGTGACGACCTAAAATAACTGCGGACAACTCTGCTGTCCGATATATCGGACACTGGGGTCCAAAGGGTTAAGTTTGAGTTCCCCCCCTGGAGAGCACCCTTACCTTGAAATGTTGCCTAGGTACAACCGACAACGTCATCTTGCCAGTAAACCTCACGTGTAGATGCCCTAGGACCTTATGCACCTCTTGGCATAGATGGACCAGTTCTACCTAGTCTTGAAAAGGTGTTAAACACTTAAAATTACAGAGCCAAAAAAGCTGTACTCACACTTCTGAGGACTTGGAAAATGTACTCATCATGTGTCTCACTCAAATATCAGTAGAAGGTTAAGATGGAAAAAAAAACTTTCAAGATATTGACATAGAATCTTCACTAAAAGCACTGTCAAGGTCAAGGGATGCCGCAGACATGATACCACATATAATCTGCACTGAAGTGTCCCTCTCTCCTTTCACTCACTATGTTTCCATGTTAATTTCACACCTTAGATAAAAGATATTGACGGGCTTTTGACAGGACCATAACCAATGTTAAGAACGTTATTGCTATTAAGTTTCATAATGTTTGGTACTTTTTGGTCAGAGTTTTAGCGTTATTTCCCAACTTAAAAAAAATTGGGTGATTTCCCTACATTTTCAAGAATTACAATTTTTTGTTCTAAACATATTAGTGAAGAAATGGGAGTTGTGTTATTTGTTCCTAAGGTTACAATCTGTGCACTCACGGGAAAAGTTGCGCTTTGAACTGTAATATGACCTCGCAGTATCTCACACATCAAAATATGGTGATCTCCCCACTTTTGCAAAGTCTTTATTCTCTGATTTTTTTTATCATTTTCTCTGATCTCGTTTCTTGTATATCATGAAGAAGTAGCTATTCAAAACATAATACTCCCCTCTTCTTTGACGCCTGGTCTGTAACTCAGAGAAATGTGAGAACCTTGCAGTAAAATTCAAATTTTTTTATGCATTTTTAAAAATAAGAGACGAAAAACAGTCCAATGAAAAGAGTTAACAGGTGCATTTTTCAACTTCACAGAAAATCACTTTATAGTCATCAATTCCATCTTTTTTTATGAATAATAATTACTAGCACTTTAACTTAAGTCCGTGAAAACATGAGTCATTAAGTCTTAAACAACATGAAGTTATTTTATCTTTGGTGCAGAGAGGGCAAAAAACATCCAAAATGGTGATCTCCCTACATTTCGTTCCTTTAGGGTTGGATTGCACAGAGGGAATAGAAAGTTTGGCAACAAAACCTGTGTTAGATTATATAAAAAGCCAACATTTACTTGGGGCTGTTCCTTTTTTGGCACTTTTCCAAAGTTAAATGGCTTGACCCGGGTAAAAACAGCTCGGGTCATCTCCCTACACTTCAAAAACCCCTAATTTTGACCTTTGAAAAGGTCTCAACAGTTTGTTTCAATGAAAAATTCTGAAACTTGGCTGACAAATAGTCCAACTTGTGTTCTATACGCCTGAATTTTTTCGTTTCTTAACTCCTTATTTTACATGAGTTATACCTCTTAAAGTGACAGCGGTACAAAAAAAACGAACCAAAAGCTAAAATAGAGCCACTAGATATGATCTGGACTTGAAAATTTAGTTAGGATGGGGTCTAACTATCATATACTAAGGGTGAAATATAACACCGATCCCCTAAGAATGGGCTCAAATGGACTTTACCTATCTGATTCTCCCAAACATGGGTGATTTCCCTGCGGTTAGATTTTCAAATCACTTTAACTTCCACAGGTTTCAACCAAATCGACTAAAGTTTTTACAGTAGGTGAACAGCGCCAACATCTAACACCGTTCCAAAAATCAAAGAATTTCATTAAATCCTAAAGAAGTTATGACGTTTTCAAATTTTAAAACTTAACTTGTATAGGATTTTGCACGAAAGCAGCTAATTAGGGAAACTTGGCGCAAACTAGCCTTACTTTACAGGATGGCAAAACTTTGTGATTGCCCCTTCCCAACTACCCATACTTATCTAAAATAAATTGCCTATAAGCAGCTTTCCTAAACTGCCTCATGCTGTTATCAAACGGGTCATTTCTTATGATTGCTCTATTAAGATACAGAGCTGTAGAATATCTGGATCTAAACAGTTTATAAGATCGTTGTGTCAAGGTCACACATTCCTTGTTTTGCAACAAATGTTCTCAATGGCTTTTGTCATCTGCCTACAGCGCTTTTGAAAAGCTATACTGGGGACATTATCCAGTGTCTAGGTGAGAAGGAAATGGATGTCAAAGTTAGAGACCAGGGGCGCTTTCCATTTGGCCAAAATTTCCGGTTCAACCGGTTGAAATGCAAATGGAACGCGGGGTTCCAGAGGAAATTTTCCGGAGCTGCTCCACTTTTTTCGTTGCAACTGATCGGAATGGAAACATGCCGTTCCATTTGCATGACGACAAGATTTTTCCCGCTATTTTCAATGTCCTGTGAGCGGGCGCTCACTGACTTACCTGTAAAATTAGTGTTGTTGTAAAAATGGCAGAAAGGAGAGAAGGCGAAAAACGGTGGGGTTGCAACAAGACGCCCAAAAGGATGATGATGGACGTACATTTAGACATTTTTAATACTATTCCTAATTGCGGCTGTAACAAGCTACTCCAGTTTAAACATTTTGTATGTTTTTTCACAGGTCTATCACACTAGATGCTTGAACGATGGGAGGACTTTCACGTAAAACTTCTTGTTAGTCGTTGGCAAAAGCAGAGGCTTGAATTCGGAAAAGGGAAAGCTACAACGAAAAAGGACATATTCAACAGAATTGCCAATGAGTTCAATAGTATTTCTACTGACGTGAAGGTCACGGGGGAGCAGTGTAGTCTTAAGTGGCTCAAGCTTGAAGCTTCCCACAAGAAGATAACGGACTACAACAACACCACAAGAGCCGACAAGAAAACTTGGAAATACTTCCATGAAATGGAGTCTTGTATCGGGGGAAATCCAAATGTACGACCGAAGTTCACTTTGGAGAGCAGCAGCAGCACTGCAGACGTCCTTGCGGACGAAGACTCTGAGGAAAGTGGATATGATGAAGACCAATGTTCCGCGGCCGAGAGCTCTAGTACAACAAAACGAAAAACCACTGGAAGTGGCTGTAAACGCCAGAAAAGGAAAAGAAAATCAAAATCTTTGGTCGCAGAGATGTTGACATTCCTGTTATCTTACGCAGAGCAACGTGAGGAGAACGAAAGAGAAAAGATGGAGTTGATGAAGGAGGAACGAAAGAGCTTTTTTAACCAGTTACTACAAATTATGAGTAAGCGTAAATGAGATGTGCCCAGCCAAGAGAGCATTGTTAACGTCTTTAAAGTTAACTGTGTGTCTTATGGTACAGATTTTATAGAAGGCTGAATTGATGCTTTAAAAGTTTGAAACCATTGATATTTTTGGAGATTTTCACGAATATTGGTTCTGGTGGTGTAATTTGCAAATAGTCTTGTGCTAATTTATCACCTTTACATGGGTATACAAGTCCGCTGTGAGGACAGTGGTATGAATAATTATAAGATATTTCTCAAGTTTGATTTTTATTTTGTTTCAATGCTTCAAAATGTACATTTCAACTAATATTTCAAAAAACTCAGTTCTGTAATTTCTGCTACAAACTTGGATACATTGTACTTTGTGACAAACTATGGTATGGAAATTTTGAAAATAGTTAAACCTTAATGTCACATTAGAAGTAAAATTCTCTTTTAATACTGTATTGGTTCAATGTCTCTTGCATTTTGTCTTATTCACTTTTATAATATAACATGACCTGTACGTTTGATCATTGTAATGATACTGGACAGAAAATTCAGCTGCTGATCAGGGCTGTACAATGTTTGCATCTCAAGGTGCTAAAGGATTTTCTGTCAAAGGTAAAGGCATTGTGCAAATGCCATTAGTAAGGAAGTTTATAATATCAGCTCATAATATTTTATACATTTAGAAAATTCTGCACATTCTATTCTCATGTTTAGAACTTGTTGTAAAACGCAGCATTGATATTTACATAAAGCATTACACTCAATTAATTTCTAGAGCCACAATACTATGAGAGCTGATTACATGGCAAATTTCAGCCTGGGATGACATTTTGTTGCAATTACATGGCCAGTTTGTCCTGCTTTCAGCATCGACTTAATCTGACCTATTGCCACCATTGTTTTTTTTTTTAATAGACCACTAATGTGCCTGCCCAAGCTCACGTTTCGATGCAATTAGACGAGGTTTTTTCAGCCTTTCAGCCTAAGCTGAAATTTCTAGTCCGGTTTCAGCAACTGAGTTGGAAATTTCAACCCGGGTTGAAAACAAATACAGCCTGGACAAAATTTCTCTTCATGTAAAGGTCTCAAATTTCAGCGTGCTTAGCCAGGGCCGGGTTGTTCAAAGGCCAATTAAGCTGATACAGGATTAGCGAGAATTTTGATTTCAATTTTGCTCCTTGTCAGCAAGGTGCTCTGTTTATATTTTTTGCCCTTCAGTTTTGAGCTTGAGTAATCTCAGACTACTAAACCGCTACGCAGACTCAAGATCTGGGATCTGGCAGCCTCTATTACAATATAAACTACATTAACTTAATACATCATTATTTTGATTCTAATAATTCCTCTGGTGCATAAATTAATAACTAGTGATAATTAATAGCCCCTTATAACAATAAAAACAATAACAAAACTAGACAAGACTGCCTCGGAAGTGGGTGGGCGGGCAAAATTTAATCTCAAGGCTAAAACCCGATAGTTGTAATAAAGCTTGCTGTAATAGATGCGCTTGTGTAAAAGCTATGACTGCTGGTTGTATCGGACTAACTTGATACACCCTGGAAAGTTGCGTAAGGCTATCTGATAGGCTAGTGTTAGTCTTATGACTATCACGGGACATACTTTACGTCTTAGTCACAACCTTGTGACCCTCAGGCACATACCATTGTACTAGTGTAATAGCCTGGATAGAATGTAGCAAGTTGGCTCACCAGACCCGGCACCCTATGTCCGTCGACAGGTAGCGGTCTAGACTTATATTAATAAACAAGTTATCAATATCCACCTAAACCACTACGCAGACTCAAGTTTGGGATCTGGCAGCCTTTATTACAATATAAACTACATTAACTTAATACATCATTATTTTGATTCTAATAATTCCTCTGGTACATAAATTAATAACTAGTGATAATTAATAGCCCAAACCCAAGTGTAAAGGGAGTGTGTTGTGGACGTCAAGTAGTGTGTGTATTAAGAATAGACTTGCAAAGCATGTTGGCTGACCGAAGTCTAATAGTAAGTGGCATAGTGAGGTAAATAAGTATAGTGTCAGAGCGCCAATCCCCAAGGGCTTTTATGAGTTCCACCGGCACCCCTGATTGGTATGCGAAAGATGCCCCACCTCGACGGAATGAGTGCCCCGCGTATGACTGAGGGTCAATACCCATGGTAGTTAGGTGGTCTCGTAGTTTAGAAATGAACATGTTATATGTGAAGAAGTGAGCAGTGGGTGAAGGGCAGACAACCCAGTTGAAGGCTTGACTGTTAGCTGCAGTGGAGTTAGTGAAATGGAAGGCATGTATGATAGCCGAGGTAGGGCATAATTTGCTCCCGGGAATGCAGGGGAGCGGGATATCAACCACCCTTTCCCTAAACTGGATGGTTTTGCTCCATCGAATGGTGACAAGTGTTCCCCAGGAGAAGAACCTAAAATCACTTTTGGTGAGTTGCTTAGACGGGTCGAATTTCCTAGCAGACATAGGTAGCAGGTGGGATTTTCGAAACAGGCCATAGAACGCAACCAGACATATGGCCCAAAAAGAAGAATCAAAACTTTTAGTGAAATTGAGAGTTGCATGCAGGCGCAAGAGGATGGAGGGGGTAATGGGTAATTTTTGGTTTGGCGGTGTACCTATAGCGCGCTTGATGCCAGTGAGTAACGATTTTAGTGACCAATTATTAAGTAGGGGGTTAGGTAACCCAAATTCTTTGTGAAGTAGGCCGATAATGTTTAGATAACTGCCGATAGATGACGGTTTGAGGGATCTGGCTAAGAAAGCAGCGTATTGCAGTAAGTGCGCCGGGTGTACTGGAACCGGAGTGTAGCCCATGTACGAACAGAAGCAGAGATAGGTGTTGCAATGAGTCTTGTAGGTAGCTTTGGTGGACTCGGCAAACAGTTGTGATCTGTATTGCTGAACTTCGTGGTTAAGTTGGGCCGCCAGGTTCGGGTCTCGAGGATCTGCAAGAGATGAAGCGGTGCCCGTGAATAGACATATGCTTTGTCAGCGGGATGGCAAGTGCGGGAGCTGGCGAAAAGGTATCGCAGAGAAAGGAATAGAAGCTAAGTAATCCCTTTGATTCGTGCATGCGTGAAATAGAATCCGCGAGTGTATTTTTGGCGCCTGGTAAATAAACCGCGGTAATATGAAAATTGTAAAAGGCCGAGAGCCAGAAAAACGCGCGTAATTCCTGCATTATAACATTGCTAGCCGTAGTTCCTTTGTTTATCATTTGCACAGCCGCTTGATTGTCGCTGTGGATGACGACGCGTTTGTTTGACCATAACCTGCACCACCGTTTAGCCGCTAACACTATCGCCAAGGTTTCCTTGTGGTTAATGTGCAGTTCTGTCCATGCTGGGCTGTCCATCGGAAAACTGTGGTAAAACCAGTCTCCCCGGAAATACCCACCGGCTGCTACAGGGCAGGCGTCCGTAGCCACGTCTAGGGTTGGTAAATCGTCGAGAAACAGTCGTGTGCCGTTAAAAACGTTAAGGAAAGTAACCCACCATGCCATGTCGTCACGAAAGGATTGATCCAACCTGAACTTCCCAGCTGGGCGGAGGGCATTCATGGTATCAAGGATTCGTCGCAAAAAAGTGCGGCCGCCGTGAACCACGCGACAAGCCCAGTTCAATTTGCCCGCTAGCCGCTGCAACTGCTTTTTGTTCGCCCGCTGTTTGTTTTGAAATCCGATCACCAGGGCCTGGAGCTCAGCCAACTTGTCATCCGGTAAGGTCATAGTGCAAGCTGTTGTGTCCAGCTGAACGCCAAGAAATGTCAAATTCTGAGTAGGAGCTATCAGTTTATGGTCACTAATGGAAAAGCCGAGGTCTAAAAGAAGCTGTAAGAGCGTGTCATACGCGAGCTGACACTGTTCCCGAGTAGCACCTATGACTAAAAAGTCATCGAGGTAAACAATGATGTCGGTGAACCCTCGTCTGGCCATCATCCGACGCACTGATTGCGTGATGCGGTGGAAAATTTCAGGCGAGCTTTTTGCGCTGAAAGGTAAACGCGTATCATAGAAATAGCTAAAGTGCTGATCCCCAGAAAATTGCCATTTACAACCCGTTGCCGGATAGTTGTCCCGGTGAATAGGTACCGAACGATACGCATGTCGAAGATCAATCTTGGCCATGTAATAATTAGGTCTGAGTAA
>OZ037777.1:17285676-17295676 GCA_964035525.1 Porites cylindrica
ATAACTCTGCGGTGGTCCGAGTCATCCTAAAATGCGCCGCGAACTCATCCCCGAAATAATTACTTACTGTAGACTCAAAATAATTCGGAATTCGCGTCAAGTTTCTATGAATGAAGCAGCAGGACACCCCCGCTATCGCCACAAAGTCAAAATCATTTTCATTCCTTAGAAACCTTTCAATTTCCTTGTTTACAATTGACGAGAAAGTCGCAAATCAGAGGAACTGCAACATTGTCGTCCATTTTGTTTTGTTGCGCCTCGTCAGCGATTAACCAATGAAATGTCAAGTGTAGGACTCAAAACGAGGCTCTATTCCTGGGAGGGAAATGGCCTTTCCATTTGAACTGGAAATTTTCCGGAATGACAAACCAGAAATTTTGGCTAAATGGAAAGCGCTCCAGGTGGGTACCCTGTTAATTCGTGTAGTTCAGGGACCACCACTACTGGGGCAGGACATGATATCCAAGTTTACATTACCTTGGCAGACCATTTTTCGTACGATTTCAACTGCAGCTGAGGATATAGTTCAGCAGTACTCTGATTTGTTTGTCACTGGTTCAGTGGGAAAACTCAAAGGAATCCAAGTGTCATTGTAAGTGATGAAAGCCCTGTGTTTACCAAAGCACGAGTAGTACTATTTGCAATTCGGTCTAAGTACGAAAAGGCCTTGGAGAAATTGGTGGCAGAGGATATCATTGAGAAAGTAGAACATTCCGAGTGGGCGTCACCTACAGTCCCTATTGTTAAAGCAAATGGGGACTACTCTGTCACCATCAACAAATTTTCAGTCTTAGAACAATACCCCATACCAACTCTGGAGGAACTACGGAGTACATTATCTGGGGGAAAAAATTCACTAAGATTGACCTTTCTCAAGCATACCATCAACTAGAGCTTACGCCAGAAAGCAGAAAATACACCACAATTAACACTCATTTGGGCTTATAACAATACAAGCGCCTGAATTTGGGAGTGAGTAGTGCTGTGTCAATCTTCCAACGCACTATAGAAAATATCCTTAAGGACCTTCCAGGCTGCTGTGTCCGTATTGATGACATCCTTATTTCTGAAGAATCAGATGAAGTCCATCTGGAAAACCTTCATCGAGTACCAACTCGATTACAGGACTGCGGTCTTAAGCTTAACCCTGATAAATTCTTTTTCATGCTGGATAAAGTAGAGTATCTTGGTACTACCATTTCTGCTGCGGGGATTTCACTGACTGCAGAGAAAGTGCAGGCAATAAAGGATGCAGCACCTCCAACAAATGTTTCTGAATCACAGTCATTCCCTGGATCAGCCAATTTTCTACGTAAATTTGTGCCGGATTTTGCAAAGTTGGCTTAACCTTTGTACGGACTACTTCGCAAGGAGGTACCATGGAGTTAGTTAAAACTGGAACAGGACGCTTCTGCTCTGTGCTCTGATTCGGTTTTATGTCACTATGATCCTATGGCTGAATTAGTTTGACAGTGAGATGCTTCTTCAGTGGGTGTGGGAGCTGCATTACTGCAACCTGGACCTGATGGTGCATTACAACCTGTTGCCTATGCATCGAGGATACTGAACAGTGCAGAACAAAATTACTCCCAAATTGAACGTGAGTCATTAGCAATTGTTTTTGGCGTGACCAAATATTGCCAGTACCTGTTCGGTAGACACTTCAAACTTCCAACAGATCATAAACCATTGATTACTTTACTTGGGGAACACAAGCCCGTACCCCTGTTGGCAGCAGCAAGGATCAAAAGATGGGCATAACTTTTAGCTGCTTATGACTATACAATTGAGTTCATAAGTGGCAAAGACAATGTGTTTGCAGATTTTTTGTCTAGGAAGCCTATTGAATACAAGCAGTCTGCTGCAGAAAAGGTAACTGTAAATGTGATGTTTATCGAAGAAGACCAGTTTTTAAATGCATCCGTGGTTGCTATGGAAACCATGAGAGACCCAGTTCTTGGAAAGGTGTTACAGTTTACTCAGCAGGGTTGGCCCAATAATCTGGAACCAGTGTTCCAACCTTACTACAGCAAAAGGCTTGAACTCTCTCATGAAGATGGTATCCTGTGGAACTCGCGAGTTGTTGTACCAGAGTCGTTACAGGCTCTCTTATTGGCCAATTTGCATGTAGAACACCTGGGTATGGTCAAAATGAAACAGTTAGCTCGAAAGTACTTTTGGTGGCCTGGACTTTATAAGCAAATTGAGGAAACAGTTAAATTATGTCCTGCTTGTCAAGAATCTGCTAAATCGCCAGCATCCGCCCCAACTGCTTCATGGTCCTGGCCAGGTGGACCATGGAAACGATTACATGTAGATTTTGCTGGGCCTTATCTTGGCAAGATGTTTTTGGTCGTGGTGGATGCTTATTCCAAATTTTTGGAGATAGTACCCATGACTCATGCCACCAGCACCAACACTATTACTGCTTTGAGACACATTTTTAGTTACTTTGGTTTACCAGAACATCTGGTGACGGACAATGGGACTCAGTTTATGAGTGATGAATTCCAGAAATTTCTAAGAGAGAACGACATCCTTCATACTCTCACTGCTCCAGGACATCCTGCTACAAATAGGTTAGCAGAACGCTATGTGGGTGAATTTAAGGATAAACTGGACAAGATTGGAGATACAGGCGAGTCTGTGCAAACAAAATTAGACAGGTTTTTGTTGACTTACAGGGCTACACCCGCCACGTTAGGGAAATCACCCTCAGAATTACTTATGAACAGACACCCTAGAATTAGATTCAGTGCACTGAGAGCCAAAAGTTCTAAACAGGAAGTTAAGGTTTTTCAAGACAACCTTGATAACAAACCCCAGTTTACACCAAACCAAGCAGTTTTTGTGCGTAATTTTGGCAAAGGAGCCAAATGGATTTTAGGGACCATTGTCGGAACAGTCAGTCCCCGGAATTTTGAGGTTCAGGTCGGAGACATTATCTGGAAACGGCATCAAGAACAATTACGTCCACGATTCATACCTTCCACACTAGGGTCAGAGTTAGTTCGTGCGTCCCAGCTACCTGAGCAAACTGAAAGGTTGACCCCAGTAGTGAGGGAAAGGCCTGTTACAACACCAAACCTTTTCACAGCCTAAAGAGACTACACCTGTACTTGACACTCCAGCCTTGGATAGCATGGCTGATGCTTTCTCTTCACCGCAGGACTCATCTGTGCAAGATTCAGAACTTCAAGCATCAGCGCCTGAGCAACCAGAACGGAGATACCCTCTCAGAGAGTGTAAACCGCCTCAGAGGTTCTACGAGTCTTTAGTAAACTTTAGTGTTCGTGACTTTGGGACTTGTCCCTATTAGTACATTACTTTGTATTATTATCGTTTTTGAGATTTAGGTGCTCCGTTTTCGAATTTTGGGTGCTTTGTTTTCAAGTTTTAGGTGCTTCATTTTCGAGTTTTGGGTGCTTCGTTTTCGAGATTTGGGTGCTTCATGCTTCGGTGTTCGTTTTTGAGTGCTTCGTTTTCGAAACTACCATTAAGGAAGCTGTGTTGTGGCCTCGCAGGTTGTGCCGCTGACTGTCGAAAAAAATTAAGTTAAAGAAAACCTTATTGAACCAGTTGTAAACTAGAATGTAAAAGCCACGTAAACTACGCCAGAACGTCTGCTAAATGCAAACTCACTAGCTGGATGATCTAAGATGTTAACCAACACTACATCTCTCTGATGAGATGTCGATACAAAAGCACCAAAAAATAAGACTCACATACCTTTGTCACAATCTGTTGCAATATTATTCCCACAATTTGAGCGACACCTGCTTGTGTCTTGTCTCTTATGTCCACAGTTTGAGCAAAACATGCTGTCTGCCTTCTGCTAGCCAACAAAGATGGCGGGAACATGTTCATTGCACCCATGATGCATTTCCAGAAAGCTCGATCCAGTCCCTTACAACTATCTCGTTTTGTTTTCGATTTACGAGTGGAGTTCAGAATTCGGAGAGAATTTCCGGATGTGGAGTGATATTTTCAAACTGGAAGTGTTGTTTTCGAATTCAGAGAGGGGTTTTGAAATTAGGAGTGTCATTTGGAATTCGGAGTGGAGTTTTAGAAATTGGAGTAAAGTTTGCGAATTTGGAGTGAGCTTTTAGAATTAAGAGTGAACATTTAGAATCAGAAGTGAGCTTTTAGAATTACGAGTGAACTTTTAGAATCAGGAGTAAGTTATTGGAATTTCGGGTGTGGTTAAAGATAAGGAGTGTCATTTGGAATTCGGAGTGCACTTGTGGGCCACTGTATGGATCTACTTGAAGAATATGCCTTTTGTTTCCCGTAAAAATGTCTAACTAGTATGGAAACGGTAGGCTTTAAACTCGCTCAGACTCGCTCTTTTTGCCCCAGTTTTGACTCTGAGATTCCAGATGGTGTCTGTATTTTAAGCTTTGATATTTAAAGTCTACAATTTATGACAGATGGCTGTGTGAAAAAGTCGAGCCGTGAGTGGTTCTTTCGAGGGATAGTTGACTTTGAGATTTGTCTAAAAGTCTAAAAGGCGCAGTGGTATAAGGAGTTTTGCTCTATTCTTGTTTGCTGCTTGGCTTGCTATGTCAAAGAAGTTTCAAGGGTTCTTTTAGCTCGCTCGAAATGTGGGCTTAAAAAAGAAATCGCTTGCAAATTTATGCCCACTTTAGTTTACGTTCCTTTCGAAAGCACTGGGGACGAGACAAACAGCGCCTGGCAGAAACTCTGTTTGAAGCTGAAAGCATAAATTTCAAGGGATCGTACTGAAGATTGCAGGTTAGTCAGAGTTGTTATACCAAGAATTTAATATATTACATGACCAATGGACATTATGTGGAATTATGGACTAGGTTCCTTGAAGTTTACCTATTGTTTTCATACACAAAGAAGGACTAAACCTCAGTCACCCTGTTTAAAGAAATTGTACGATTGTCAAATACAACATACTATTAAGCGACTTAATATGTGGTATTTACTTTCTTCAAACGTGTACTCTTTTCAGCTCTCAAGCCATCATTGCTACTTATACTGCCACAACATATGAATTGCAGAAAGCAATATTATTAAAGTCACATGGTCTTGTCAGAGCTAGAAACAAATGATTTAAAGTAATATGATAACTATAACTACCGTATTTCTTCACCTATAAGCCGAGCGATTTTTTCAGTTTTCGACCCAAAATTTTGGGAGATTTTTCACGAAGAACGGGGTTCGGCTTGTAGCCGAGGGTTTTAGATTTTAAAAATATACAGTTGCTGAATAACTTTACCCCCCGGCTTGTCGTCAAGTTAGAAATGAAGCAGAAGTAATAAAACACAACAAAAATAACTTCTGAATATTGGTTAGTCACTTTTATGAAATTGGTGCAATGACGAAGCGGTGAAACCGCACAACATTCTCTTCGAGGTCGGCGGGCAATCGCTGGGCCAGAGTTGTTTTCGTTTGCATGCTGACCGAGTGGCGTCGTTTCCATTTCTCATACCATCCACGGGAAGCTTTGAAAGAAGGATCATCGGTGAGCTCTTTAGCTTTAAGGCGAAGCATCAATCCACTCACAGCAATACCTACGAAAAATAAAATAACAATCTTATTTTGATGCGAGATAACCATAGATTCGTGACTACAGCACTCTTTTCGTGACATGTTATGAAATTGTCATGACAACAACACATTTCTGGCCAATCAAAGTCTCTGTTTCCCACGCACTGAAAGACGATATCATTCAACTCTACAAAAACTCTTACATGTTCCGATACACAAAGTAAATACCAACCTTGTTCTCTTTGCTGTGAAAACCACTCCATCACTTGCTGGTCTAGTTCGCGATATTTCGGAGTGAAACGGCCCATCGTCGCACGTTTTGCAGACATCTTCAGCTCACCAGAAAGAATAGTCGCCTGGTTTCTTCTCCAGGGTCGTACCATGGACTCGCTTAGTCCATATTCTCGAGCGATTTCCGAGTTGTTTTCTACCGCTTCAGCTTCCGCGATAACTTTTATCTTGAAAGCCATACTATACGTGGAACGGCGTGCTTTAGGCATGATGATAAAAGTAACAGCGACGAAAGGGATACTCGATCGATTGATACTTTGAAACGTTTAACTGAGATTGTTGTTGTGGTTGATCTGTTGTCTCTTCATTGGTTCGCTTTTTTTCTTTTGTGTTTATTGTAATTCATTACGTTTTGTGTTCAGTGAGTCAATTTCTTATGTTTTCTGTGAGGTTCGCTTGCTCAAATGGCCAGTTACAATCAATAATTTCGCTCTCGGCTTATAGCCGATGGTTTTACTTTTTTTTTTGGGCAGCCTGAGTCTAGTGGAAAGACCCTGACTTTCAGGGTCTCGGCTTATAGCCGAGATCGGCTTATAGGTGAAGAAATACGGTAATACAATTTCTAGATCTTCTCCTTCATTTCCCAAGGATGCTGGTTTTTGCAAAATTAATGGTTTTTCTTCAAAGTTGTCAACAAAATTTGTATCCTTTACCGTGTTGCATTTCTATTGTCTAGTTAAAGGCAACAAAACCTTCTCAGATTCAGATTACTGCCATCTTTGGGGCAGGAAAGAGGGGTGCAGGTAAGAAATAGCACATCTCATAAATAAAACATCCCATACATTTGTAGTAATGTGTATTCACGATCAAGTTTGGGCAATAATTAAGTGTCCCCAAAAAAAAAACAAACAAAGAAACAGATAATTACAAACAAAACTTAATGAAACTGCCTGGCTTGAAGCAGATTGGACATGCAGTAATGACATTAATTATCTTTGTATCACCACTTTCCCGAATTTTGCTGATTTTTGGCAATGTTACTTGGGAGATCATGCTTTTTTTTAAACTTTTGACATTTTTCTGACATGAAACCTAAGGGTCAAGTCGCACTAGAGGACAAAGCTGTTTATGTCAAAAATCTGTCATCACAATGAAAAACCAAGTGCAACCGGTTATCAGTAGAGGGTGAATTTCCTGAGCCGTCATGTTCAGTTTGATATCTCTCTCAGCAAAAGCCCTTTTCATCACAGACAATACCATTCTTGCCCGGCCTCATCCTCAGTGACTTTTTGATGGAGACTTGCATAGAATGATATTGGCTGAGTGTTGCGTTCCCCCAGTGCTAACACTGCATGATACTGTCTCCCAGTTGTTGATGTTAAAGGGACCATATTTCTTGCATGCAATTGCTATTTATTTATGGTAGCAGCTTGGTGTTTGCACAGCTTTCCTTGTATGCCTGTTGAACATTCACAAACACCTAGGCTTCTGTCAACAATATAAGACATTTTTTTCTTTGAGGTGCTCTTTACTGCACAGAGACCTTTTTTTGGGTTCAACAGTGGTTATAAACGCGGTGCCAGCTTGCTTATTCCCATCCCCTTGAACTGGAGAGCTATATGGCTGTCTAGTCGGAGGTGGGCAGTAGCTAGCAGCCTTTGTTCGAATAACATTTCCAAAGTTATGGTGATAAAATCAAATATTTGAACAAGGTTAAAGGCTTGGACTCGCTGGAAAATGATCTCTTTCAAGATTCTAATCCCTGCCTCACTTATGTTTTTGGTGTTGTTACCACGCAGCATGAGATGCTTCCTTAACGCCAGTGCCCATTCCGATTTTCTGGACCTAAGTCCTTCAAAGTATTTGAGAAGGTGTGGGTATTTACATACTATTTTACTCGCAACAAAACTGTCATAAGCATCCCACCTGCTCTGAAGAAAACGAACAATACAGAGCAAAAGTGTGGCCTCTGGCCTGATAATATGGAGGGCATTTCGTTCAGGGGGACTGTTGTCAGTTAATATTACTTTAGCTCCAAGATCGCCTCGTCTATAGAAAGCATTTGAAGGTAACACTTCCTTCGGTTTTTTAAGGCAGCAGTTGCTGTGGATTCACTTTCACTAAAGTTACAACAAAACCAAGAGGCACTCCTCCAGCTTGTGTGCTTGTACTTAACAAGAGGAGGGGGTTATTGTACCGATGTAAACCCTCCGTCGAATCGCAGAACACTGTCTCTGCAGATTGCTGCATCATGGAATGTACTCTTGCCATTATTGGTGTAGAAATGGCAAGGGCCAAGGGTGTATCACTGGTCTCGTCTTTTCCCATTCCAGCCTCAAATCTTTGCAGAGCTGCCTTTCCACCTCTGTCTTTGTTCTCACTGTTGTACCCCTCAATTCTTTTCTCTAACTCCTCCAACATGCCATCACGCCTTTCTGGACGAATAATATTTTGCAACCATTTCTTTTGAAGCCTGTAAACATCACTTTTTCTTGGATTGTAACGGCGATCTGACAGTGCCACCTCATATCCATGCTTCCTCTTGTCTTTTAGGTGATGTCTGAGCTTGTGGATAGCTGTGGCAGGAGAATCACCATTTAAAAAGCACTGCTAAAGTTTTATCTTGGTTGTTTCTGCGATATCTCTGTGCCTCAGTGGTGGGAAAGGAACACTTCCCAAGGGTTGGTGTAATACAGTTTTGTATGTGACAAGTGCTGTGTTTCAGCAAGCTTTATCCGTAGTATACTAGGGCAAATGGTATTCTTATCCCTTGGTCCTGTTGGTTTCCTTCATTTGCTAGTGGTTTCTTTCCCTTCGAGTGACTTCTTGTATGGTGTTGACAATGAAAATAGAGACTACATATTTAATAAGTATTCAACAGCCTTCGTCCTACAATTTGAGGTGCAACGGCAATGGGCAAAAACCAAGAAAACAATGGGAGACAGAGCTTTCCAGGTAACTGCTCCTTTCCTATGGAATAAGCTGCCAAGGTCCGCGCGTGAAGCAACGAGCTTAGAATCTTTAAAGACTTTAATTAAGACATTTTTATTTAAGGAATCATTTCAGTTATCGTATTATATCTATATCTATATTTGTAATTATCGTTTACTCATTTTATTGACATATGTTTATGATTTTTGATAGAAAGATTTTTAAAATTTAGTTATTAATTACTATTGTGATGCGCTTTTGAATATTTTATAGAAAAGGTGCAATACAAATAATAAATGTTATTGTTATTGTTATCCGCTTTCCCTTTCCGTTTTGTCCTCTTGTCACTCTCCAAGTTGTTTTTTGATGCTCCCCCAACTAAGCCACCCAAGCTCTCATCACCTACTCATTTTTCAAATTAACTTGTAACCCAGCTTCAACTGCAAATAATGAAGCCCCGAGGAACGAATGTGTGGAGAGAGACTTGAAATGAGTTATGTGGTAGCTGTAATATGGTGGAAGAAGTTTTCTGACAATTTGTTCATCAGTTTCGTTTTTTTCATCCTTCTTATCAACATCATTACTTGTATCCCCATCCTTACTTTGCATGTCACTGGGTGTAAAATCTCACTCTTTGGCAGACTCACAGCTGGGCTGCTGTTCTTCTTCGTCATCACTCATGCATGTAACATCTGCATCTTCAACAGTACAGAGCGATGGTGCCACAAATTCATCCATGGGTATGATCTCACTTCATCACTATCTTCAGATGTGGGGTGCAATTTAGAAGTCTTTAATGAATGGACATCTGGATTGGATGGTACTGAACATTTCTGAGGTTTTTGTTGGACTGAAATGCATGACAGGTGGTCCTATTTGGATGTTGGTAGCTTGTTTGGCTGTTGCAAAGGATATTATGAATCCACGGTTATTAAAAGTTCTACATAGGCCTCACAGTCTGAATTATTATTTGATTATACATACTCGTGTTGTGCAGGCACTGTGGGAGGGGTGCCAGTGGAGAATGTCCGAGGATCGTAAGCAGAGTCATTTGGCTTTGGGCATAAATCTTTCTTTCTATTGATTTGGATCTGCACTTGCCTCGCAACAGTCATGACAGCGTCCCAATTAATGTCAGCAGGGTGATGTCATTGTATTCTTAAAGAAATCTATGTAAAAATATGGGCTGTCGTAAATCTTTCTTTCTATTGATTTGGTATCCAAAGTTGCCTAGCAACGATGTCACAACTACTCTCGAATTGACTGCTTTTTTGCCTGTTCTGGTGATCAAGAAATGATCCTGGCTAGAAATATTGAC
>OZ037777.1:17300676-17303176 GCA_964035525.1 Porites cylindrica
GGTTTCTCGTCTTTCAGACATGGTTTCATTTTTGCCCCCACTATGCAGTTTTAATGTGGTTCCAAAGCACGGTGCTCCATCAACCCGATCAATGTATACGTCAGTTGCAATATCCATATTCTTGTTTAATTTCTTCGCACTTAGGCCATTGCTGTCGAAATTACTTCCAGCTAAGGTTGAAGGAATAAAGAGGTTTCCGTGAGCCTTGGCTATACAACCGTTCATCAACTCTACTTCATTAAGGTATGATCCCCCACTATGCCTTGAAGAAACAACTGTACACACTTTCTGCTTGAGCAAGTGCCTTTCAGTCCACAGAAACTGTACCTCCAGGCGACCTGGTCCTTCGTCAGTTGCCCCATCAACCCGTATGCATTCTATGGGCTTGTCATCAAAGTAATTGGGCATTCTGCTTTCAAGCATTTCGAGGTCAATTATGTGCTGTGTGGCGTTCTTTGGAAAGTTGAAATGCGGCTTGACCACTCCAGCACAAGCCTTCTCTGTTGTGTCGGACTTCATGTAAAGGTAGGAGGTTGTTTGAAGCGAGGATGAATATGGATTCATGAAGTCTGTTCTGGTTGTTAACGATGGCGCATTTTCAAGTGTTAAACATTTACCCTGTCTGTGAGTAAATGTTGTGTCCAGTCTAAACCCCGCCTGATCATCACGATTGAGTAAGAGTTTGTTCCTCCCGTCTTTCAGCTGTATAGAATCAAGTCCTTTATACAATGCACTACTCCAGTGAGCATCTGGATGAAGCTTTACGGAAAACCCCTTTCTTGATTTCCTGCATGTAACTTTAGCCACGCCCTTGTACCTTTTGGCAGAGATGCGGCGCTTACTTCGTACGACACAAAGCTGGACCACAGTTCCATAACCAATTTTACACCAGTATTTTTCTTGGAGATGGTCCTGGATAGCTTTGTATGTAACTTGCTTGCCCCTGGTACGATTTCCATCAAATGTTAAAACGCCTGTTCTTCTCCAAGCATCAGCGCCCACCTTTTTCGATTTGACAAATTCCTCGATGTCACTGCCAGGCTAACTTTTTTTGTCACTTTTCTTTTCAACACGCTGTTGGCTGCTTTCAATTTAGCAGCATCTCTTTTTCCTTTCCTTTTGATAGCTGCTCTTGCTTTTTGGATGCAATCTAATCCTTCCTTAGAAACAAGTGAAGGAATCTCTGTGAACATGGGTGTGGCAGATTCTTCAATTTCGGTGTCAGATACCACTTCATTTCCTTCGATCAATATTGGCTCATGCCACTAGAATTCGAGAAACGCCTGCCGTGAGACTTCGACAGCTCTCTCCTCTTCCTCACTTAGATCACAGTCGCTTGTTGACAAATATTAAGTGAAATCTAGTAACACTTGATGAAGAACTTCTGAGCTATAGAACTTTAAATATTGTGCAACATCATCAAAAAAGGAAAACCAGTTTAAACAGTTGTCTCTAAGCCACGACAGTAGTGTCTCATTTGGTGGTGCTGGATTCACAACACCAGCAACATCTTTGGACAGGTCATCTGGATTAAATCTTGTGCTGCCAGTAGAATGGTTGGATGATTGTCCCTCATCTGCAGCTTTGCTTTCACCATGTACTGTGGAAACACTACTTTTACTGTGACTATCGTTTTCATCAGAATCGCTTTCAATTACACTTTCTAAGTCACTCTCGTCTTCAAAACTTTCAGTGTCTGACACACTGTCTTCAATACCCATGGATCGTAAAAGAGCTGTTTCTTGAAGTTGCACAAGCTTAATGATCTCATCGTGAGTCTCTTGTGCATTCACAATTGCCTCTTTAACTTGGTTAATTTTGAGAGTGTTATTGTCTATACCATACTTTTTGTTGGCTTGCTTGCCAGATAACTCCCAAGTTGCAGCAGATTGTATGAGTCTTCTGTCTGACTCAGTTGATGCCAACTCGCACAAAGATTTCAGAGTCTCCTTGCTCATATGCTTCACACTCTTTTCATCTGGCATTGTCCTTGCAATCCAGTCAACGAAAGTTTTGTAATCCACATCTGACCTTAATTCCGTGACGTAGAGATGTTGCTACTTGAAAATAACAACGGGTAACTGCATAAGTCTTCTCACCGCCTTGTCGGATTGATATTTCTTTTCAGGAAACTGACTCTTGTAAACGTCGGACACTTTAACTATTCCTTTCTGAGATATGTGCAACGCCATGTTGATCAGTGCATCACATTCCACACACTGTTCTTTGTGATACCTAGTGCAATATTCGGCTCGATACCTTCTATACTCTTCTAAAGAGACAGCTGTCATACGTGAGAAACGCAACTGATCATCCTGTGAGCTTGCGTTCTGATCACTGAGGTTTAAACGAACATTTCTCACAAACTTAACAAATGGTCCCTCGTTTATAGCTCCAACAACCCCCACTGGTTCACATTTGCACTGGCTGTTCTGTTGTAAATCAGTGGGGGAAACTAAAAATCCTCACAGTTTTCTTTCAAATGTCCCTCTTTGTTGGC
>OZ037777.1:17308176-17313176 GCA_964035525.1 Porites cylindrica
TGGCGGTTCTAACTGTAGCTTGTCGCACCGCACCATAGCGATCTGGTGTAACTTCTTCAACAACACCCATTGGCCACTGTCCACGCGGACTGTGCTCATTAGCTATGAGAACCAAATCTCCAACAGCTACATTCCGGGGCAGGCGAATCCACTTCTGCCTTTCTTGAAGAGATAACAAGTATTCATCTACCCATCTTCTCCAAAAGATGTTACTCAGGTATTGTGCTTGTCTCCAGCATTTCTTGTACTTGTCTGTGGACGCAGTGGAGAAGTTACCAGGGGCAACACATGCATTACGGTGAGACAACAAAAGGTGATTCGGCGTTAATGGTAGTGAAAGAAAATGACGTTGGAGAATCTCTTACTCCTAACTCATCCAGAAGGCGTCGTAGACACAAGGTGGTGTCAGAACCATCATCAATGAAAGCATATGTCTCCACTTCTCGTCCACCTTTAGCAGAAACTCGGACGGGCACAATCCTCAAACTAATTCTGTTTTTTCCGGCATTTGTCGCATAATCCGCCCTGGCCTCGATGTGGTGTGGACTTGCTTCAGCCAGATCTTCACGAGTCGCTGTTGGCCCGGTAACAGGATCTTCAGAATCACCTCGCCTTCTTGAATTCTCATTTGAAGCTATGGGAGCGCTCAATGAATTAGGTGGGTGCAGCAAGGAATGGTGCCTTTCTCTACAGCCACTCAGCAAGCAAGCATCAAGACTCCTGCATCGTCTTGCGATGTGATTAGGCTTCAAACAATTTTCACACAGATTTTGTTTCCTAACAAAGTCCTTCCTTTGAATATATCGTTTGTCCCGGAACTTAAAACACTTCTCCAATTCATGTCTTCCATCACAAAACTTGCATTTGACTTGACCATCCGTTGCTGACCTCTGATTTGAGCGTTTGCTGTTGGCTGCATTGGCTTGGTTACTAACATCCTTCTCAACTTGAGTCAAAGCAAGCACAGTACCATCACCATCAGCTGCTTTCCTTGGTTGTTTTGTGACTCTTGACTCTCCAAGCTTGAATCCAACTAACTTCCCGAACTCAGTGTTTGCTATCAGAGCCCTTTTCTCGAGAAAGTCTGCCAAATGAGAGAAGGTTGGTTCAGAACCCATTTCCAAAATCTTCCCCGACTCATCCGCCCATTTTGCCTGCATGTGCACAGGAAGACGCATAACGATCTTCTTCAGAGTGTCCAAAGAGTTTATATCGGCTTGATAGCTTAATTCCGCAGAATTCAGCAAACAGATTCGCATGTCCCTTGCGAGCTGTAAGAGTTTCTCTCCATCAGAAGATTTTAGCTGTGTTCCTTTGACAACTTTATCGATGAACGATCGGATGATGACATGACGTTGTCCAAAATTCTTTCTAAGAATTTCACGAGCAGCTTTGTATCCTTCAGGCCCTGGCAGAATTACACAGTTTTCAATTGCCTCCTTAGCTTTGCCAGTGCAATACTGGATCAGATAAGATAGCATTACATTGTCATCTGTAATCGAAGATTCCACGTTTAGCTCAAAATTCTTAATAAATCTGGGGTACCTTGAAGGATCGCCATCAAAGTACAAGAATTCCCGCTTTGGCATGTCCAACTTCTCAAGTCCAAGAACAACTTTATCGATAGACATCTGCTGTTGCTCCATAATCCTTTGAAATTTAACCGTTGTTTCGTCAGTGCTATTTCCAGTAACATTCTTCGCTTCCGGTATGTCAGCTCTCACTTCCGGTAAAGCGTGCGGTTTGGTTTCCGGTAAAACGCATTTCTCAACATCCGGTTGACCAGGAACGGCGGAAAGTGACAATCCTTCCAAATATTTCCTCACGTTCTCGTGACCTCTGACTGATCCTTCGGAAGAAAAAACAGAGTCAAAATCAACCTGCTCCCCCAGTTTGGCTTCAATCTCAGCCTGTTCTGCGTCAATCCTGGCTAACATTAATTCGCTTCGAATGTTCAAACGTTCCTTCTCGGCTGACAAACGCGTATTTTCTTCTTGTAGTCGTAACGCAATTTCACTTTCTTTTATCTCTTGTTCAGCCAGAAGCCTTTTCACTCTAAGCTGATCCATTGTACACTTGACATTCCGCGCCGATAACTGACTCCCTCCTTTAGAACTCTTTTTCCTTGGGTGTAATTGACTTGGCGTTTTATCGCCGCCACTTGCATGATCTTGAGTCGCATTAGGAGTTTTCGTTTCCAATAAATCACTACGCGCGCCCGCGTGGGAAACTGAAGGATTTGTATTCTGAGTTCGTTGAAAGGCACCCTCTAATCGTACAACAGGCGTTTTGGAGCTCAAATCAAACCCAGAAATATTCGCAATTCCTTCACCGTAAACTCCTCGACTTATTGGGGTGTAAACATCGTTTAACCATTCCTTGTATTTGTTTTCAAACATCTGCATTCGATAAACATCCTTGGCGTAGTCATGAGTAATACGCTCTCTATCCTCTTGCTCCCCAGACAAATGATACCACTGCGCACAAGCCCGTTTAAGCTTCTCGAATATGCTCACCAGCAAACTGTGCTTTTCAACAACTTCTTTAGAAGCAATTTGCTCCAAGAGTAGCGGATCTAATTCATTTATAATCCGCGTAATGTGTCCACGGTAGGCTATAATCGTCCGTCCCAAGCTGTCTCTTTCACCAACCGAAGACATCGTTAATTGTAATTTCAACTTGGAACTCCTTTGATCTGTCGCCAACCAGAGCGGCCAACTTTTACCAAAGTCGATCGTTAAGTACTATGTAACCGAAGTCACGCGTATTAGTGTCCAACCGCTTTATTTTAGAAATCACACTCCTACGGTACTGTACAACCAAAAATACAAAGAATACGAAATCACGAAAAATGTAGAAATCAGTACAAAATAACAAATACATCAAAGAAAACGGAAAAGCGTACAAATGGCGTATGACTAAAATTTACCTTAACGGTTTCTTGACTTAACGTTAAAAGGAATGAGCTGTTCTTGACCGATAAAAACTGTAAAAAACACTGACCGATAAGACTAAGTTTATACCAAAAAACTTGACAGATTACGTAACATTATGCAACGATGGTGACACCAAAAAGGAAGCAAACAATATAACAAAAGAAAACTATAAACAATTACAACTAATTGCAAGTAGACGCGAACAAAAAAAAAAAGAAAACCCTAAGTTCTAGAAGTTTCGCTTTAACACAATCATTATATTACAGGTCTTAAACTCGTAAAGTTTGCAAAAACAATGACCCACTCTCTATTAATTGACTAAAAAGATATGTCTTCAATTCTTTCGTAAAACCAGTTAAAGATGGTGACTTACGCAAATCTAATGGTAGTGAATTTCACAGTTAAGGGGCACACACTGAAAAAGCCTTGTCCCCCCATAAGTTTTCGTGATTGATCGAGGTTGGTCTAACAGCTGTGTAGATGCGGACTGCAAGACCCTGGAATGCGATTGATAACTCAGTCTGTCCGCCAGATAGCTAGGGGAAAGGTTGTTAAGTGATTTGAAAACTAGCAAAAGAATTTTAAAAACAATACGATAACTAACCGGAAGCCAGTGAAGGTCAAATAAGACAGGTGTAATGTCATCAAATTTACGAGTCTGAGTAACGATTCTGGCAGCAGTGTTCTGAACGTATTGAAGCTTCTTCAAGTGTGTAGTGTTGTTGGCCTTACCAAATGTATCCAACCATTCACTTATGACGGTTGGACAGATTTCCTCCTACGGAATGCTAACTTCTTTGCCTTGTTTCCTGACTGAAGGGGCTTCAGCTGCTGTTCAGGACCATTTGGCTGATGGCGGAAACGCTGAAGCCATATCTGAAATGACAACCAAAAGAAATTCAATACATTGTTTATCGAGTTCCTCCGAAGGTTTCTCACCACCTCCGAGTGATAATCTACACTCTTTATTCATTTACCAATTTCCACAAGGACCTAACACATGTCGACTTTTTCAAACTATACTTTTTCCTATGGAGACCGCCCCATTAATATTTTGCAACTTAATCCAAGGAATGTCAGTCGTGCATTCCAATTTATCACTACTAGCTGTAAACCATTCTCCTTAATCTTGTGCATTTGAATTTTCCAAAAAATTAAGCCAGGGCCCAGGTTTATCATGATTTGGACGAATAGTTTAGTCTTCTGTTTACTTAGAGAGTACTTAGGCTAACATTTTGGTGGTTCAGCTTGTTATTAGTGTTAGTTATTCCACCCATTCTTCTTGGATATGGGATTGGCTGTAGTCACACTACTATAACTGGCCATTAATTTTAACCCTTGTGCAACATAAAGAAACATTGTGTGTGTGAACATTGGACTTCCTTGAAATTGCCCTTGATCAGATGAAAATCCATGGACAAATTAAACACGCATAAAAGAATAATAATTGCTAATATGACAGTTCCTAGGGTGTTAGCAAGAACCCATAGCTGCTTGACTATAAATCATGACAGAGAAAAGGAAGTGTAACAAACACTAAAAATAAAGAGCTGAACACATGCTCTGGTTCACAGGACTGAAAGATGCATCAGTTTCACAATGGTGATTAACTGAAATAAACGCTTTCCCTGTTTGAGGGATAGGCCCTTGGCTTGTTTACATTGAAGGGTCTAAAGCTTTTCCCCTGTGAAATAGAGACACAAGCCACATCAATCAGGCACTTCTGATCTTTTCCTGGGGGCAGCAACAAACTCTAATTCTGGGGCCACAAACATACCTGGTAATTTCCATTCCCCTTGTTGCGGGCTCAGGAGGTAAAGAAACTGTCTTTGCCTGTTTTCTGGGTTGCTTTTTCTTCCCTTTTCCTTTTTCTTTTCCTTTTCCATCTGCCTCTGGTTTAGAGCTAGTGCCAAATGCCCCAGCTTGATAGGACAGCTTGTCAGCCTCTGATTTTCGCTTGGACCTGATTTCCTGCCTTCTCTTTCGGTACTTAGAGCTGAGCTTGTGAGCCGCAGACATAATTCTTTCTTCATCCTCTTTTCTTAAAGCTTTCAGCATATTTAG
>OZ037777.1:17318176-17323176 GCA_964035525.1 Porites cylindrica
CATAGTGTGAGATGTCATGCCCAGCAACGAGTATGTCATCCATTATCGCGTATGAATGGTCTATTCCTTCTAGCGTTTCATCCATGGCTCTTTGGTACACTTCAGGGGCTGATTTAATACCAAAAGGGAGTTTTAACCATCTGTACCTTTCAATCGGAGTGTTCATTGTTGTCAGAAGGCTGACTCATAGTCTAGCTTCATTTGAAGATACCCGCTCTTGGCATCAAGGACTGTAAAGACTGTAGCATCAGGTATCTTGGCTACAATTTCTTCTACTGTAGGTATCGGGTAATGTTTGCCTTTGACTGCCTTGTTCAGGTGCACCGGGCCTAGGCAAATCCTGATCTTTTCTCCTCGGCTTGAGACAATCATGGAGTTCACCCAATCAGTTGGTTGCATCACTTTGGCTAGGTGTCCTTCCTTTTTCATTTTTTTGAGGTTATCCACGATCTTAGGAAGGAGTGCAGCTGGTTGTCTCCGGGGGCCATGCACCACTGGCTTAGCAGTGGGGGCAATTTTAATGGAGTATGTTCCAGGCATGGCTCCAGATGCATTCTCTCAATCAGGGTGTCGGTCTAAGAGCTCCTTGAGGTCTGTGTCTTGCTGGTGTACTCGCTGCACCAGGTTAAGGGCTTTACAGGCCTTGCCCGAGAGTATGGGGTTTTGCTTGCTGTCAATGACAGAACTTCACCCATGACTCACGGTCCTTAAATCTTTCAGGGAGGGTGGTGTAACCTCCTGGTGTCATTCGGTGCTGACTAAATGACACTAGGATCTGCTTGGTTTTCTTGATCTGGGCATTTGGTGCTACTTGTTGAAGTTGGGAGATGTTAATGACATTAGCATGGGCGCCAGTGTACAGCTGACATCGTAGGGTACTGTTACCCACTTCCAAAGTCTCCCACCATTCATCTTCATCACAGCAGTGTGATTTGTTAGTAACGCCATTCATTTCTAGGCTAGCTATACGTAGTAGGTGTACATTGGCATCTTCCTCATCATCACTGGGGTAGAGCTCCTCATTGAGTGAGTTAACTCGGTTCTTTTGACTTCTGCACACTAGGGGGAAGTGCCCTAATTTGTTACATTTGTTGCAGGGTTCATTCATGGTTGGACATTTCTCTTGTGGCTTGTGGGCACGATAACCACACTTTCCACATTTGGTCACTTGTCTCTGGTGGCAGTTTGTATTTCTTTTGATTTCTGCACCTTTTGGGAGGGCCAGGTTTTGATGTTACTGTATTGTCCGCCACTCTTGGGTTTTCTTTAGCCATGACTTGTATGCCATCCTTGGTTGCTTCGAACATTCAGCCTATATCAATGGCTGACTCAAGGCTAAGGTGTTTGCTCTTCTCGAGGCAGCATTGATGTACTTGCTCATCTAACGATTTGCAGGCTATGGCGTCCCAAATTAATTTCTCAGTCTCCGTAATGGCCAGACCCCGGGCCAAAAGTTTCAGATCAGTGACAAAGATATCGAAAGTTTCCCCTGGCAACTGACATCTTCAGTCGAACGGGACCACCGCCATGATTGGATTCTTCTTGGCTTCTACGTGTGCTTTGTATTTACTGGGGACTCTTTCGAGTATCTCTTTTTCGCTGACATTTCGTGCAGTGTCTCCCGTCCCTACTTGAACAGTTTGCCAGTCGAAAGTCAAATAAATTTCTTGGCCTTTATCGCCAACAAAACTCATGAGGTTGCATATACTCCTCGGTGCATTTGCTTTTGCTGAGAGGCCCACCGAAGGTAAATTCACAGTGTTGATAAAACCTCTCCCATTCTTTGATGAAAATCTGCTGCTACCCAATTCATGTTCGGCCAGTTGTACAATGAATTAGCGTATCCTTCTGCCATGTTTATCCAGTTTGTGTTGTCTCTGTGGTTCGAAATCCCACTACTTCTACACCATGTTATGTATTCAGCACATGCACGCCATGTTGGATCACAAGTCAACCAGCGTCGTTTATAATGATTGGTTAAGACTACAACTACAACAAACAATAACTGTACGTGCGATACAACAAGTCCAGCGGTATATAACACTAGGTATGGGTGTAAGTGTTTCTAGTATCTTCTTAGTGGAGGCCATAACTCATGAGACACCAACGATTACTCAGTCAAGCATAGACTGCTGTCTGGAATCAAGACACCCAAGCACTTTTTGGTCAATGTTACTGTGATACCCAAGCTCAAGTTCATTATCCCTCTGGAAAATTGTCATAAAAAATACCAGTTATGATGATAATGATGTCCTGGAGAGGGAGAGGTTTGGCCTACAATTTTGAAACCTGTTCCCATTTTGAGAAAATTCTGTCAAACACTGACTACACTAATGCAATAGAACAAGCTCAGTACCTTGTTTTATTATTGTTTTTGTTCTGATTAACTTGCAAAGCTCTGTAAAAACTTCATAAATGGCTTTAACATGCTTGGAGTAAAGGGATTTTTATAACATATTATGTATGCAATACTAAAACTAGGCCCAAAATAGGCCACCCATCAATGACTAACACCTTGCTTATTTTTTAAAACTAAAAACCTGTTTAAGAACCTGAGTAGCGTTATTTTTCAGTAAACACCATCTTTATAAGAACCATCTTAGCCTAGCTTGAAAAAACTTAGGTTCTTATACGCAGGTTTTTACTGTATATTGTCATATATTCCACCAGGCATCATATGCATTACCATACAGTAAGTGGGAAAATCACCACTGGAATATAAGTAATGGTTAAAAAAAATGCTCTGGCCCTTTTCTGAAAACTTCCAAGGGTAAAGAGTGAAAAAAACAAACTTTAAAAAAGCTTGTTAATGTTGTAAAATAAGCACAAGTCCGGGAGTTACTTTGTCCTTCAGGAGAAAAGTAAAAGAAATTTCTGGTGTCCTAAATTAGTAGCAGTTAACTACACCGTAACCAGAGTAGAAGGAGGAGTTCTAAAAAACTGATCTAAAAGGAGTTTATGCAGGAAACTCTGCTTTCGCTCCTGACACGGGCTCTCGTGAATAATTTACTACACATTTATAATATTTAATAATAATAATAATATTTAATACTTATATTGCACTTTTTCTGTAAAAATACTCAAAGGCGAATTACAATATTATTAATAACTAAATTAAAAACCGGTAACATTACAATATTTAAAAATAAATAAATAAATAATCTAACTAAAAGCCTTTTTAAATAAATATGTTTTAACAGAGCGTTTAAAAGAGTCGATTGATGTTTCCTGTCTTATTGGCAGAGGAAGACTATTCCATAAAAAGGGAGCAGCCATCGATAACGCACGATCTCCCAAAGTCTTCTTCGTTCTTAGCCGAGGTCTTTCTAACAATATACCATTATTGTTAGGGCGTAGTTGGTAACGTGAGTCTGGTAAGACAGAGACAAGATCCTTAAGATAGCTAGGCGCAACAGCGTGAAGAATCTTAAATGCAACAAGGAGAATCTTAAAATCTACGCGCAAGCGCACTGGTAGCCAGTGGAGTTCTCTTAGCAAAGGAGTAACGTGACAATACTTAGGTGCGCAGTAAACCAATCGAGCACTGGCATTCATGACTCTTTGAAGTCTCTTAATTTGATACTCAGGAGCACCATACAGTAAACCCTTACAGTAGTCAAGCCTGCTTGTGATGAACGCGTGAACAAGCCTCTCGGTGGACTCACGAGACAAATACTTCCTAATGTGCCGGATATTGTACAAATAAGAAAACGTGCTAGCACACGTCTTAGTCACATGAGTCGACATGTCCAGATGAGAATCGATCCAGGTGCCCAAATTGCGCACTGAAGAGGCAGGTGATACCTCAGCTTGGCCGATCTTGATCTTGTCAATGGACACCTTTGATAACTGTCGTTCCGTGCCAATGATCAAGAACTCAGTTTTATCATCATTTAGCATTAACTTACCATCTCTCATCCATGCGCAAACGTCACGAATACAGTTCTCAATCGCAATCACAGCATCAGGCTCGCTGGTCTTATCAACAGGACTAAACGATATATATAGCTGTGTATCGTCCGCATAGGTGTGAACGGATAACAGATGAGATTTCATGATGTTAAACAGCGAACTCGCGTAGATGGTAAATAAGAGGGGGCCCAAACAAGAACCTTGTGGGACCCCGCAAGTCAGATTAAATTTATCCGAAAGCGATCCGTTAACTGAGACCTGCTGCGTTCTTCCCGCCAAATAAGATTTAAACCATAATAAAGCCTTATCCCGAAGGCCGAGCTTGGACTGCAGCCTGTGCAGAAGAATACCGTGATCTGCGGTATCAAACGCGGCGCTGAGATCTAACATAACAAGCAATGTGATGTGACCTTTGTCCATATTTAGCAGAAGATCATTTTTAACTTTTAATAACACCGTCTCAGTGCTGTGATTCTGCCGATATGCGCTTTGGAGGACAGGAAATAAGTTGTTGGCTGTCATATGATCTTGTAATTGGATAGCCACGGACTTTTCTGTAATCTTTGATGTACCCTGCAAGTTGCTCACCGGTCGAAAATTTTTGTTAATAGGTTTGAGTCCTGCTTTCTTAAGCAAGGGGTGAACTCAAGCATTCTTCCAGTTCTCTGCAAAGACGCCAGACTCAAGAGACAAGTTGACAATTTTCCTAATAACAGGAAGCGGTTCATTCAAACAGAAGGACAGAATAGACGATGGTAGGGGATCAAAGGCGCACGACATTTCAACAATACACCATCTATCATTTTGTTCGATTAGTGTTTATCTTATAACTACGATACCTTTTGTTGCAGTCTTACGAAAATCCTACGATACTTCAAATAAGTGGCAAAATCTCGATGAAAGCCATCTCTTGATAAAGCCATTTTGAATTTAAGCTTTTGGTGGAACAGCCGCTGTTTGAAGTGCTTGTGATATTGAACTGGGGGGTTGCCTCATAACAGGGTATGTCCAGTTTCTAAATATTGGGTTTTGTGCTTTGATATCCTAATTGAAATGTTCTTCATTTACCTTTACATATGTACAGGGTG
>OZ037777.1:17328176-17338176 GCA_964035525.1 Porites cylindrica
TAGACTATTAAAACCTCGGTAGAATATCATGGGTTGATACCAACATTCCTGATATCAACAGAAAGAAGCATGCAGACCTGATTCTCGATCGTCAACTGAAATAAACACTCGTTTTCATGATGGATCAGTCCAAGCTGACTTACAATCTATTTTATCAACAACTTAACAATACCGATCTTAGTGTATCAAACCAAAGAAATAAATACAAATCAGACATGCCTGTGTAATCTTCCCTGTTTTCTTGTTTTTAAGTCGTCAGTGGTCTCTGTGAATGGAATACTTGATTTGTGTTGAAGAAAAAAGCACGCAAACATTGGAAAATGTTGATAGATTTTGTCTGGCGTCTGATCTGAGCGGTTGATACAGGATCAAGTGATGAAATCGATCCCGGCCTCGTGGCTTTATGTAGGGAAACTGATGACTGAGATCACACCTATTGATTCACAGTATTTTCACACCTCTAACACTAACCCATCTCAAGTACATGCTAAACCGCTTGTTTCCTCTAACTGATAGTTTATTATCTTTTTAAAATACTGTATGGCTTCGAAGTAACTTTCTAGCATGGACACCATGATAATAAAAATCATGCAGAAACGAAAGAAATGCAGTAATTGTGGGGAGATTTTCGGAAAAAAGCCGATAATAGTGGTGTTCACATCGATCGCACCCAAAGGAGCAAAAGGACCGGAAATAAACCGATAGACAAGTAATGGTCCATGTAAGAACTATAGTAGAACATGAACAAATGAACGTTCAAGTTAATTCATGGGTTGCACTCCTGTTTACAAGTGCTGGATTTTTCAGAGAATTTGACTACTTTCAGTTCTTTTCGTTTACATTCCCTCAGAGGAAGACTTTCTTTTGAGTCTGGGGAATTTAAAAAAAAGTCGCAAAAACGTTCTAAAAAAGATTAACATCTTGTTCGAAGCTTGTTTGAGGCAAGCAGTTTATCACTAAAAGGAAAACAATAGCGGAATCGCAGCGGTTCAGGGGCACCCAACAACTGTTTTCTCTAAAATATCTGTTTGAAGGAGCAAATTTTTGCCTAGAATTTTCTATAGCTCAAGAAAGGCTACAAATTTCTGGATAACCGTTGGGAGTTTTTCTATTAACGTCCCTACCATTATCAGAAGTGGATTTTTCACCATTTATTCCCAAGATTTGGCAATTATTGGTAGAAAAAACTTCCCCTAAAATTTTCTAATGAAAGTATGGCCACTCTGTGTCCCCGCAGTTTCGAAAAGACCCGTCAGGATAGCTAAAACTTTCAGATGAGACGAAAGAGCCCCCTAAAACCTTCGAGACGGCTAAAGTTCCCCTCAAACATCTGCAAAGATAGATAGTTTTTAGGGCAGCTCCAAATTAATGAAATAGACTTCTAAAGCATAGAGAAATGGATTTTAGACGTTTTTGTCGTGTTTGGAATGAGTTGGACGCTGGGTGCCCCTGGCAGTATTTCTTTCCCGACAGTTGTTGCGGTTCAAGGTAGTCTGGTCCGATCCGGGATTGTACGGTTGCCATAAAAATAACAATAACATTGATTAGTTGTATTGTGCCTTTTCTATGAAATATTCAAAAGCGCATCACAACAGTAATTAATAACTAAAATTTTACAAATCTTTCAATCAAAATCATAAAAAATATTTACATTAAATGAGTAAAAGATAATTACAAATAAAGATATAGATATACTACGATAACTGAAATGATTCCTTAAACAAAAATGTCTTAATTAAAGTTTTAAAAGATTCTAAATTTGTTGCTTGGCGCACGGACCTTGGCAGCTTATTCCATAGGAAAGGAGCAGCTATCTGGAAAGCTCTGTCTCCCAATGTTTTCTCGGTTTTCACACTTGGTCTTTCCAACAAACGACCATTGTCGTTGCACCTCAAATGGTAAGACGAAGGCTGTTGAGTACTAATTAAATCTGAAAGGTACTTAGGTGATAGGCCATGCAAAATTTTAAAAGTTATCAAGAGTATCTTATAATGTATCCTGGAGTGCACTGGTAACCAATGTAATTCTGCGAGTAGAGGTGTTATATGACAGAACTTGTGTGCACGATATAGAAGTTTTGCACTGGCATTCATAACACGTTGCAATTTCATGGTCTGATATTCTGGGATACCATACAGAAGGCTATTACAATAATCCAATCTACTACTAATAAAAGCATGAACTAATTTCTCAGTTGATCCTCTGGATAAATATTTCCTAATATGACGTATATTGTGTAAATAATAGAAAGCGCTGCTACAAGTCTTTGTAATGTGAGTTCCCATATCTAGATGCGTATCGAACTGTGTGCCTAAATTGCGTGCAGAGGCTACAGGAGAGACTTCAGTCTCCCCAATCTTGATGCTTTCGATTGAAACTTTTGAGAGCTGCTGACGAGTACCGATAATCAGGAACTCGGTCTTGTCATCATTGAACATCAGCTGATCCTCCCTCATCCATGCTCGGACATCGTAGATGCACTTCTGCAAGGCTGATACAGCTTCGACTTCACTGGAAGAGTCAGAGGGCTTAAATGACAAATACAACTGTGTATCGTCAGCATAAGTATGGACGGAGGACAGATGGTGTTTTAGAATCTGGAACAGCTTACTCACGTAGATGGTAAATAAAAGCGGGCCCTGGCACGACCCTTGAGGAACTCCACACTTCAAATCAAACGGCTTTGAGAGAGTTCCGTTGATAGACACTTGCTGCGATCTGCCCTTAAGGTAACTCTCAAACCATGAAAGTACTTTCCCCCGCAATCCAATTGTTGACCTCAATCGTTCCAGAAGGATCTCATGTACGACAGTGTCGAATGCAGAGCTTAAGTCAAGAAGCACTAGCAGCGTAACTTGACTTTTATCCATCGCCATTAGGAGATCGTTCTTCACCTTGAGTAGTGCGGTCTCAGTGCTATGATGGTGGCGGTAAGCACTTTGCAATTCTGGAAACAAGCCATTGACTAGCATGTGCTCTTGTAATTGTACTGCAACCACTTTCTCTGTGAGTTTGGACGTGAACTGTAAATTACTCACAGGCCGAAAGTTCTTGTTTATCAACCGAAGACCAGATTTTTTGAGCAGAGGATGTACTACTGCCCTTTTCCAGTCATCTGCAAAGTAGCCATTCTCTAGTGATACGTTGACCATCCTACTAATCACTGGAAGTAACTCCTGTATGCAAACCAACAAGATAGATGATGGAAGAGGGTCCAGAGTACATGTCTTCATAGAAGCCACAGCCATCTTCCTTACAGCCTCTTTGGAGAGAGGCTGAAACTCTGATAGCATGACAAGGTCATCACTACTCGATGAACCATGAGGCGCCAGCTCAGTAACCGCAGGAGAGACCGTGTCACCAGCTAGATGATCTAGTAGCCACTATTTTATGGATGAAGTATTCACCCATCTCATTTGCAAGAACAGAGGCGTCAGTGTGGGGTGGGAGAGACTTGTCTGCTTACAGATTTAGTAGGCTCTTGCTAGCCCGGAACAGCTTTGATTGGTGTGAACTGTTCTCGTCAATGAATTCCTTGTAATAAGTACATCTAGCTTCATTCATCGAATGTATGACATAATTTCGCTTAGCTTTAAATACTACAAGATCTGCTTGGAGACCACTTGCCATAATTATGAATGTCAACATAAACCTGTGATCGTCTGTCTTTAAATAAATCCCCTTTTTTTCTCCGTGAATTGCGAGCCATGAAGATTGTCACAAAGCCTTATATCAGAATTGTAACATTATGAAGTTTCACGACAGTAGTGAAAATGCAATTAAGTTGAAAAGAATCCTGACATTTCTGTCCACGAAAATGACACTTGATGGCAAAAGTGGTGTACCATGGAGACGTAAATACGCGTAAATGCTATTGTTTGATCTACAAGTAAATGCTACATTGTATTTTTAGTACCGGCGTCCCAACGTCTCCTTTTTCCTTTCTTCTTCGTGCAACAAAGAGGAAGAACAATTAGCTTTCTAGCATCCTTATACTGAAGTAACAAGACAGGTTTTTAGGTTTGTTTATGAGTGAGGGAATCGCATTCAATGTAGAGTAATAACCCTGTATGTGAAAGAATATAAATCGATGGACTCGAGGTGTCATCGCACCTATGAAGGTGCAAAAGCAATGGAAATAAACGGAAAGAAAATGTAAAAAAAAATGAATAGTTGACTTAACTGATCTTCTTGCCAAAGTTAATTAGTTTGCGCTAGAATCTGTCACAGGAAGGCTTAATATGCACAGTCCTTAAAAATGTCGCTGATCTAATCTAATCTGAATGCCTAAAGCACACAAAGCTGCGGATACTTCCTCTAAAGTCCAGGCAATATTTGGATAAAGATTAAATGTTTACATGCATGCCCTGTTATTAAAATTATTAGCAGTTTGGTCTTGGATGGTCCAAAAAATTCAGTCTTTGTTGCATTCCACCAACAGAAGTTCATGAAAATCAGCATATTTTTATTTTCTGATGGCATTATAGAGATTATAGGCCATTTACAAACCAGATAGAGAAATATCGGAAAAGTTTTAACATCGAAAATATAGGGACACCTAAAGCCCCATATATTTCTTCTTATAAGCCACCACACTTTTTAGATAACAGTTCAATTTTAGTTGGCACGGTTCAGACTTTGACAAAAGAGCAACTACTTTCACAATGTAAAACAAGACTACATAGTTGTATTTGTGGTGGCTGCCAGCTTATAAAGGTCAAATAGCCGATCACCATCCCTCTCTTTAATAGCATCATTAAATTCCGTAAGTATGAGCCCAAAGCAAATTTCATTCTGTGACAATTGTAGAGATCGTCTTCAGTAGGACCCTTGTCACATGTGTCTGCAGTACGGGTTTCATTCTGAGCAGGGTGAGTTTGTTTTTCATGTCTGCAGTCAACAACAACAAAAAACCAAATATTACAAAAGCTAACTATATTAATGTTTTGTATTAACAAATTAAACTTCTGTCTGGAAAGAAATTTCTTTTATCCAAAGCCAAGGTTGTGTATGTAAGTGGGTGGAGGAAGCGGGGTACAGGTTAGGGCACGCTCCTTAAGGAAATTTGAGATTAAGAGAAGTCCTGAATTAGCTAACTTAGGGAATTCATCTGATAAACCAGATAACATCATACAACAGGTAAAACATATAATAAATAGTGGGGCAATAGCATCCCCCTACTCCCTGTTCGGTCCCTAAATAATGATAGGAAGAGAGTAATTTTTATTGATTTCCCTTTTATTACACTAAATCCTATTAACAACGTAGCAATGTTATTTCTCATTGCCTTGGTACTGAATACATAACCACGGTTTGCCCTGCATTTGAAGTACCCAAAGGAACCTCTTTCTCCTGGACTGGAATCAGCACGAAGACCTTCGACATCTATTTCATGTCTATTAATGAATAAAAAAAAAAGATAAGATCGAGCTGATATTTAGTGAGTCGAGAGGCTTGATATCATTAAAACCCCAGCTCAAAGGTATATATTGTCGCTGCACCATAAATTGAACGGGATTTGAATCCCTGACCTCTGCAATACCCGTGCAGTGCTCTTACCAAAGTTGCGTTCATAACTGCGATGATCTTCTTTCACATAAATCTTCTTTCACATAAATCTTCACCCCGCACTTGTCATGTATGATTTTCATTGCCTAGTCCCTAGGCCTCATTATTATGCGTGGCTGATGCGTTGATCATTGTTCCGTTGATAAGTCCAAAGGAAGTGAAAACATCCGATTTGTTGATTCGAGGTGGGCAAATTGAGTGAGTCAATCCATATTTCAAGACTTCCAGTTGTTGCGACGTTAGATTGGAGGACCACAAGTTAGTAATCATTTCTTTTGATGTGAACGGAAGAATGGTATTCCTCGTCAGTCTTTCAAGCTTCTTCGTATGGGTTTTGACGATCTTGTTCACCGCTTTCTTCACGTTGTAGTCCACTGATCTCTGGAGAATGTAGAAATCAACGCTGTTAAAAATGTTACTAATGTCTGATAACAACTGTTTCTTTACGAGTAGAAGCTTTTTGTACTCTCTTGTACGTCTCGTGATAGCACTTCTTAACAGACGCTTTCTAATTGCCAGGATATCATGGCCACTTGTGTTTGGTAGCTGAAAAGACAAAAACTTTGGGAAGACGTTGAATGTCTTGCAAATGCGTAAAAAAATTCAAATCCAGCTCGGCTTTCCTAGCCTTGACTGCAACTTTTTCAATTTTGCGGATATCAGCGATGCTGACACCATCATACTTCTCTGCTAAGTTGTGTATAATAGCTCCAAATGGAACACTGTGGTCTGAAGTGGAGGAAAAGATTTAATTGATCTCTGCAAGGGATCCAGAGCGGCACTGTAAGGAAACGGCAGCTCCCAAAAATGGTATGAAATTGCATGGGATTTCAACAGGTTGAGCAAAGAAGTGAATTCCTGATCATCATTTAAAACAGGAGTGCAGTGCAGAGATAAATGGTACAATATACTTAACTCCTTCAATAATGCTAAAGATTCGTCAACTAAAACTGAGGGAGATACCACGAAAATGAAATCTTTTCAGCGCTTCGTTGAAATGAACAGCTTCATGGCCGATAAACACGAAATTGCAATGCCTTTTGCTAGGAATTCAGGCTGCAAGTCCAGCAAAGTCAGTGCAAGTGAGCTGAAAGTAAGCTGCCCATAGCACTCAGAAGAACAAGAGAACGAGGAAGATGGATCAGAAGTTCCCAAAAAGAAAGGAAAGGGACATTTGAAAGATGAGGGGTGGTATGAACTTTTTGACAAGCAAACAAAAGTTTTGGAAGCAAGCCAGAAAAACCAGGAAAATTATTTAATTTTTTGTCGGTCTGAAGCTAGAGGACATGAGTTAATAATCACTGCCATTGAAGAAATTTGCACAGTTATTAGTGGTATTAAAAATGGAGACAAAGTGAAGGCTGGAGTTAATTTCAGACCAGGAAGACTGAGCACCATGCGTGAACAGGCTTGACACAGTGCTGAACACCATGCTTGATCTTGATTGGGTTCAAGAGCAGATGGTTTCTGAAACACCAGTTCCATACCTTAAACAGATCTTTGTTCATATCAGAGACAGCCGACTGCTTGTCCTGTATTTGAAAGGAAATGAGTAGTTTTGTATTGTCCACGTAGCGCTGCTAACTGCATTTCCTGGCCACAGACGGGCGATCGTGAACATAAATGCTCAAAAGATGCGGGCCAAGGATACTACCTTGAGGGACTCCACTGACTAAGTGGAGGGGTTCCACGACAGCTGAATGAATGCTGATTACTTGATGTTTTCATTATTTCAAGTTGAAAAAAATTGACAAAAATACACAATATTTACACAAAGTATGGAAGTACAGTTGCGTACTAGTTTATGTGGACTTGACCTTTATACAAAGATCTATTTTTTATGTCTTTTACTAAGTGGACATAGCGCACTTGATCTCCTCTGATGGTCCGTACCCCCACAAACACAAGTTTTTCCACCAGTAGCTGATGATTGGGATGGTAAGGAACTTCTTACCATCTCCGTTACTTCCTCTTCCCCCAGATCGTTCCCGTCGGTCCCATAACTGTGGACAATTCTTTGTCACTTGGTGTATTCTCGTCTGCAGACAAATCACAAAAAAACAGCAAATGAAAACAATGTCACATTTAGACTTCTACCAGATATCCCTCTTGGGTCATTGCACATTTTTATACATGTTGGATTGGTCTAAAATAAAATCATTTTAAAAATGCAACCGAGACAAGAATGCAACCAAGAGAAGAATACCAAAAAGATTAACATGACCTCCTTTTGAAAATTATTATGATGCAAAACTTAGTACATGATGGGGTCTATTATGCAGGTTTTATGAAACTCCCAAAGGCGAGTCTTTCCATTAAACTAATTTCTAACAAATTACAAAACGCCAACTGACATAAAAACTGGTGGGCACTTCAAGTCACCCCTACCTTTTCTTCTGTTCCTGCTGACGTACTTGCTTAAATGTCACTCTCTGCTTTTTTACTCTATCGGTTTTTTGTCTCTCCAGCCTCTTCATTCTCTCCTGATTCCTTTTTTGCATAATTTCATCTATGCCATCAACTTCTGGGAGACCCATCCTGAAAAACAAATCTCTCACCCAGTGGTAAGTAGGGCCTTTGCGCTTGATAAGGTACGTCATATTTCCTTGGCAAAGGCCCAGATTGGTCGAGAACTCGTAGTGTAGTTGATGCAGGTTTTTGTCCTTAGGCCTGAACTTTGTTAGGACATGGAATTTACTCTCAGGTAAGTTGGAATGCTCTTTACCCATGACAGGATCTATGACCTCATTTGCCTTCTCTGCAATGCGATTGCACTCAATCTCGTAGAGAAGGCTGTGGAGGTCACAAGTAAGAACTTTACCCCTAACCTGATAAGGCTTTCCCACACAGCTATAATTAGTAGCTAATTCCCCGTCACTATCTTCGCTATGTTCACTGTCTTCACTACCACTATCCTCACCTGCCTCACCAAATCTAAACTGACTACTACTTGAAACCCCACTACCTGATGCCCCACTACCTGATGCCCCGCTACCTGATGCCCCACTACCTGATGCCCCGCTACCTGATGTCCCACTACCTGATGCCCCACTACTTGATGCCCCGCTACCTGATGTCCCACTACCTGATGCCCCACTCCCTCCCTCATTACACTTCCCACAGGAACAGACAAATTGTGGGTGCCATGGACATGTCTGCACCCTCCCATCATCACCTGTCCACTTATGAATGTTCCGGGAATGGTATTTCCCTAGAATACGCATGCGATTTGCGTACTCCTTTGGATCATTCCCGCTTTGCTTTAGGGCCGAAAAATGGTTGCTTTTGGCCCGTCCAAGAAACTCATCTGACATACAACCGCATTTTTTGGAATGTGCCCTCTTACCAGCACATTCACACTTAGCAGATGCCAGTTGTGGATAGTCTTTAGCATACATAGAAATAAATGACTGGTCCACTGACTTCTTTGATTTATAATCTTTAAGATTGTTGGCATGTGAACGACCGACATGGCCTCCACAAAGCATAACACGGCTAAGGGAGCTGTCAGGAAAGACATACCTAAATGATTTTGCTGACGAGGAGTCAGCATCTTGCCAGTTTATGGCAACCACCATTCCCTCCTCTTTAGCTTTACTGAAACAAACCTCAGCCAAGTGCCCCTCGGCAGCTTTGGCTGTTCCATCCCACAACTCTGAGTCGCAGATGTTGTTGCTGCCCCTCATGCATGCATGCCCATAGTACAATGTGCACCCAGTTAGGAAATTGATAACCACAAAGGTGCAACATTGACTATGATGTCCCCTTATGAGCCAACAACCGTCAGAGGTGGTAACAGCTCTCTGCCAGCTTCCTAGCTCTGTGGGGTCTTTGGCCTTCATCTCACTTTTGCCCATTTCACAGATTTCATCTAAAATAGATTTAACCACAGGATGGGCAATTCTAATAATATTAAAAAAATTCTTATAGGCAAGAGTTTGCATTCCTAAACCCAACCTTAAAACTTTGTGGTAAATAGGGTATCCATGTCCCCATATCAAAAAGCAAAGACCTAAGGCAAGTGAAACGCAGTTCCTCCTTGTCTCTTTGAGGCAAACCATGCCGCTGGCATAATGGATCTTGTTCCCACACCCATGGCAAGTGACCATCACCTTTATTGCTCCACCCAGCCCCTTGTCCTCAAATGCTGTAGGCACCAGTAAACGTGCAAAACATATTTTCTTACTTAGAACTCATCTAATTTGGGGGCTAAGAAAACGAAGCTTTTTCAATCTTCCGGACAAGACCAATTTCATGTGGTCGTTGCAACGTTTGCATCTCACAAAAATTCTACTATTACATTTATATCTACATCCCTTTGACAAAGCATTGAAAACATATAACATTTCTCAATGCTACCTACTTACCATTACACCCGGCGGTCACACAACTGCGAACTTCGTTTATCTGGTCAATGAGACCCTCAAGCATA
>OZ037777.1:17348176-17423176 GCA_964035525.1 Porites cylindrica
TGTTTCGTATTTGTGATGGTAACCTATCCCGCAGCTAAAAAAGCACAGTCACCCAATGTCTTTTTAGGTAAAGTTCTTGGCGTTTGAAGCATGATTGCCATTGCACACGATCTTAAATTGTACCTCTGTTCCTCCCTTTTGCTAATGTTTTCTTGTAGATACACGGGAGCTTGTCCATTGATCGCTTTAAAAGTAATTTTAATAATCTTAAAATGAATCCTAAATTCTACTGGAAGCCAATGAAGCGTACACAGAATTGGTGAGATGTGATAAAACCTTGGAATCTTAAAAATAAGTCTTGCTTTGGAATTCTGGAGCCGTTGTAACTTTGCTATTTGTTTGGCTGGTAATCCATACAGAATACTATTACAATAGTCAATGCGCCCAATTATTAGGGCATGAACAAGTGTCTGGGTTGCTTTCTTACTCAAATACTTTCTTATTCGTCTTACATTTATAATGTAGTAATAGGCTGCTTTACACGTGTTATTGATATTAACTTGAAGACTCGTGTTACTATCTATCCATGTCCCTAAGTTCTTGACCGACTGAACAGGCGACACTTGAGCACCCCCTACTGCAAGCAAGTCAACATGAACCTTGGATAGTTGCTGATGGGTGCCTATTATTACAAACTCTGTTTTGCCATCATTGATCTTCAGTTTGTCACATAGCATCCAGGCTCTTATCTCATTTACACACCGTTCCATAGCAGCAATGGCATCAGGCACAGCCAGGTTTAAGTGCTAAATATAACTGCGTATCCTCTCCATAAGCATGAACGTTAGGCAGGTGTCTCTTGACAACTTCAAACAGTTTACTGGCATACAGAGTAAACAGTAACGGCCCTAAACATGACCCTTGAGGAACTCCTTGATTTACCTGTAGAGATTCCGAACACTTGCCACTTAGTGAGACACGCTGAGAACGTCGCGATAGGTATGACACAAACCACTCCAGTGCTGTACCTCGGATTACAAAACTTGTGCTCAGACGAGATAGTGACACAGAATGTTCCACCGTATCGAAGGCAGCACTCAGATCCAACAACACAAGCAGAACAACTCTCTGACGATTCATTGCCATTAATATATCATTATATATCTTGAGTAAGGCTGTTTCTGTGCTGTGACCTTGTCTATACGTAGATTGCAACAAGGGGAAGAGCTCATGTTCAGAAAGGTGTGCATGTACCTGGTCAAATACTGCACGCTCTACCAATTTCGACACATACTGCAGGTTACTAACTGGACGAAGATTAGTGAAGTTATTAATTCCAGCTTTTTTGTAGCGAGGATCAATAAGGGCTTCCTTCCATACCTTCGGAAAGTGTCTTCCAAGTAGCGATGAATTGATCATCTTAGTAATAACAGGTAACAGATGATCAAGTGATTGTACTACAAGTTTAGTCAGCATGGGGTATGGATTACACGTTTTCTTTGATGACTTCTGAATAAGTGCCAAAATGTCAGCTTCAGAGAGGGGCTTGAACTCCGCCAGTATCTTTGCATCACTGACTATAGGGTCATCTGGTACAGTATCCATATCAGGAATAACGGTGGAGTAAACTCAATCTGTTTCTTTTGTTTACGTGTTTTTGTGTAGATTGCTCTCAGCATTTCTATTTTGTTTACCCGAACTAAAGCAAGGGTAGCAAAAAAGAATTGAGCGGAATGAGAACGTTAAAGCCTGTAAACAGTGCAGTTTTTGTTGCCTTTCCTTAATTTCCATTTCCTGAAGACTAAAACATAAAATACGTTGACACTTGAAGAATCTCTCATTTACACACAACTTTGATCACCGCAATAGTAGAAACAATAATCAGTTCATTGATGTCATAATGATGCATTAGTCAAGTGAAACCCTGGCCCCTCGACCCATCCCAAGGGCCATAGTGGAGATTTTATAACGCGGCTAATGCAGAGATTTAACACTTATTTAACAGTAGAATTAACAAAACCCTGTTTGACTTTGGTCATGAGGGCTAGGATTTCAACACCACCCTTAAATAAACGCTGCATTAGAAATGCTGAAAATTTATTGAACGCCATGGCATTAAGCAAATAAATACGGTACGCATTTTCGAACGCAGGTGGATATAACTGGGGATTCAGCATGAGTGACTTAAGGAAAAGGTCACCAAGGTGGTGAGGACAGTGGCAGGAGAGATATGATGCTGCAGAGAATGACATTCAAAACTTAAAGAAAAGGGCAGGAAGGGAAAAAACAGCTTGCCCTTAAGTGTGAGACACACAACAAAAGAAAAAGTATATGGGACGTCCTACATTGGTCGAGCATTGCCTTACATTCTTACAATGACATTACAAGTCTCTTTTGTTCACATTGGGCATCAACGAGAACAGATTTTTAAAATTCCAGAAATTTTTATAAGAAGACAGAGCTTTATTGCCTAAGATCCATTACTTGGTCGTGTTTTGATCACAAGTTTATTGTTGTTAAAGTTCACTAAACTTTCTGCAAAGAAAATTGTAAAATGTCGAGGAAAACGTAAGGAATTAAGCAAAAAAGAGAGCAATGATCTCAGTCCTACACTTAGAAACAAACAGGATAATAAAACATCCGAAAATAGCACTTGATTCTAGTCTGTGTCTATGGCGCAAAACAAGGGGAGTGGTTACAGCAATTGGCCACTCTTTGTACCCCATGTGGTTGATATGGCAAATGGAACTTTTTTGAAAAGTGGAAAAGCTATTTAAATGTATGAATTTGAAGGAACGCAGTGGAAAGTTTTTATATATCAACAGGTCCAATGGTTGGAATTTTAATAAATAACAAATAATACCAGGCTGGAGAAAGCAGTTGAAATGGAGCCTAGGACTACACTGTACTTGGGCACCGTTTTAACTGGGCTTTTAACAAACTACTTGGCTTGAGGAGGGGGAGTCGGGGGGCTGTGGCTTCACCACTTCACCTTCCTGTACTTTTCCAGCAGCTCTAATCTTGTTGGTTGAAGAACTTCCAAAGGTTCTCTCTTCAGGAAAAAGAAAAATTCCATACTCCTTTTTTTTCACGAAGGCTCATCTGGTGATACTAGCTGGAAGTAGTCCGCGAGCCAGGCACTGAAACGTTGCTACTCGGTATCATTACCGGGGAGGGGGGGGAATAAAATTCTTTCTGATTTTTAAGAAGCCCTATTATTGTAGAGTAGAAAAATGCCTGATAGCAGTCAACTAGTGGTAGCTTGCACATGCTTAAACCGTTTTTTTACATCCCCCACCCAAACCTGCATCTGCAATGACGAACTATAGACATATCATATTGATTTCCAAAGTGCCAGCTTGTTATTAAACTATTCAAATATTGCATCCTTATGATAAATGAATGGAAGCTGGAGGGTTTTGATGAATATTTAGTTGTCAGAACTGATCACGTGACATAATGTAACTATCTGTTTGTACACTGCAAATTTTGTATGAAAATCACTATTTTGGGGTTTGCATTTGGAAGAATCTGAAAGAGTAGATTAAGATTGTAGCATCTACATTTTACGTGACTGTGAAATTTTTGTAATTATTTGGCTTCATATGGCTGCATTGTTTGAAGCAGTGATGTGAACACATGGGCATTTCCTGCCAAATTATTCAGGCAAAACTTAGCAGCTGTCTTTGTTATTGGCAGCAAATTAAAATGCTTTGTTGTTGGTGTGTTGTAATCGAGGTTCAAATTTATCAAGTTCATGTTCGTGTTTGTGCCAGATATATAAAGGTATGTTAACGAATTTATTTCCACCTTCCTTAAGTGAACAGTCAGCTTAAGTACATATTTATCAGGATGAGTTTTCGATTTTATCAAATGTAAGCTTTTATGTTACTTCAAAACTGTTTAGCTCAGCGGCAATGTAAAAATGGCACAAGAGATCATCTCAGGAGCAGTCTTGCAGATTCAATGCAGGTGTCAGTCAGTTCCTTTCAGTTTATAAAGGCACCTTTACTAAATAAACATTGCTCCCAAATGTTTATTCTTGTCTTCCAAAATAAATTGATTGAGGGTAAGTACCTCTAGATTGTGTTAGTGATTATATAATAAAGAAGCTTTGATTCAGAGCAAAAAGGTATTTTTTCTTAAACAAACAATCCTGGACTGTTCAACTATTACAATTTGGTGAAGGATATTGAATTAACTGAACACGAGTTACTAAGCCGGTCGGCTGTGAAAATAAAAGTTCTACAAGACATAAGACTCTTGACAGTTGTCTTTGTTTAGGACAACCTTCCAATTCTTTTGTGAACGCCAAGATAGTGATCCATTCATATAACGAAAAATAATCCTAAATTTCTACCTCAAAAATGAGTTTGACAAACCACAGGTAACCCAGGCTCTGTGATAGTACCACAGTACGGTTCCAGTAAAATTACAGTGTTTGTATGGGGTAAAAATATCATCCTAAAATTTCTAGGAAATACTAAATAAAGATCAATGAAACTTACTCTGCAGTTAATTGTTGTTGTCCTTATTGCTCCAACGAAGTTTCGTGATAATTTGGAGTAATTTGTTCAAATTCACTCTATCTACAATAATAATATACAAGGTAGGAAACACGAGGTGCAATTTTCGCCGACATGCTCTCATTCAACACAACTTTTTCCACGAAATTCGAACTCCAACGGAAAATAAACATGCCAGGATCGTAGAAATAGGATAGCAGCAGATATAGAAACCAATGAAGCTTTCCCAGATAGAGAAACGAATCCCACAGACTTGGACAAACTCGAAGAATATAATCCAAACACACCGAGAATACGCTCGCCGAAGCAGCCGGGCCAGATCAACGCGCGGCCAAGAAAATGAAGCCTGGGCACTGTACAAAAAAATGCCATCCCGGGGGTCCTGGGGTGACCTTTCTAGGGACCGATACATCATTTGCCCAAAGCCACCCTCCCCTGCTGGAAAAATACTTGATAGAAGGCAATTGTTCTTCCTAGCCAATCACCATGGCCTGTTATAAAGAGATTATTTTCCTCTCGAACTATACTCAGCTCCTGGCGCTGGTCCTCAGAAAGTTTATCAAACATCAATAGGGCAAGGTTATAAGGGCAAAGGAAAGAACAACGAAGGACGATTTTCAAAACTTAAAACGAGCAAAAGATATAAGTGAATTTTGGCTCTTACCGAGGCATTTGTACAACAGGACCAAATTCAACGAGAGGTGTATCACGATGATTCACATATTTAACCGATAGAGCGTTCACTTGTATTGACAAGAAGTCGGCGTGTTACTGCCGCATTAATCGCTAAATATGTTAATCGCGCTAGTTCTTTGTTTACTAGTGCACGTGCCTTTCACATTCGTCTCAGTTATCGCAATTCATATTCTGTCGCAATTTTCTGTATAATTTTGGACATTAGTTTGTAAGCTTCACCGTTTATTTACGATAGTTTCGCTCGAGAGTTCACAGCAACAGTATCTCATGATCAGTCATCATCTACCTTTTGTTCAACCTTGTTTTTGGCCCGCCTTGTAAGCATTTCGCGTTGTTATTTCATTAGTTTCATTACTGTTATTTGCATTCCTTAGTAAAAGAAATGGGACGCCTTGTAACTCCGCAGACTCTCCTGATTATATGACTTTTTTTTTAGCCATTTAAATTCAGGCGCGTGTGCGGGGTTTGCTCTGGCAAATGGTGATTGGCTAGGAAGAACAATTGCCTTCTATCAAGTATTTTTCCAGCAGGGGAGGGTGGCTTTGGGCAAATGATGTATCGGTCCCTAGAAAGGTCACAACAGGACTCCCGGGATGGAATTTTTTTGCACGGTGCCCAGGCCTCATTTTCTTGGCCACGCGTTGATCTGGCCCGGCTGCTTCGGCGAGCGTATTCTCGGTGTGTTTGGATTATATTCTTCGAATTTGTCCAAGTCTGTGGGATTCGTTTCTCTATCTGGGAAAGCTTCATTGGTTTCTATATCTGCTTGTATCCTATTTCTACGATCCTGGCATGTTTATTTTCCGTTGGAGTTCGAATTTCGTGGAAAAAGTTGTGTTGAATGAGAGCATGTCGGCGAAAATGGCACCTCGTGTTTCCTACCTTGTATGTTATTATTGTAGATAGAGTGAATTTGAACAAATTACTCCAAATTATCACGAAACTTCGTTGGAGCAATAAGGACAACAACAATTAACTGCAGAGTAAGTTTCATTGATCTTTATTTAGTATTTCCTAGAAATTTTAGGATGATATTTTTACCCCATACAAACACTATAATTTTACTGGAACCGTACTGTGGTACTATCACAGAGCCTGGTTCACCTGTGGACAAACAAGCACAATGTATAAAACGGCTATTAAGGCACAAAAAGTTTGATATTAGTAGTGAGTTTAATGTAAACACAAAACATCGTGCCCAACGAGACGAATTGCCTATTTTAAATTAATATGTTCTGTTGTAAAATGTTAGTGTACTTTTATTATAATATGGTAATGGATATCACACCCAATGACCTACATGTTTCATTGATGTGTTTTTCAACCTCAGCGACTTGGTGAGCTGTTTAGGGGATACTCCCACGGCCGAATCGTTGATGCTGTTATTAAGAAATCATGCTAGTATTAGGAAATCCTGATCATGGCTAAAGAAAATTTTATTTATTGCTGCAGATCTGTAATGGTCTATGCGGTCTTAAAATATAAATTTCACAATAAAACTTAAAACTCATAACATCTACTGTGTAAACAAATTACTTCATACTACGATTGTATCCTCTATGCCTATACAAAACAATATAGCAGTGAGTCCACACTAATCGACCTCGTTGAAGACTGCAGGAAAGCCCTCAACAGTAACGAGAAGGTTTACTTGTTCGTAATGGACATGAGTAAAGCTTTTGACTCCCTTCACCACTCTTTAACCTTGCTAACAATAAAGATACTCGAGTCAGGGTTGCACAGAACGCCGTAGAATCTACATAGATGAAAAGTTCGTACCAGATCAACAGTGGTGAAGGTCAGAGAGTATTGAAAAACGTGCCTTTCAAGACTCGTAAACTGTGCCTGAAGTGTGCCTTATCTGTGTCTTAACTTACTGTAAAGTTGCCTTAACCGTGCATAAACAGTGACTAGTCTGTACCTAAGCATGACTTTTTTCCGTGCTTTGGCACACAAACTGTGCATTTGCTAAGTGCAAATCGTGCATAAAGAACGGTTTTATGCTCGTGTGCACCAGTAGCGTGCACCAAGCCATACATGAGGCGCGCTTATGCTTCCTTGCATGGTTTCCTTGTTAGCGACCTTCCAGTTACAGAGGTGATTATTATAGGAAATTCGCTGGTGCCTAGCAAACAAGAGGCTATGGTACCAATTAATGATGTAAGGACTGAGGGGAAGCAGTTTAAGTTTAGCTGATAACCTGCTATGATTTACGGAATTAAATGCTTTCTAAAATCCAATGTAAATAAATGAACTGTTGTCTAGATGTCTGTATACACTGTGTTTTGCTCCTCCGATGTCTATACATGCTTTTAATAAGTCTGGGTGCCATCTTAAATTTTTAATTTATGACTTCATTCCCAGAAAGACTTAAACCACAACAGTAACGAGAAGGTTTACTTGTTCGCAATGGACATGAGTAAAGCTTTTGACCCCCTTCACCACTCTTTAACCTTGGCCAAACTTAATGCGTACGGTTTCAGGGACAGTTCTCTGGATTTAATGTGACCCTTTTTTTATGGTCGACTGAACAAAGTCAGTACAGTAAAAGTGATTGGAAAGAAATGAAACGAGGCTGCCCACAGGGATCATCACTCAGTCCTTTGCTGTAGAATCTCTATCAGAACGACCTATCCTATCAGGTCAGTAACACCAATTTAAACATGTATGCCGAGGACCATCAGCTCTATACTATGAGGAGCAATGCCTACAGCATGAAGGCTTGCCTTGAGTTGGAAGCCGCTAAAACTTTGACCTGGTATAACGATAACTATCTTATGGTCAACCCCGATAAATTCACGCAAATCGTGCATAAAGAACGGTTTTATGCTTGTGTGCACCAGTAGCGTGCACCAAGCCATAGATAAGGCCCGCTTATGCTTCCTTGCATGGTTTCCTTGTTAGCGACCCTCCAGTTACAGAGGTGATTATTATAGGAAATTCGCTGGTGCCTAGCAAACAAGAAGCTATGGTACCAATTAATGATGTAAGGACTGAGGGGAAGCAGTTTAAGTTTAGCTGATAACCTGCTATGATTTACGGAATTAAATACTTTCTAAAATCCAATGTAAATAAATGAACTATTGTCTAGATGTCTGTATACACTGTGTTTTGCTCCTTGTTGTCTGATGTCTACACACGCTTTTAATAAGTCTGGGTGCCATCTTAAATTTTTAATTTATGACTTCATTCACAGAAAGACTTAAACCACAATCTTTGAGTTTTGACTCGTGTGACAGTACCATGTCAGGACAAGAGGCAAAGTCAGGCCATTATGAATTGCTTTATTCCATTCTTTTCCTGTATAAACAGTAACAAATACCAGCGAATCCTTTTCCCAGGTGAAAGTAATCATAGTTGTGCGATTCGTTTTTGCAAGTTATCGGTGATATATGCGATTACAAACGCAACACTAAGAAATGTGACATAAGGTACCAAGTAATCAGCATGTATTAAAAGCTAGCACAGCTGCAGCGAATTAAAAGGGAGGAGTGCTCAACCAGAAAGGTGAGTAACTTAGTCTTTTTGTGTGTGTGTGTGGGTTCTAATTCGTACGGCTATATTCATCTGTCAAATATTGCTTTTTTGCTAGGGGTGAAACACAATCGTCTGTTCTTTTCATTTTAGCGGAGCTCTACCCGCGCGCGAAGCGCGCGCGTGGAGGGAGCCTCATAGCTAAGAAAATTTGGTAATCACGTGACTGTACACCCGCCCGTCCGTCCGCACCACAGGGGAACCAATGTTTACTCTCACACTTTCTAGCTAGTTTGGGAGCCCAATAGAAAACTAATTGCACATCAATATTGTGATCAATTGACAGCTGTCAAAACAGGATATCCGCTGACCAGTATCACCTGACCGTACCGCAGGCTCAAGTGTCAACCCATCGAGGTCGAGTACTTTTTTGAAGTTATCTGCTGACAAATTACCAGTTTCAAATGATCGCAGGCTCAAGTCTATTTTTCCAATGATTCATATGAAGTATGTTGTGTTTATGTCACTATGGCCCTGCACTGTCAAGATTTTTATTTCAAACTGACCTCGGACGCGAAAATTCAGCCACTTTTTTAAAAATAAAGGCGGGGAAGACCTTTTCTTACCATGGTCACGCGTTGGTCACGCTCTACGTGCAATTTCTGTACTCTGATTGGTCAAAATATGACAGGTGAGTTCATGCGGAAAATTTATGCAGCATCTTGACAGTTGTTTACTTTGACAGCAAAAGCTGACAGAGTTTTGTGTCAACTTGTGATGTTTTTAACTGTCTAAATCTTTTTCCACTGGATGTACAAAATGAAATACAGCTGCTATCAAGAGTCTTCTGTTATCCATGGCTGGTTTGTTTATCAGGGTTTTGGTTGAGAAATGCGTCACTTGTCAAAATTGAGTAATCCGATTTCAGATGGCATCATTTTCGTCTTTCACCTTGCTCAATGTGTAAGAGGGTTTAAAAGCCTCAAGCAACTATGGCCTTCCTTGATATCTTTCAGGAACTGAATCTCGAATGGTAAGCCTGAGTAATTATTGTATTTGATGTTTGTTTTTGTTATATCTAATTTCATGAAGTCGAGCATAGTTTATGCGGCAAGTTTTTGCACGTTGGTTGAGATTTGAGTCAATGATCTGATCTAGTATCAGGTTTGATATAAGCTTACAGAACTTTAAATGGCCTTCAGATATATTTTCTCATGGCAAATAGAAAAAAAAACGTTCCGAAGAATATTTAGTTATAAAATTGGCTGTAGAAAGAAAACTTTGAGTGATTTTCTTGTTTCGAGGAGTTCATCTTTGAAAAAAAACAAACACCGGGAGGCCGGCTGAAAGTAAAACAAAATAAACTTAAGCTTAAGCTTTAAGCTTAAACACTCAGCATTTTTAGAGACACTTTAATACTTGTCTTCGTGAATGAAAATTGTTGTCTCTGTAAATGTTTTACCGAATTATATTTCTGTTATTGATTGTTAGTAGCCTCTCTTGCAATTTTAATCGCTTGTCTGTGGTGTTTGTTTTCATTGTTCATGAACATCACTTGCAGGAGTACTTAGAAACGTTGCGCGTATCAAATGCTTTATAAGATTACACATCGTTATAACTGGAACCATTAAATAATCAAAAATAATGATAATAAATTCGTTATTATGTTGAAGCGTATCTCCATTAAAGTTCATTCAAACACTTGACCACACTGACAGCTCGCACTAAAAATGAGAACCGGCTGGCCGTATGAGTGATTTTGGAAATTTTTTGAACGGTTTCGCTAAAAGCCCACGATTGATCGTCCTGAACATCGAAAAATTGTGAAATGCCGTATTCTGTCCGAGGTCTGTATGATAAAAGGTACTATTTCACCTCAGATGTGATGTATAAAAAGTATAAAAAGTTGGTTTACACACCCTCATATTTGTTGGCAAGAATTTGTAAAGTAAACCTGTCGAACGTAAAAAAATGCGGCCTGATTTGTTTTCCAAGAATTTGTTTTCGAGGCCTAATCTACTGTGATCAAGAGCCATTATGGCTCTTGAATGTGATAGAAGATGTTTGCCATTTTTTGGGTGTACATATATTTAGGCTATGAACTCGATGTAAGATGTTTCACTCTAAAATAACTTATCCTTTCCCGTAAAAGTCACATGAATGTGCCCTTAAGTTAACTGATTTGTGGATTACAAGTTTATTGTTTGATTTAAAATATAGATTTATTAAAGGGAGCTTCGCTTTTAGCCCTGGCTAAATCTATATATTAGGGATGATGACGTCGGGAGTATTGTGTTGTGTTTATAGTGGTCAGTAGCTTTTGAAAACGTGCAGCCTCTCCTCCATCAGTGTTTAAATGCTCTGTACACAAGCGATACCTTATCCCTAATATCCAAAATAAGATAAAGTTGAACAGGAATCCGATTTGAGGGAAACCAAATCTGGTGAACACCACGGGAGTGAGGTGTGTGTTGAACCAAATGATGCTAAGCAACAGCTTACACAAATCGTTTTCGATCTAGGGGTCTTCGTTTTCGAGTTTTGGGTGCTTCATTTTCGCGATTTGGGTGCTACGTTTTCGAGTTTTGGGTGCTTCGTGCTTCGGTCTTCGTTTTCGAGTGCTTCGTTTTCGAAACTACCTTAAAACTTCCCCTGATCAAATGTGTTACTTCAATGTCTCACCTTTAGAATCAAAGTTACTATCCGATCATGGCAGTGCCACATATTATGATCATTTAACCAAGACCAAGCGCAATGGGATTTTCTTGACAATGAGACAGTACTCACTGTGAATGACTGGGCAATGAATTTTCTGATAAAAAGGAACCGAGAATCACAAGCTGACTGGTTTGGAAAGCATGGCATATCTTGGTACATTTCGTTGGCCTGTAGAAGATCTGACAGTCAATTACAGTGGCACGCATATATTCACATCGTCCAGTCATGCAGTCAGGACAGTACCCCTGCGATTTCAGTCATGCAAGATGTGCTTTGCTCTGTCAAAGCTGAGTATGCAAACCTAATGAAGCAATAAAAACTTCTAAAGCACTTAGGATTTCTTAATACCACTTCTTAAAATAGTTCACCTAAAGGGATGTTTGGGTGGTATCAGCCAAAATTCGGATTTTTAGACATGATTCGAGATTCTAGATATTTCCTGACATTGGTTGTTAAGTGCTTGGAACCAGTGAAAGAATGACATTTGGCTACATCAAGTAGGAAAATTTCTGAAATTGTACTCAAGTAATCAATTTTCTCCTTTTGTACATTTCTTTTACTTTCAGATAACCGTGAATTGATTATTAAAACATGATAAGGCCAGTTTTAAAATGTATTTCACAAATATTACTTTCACCTTAAAACAAAAGCAAGAAACATTTTTTATTTCTTTTATGCATTTTTGAGATCTGCAGACAAAGCAAAGTCAAAATATTCAAATCGTCCAGATGTCGGAGAATTTCTTCAGGAAAAAACAGACGCTGACAAGAACTTTAGAGGACAATAACTTCAGTTTAAAAGAGAATCCTTTGAGGCAGAAAAGAGGCTTAAGCAAGATCCCCTTGATGTAGAAAAGAGGCAAATCGAGCCACAAGAGAAACTAGTCAATATACAGATGGAAATTTTCAAGGCTATAATCAACAAACACTAGAAAAGCAATTACTTCATTTTCCTCGTTTGCGTAGTTAAAGCTTTAAAACTCTCTATGTTATAGCAGGAGAGTTTGTCAAAGAAGGTTGGGGGCACTTGATTTAAGTTTATGCCCTGTGGGACCGTTAGAGCTGTTTAGGACAAAAGACAAACTATTCACTGTTGTTTCATTACCGATGATTTGTTTTGTCCTTAAGCAGGTCATATTATACAGAGGCACCCAACGAGGATATGGTTCAAAACCACTTAACATAGCATTGTTGAACGTATGTTGGGGGCTTGTGTAGCTCGCTTGGCTTTTTAACGAGGACCAAGACTCTGTTCTTTCTCTTTAGACAGCGGTTTATTCTTCAAAAGCTTCTGACAACAACTCTACTACTCAACCAACCCTACTAGCTCACACAGTGAATTAAATAAGTAAATTCTAGACTTGTTTTGAGTTAGCTGACCGGAAGAGTTTCTATGGAATACCTTATCGCCTATATCACAACAGCTTTGCTATAGTAAGATAAGCCTACACAGCCGCAACCGACAAATACCAAGGAACCAATTAAATGCTAACAGTGAAACTGCCCAGAAGGACAAAACATACGAAACAGGAACTCGACTGTGGGTAAAACCTAAGGTCAGCTGTACTCGCCAAACAAGCCTACTTCAAGGAACCAAAACTACGTTTAACACACACTTCAAATGGATAATACTAGACAAAAACTCAGGAACTAATCATATGGGGAGATACATTGAATCTTTAAGTTTCTAAGTCTATAAAAGTCTACAAACTGTTCATCATAAAGCTAGCAAAATCTTAAAAATAGCAACGCAGAAAAACAAAACTAAAAGGCAACTACCTCACAACACGTATTTTAGTATAAAACGGTAGATATAGGCATATTTTTATCCCCTAAAAACTTTTCATCTGTTCGGATTTCCTAGCTGAAAGTCTAGTTATCCGAAAATTATAGGGATCAAAACTTACCTTTTCGAAAATTTGAGCCAGGAAAAGGCTCCCGAAAATTCTAGGTGGCCTTTTTAGGGTAAATATCCGTTTAAAATGGGTAATTATACCATTTTGTAGATGTTCGAAAATCCTAGGAGAGGCAGGCAAGCAAGAAATTTTGCAACAAATGTTCCGAAAATTCTAGTTCTCAAATCGTCTTTCGAACAGATATTTTCCCGAAAATTGCCGTTGGGTGCCCCTGATTATAAAGGACCCGGTATTATAAATATATTGGCACCATTCATGTTTAAAGGTAACATTATTTTTGTAACAGATAAAGTGAACACTGCATATTTAATACCGTTAAACAACCAGCTTTGACTTTTGTAACTGTTTCAGACTTGCTCAAAAGTCATACATGTTCAAGACAAATGAAATGTTTTAAACATTTTTTTTGCGAGTTGTTGGCATAAGTTTGCAAGTCAGGAGGTTGAAGTCCAAAATAATCCCATGTCACACTACCATACAAGCAAGTATGGCAGTTGATCAGAAATGAACCAACCACATATAACATTTACTAACAGGTTGCAAGAGCTCTTTGAGATTCTTACAAAAGTCCAAAAATGCAAAATACTGGACAGTCTTTCCAAATGTCCATTCAGTTAATTCTCGAAATTTGTTCATTATTTGGTTAAACAACTCTTATCTGGTGTAAGGTGTGCTTATTAATAAGGCCTAAGAACAAGCTTGCAAATAAGATAAGCAGCATCTCTATAAAAAGTGAAAATTGATAGAGCAGTAAACTTTGCCTGGAGCCGAGGAATCAAATTTGCCCTCGTGAAGCATAAAAGCATTGTAGTGCTGGCCGGCAATAGGAATAGGACCAAACAAGTTTGTTGTCAATCAATTTGGACAAACCCCACTCTGAACAGTTAAAGAAACAACAAGATGTAATGCATGAACGTTTATTTTGCCTAATAGGTTCTGTAGGGAATAATAGTCGAGTGCATTTGAAGCCAGGAAAACAATTGTTATTGCCTGTGAAAAGACTACCTGGAATATTAAGCCATGAGTGTGCTTGTGTCCCAAAAAAGGATTCATTTATTCTGTATGGGTCTAGAACGAGGCCAAAGGGTTCCATCTATGAACCCCGAGCAATTTTTTAAAGGGCGTTCAATATCATGAATGGCATCTGCAAACAAATGTGGACGAATCCAGTCTTGTTCACGATTTGCAAGCAAATGCTCAATCAATCAATCAATCAATGACTTCATTTCACTTCGAATTTAAAGAAAGCATAAAACAAGCTAGTATTTGCAAAGAAAACTAGTTGATCGAAATATAATAATACTACGAATGACATGATTAACGTATCATAATTATAAGACATTGTAGTAAACTAATTGCAATAATATATTCAGAAAAGTACACAGAGCGTGAATATGGATTAAAATACATGAATAACGAATGTGTAACGAATTTTGAATTTATAAGCCATCATTGTTTGGATAGTTATATTTAGTATATACCAAAACAGTGGATAGTGTTTTTCGTGCGCTCTGATTGGCTACTCAATCAGTGAATATCCTGCACTATTCACTGATTCACCTCCAGTTCCTCTGAGCCAGCAACGCCAAACTCGTGTAGGTTGCGAGCAAAATGCTTTCCCGGTTTGCTGCCATAACAAACTGAGAAATTTCACAACTAATCAAGCAAGCTATTTCCGAAATACATGAAGAAGGTGAGGAAGTTCGGTTTGGAAGTTTTAACAGGTAAAGCTTTGTCTTTTTGACTTGAATAGTCATTTTTTTTTTTTTTTTTTGCTAAATTTTTTATTGAATTAAAGACGAGTTTTACAATGTTAGTTAAGAATAAACATTAATTAAATGAATATACAATTCTACTTAAAAAGAAAAAGAAAAAGAAAAGGATAACAATAACAACGAAATTATATATATATTACAACAACCACGATAACAATAAAGATGCCTACTAATTTTAACGAACCTACGTGTATCAACTAATACAGAGTACATAAGTTAGCTTCTCCCACTTTTGATAATGAAAAAGAAGTTTATTTTTCTCCCTGGCGATATGGAGCTCAATATTGAAGACACGTCTTGCCCTAGCAATAAAACCTCTAATTGAAGGTACGCTATTATGACATCTCCTACAGTAGATGTAATATTTAGCTAATAACAAAACATGATTAATTAGAATATAGTCGTCTACAATATCAAATTTTCCAAATATCACATCAGACTCATTAATTGTCTCAACATGAACATCATTATCTCTAAGCCAGGACAAGACATGCTTCCAAAACTCAGAAGATATCCTGCAGGAGAAGAGTAAATGCTCGACAGATTCCGCTGCTTCTTGACAGAAAGTGCAGTTTGGCGATTCCACTACACCAATTAAATTAAGTTTCACGTTTGTAAAGAGTATACAATTCAAAATTTTGTAATGAAATTCCCTGATCTTTGTGTCCAAAGTGCAATGAAAGGCCAAAGTGTAAGCCTTTTCCCAATCAATATCTATATTTGAGTACTTGTTCGATAATTTCTGTTTTGCGGTGGGCGCAATTTGCTTTTGCTGCAGAAAGGTTTGATAGATCTGTTTAGGAGAGATATCAAGGATTGGCACTACATTACCACTCGGCAACTTAATAGTTGGGGTAATCGGTATGGGATTAGCTGATGTTACGTTTGTAGATGCTTTAATAAGTGAGCGCCATTCTGCGGGAATCGAATTGATAATACTCATAAGAAAAAATCTTTGTTCAGGATTTGTAAGTGAAGAGAAGTCACACGAGAAGGAGTTGTTCGCAGAAATTAAATCCTTAATCTTTACGACGCCTAAATTCACTATATCTCTTCTGTACATCGATTTTTTGTCATAACAAAGAAATTTGTTGTTCCAGATAATTTCGTTAATGATTTCCTCGTAACAACTTGGAGTCTTCCCATTAACCTCCGACCACGCATCGAAGCATTCCTTATAATATGCTGGTAGATTGATTTTCAATTTAGAAGTTTGAAAGTTGCAGTGCAATACAAAACATCCTCCGACTGGTAACAGAAGTTTGTCTGGGATTACTTTCCAAGGACTTGAGTAATCCTCCAATAATTCCTTTAAACATGTTATTCGTTTGGCGCAAATCATAGATTGAATGTCCAACATTTTGAGTCCACCCATTTCTATATCAGATATCAATGCAAGGCGCTTGACTTTGTCTTTCCCATTCCAAATAAAGTTGTAGAGAACTGAGTTTGCCTCTTTAATTAGTTCTTTAGAGACTGGTATAACCGAAGCTCTGAACATAAGCTTTGGGATAGCGAAAGTTTTGACTATCTGTATTCTTCCTAAAAGGGAGAGCCCTCTCCATTTCCATACGTTGATTGATTCCTTATACTTTTTAAAGTTTGACCAAAGTTAAGGTTGTTCCTTTGTCTATCATCATAACCAAAATATATCCCCAAGATTTTTATGATTTCACAAATACTATGAGTTGGGAAGTCTTTCTCCTGTAGGATATTATCTCCTAGAGGCATGATTTCTGTTTTTTCATCATTCACCTTTAGGCCGGAACACTCTCCAAAAGAGTTGAGAATACGAAACAGATTTGTATAAGATGTTTTGTCTTTTAATATACAGGTCATATCATCTGCAAATAGAGACAGTTTAATCATTTCTTCTCCAATTTTAAGCCCTTGTACATTGCAGTCCTCTCTTAATTTTATAGCTAGGGTCTCAAGCGCTAGTATGGAGAGGTAAGGGGAGAGTGGATCCCCCTGTCTGACACCTCTACCTAGTAGAAAAGGACCAGTCGTAAATCCATTATTTAATACACAGCTGGATGCATTTTTGTACAGAACACGCATCCACTGAATAAAAGATAAGCCAAAATTAAATTTGTGTAATGTTCTGATTAGAAATCGAAAGTCTAGTGTATCGAAGGCTTTTTCAAAGTCAATTGCGATCAAAAATCCCGACCAACTGTTCCGTTTGGTGTAATCCACAATATCATCAATCGCTCTAATTGCGTCAAATATGGACCTACCTTTAACAAATGAATTCTGACTGGGATGTATTAAATTTGGCAAGACCTTTTCCAGGCGCTTCGCTAAAACTTTAGAAATAATTTTCGCATCAACGTTGATTAGCGATATAGGTCGCCAATTTTTAATTACCCGTTTATCCTTTCCTTTTTTTTCAATTAATGTGATTATAGCCTGTTTTTGCGAGTTTGAAAGTTCTCCAAACTCATAAGAGTAATTGATGCAGTCTACTAGAGGTTTCCCAATCAAAGACCAAAAAGCCACATAGAATTCTATTGTTAGTCCATCGTTCCCAGGCGTTTTATTTTTTGGGAAGGATTGTAAAACATTAAAACATTCATTATATTCTATCTTTCCTTCACATACCATTCGCAACTCTTCAGTCAAGGTAGGAACTTCCTTTAAGTCTTCTAGAAATGATGATGAATGACTATTATTCTCTTTGTAAAGATTGGAGTAAAAGCATTCTAATTCACTCATAATTGTTTTAGGGTCAACTGCTATTGTTCCGTCGCTTTTTAAAATTTTCCGCAAACAACTTTTATTTTTATTTGATTTTTCCAAATTCAAAAAATATTTGTTGTTCTTTTCACCTTTTTCGTACCACGTTGCACGGGAACGAACAATAGCTCCTTGAGTAATGTAATCGTACAGTTGGTCGTATTCTCCTTGTAAGCATTCTAAATCTTCAACATTTTGTCTTGATGGATCATTGTCACACTTTTTGGTACAGTTCTGCAATTTTTCTTCCAGTTCGTTAAGTTTAGCTTTCCAGTTCCGAGCTTTTGTTTTGCTATAACTTATAGTGAGCTGTCGAATTTTGTATTTTAGCAAGTCCCATAAGACACGCTTGTCAACAACATCCTTAAATTCTTTGAGCCAACTTTTGATGTTTGTGTCAAGGAGATTGCAATAATTATTATCATTCACTAAAGAATAATTAAACTTCCAAAAGCTTGGACCGCGTTTACTGTCATCTATACCGTTAATCGACAATGTAATTGCAGAGTGATCTGATTTAATAGATGGTATTATGTCTACTGAAACAATGTCGTCCTGCAAAGAATCATTTACCAACCAATAGTCCAAACGTCTCTGAATAATTGGGGTCTTCTGTCTCCACGTAAAGCGTTTCTCCGTCGGATTTCTAACACGCCATATATCTATCAAATCCTGCTCCAAACAAATGTCCTCAAGAATTTTGACTGATTCCTTCGTTTTCTTAATACCCCCGCTTCCATCAAGATCATGGTCAAAAATCACATTAAAGTCTCCACCGATAACAAAAGAAGAATCCGCGAGTGTGAGCGAGCTTTTAAGCTCCTCTGAAATTTTGTTGAAAAAATCGCACTGCTCGGCACATTTGTTTGGTGCATAGATGTTTAGAAGTGCAAATGGAGAATCCTGAATAAGAGCCTCAAGGAGAACATATCGACCTTGCGAGTCAACCTTTAAGGATTGCAGTCTAAAATCTAGCTGATCTTTAACAAGAATAAGAACGCCTCTACTATGATTAGTTCCATGAGAAAAGAACGTTTTGCCTTTCCACTGTTTTTTCCATTCATTCTCCACTTCTGGGGTGCTATACGTTTCCTGAAGGAAACATATATCGGCAGAAGATTTAAACAGCCAATTAAAAATAGACTTCCTTCTATCAAAAGACCGAATTCCACGAGCATTTAATGATAAAAGTTTAAAGTTTATGTTTTGGTGCCCCATGACCGACGAGATAATCTGTAAACTTCAAATGAGAGAAGCCAACGTTAACGGTTCTTTTGAACAACAGGCAATCAGTAGCCTTAGCCGATTATATCATGCAAATAACTAAAGAAAACAGAACAATAAGAAAATAACAAAAGAAAGCAATCGAACGTAAAACAAAAAGTAAACCTATATCTAAATAAAGCAAGACAAATATGAAAATAACAACTAGAGAACAATACAATACGAAAATAACACGAAAAACAATGACAAAAACTAACAATGGCCACAAAGAACAAACACAATACATACAAATAGAAATAAAATAGCGGCCAGCCAAAGCTGTTAGTGCCACCTCTGACTGGCACCTTGCAGTCTTGATCTTAATTAATAGCATTCTGGTTTTTGCTCCACAGTTCTTGGGAAAATAATAAAAATACAACTAGAAAATATATGCGGCCTAAATGATTTTTGTAATGTTCTTACATCTCAACACGGTCAATAAACAATTTATCTGGCTCCGCTCTACTGAAAAAAGTGGTCTTACCGTCCTTTTTCGCTTGTTTAAATTGCTTCATCTTCTTCTTTCTTCTTTCCAAAATTTCACTTGGAAGGTCCGGCGAAATTCCAAAGTTTTTTCCTTTTAGCTTTCTAGCATTGGACATCACTTCTTCACGTTGAGGATATTTCAAAAAACGTGCGATTATTTGTCAAGGTTTACCACTGGAAGAAACACGCTTTCCAACACGATGGACCCTTTGGAATTCGATTTGGTCTGCATTTTCCATACCAAGCTCTGTTTTAAGGAATCCAACCAAAACCTCTCTCGCATCCTCCATATCGGCTTCTTCTTTAATTCCGAAAAAAAGAAAATTTTCCCGCCGCTGATAAACTTCCATGTATAGTTTCTCGTCCTGGAGCTGATTAATTTCGCATTTCAGCTTGTCAAATTTCTCCTTGAAAGACTCGCGTTCCGTGTTCGCAAAATCCAATCTGTCTTCCCGTTCTTTGATCTTTTTTTCTGTTTTGTTTTTGAAAGCCTCGAAACAATCCACCATTTCCTGCAAATTACTAACTTTTTCGTCGACTGCTTTTACATACCGTTCCAAATTCTCAAGTTTTTCCAACACTTGTTCAAGTTTCGGGATAACTTCCCCCGCCATATTCAATATAGATAACACTTCGTCCGATTCACACAGTTCGGAATCTGAGAGCGAAGCGTCGTGTCTTAACTTTTTGCCATCTGGGGAAAGATTATCGTCAGCAGAAGATGTTGAAGAGCTTTTCCTCGATTTTTGTTTAACAGTTTCGGCCATACAACATTGCCAAGAGCGGAGCAAAATCGCACACGTCTACTCCGACATCTTGCCCGACCCAGTCTCCCCCTTGAATAGTCATTGATAAAACTGGTGAAAAAGTTTTTTGTTTACACATGCAAATTAAGCTTAAGTCTTGCGTTACTTTATTTAGTTGACTTGTTCATAAATAAGCTTAAAACAAATTTAATAATCTTTTTTACAGAATTATTTTAAATACAAACAGAATTCACAGCTCCTTTTGAAGAAACTTCCCCGTAAGAGCTAAACAAACGCCTTCAAAAGTTTTATTTGTCGCTAAGAAAAAGCGACGACCGCGGCCGTTCAGTCATCGCGCACCAAAATTGTAATCGTTGGCAACAGTAAATGAGTTAAAAATCATCATTTTGTGCTCAATTATCTCACTGTTTTAGTATATACTAAAACAATTATTCACCTAAGTGTCGGCGTCGGCAAATATCCACTACTAGCCACCTCCACTTCGGTGAATAATTGTTATATACCGATTTACTCATACGCTATTAGTATTATTTCCAGTGGCTGAAAAGGGATGATCCAAAAATATTTTGTAAATCCCAAGAAATATTTCAAATCCCAATATTTCTCTAAAACCACTGTCGAAAATTTTGAAAAATATATAAAACTGTTGCCAATCCTAATAAAATAAGTGGATCCACCAACAACTTTCTCAATAATTCGAAAATATTTTGCAAATCCATAAAAATTATTTCAAATCGCAATTTTTGTACAAATCATTGCTGAAGAGTCTGGCAAATCCAAAAAATACATTGCAAATCCTAAGAAACTTGTTGGATCCGAAAATAACTTTTTAGAAAACTCTAGAATAGTTTACAGTCAAAGAATGTCGTCAAATCCCAAAGAATATTTTGGAAATCGAAAAAAAGTTTTGTCACGTGCTACTGCGCCACCAGTCAGCCAGCGTTATACCAGCGTTTTCCACCACCCTACGTCATCCCTGCCTGGTCTCCCTGTCTGGATCCATTTTATCAAAAAATGGCGCAGTTTCTGTCTTGTGTGGCTGTAACTCTGTAAGGTGAACTCTGGCAACAAATTTTGTTTTAAAATGTGGTGCAAAAGTTAAAGAGACATCGCTGAGTGGGAGAGACAGTAAACTGGAAGAAGAACACATCATCTTCGTTGATGAAGTCATTAGGTGGGTTCACACTGGACCTTTCAAGTGCACTTGAGACTAACTTGTGTGTGAACGGGTCCTTTTTTACTTGAATGATCTTGACTAGTCGTACTTAGTTGCCACAGAAACTTCAAAACCTCAAAGTGCTGAGGTGCACTCTCAAGTAAGGTCAAAAACCTTCCTTGAGTCTGCACTCATCAATCAAAGCGTCGGAAGTTTAATAACAAAGTGTCAACCATCTCGAGCCACAAATTTTACTCTCACAAGCGAGCAAGCAAGAATTGAGTGATGAATGAGGATGCTGATCTCGAAACGTAGGTAGGTTTTTCTCAGTCCTGATTAATGACCTAGTTCAGAAATTTCACGAGTTCCTTTTTTCACTGTATTTGACAGCGGAAACAATGTTAATGCAAGACTTGGTTGTGGAAACATAATGACCTATGTACCACAAAAAAATGATTGCCCTGTTGTGCGATTCATTGAATGCAGTTTATTCTTTTTTCAACTCATTCAAGCCAGTTTTTCGTGTCCACCTGCACCAATAGACAGTCATAATTTACAAGATAAGTCAACCTCTCGTCTCATGAAAGAAGCAGAAGCCACGGGCTGCATTTACTTAAAGAAATTCAAGCGACCTAGAAAAGTGCCTACAAAACAGGAGAAACAGAACAGCTCTAGCATGAGAGTCGGGACCAAAGTAAGAATTATAAGTCAATAATTAAAACGCTCATTGACTGAAAAGATGGAGGGATATGGAGTGACATTTATAGACCATTCCCGCATTCGTGACAAGCACGCGCACGAAAACATGAAAGTGAGGCTCGGGTGGACAAACATCAAACATGGCGGACAACACCGAGAAGCCTAAGGCGCAAACTGCGAAAGATATCCCGTGGTGTAAGTCTCTTAAAAGCTTGCCAGTGTTTACAAGGAAAGAGATAGATGAACACCGGAACAATAGTGGCAAACGAAAGGCTGACGACGTTTCGAAGCCTATTAAAAAAACCCTGAAGCGTGGCTTAAAATTTCAAGAAGAACGGTATCTTTCATCAGACACAGTGTATACGAAGGTATTTGGTAACTCGTTTATGGTAAAAGCAAAGTGTCATGCCAGCATGAGTACTCGAGAAATTCACGAACTAGAAGTTTCACTCGATGTAACATCTGGGAATGTACGGGAAGCACACTGTACTTGCAGAGCTGGCAAAAGTGGATACTGTAATCATGTGATGAGTCTTCTACTTGAACTCGCTCGTTACTCTTTGGAAGACTTTGACAGGATACCCGAGGAAGCAGCATGTACAAGTATGTCAAGGAAATGGGGTATTCCAGGTAAAGTATAAATTGATTTCAATCAGCTGTAAGTACCTACCTGTACTTTTGGGCAGCTCACGCAAGTAGTTAACATGTTCGGTTTTCGTCTGCTAGCAGAAGAATTAAACTGATAATAGCATAGGTCATGCTGAAGCACGTCTTGATAAAGTTGTATGATGTGTCTGAAAGTTTTGAAGTGACTTAAGCATTATTCACATAGTGATCAAACTTTTTTCTGTTCTTGTTCTAAGGTGAGAAAGGTCTACCTAAATAACCCATAATGAAGACATCAGTTCAAAAGGAGTTAACGAACAAGGGAATAAAACCAACTCTGTATGATCCAAGAGTCAAGGAAAGAAAAAGATTAGACATCCGTGGAGTTCAAGTAATGCAAAAGGAATTGGAATCAATTCATCCTCTTATTGGTTTTTCCCATGTCATCCCAAAAAAGCCTGAATTGCTGACTAATATAGACACCAGGTATGGACCAGTGGTCTTTGGATCTCCCCTCTCTTTTCATTTAAGTTCTTTGGAGTTCAATTTCACTGTTGTCACTAACCTGGAACCGGCAGTTAACCCTGCTCAAGCAGATTCAAGTGACATTTACAAAGTAAGCTTGCCATTCCATTTCCCAGACTTACCTGAAGCTGTTCATTTCAGTACTGTGCAACAAACATTCATTGAACACTTAAGAGTAACTCACCAAGAAAGTATTGATATTGAGAAAAGGACTGTTAAGCAAAGGGAATGTGATGAGTGGATAAAACACCGCAAAAATAGACTTGGATCATCTGTGTGTCACAGAATATATGTAAGGAAACGAAGTTTCAATAATCTTGCCAAGGAACTTAACCAGCCATTTAAGCCTCTAGATGAAATTCCAGCAATTCAGCAGAGAAAGGTAAAGCATGGCATAAAATTTGAGCCAGTTGCAAGAGAAAAATATTATGATGTCATGAAGCACTATTTGATGAGGCCAATTACCTTGAGAGAGACAGGGATGGTGATTCCCCCATGCATGTTTTGGCTTGAAGGCAGTCCTGATGGTCTTGTTATTGATCCATGTTCCTCATCTGGGAAGATAGGGACAATTGAAATGAAATGTCCAGAGGGAAAGAAGAACCACACCCCAGAGGAGGCAATGCAAGATGAATCGTTTTACATTGAATTAGTTGATGGTAAACCCATCCCGAAGAAAGATCATCACCTAGGATATTACACCCAAGTCCAGCTAGTTATGGGTTTCTGTGGTTTAGAGTGGGTTGACTTTGTAGTCTATCTATTTAAAGGGATGATCATCACAAGGGTTCCATTTAACAAAGATTATTTTGACCAAGTAGTATGTAAAGTAAACATCTTCTATGTAAAGTGGTTTCTTCCTCAGGTCATGGCCTAAATGCAGTTTAGTATATTGTGCATTGTGCCTGAGCAAACGGTGACATTACAACGTGTACCAGTTTTCCATAGTATCTAGCTTTTAGACTCCTGTTGATGGGTGTTAGGGCTTCAAGGATAAGGTTACTTTGCTCTTTGCAATGTTATTACAGTACAGTAAAAACCCACGTATAAGAACCTAAAATTTAAGAACCTGTTAGGCTAAAATGTTTATTTTAAACCCCCTTTTCATAATAACCTATTTAGCCTAAAATTTTCAATAGGTTAATATTTTACAAAAATGAAACAGATGAAAATACGGAGAAAAACTTTTAGTCTAGGTTTCAGTCAGTAAGATTCAAACAATGAACTAAAATGAAAACCATATCATGTCTTTGCCAATACTGGATTACACAATGCAATATTATTATTAAGAATACAGATCTCTCTCATATGCCCGAGAGTAGTTATCTGTGCTGATCACTAGTACCCCTATCAAAATTAAGAGCCTGTTTAAGAACCTAAGTAGCCCAGAATCCCACTAAATACCATTTCTATAAGAACCTATTTAGGCTAAGTTGGAAAAATCTAGGTTCTTGTATGCATATTTTTACTGTATTTTATTGACAATATACGAGAAGGAGTATTTCATAGAATTCTTAAAAAAGATGACTTCCATGACAAGAATATTAAAAGTATTACATGTTCAGCAATTACTTAACAATTTCTGTTCAATTTCTATGAGAGCAATGATTTGCGCAATAATCTCAAGAAAGGTACTGTTTGAAAATCGTGGAAATTCAATTATTGCAAAATATCAATTATTCTAAAAGGGAAAGTGTTTTCATTGACAAAAGAAATGTTAGTTAGTCTTGAAAAAGCGAAAATTCAGCTTCAGTATTTATTCATAAACCAACTTGATCCTTGTAAATCATTGGGCACTTTGAAGGAAATGATGATAAAACCATAACATTATTATTGCTTAATAAGCGGGTCCATAAAGTTACATAGAAGACAAGCCACTGTCCATATTTGGTTTATGGTCCCATTCATATTTAGTGGAATTTCAGTCTTTAAGACTTTAAATTTCTTAATGCGAGCAATAATACGTTCTACATGGATTCTAACAGAGGCGATTGTTTGACTAAATACAACATCTTCTTTGTCAAGCTGCTCTTTGCCATCAAGAAATGCACGTATGTTTAACTTAACTCCTAGAGGGTCAAGTAATTCCTGGATTGTAAATCCTCTGTCTGCCATAATTGAATCCCCTTTCTCCCAAAGTTCTGGGTGTAGTATACCACACCTGGAAACTATTTCCTTATCTGACAGCGATCCAGGGTACAACTGACTCACAAAAGTTATAGCTCCAGAAGGACTGATGCCCACTTAAGCTTTGTATGTTACATGGTGCTTATAGTGTGAGTAAAGGGCACTCTGTGTAGTTAGGCTAGAAGGCACTTGTACAAAGATTTCTGTACAGTCAATGATACATCTTGTTGAGGGATAAGTGTCCTTAAAACATATTGGCATGGATGAAACAATCTGATCTTTAGAAGGCCATATGGGAATATTTCCCAAACAGAAGTACAAGTAATTTGACCAGGTGATCAAATACCGGGAAATGGTTGATTTGCCAAGTCCAAATAACCACGCCAGATGTTTCTGTCCAAATCCACACCTTAACCACACCAAAAACATAAACAATTGTTCAATCACATCCAATTTAGGGCTCACACCAGGCTTACTTCCTTCAGTAAATTTACATTCATCAGGTTCATCTGACCCATTCTTTGAAGGCTCATAGTATTTCAAATTACTAGCATTCTCACCAGCATTTACAAATTGAAAAAGAATGTCAAACTTAACTGGATGAAAACCAGTGAATGACTTGAAAACGTCTTCTTGTTCTCTGATGTTCTTGGATGTAAACTGTCCTTTTTCCAGTTTTTGTATTTTGGCTTTTAGCTCACTCCAATCTTTTTCAACGTCACTTTTTTGTTTAATCAAAAGTGACAATTTAACCTCCAACTTTTCCACGACTCTTCTCAAATAAGCGCAATTTTCACAGGCCTCTGTCGGTCTTGCATTGTCTTCATTAAGCAACCTAGAGCTTAAATAACATGGTTCTGATTCAGGCTGAATATTTTCTTCATTTTGCTCAGAACATCTCTTTTTTGGTAATTTTCGATTAGGTGTGCTCGCACTTTTATTCCAGCTGAAAATGGAAGGAATAGTAGTCTTGTCTTTCAGATCTTTCCTGCCACTGAACTGTTTTTTAATTTCCTCAGGGCGAAAATGTTGCTCACACACTTTAGTGTATTCCGTCACAACAAATCCGTCTCTGTTTTCTTGTCTTTTAATTGCCAAAAGCCACCGATTCCTACTTTTTGCCTCCAGAGGAAAAGAAAAAAATGAAATATTAGTTTTTTCCCCCTGATTGTTATAAAAGGAACTTTTGCAACCAGGGACACAACAATATTTGCTACGGCCACCGCGCGAAGAAGTGAAGGTGTCGTCCGCCATGTTTGATGTTTGTCCACCCGAGCCTCACTTTCATGTTTTCGCGCGCGTGCTTGTGACGAATGCGGGAATGGTCTATTACTAGTATAAAGAGTGGTTTGTTGTTACAATATCAGCCGATAGATACGATTTTTCATAACTACTTGAAGCAATGATCTCAAAACACTGGTAAGGAGAGCTTTTGGAACATCAAGAAAATGTCCCCTTCGATTACTTTGGTGAGACCATCCGGCTACCGCATTGCTATTCTTTTATTTTGACACTGTTCAAGAAGACTGTTGTCAATAAATGGAAAATCATGCTTTGCACTAGTTCTACTGCTCTTGTCTTCGCAGACGTTTTGATTAAAGACATGTAAGGTAGTGTTTTCCCAAGAGACAGATAAGTTCACCCCAAAACTGCTCACTTTAACTTTGGTGTGAACGCCATTTTTTACTAAAACAGCTGAGTGCACTTCAAGTGCTTTTCAAGTTCACTTGAACTCTAGGGCGCTTCAAGTGCACTTTAGGGTCTAGTGTGAACCCACCTGAATGTGGTGGATTCAGCAAGCCATGCAAAGGTTTTAAAAGGAAAGCAAACAACACAGGATCCACTTCCAAAAGGGGCATTGACAACAGAGTTGTAATTCACGTTGGTTTTATCAGTGAAAACGTAGAAGGAATGTTGGCGATAGCAAGAGGGGGCAAAGTGGTGTTGAGAGTGGGTAAAGATTTTGGAGCCTTTGAGGTATGCAAAGCTGCCGTTTAAAAACGCTCTGATCGTGACCAATTTTTCTGTTGTGAATAAGACTAGATTTTTTGTAATAATACGAAGAAAGTTCTTACAGATGGCCTATGTAAATAATAAATAAATACTAATCATCTTTATTGAGGAAACTTTTTCTTAAAAGATATGGTTTTCAAAAACGACCTCAAAACTAGATATATATTATGAAAACAAAAAAAGCTATAAAATTGCAAAGGGATTGAAAAGATACAAAAAATGCATAAAAAATTAAAACTAAGTATAAGTAAAAATTAAACGTAAGTAGCTATATTAAAAACTTAAAAACATTACGTTTAAAACTATTTACATTCCTTGAGTCTTTGATCGTCTGACTGAGGGGGTTAAAATGGGAAACGGCATGATATTGTGTTCTTTGCTTCCCCCAATTTCTTTTGACACGTGGTAATCTAAAATTGCCTTTGTTACGTGTATTATGCTGCCTATGAAGTACGTCTTGTCTAATCAAGTCCATATCGTGATTAATTAGACCATTGATGCATTTGTATACGTGTACACACCTTCTTTGAAATCGCCTTTTCTCTAGAGGCAGCCACTTGAGAACGGCTAATGCCTCAGTGGAGGATGAGTACAATGGTCTATTTAAAATAACTCTAGCGGCCTTTTAACCGGGCTGCTAGGATAGTGGCTTGTACTGTGCGCAGCAAGCAGGCATTGGACGTTCTGAAATGGCCCACCTCGGAGGAGCGCCGATGTCAATCTGTTTTTAAACTCGTTAAGAAATGCCTGCAAGGTCAATGTCCCCAGTATTTTAAACAATATTTTAAACGTAATAATACAATCCATGCGCGCGCTACTAGACAAAGCAACCTCTTACATCCGCCTGCTGTGAGAACTGAAATTGCAAAAAGATCCTTCTATTATTATGGTTGCACTCTTTTTAACGAATTATCTTAATGATATTTCGTGTTTTACATCTTTTAATCTTTTAATTGAAAATAGTTTTCTATTTATATTATTACCTGTATTAGTGTAATGTTTATATGTTTAGTGTGGTTTTTGTGCGTTGTTGCTCAGGGCTCCCACTGATAACAGACAGCTTTTTGCGTCTGAAGGGGCTACCCTGAGCGGTATAAATTAATAAATGTTCTTCTTCTTCTATTTTGCAAAACTTGCAAACTAGACATAAGGGTAATATTATGTTTATCGCCCCATACTAGATCAGCATATTCAAAAAGGGGCATAACAAGACTTTTATAGAAAAGTAGACGCGCCCTGAAAGGCAATAGATGCTTTATACGCTTGAGAAGCCCAAGCCTCTGATTGATTTTCCCAGTTAGGTGTTCAATATGATCAGTCCATGTGAAATCCGAAGATATATGTATACCGAGGTATTTAAAGCTGCGAACATTACTTATACTATGATCTAAAATTGAAACAGTCAAATCTACTTTGCTTTTGCGTTTCCTATTACTACCAATAAGCATGCATTTAGTTTTGTCCAAATTTAAAGTCAGTTTGTGATCATGAAGCAATTTCGCCACACCCAGTAGATCGTTATTAAACTTATCACTCAACTCCTTTGAGTATGTACCATAGCAGTAAATTACAGTGTTGTCTGCATAAAGTGACGCGTAGCAGGAGTTAAGCACATTTGGCAAGTTATTTATGTAAATCACAAACAGCAGAGGCCCTAGAACGCTACCCTGTGGCACCCTTTGCGTGACTGGAAGTTCCTCAGATAACTCATTTTGCACATGATGTGTGCTGTTGTCTACCAGTTAAGTAAGAACGGAACCAATGAAGAGCTGTTTCAGAAAGGCCGATCTCGGATAGCTTGTATAACATTATTTGATGGTCTACCGTGTCAAATGCCTTGGTTAGATCGATGAACACGGACCCGCAAAGCTTTCCTTGTTCCATGTGTAAGAGCACTTCATCCGCAAATGAGGTCAAAGCTGTTGTAGTTGAGAAACCCTTCCGGAAACCAAACTGCTTGTTGGACAATAAATTATTGGTAATCAAGTACTGATACAACTGCAAGTGTACGGCTCTCTCCAAAATCTTGCTTAGTGTAGGGAGGATTGAGATGGGCGGTTGTTGGAAACGTTGGTCCTGTCACCTGACTTAAACAATGCCGCGAATTTCGCGCATTTCCACAATTTGGGAAATTGACTAGTGCAAATTGAAAGATTCAAAAGTTTAACAACAGATGGTGCAATTGTGTGAGCTGAGATTTTAAGAAGTCTCGCACTAATTTTGTCAAGACCAATCGCTTTGTTTGCTTTCAATGACAAAAGCTGCTCAAGCACAAATGATTGATCCAATTCAGTCAACTCGAACTGGAAAAGCGGGTGTTTTGAAATGGAATTTAAATGCAAGACAGAAGTCTGTACTCTACTTGCTAGAATTCGGCCAATGGAAGCAAAGAAGCTATTCATTGAAGAAGCAATGGATTGGGATGTTATATGCTGAACACCATCAGAGATAATACACTGAATACTCTCTGAAGATGAGTTCCAATTGCATGCTTCGTTCACTGCTTTCCACACCTTATCTGAGTCACCCTTGGCTTCCTCGATCATGTCACAGTAATATTTAGACTTGGCAGTTCGTACTAAGCCATTAACCGTGTTCCTAAGCTTTGCATACATTGACCAATGACGCGCCGAGTTCGATTTTCGCGCCTTTCTATGTGCCCAGTCACGTTCTTTCATAGAATCACTTATCTGACTGTCCATCCATGGAAGAGGTGTTCCCTTGACACGCCTTCTTTTTACTGGTGCGTGTTGATCAGCAACCTCAGAAAACATTTTATTCCACGTAAACAAGGCATCGTTGACGTTGTCCTCGTTTTCAACAATATACCAGGGAATATTCCTAAGATCATCATTAAATAAAGTCGGATCAAAATTCTTATAGGAGCGATACTCGAGTATTCTCGGTTTAGTCTTTGTTGTAATACCAGATTTGACAATGCGGTGTTCATTATTAGCAAAAACCAAGTCGATCATTGTCCGCGAGGTGTCAGTTATGCGCGTCGGTTCTTTTATTAACTGAGTGAAGTTGTAGGCCCACGAAAAATTAAGTTCTTGTTTATCTCTTTTTGGCAATTTAGAACTCGCCATCATGTCTGCGTTTAAATCGCCTAGAATGTCACATAATAATGTGGTTTTCAATAGGGCACTGCATAAAAACTAAAAACTACAGTACTAAGAATAACAAAGTATTAAAATACATTAACTAAAAAATGTCACTAAGCGAACTTATTAAGATTTAAAATGTTTAAGTAATGAAATTTTACAAGCATTATAAGGTACACATCTCGTGTCTTCTGGAAGGGAATTTCAGTGTGTCAATGCAAGCTATTAGAGGATCTGAGTAGAATCTAGTTCGTGTTTGATCTAATAGATCTAATAGTTTCCTTGGAGCGGGTGTTATGGCTATGATAGTCTGAGCCTCAAGTAATCATACTGTTTCTTTCACTGTCATTAATAAAATTATGCATAAAAAGTCACTGTTGCAGTAATCTTCTTGTTGACAGATTCATCCAGTTCAGATCTAGAAGTGCTTGGGTTGAAGAAGCATGCGTCACTGCTTTATTCTGAAGTACTTGAATAGAATCCTTAAAACTTTGTTATTTTTGTCACCCCATACGATACTTGCATTTCCAGCAATAGGAATGACCATTGTTGACACATGGAGCCTTCTTGCATAAACTGGGAGAAGATGCTTGATTTGTTTTAAGACACCTAGTCTCTTTGCTATTTTACTGTGTAGTTGTTCAATGTAGTCATGCCAAGTAAGATGCTGGTTTATGATCACTCCAAGATACTTGAATTTGGTAACGTTCTCCAATTGATCATTGTTGGCTACGCGAGCTATGTCATTAAATTGACTTAGTTTGTTACGTCCTCCAATAACCATAAACTTCGACTTAGTAACGTTTAGTGTCATCTTATTGTCATGTAACTAAGATGTAAAAGCTACCAAGTCTGCATTGAGCTTTGATTGCAAATTGGTTGGCGAGTTCTCATGACAATAAAATGCCATGTCATCAGCAAGCATCGTCATCTTTGAGTGCTGCAGTTCAAATTGAATGCCATTAATATACACCAAGAATAACAATGGCCCCAAAATGCTGCCCTGTGGTACTTCCATGGTGATTTTTGCTCGGGGAGACAATGCATTAACCGACATAATTTGTTGAACTCGACTAGAGAGAGATTAGTGGAACCATTCTAAGCTTTTCCCTGCTACTCCTAGTGACTTAAGTTTGTTGTTGAGGAGCAGATGATCGACGGTGTCAAATGCCTTATGAAGGTCCAGGAACACTGTTCCCATCATGCATCCTTTGTCCATACTTTCTAGGACTTGATCTGTAAAGGCGATCAAGGCAGTGGAAGTTGAACGCTTTAGTCAGAAGCCAAACTGTGATTTGGTAATAATCTGTTTTCTTCCAAAAAGGAACTTAAGAGGCAGTCTCCCTAAAAGCAGTTCACTCGATTTTGTGACAAAAAATACTTTTCCTTGATTTTTTGTCGGTGAAGAGGCTTTAGTAGGTATATAGTGAAATCGCTATTTTTGTTTTCAAATTCTTATTCTTAGCTCTGCTACAAGCCAAAAACGAGTTGAGTCTGTCTCGGCTTCTCAGAGAGTGTTTCGAGACTAAAATTGATAGATTTTGAAAAGTGTGTTGCAAACAAACAAATGCCCTCACAAAAAATCTGTTCGATTCAGTTTTTTTAGTGAACCCTCTATAGTCCACAGGCTAAATAAAAATATCTTTGATCAAAACATGTTTACGTTACAGTGGTTCAAAGAATACCTATTTTGCAGGCTTAATCCAAACCCTGATGGAAGAAGTCTATTCAGCCAGCTGAGGTTATGCAGTTTCGTTAATTTTCAACATCAATTCATGGCGTTATGGTGTCACGTAATGTTATGGTCATGTGGCTACATAACCTGTCGGCAGCCAAAATCTTTGTGATCAATGAAATTTCTGTTTCTCTCCAGAAAAAAATGCCCTAATTGAATGAGTTTTTCCTCCTAAAATTGCGCAAAATGCGTATCACACCAAGGAATTTGTATTGGTAATGAATCATTATTTTCACGGCATGGACTCCGCCCTTCCATATTTTCAGGCCCGGCCCGAGTAGAGGGGGTGAGGGTAGGGGACAGTGGGATACCAATATACCCACTTTTGTCCTCATAAGATACCAATATAGCTAAAGATTTGTAAAATTTTTGATACCGAATGCCTGAAATTACCTTGAAAAAGAATACTATATACCTAAATAAGGTATTTCAGGACTGAGACAGACCGTCCAACCTTTTTTATTAAAAAAAACTAGTATTAGCATCCAAGGACAAAGAGCGAGCTGCTACGGGCAGGGTAAGGCAGCATGCTCCCCCAGAAACGCCATTTCTATAGTGTTCTTAGCCTGCATAGCAGGCGCTTAGAAGTAGTGGGGGCAAGAAAGAACTGATGTCTCCGCATGTCTCCCTCTGGCACGCCTGTTCTTTCTTGCGCCCACTACTTCCAAGCGCCTGCTACTCAGGCTATGTGTTCTGAGAGAACAATTTAAGTAAAAGATATTGGTAAATCGACTGAAGAATACTGTAAATATTAAATAAATGAACCAAATAAAATAAATAGATAAATGGTTGACAAGGTCCGAGGGGGTACTGCCATATATGGGCTATATAGGTATGTGCGCTGTGAAGGGTATGGTTTTCAAGCAGTTTACTCTAAGATAGGGTATATATATTAGAGTGTTTGGGTCTAGAATAGGGGATCATTTTTCAGGAAACTGATCAGTTGGTTGAAGATTTTATCCAGACTAGGGATTGTGGTATCAGATTTGCTTTGGCTACACTGTGCTAGTGACCTCAGTAGTTTCTGGAAAACAGCTACTCTAGGATAGGGGGGAGTTGGGGTGTTCACTCTAGTATAGGGTAACAAAATTCAGCTGAACTGGCTCTGGTGTAGGTTAAGGGTTCCAGGGTCCCAGCGGGACATCCGCACCCAGAAATTCCTAAAGTACCCTCCCCGGACACGGTCCTGTCTTTGTTTATAGTGTTCATACAGAGCCCACTGCGCTTGTCCTCAACTCTATCGACTCTAGCAAATTGTAAAGCTTCCGAAGGTATGTTATTGTTAAAGCTCGCATTTGGAACCGCTTTATTGCGATAGGCAGATGGGCAGGAAGGGCGTCATATCAAGTCACGCAACATTGTACTCTAGGAGAGAATGTAAGAGACCGACACAGATAGCCGCCAGGTCCGCTGCACCGATTTCCCGGGAGACACCTCCCCCCTACCTAGAACCTTGTGCGAACGAACTGTTTTGAGTACTTGTTGATCGATTCATAAAGGGGGTAGCTGAGCGTCGCTTTACGAAACACACCTGTGGCTCCTTACACTTTTTAGCATTGAGGTTCATCAAGAAAAAATTTGGGACACAGATGGAAATTGACAGTGGCACTTTTTCATTTTTCTGGGGCTTAGGTGGCCCATCAGAACCTATAAAAAGTCATTGGAATATATTGTTCGATATTGTGACACACTGAAAGCCACTTGAACTGGAAGAACGGTACTTAATACACGCTTCATCAAGCAATATTGGTGCAATTTAAAAGAAATCGGGATTATGAGACAGTTTGCTGAGAAACAACACACCCAGATAAACTGTATAACTTTCGGTTCACTGCAATTCAGTCATACTAGTCTAATCTGGCAGATTCCTCTTTTGCCAGCCCATGCGAACTTTTGGTCAGCATATTTCGATCACTGTGACAACGTATATTTCCATAAAAAAATTGTCTTAATATCACAAATTGAGAAAAAAAAGATAATTTATATCCCTATCGTGGGACTAAAATTCCGTAAATCTGAACAAACCCAAAACCCCTGGCCAGGCCTCTCTCCTTTAGAACGTCAAAATCACGCAACCGGGATGTCAAAAAGATGTCACATTAAAATACTCTACATGGAAACTACAAGAGTCCCTTTTAAAGACTATTGCATCTGTTCTTTGGAAACGTTTTTGTCGTACTAACTATGTTGGCCTCTTATATGGGACATTCTAAGTTTTCAACATAAGGGATTAGAAACCAAGTATCACAGGCCACCCCACCAGGTTGCTAATCTGAATTGTTGCACATGCGATTTCACTTCTTTAAGCAACAAACTTGAAAAACAGGAATCAAGTTTTGCTCTCAAAATTATGGTTTGCCAAGCCCGAAAAATGAATTCTCATGTGCAACAATTACAATTAGCGACCTGGCAGGTTGGGGCAAAAGGGTTGGTAGGTCACCTCTCTAATCCTTTATACTGTACGTGAATTTTAGAAATGTACCATATAAGAGGCCAAAATAGTCATTAAAAGAAACTGGTTTGAAGTAAATGGATAAAGTAGGGTTCAAAAAATGCACCTAAAGCCAACCTTACACCTCACTGGCCTACTGCTTACGTGATTTTTGAAAACGTTTTAAAGGAAAGGATTAATATAGCCTGCAAGGCGTATTTTGCCTTGCAATCAATTTGAACTTTCGCCTGACGGAGAGTTGGGGGGAGTCAAAAAGTGATTCCAGGGGAGAGGTTGCCTGCCCCTCCTCATCGGGTCGCGTGTTAAGAAAAAAAAAAACGCCTGGGCTAGGATTAATAAGGCCAGTGGTACCATGCCATAGAAGATGATCATTACCAATACAAATTCCTTGATGTGATATGCATTTTGTGCAATTTAAGGAGGAAAAACTCATGCAATTAGGCATTTTTTTCAGGAGAGAAACAGAAATTTCATTTATCACAAAGATTTTGGCCACCGACGGGTTACGTAGCCACGTGACCATAACATTACGTGACACCATAACGCTATGAATTGATGTTGAAAATTAACAAAACTGCATTACTTCAGCTGGCTGGATAGACCTGTTCCATCAAGAGTCTAAAGTAAAGGTAAATGTCTTGTTTACCGACAACAGATAAAACGGTATATGACTAATTGTTTTTGTTGTGCATCAAACGTTTTTAAGCAGCCTGATTATTACAATAATTTCATGCACCGCGGTGAACTTCGGAAAGAACTTAAAATTCTACGTTGCCTTTCTTGTACATGTTTTGTATCCCGGGGTAGTGATATTTATTTTCATTACTTAGAGAGCTTGGATCAACTTCTGATCTAGAGAATTCTATTAAAAACATTGTTCACACAGGAAAAAATTCTGAGTTTCCGAATGCATTATCATTGGAAACCATCCAAAATAAACTATCCAATATTGGAATAACATTGGAATACTTTATAATATCTTGAGTGAAAGGATGGGTTTTGGAATATCATTGGTATATCATTCTTGTTATATACATACTGAGAAATACCCACCAAAAAGCTATGTCGTAAATTTTTGTACGCAAATTAGTTCTAGCTAATCACAGGAGCAAACGATGGTTTTCACACTGAAAAAATGATACGTTCAATCAGAATCGCGAATGATGTTTTTTTTCACGTGTGAGAAAAATGATACGTCCAATCAGAAGCCACAGAGGTGTGTGAGTTTCGCGCCAAAATTTCCGCTTCGCACACATTCAACAAGAAAAGTTTTACTTAAAGAGTTTTTCTCGCTAAAAAAGTGAAAAACATTTCGGAAATGGAGTGGAATAGTCTCGTTTGTTTCACTGTCAATAAAGAAAATAGTAGAGAGCCGGCGAAACAACAGCGGAAAGGGAAAAACAGAACGAGACGTAAGCTTTTGTTGTGCTTTTTGTTGGAGCTACTTTTCCTTTCATTTAAGCTTAAGCTTATATTGAAACCGGCCAATTTAACTTAAATTTACTCATTTTCAATTGTGCATTGAGAACAAACAGTTAAGATTACTTATATTTCTTGGATTACCTCATATCCTTACCGTCGTTTATGTTTTTAACACATGTTTTTACTAAAAAGCTGATACTTCGTTTTCGTTGTCATTTTGCGGTAAGTGGGTAGCGGCAAATTTTAGCATTTTTGAAAGATTTAAAATAAAAAGGCCGCCAAAATGATGAATGTCTCAGTATGTATATAATAAAAACGCATGTACAATACCACATGGAAAGTGCTTTGTACAGTATTTACGCACAAGTTGTTTTTGTATCAGAAATCTTACTCGTTCGCTGCGCTAATTCGTTTGATTTCTGATACTTCAACAACTCGTGGGTGAATACCGTTCGCCAGCACTTTCCATGAAGTATTCTCTATATCTGATAATCCAACTTGGTATTTTGATGGTAGTTTTTTTGGAATATTATGTTCAACGGGTAACAGTCGAATAAAATACCTTGTAACTAGACTTGGAGTGTTAAATTAGTCACAAATCAGTAATTTACCAATACAATTCCAAGCTATTTTTGATGGTAATTTATTGAGATCATATCTAGCATATGATAATGCAAGAAGAGACCATAAAAGCAGACTTGGGTTGTTATGTGACAGATAAACCAGTAATTTACCAATACAACTTCAAGCTATTCTTGATGGCAATTTATTGGAAAATCACTTCGAGCACATGATAATAAATATTCAATAACATTTTTATAACGAGGCATGGATTGTTTTGTTAGGTGACTGATAAACCAGTCATTTACAAATAAAACAGTAACTCAAATTTGCTTTTTATGGTAAGTCACTGGATGATCACTTACAGCTTGCAAATCATCCATTAAAAAGGGAACAGTGAAGCAAATCTGGATTGTCAGTCATTCCTTTAGCATCAGCGGTTAACTCACGATAGCGGCAAGTAAGAGAAACGTCTCCCTCTGCTTCCATTACAGTTTGTTTAAGACACAAAGCCAAAAACAAATAGACAAGAAACAGGATGTAACATGTCGATCAGTGAATAGTACTCAAAATTTGTCGATAATTTTCAATCGACAAGTCAAATTTGTCGATAAAAGTCGATAATCAGAAGATTCTTAGCTGTTTATCGATTTTATCGAAAAATTTTTCAATCAGCTATGAAATTCAAGTAACCAAACCAATAATAGCTTGAATGACTTTTTTCAGCTTTTCTATGAAAGTGTAAAAAGCTCTAAAGTAAATCTGTATGGCAATAAAGCTAAATAATTCGGGCGTCTGGAAAAGCCGGAAACCGGAATCCGGAATAGGAACGGGAATGGGAACAGGAACCGGAACCGGAACCGGAAACAGCAACGGAACAGGAACAGCAATGTGAAGGGGAACCAATACAAGAACAGGGATATCATTTACTTTAAATTATTTTAATTCGAATTCAATTTATACAAAAAATAAGAACACTACTCTGGTATCATGCTCCCCCCCGGCAGCGAGAAGGTAGAAAAAGCCGCAAGTTAAATAAGTAAAGCAACAGCTTTGCGAGTGCATCGCGCTTTCTGTCAATTTCTTCACCGTGTATGCACAACTACGATGTAAATGATCAAATCTTAAGTTCTCTTGAGAACGTGAACGGCAGGCAATAAATTTTATTGTGTCTTTCTGAGCTCGGACGCGGTCTCCAGCTTCATTTCCCAACCTTTAAAAGACTGGGCAATTTGGAATTAATGAGAAATAGTTTGAATTAAGACCCGAATTCGATTTCTCAATGGCGTTTTCGCTGGCGTTGCCGTCGTCAGATCTTAAGGTTCCTTTTGTCTCTCACAGGAAGGTGGTTATCACATGTTAATATTATTTGTCAGACCATGCGTATACGAGACACCCATCGGAGACGTTTATTGGGCTGCCATACACCTCAGGTTTGCTCCGTAGATATATTGAACGGTGCTAAATTGGGAAGTTAACCAGAGATAGATAGTCCACAGCTTAAAAAGGGTATTAACGCGTACCTCCTCCCCCTCCCCCCCCCCCAAACCCATCCCAGCCAGTACTTCATCTACCTCAATCGCGTGCAATAGGGACCTTTATACGCGAGCAGAACGTTGACGTCCAGGACATGAAAAATGGAAACTGGAAGTGAATGTTTTCTGTCTTTAGGTGCTCTGACTCAACAAATTCGCACAGTGGAAGGTAAGAGGAAGAATTCAGATTCGTTGTGTGAGACAGAAGCGTTCCATCAAGCGACTGTCAGCGTTCTCGTTGCTTAAGTTCGCTATTATGTGTGACACGAAAACACAATGTGTCATAGGCTAAAGATAAAGAAAGGTTAATTAGATTAACATTTCAAGGGTGTTTTCTTGTTTCTTTAATTATTTCTCTGGCTTTTTATTTATATCACGATTATATCTTTTTCTTTTCATATCTCTATACACTGTTTATATTCCCCTTCCTATTCCGGTTCCTATTCTATTTTTCCCTTATTTTTCGTATATAATCTGAACAGGAATTAAATCCAGATTAACTTAAATTAAGGTAAATGTTGTCCCTGTTTTTATATAGGTTTCTCTTCCCATTCCGGTTCCTATTCCGGTTCCGGTTCCTGTTCCTGTTCCTATTCCCGTTCCTATTCCGGATTCCGGATTCCGGATTCCCGCTTTTCCAGACGCCCAAATAATTCAGCTGAGCGAAATCGTGATCTGTAACATAACTCGGACCAACCTAGTTCTCAGAGTCTCTCTTGGTGGGAGAGATGAGAGATCCTGGGAACTCGAAGTCATGTTTCTTAGAGGGGACAGAATGGGTCAAAGTTTAGACTGGATGCGAGAAAAAATCGAGGCCAGCAAAGTAATTAAAAAGTAAAGTAAATTGGCATTTTATTCTCGTCACTAATTTTACTCAGTTCAACATTTGACAAACACAAGCTGTGGCTACGACTGTCCTCCTTAGGTTGGCTAAATTCGCCAGGGTTTGTATGCCCCTTGCTTCTCCTTGTGCCTATGATTGTTGTACCCGTCCGCAACCTACGTATGACAGTAAAAATACAAATTATGATTGCTCAGTATCAGAAAATATGAACCCGTGTATATAAACAGTTAATCTCGCCAGATCTAGCCTTGTTCAGACCAAAACAACATCAGTTACAGGTACTCAGCAGTACTGTTTATTAAATCTGGTTAAATCAGGGTGATTTAGTAATCTATAATCCCAGATAATCTACAATCGATGGCTGCCATTAAAGTGTGTACACAGTGTACAGCTTTCACCGGCTTTCACTAACCTGTCTTTCTTCTAGCCTCAAGGCCTTTGCTATGGTTTCCATCACAGCTTTGCGTGGTTTTCCCTTACTCACATACACACTATCTAAAGTTGCAGTCTCGATGTTGCTAAACCGCTTTCGCGGGTTGATGTGTTTTTTGCATCTTTGGATTTTAATCCTGGAAAAAAAAACAGGAACAGAATACGGTAAATTAAATCATTGAGTAAATGACCATTAAATAAAATGACCTTAAATTACCTGTGAAAATTCACCTAGCTTTTTACTGCTCTTTACCGTTTTTACGTGAAATAGTAAAAGCAAAAACATGTTTCTCCTGATCACAAGCCGACCAAGCGGCATTAAGCTAAATTATATTTCTGATTATAATATGACAATAATTATAATAAACAATTTTGACTTCTCTTCATCTCCATTAACTCCTGCTGCTGTTCCTGGCTCTCCAAGAATTCCTTAAGCTTGACCCAAATTGCCTGGCTATGTGTTTTAGGTATCTCCGTAGGGGCCTTCGATAAATAATTGGAAAATGATCCTTGGGATCTGTTCAGCACCTTTTTGGCAAAAAGGCCCTGAGGTATCCCCTTATCGCTTAGCAAACTGGTTAACTGTTTCGCTACTTCCTTTGGGCTGGCAGTAGCTTCAGTAGAAGAAGTAGAGGCCGTCGAGGGGACCACATGGTTTATTGCAGGACCATCGCTAATGTGTTCATCCTCGCTGTCTTCGACCATCTCCACGCCACATGGAACATTGGGTGCAACTGGTGTTGTCACTGCAGTGATCACTGGCACGTCTGCCGCAAAATAACTCCGTTTAGACATAAATAAGCTAAAATGAATTCAACCCGGCTAATACCAGCTAATACACAGCGGTTGTCATTGCAGACACTTACCGTCGATCAGTTTTCCTCCCTTTTCGGTGACAAATTGTTTTAGGTCTGCCAAAGACATTTCTGAGATTTCAACTCGTACCATTAAACAGCGGCTTACAGTTCTTTCTTCTGCCATAGTACACAGCGAGCGGATCCTAACACACAGTTTCAGCAAAACAGAGACAGAATTTTAAATCGTGCATGAACACAGACAGGCACAAAACATCATTGTACAGGCTGTATGACAGGCACGTTTGCAACTTTCTCGACCAATCAGCGCAAACCCAAAACTGCAGAAACCTACGTCATAGGCAGTATTTGCGCTTTTGGTGCCTGAATGAATAAATGAATGAATGGTTCCAGATACAGTCGCTCAGAGATCCTTTGTTAATCGCCTCCTGATGTGATTGTTCTCAGTGTTGTTCTTTACTCATTTCTTCTGGTTAAACTAGGTTTTAAGGCTAAAATTACCTCGCAAATATGCAAATATGTGTAATTACAGCGCCGTAGCTAGTATGAGGCCAACCGAGGCACTCGCCTCGGTAAAATTTTGACGAATTTCGCCGATCATTTTTATTTTACATAAGCGATCATCGGAGCCTCTCAGAAAAGATTTCGTGGCCAAAATATAACAGTTCAAAAATATATATATATAACCAAAATTTTCGCGGTATTAATACTGCAGGCATGTCAGTACAAAAAACCTGTCGGTACACCGGAAGTACCTCGCTTTCATGTGCGACGTCACAAAGTCTGTCTATACATTTGTACAGCGGTTGCTTTCAGCATGGTCTGATCGATCCGCCATTTTGTTGAGCTCGAAGCATGCAGCGTTCAATTAAATCGTTTTTAAAAAGAAAACGGTAAGTAGAGGGAATCGTTGCACCAAGTGTTTGTTTAAATTACTTGTTTATAAAATTTGGGAATGAATTTGTTGAAAAAAACTTCTTTTTAGCGATTCAACTTCCAGTGATTGCAGTGACACTGCCAGTGCCACACCGATAGAGAAGGACGAAGTTCAGGTTGAAGCCGTCGAAGATATTGATAGCAACGTTTCACGCCAAGGTCAGTATAAACAAAAGTACAGGGTTATGCCATGGTTATAATGTTTGTAATCTCTAGTGACTATATTTAGATTTTTCATGGGCAGAATGGAAAGCACTATATTTGTCAGAATTTGTTTTAAGTACTTTAATTGTTACTTAGATGTCAAGACAAACGATTTTCACCTTCATCTTGGCTTGAAAACCTCCCTACAGAAATCTTGATCTAGATATTCAAATATCAGACGATTCAGGGAAATATGTTAGGGATTGGCTCAGTATGTCGCCGATTTTATTTGATTACCGTGACATACCCAGAACTCTGGTCCACACTGGAGTCAAGTGTAGAGTTTAGTGTAGAATCATTCAAACTCATTATGACTCATGCTCGTGATTTTAAAGTTTTAGCTTTAAAATACTCGCAAAAGGTTGTAAGCTACAATAGCTCAGAGGGTTTCATAGAAGGGTGTCTTTCTTCGTGTATAAACATAGAAGAACTTGATCTATCTTACAACCCATCTATTGTTGACTTGGCATTTTTACAAAGCATGCCTATCTTAAAAAAACTTATTCTTGAAGGATGCACAAGCATTGACCCCAAAAATATGCTTTATAACCTGAAAACGTGCAAGGCACTGAAAGTTCTGGATGTTTCTAACTGCTTGCAATTGGAAGGCGAGCACCAAATAACAGGGCTTGTTGAAGTATGTCTGGTGTTGCCACTTCTTCAGATATTTAAAGCTGAATGGAGCTGCCGATTTGCTCCAGAATTAGTAATGGATATTTTAGACAGCTCTCCTCATATTTCCCAATTAGCTGTAACTCCATCTTTCTGGGGATCCCAATCTGATTTATGGGCTGATATTGTATATGGGCATAAAAATGTAAGATTTGGTGAAAGTATAATGCTTCAAATTTAGTCATATGGTCGAAGATTACTGTAATGCAAATCGGCTTCAAACATGATGTGATTAAATAAAGATTTTTTTTGAATACAAGCAACTCGACTATTTTCCTTAACTAGTCTAATCAAAGTATTTGAGATGGTCCACTCTAAAATCTGACTGGTTCAAACAACTGAGATGATTTGTCACTTCATGATAATGAAAATATTTTTTAGCCAATTATACAATAAACAACAAAAGGTCCGCATTGCTTTGACTAGTTGAATAACAATTTCCTGGAATATTTCAAGGAATATATCATTCAGTTTATTAGTTACTATATAGTAATCAATAGTTATCTCAGCCAAATTGTAAGGCTTCTGCTCAGCTGCATTTCATGCAGATATTTTCGCTGTTTCAACCAGACAGTTTTTACAGTGGGGCCCGTCGAATATAGAATAGTCAGTGCTGTAAATGCTACAAAAACAATTAGCTTATAATCATTTCTTTTATTTATGTGAATACAGATCCTCGTGACCTTGGAAAACTTCACAGAAACAAACTCAGTGACGCAGATATAAAAGCGATTTTGAAGCCAGTCGACTCCAAAATGGGAATACAATACCCTGTGAATCCTCAGAAGAGGAGGTATAATCCTGAGTGGGAGGATAGATTTCCTTGGTTGCGTTATTCGGAATCAGAAGATGGGGCATACAGCTCATGCTGTTTTACCTTTGCCAATGTGTCTACTTCGAATGACCCACTAGTTTCTGCTCCTTTCATGGACTGGAAAAATGCTATAGGTGCTAAAAGAGGCATTCTCACAAACCATGAGCTGACAAAGTGTCACAGGAGTTCATTGGTCGCCGCCGAAAACTTTATGCTCGTGGCTAGAAAAGAGAAAGAGTCTATCAAAGAATCCCTGAATCGTAGCTACTCAGAAAAAGTTCAGAAAAACAGAGATACCCTATGTTCTATTCTTGACGTGGTGATTCTTCTAGCCAAAAGAGGTATTCCATTCAGAGGAAGGTGGGACAAATCTGCTAAAAGAGATAATGGTAATTTTGAATATTTTATTCACTGGCTGGCAAAATATGATAACAACCTGTCTGATCACTTGTCGTCGGCTGCAAAAAACGCACACTATTTATCGCCACAAGTCCCAAACGAAATGATAGATTGTCTTGGTGAGGTTATTCGCAGTACCCTTGTTTCAAATGTCAATCAGAGCAAGTTCATCAGCATCATGGCGGACGAAACAACTGATGTATCGACGATAGAGCAACTGTCTGTCTGTGTACGATACCTTGGCATGTCATCTGCTACCAACAAAGTTGAAGTCGATGAAGTCTTCCTGGGGTTTGTACCGCTACCGAGAACTGATGCAGCTACCATATCCGATCTCTTGATTAATCACCTTGTTAAATGGGGTGTCGATCTTGAGCGTCTCCGTGGAATGGGGTTTGATGGGGCGTCGGTAATGAGTGGAGTTAATGCAGGAGTCCTGGCAAGGATCACTGCCCGATTTCCAAAAGCAAAGTACTTTACCCATTGCTCAAGCCACTGCCTAAACCTAGTCATCGTCGCAAGCTGCAATGACGTGCGTGAAATCAGCAACTTTATGACAATGTCCAGCAAGTAACACTGTTTTTTTCTTACTCTGCCAAGAGAAAAGATATTCTAAAGGAGAAAATGGGTGCGGCTTCCGATGCTGAAGAACTTCTGGCAGACTGTACGTTGGAAGAGAACGAAGAGGAAAATCTTTCGTCCACCTCAAACCGTGAATGTTTACCAACCTTGAGCGACACACGCTGGCTTTCATGAGTTGATTCCATCAGTACCCTTTTGGTGAATTACTCAGCTATATACGATTCTGTATCTGAAGTCATGCTGCAGTCAACAGGCAAGGCATCCCATGATGCATCCGCCTTTTTACGTGCCATGGAGCAGTTCCATTTCATTATTTCAGTGGTGCTAACTCAATACATCCTGGGTTATACACGTCCTCTATCCATTCTGCTCCAATCAAAGTCGTGCGACTTAATAAAAGCCCACGACGAAGCAAGACACCTTGTGTCCGTTTTAAACGGCGTAAGGAGTGAGGAAAAGTTCAAGATGCTTTTCGATAGAGCTGCCACAATAGCTAAAACAATCGATGTATTGCCTTCCAAACCCAGAACCACTGGCAGACAGGCCCATCGTGCAACCGCACGTGCTGAATCAATTGAAGAATTTTACAGGTATTTACGTTTTTGATCACGATGTCAATAAGAAAAGCAAATAATTTTTACTTGAAAGTTTTAAATCAATTCGTGTTGTTGTCGTTTTCCTAAACTAATCATTTGTATTATTTTGTTATATTTGCTTGTTATTTCTAAGGCTGAATTACTTCTACCCTTTTCTGGACCATGTTATCAGGCACATGGAAGAGCGATTTCCTAAAGATCTCAGGGGTGCTTTACTGGGTGCACTGCTTATACCTGCCAATCTAGACCAACTGACTCAGGCAGAGGAGAGTAAAATCAAATCTGAGTTCGATAAAGAACTCCCCATGCCGCTGACTTTTGAGCAGGAGGTAATACTTCTTGTAACTCATGAAAGGTCAACGCAAGTTGTTCTTAACAGCTGTTTAAACTTTTGCTTTTATATCTTCACCTAGGTTATTAGATGGAAAGAAACCCAGAAGAGCAACAGGGGCGTCAACTCACTTACGGAGTCTGTTTCATGTTGCGACAGCACTCTTTATCCAAACATCTCAACTATCCTACAGCTTATTCTCAGTCTACCTGTCGGAAACTGCTCATGTGAACGCAGTTTTAGTTCATTGCGCCGATTGAAGACATGGTCCCGTTCGTCTATGGGTTCTGATCAGCTGAACTCCCTTTCGTTAGCATATGTTCACGATTATATGCAATTGGAGGCTCTAACCATTTTGGAGCGCTGGGACGGCAGTGGCCATAGACGAATTGCTCTTGCGTTCAATCAATAACACGATTTGTAAACTTGAGTGGAATTTCACCAATTAAAGATCTGCATGTGGTAGCTTCTTTGTTTCATTCAATTATTTCTGTCAGGTATACTTGCTTTTCTTTTTTTAATATATATTTTTAACGCAAAATTTAAAGTTACCGAAAGGCCCAGAAAACGCTGCAAATCGCATTTCCGAGAGACTAAAGTTCAAACCTTCTCGGGGGGGGGAGGGGGCATGCCCCTGAACCCCCCTAGCAACTCCCGCCTGCCTCAGTTGGCCGTTTGGTCTGGCTACGGCACTGAATTATGTTCGTTTCTACTCATACGTTGCATGAATGATCATCGTCAACGTTATTGTGTATGATTTGGAGGTTGATAGTGCCCCTCATAAAAATGTTCATTCCCTCAACCACGAGCTTAAGAATCGCAGGTTTCAAACTTTGGCATCTGATGATGATTTTGATAGATCATTTACGTGTACGTCGTGTGGAGTTAAACTGACACACCAAGATAAGGCCAGAGCAATGTGGCTGTTGAAGCGACACTCGCATGAAAAATCACATCAAATTAAAGCCGGATGGTATTTGGATGCAAATAACAATGTATTAGCCAGCAAACCAAGAGGTAAGTCAAAACTACTGAACTGTGTGACATCCCAGGGCGGAAACGAAGTTAAATTTCTTGTCATGGACCCTTCAATCGAGACCATGATTTAGGAGATATAACCTGGAAAGATCATCAGTGTCAGGCTGTTTGCTTTGTAAGGCTGTGGAAAACATGGATTGAGAAGTCCACTCATCAAAATATCGCCTTTTCTTTTCATCGTCTTTAAATTAGTTCTTCGGAGATTTTTTGTTTAATGCTTTCTTTAAGCAAAAAGCGCGAAATTTTTTTTGCAAAATTTCACAGAATTTTTTTAACAGCTTTTTCATTACATACATACACTTACATACATACACTTTATTGATGCTCCCTAAGTGGGCTTTTCAGCTCAATAGAATAAAAAAAATACAAATATATAAATTAATTGAGAATGTAAATACAATAATATTATAATTACAAAATATATATCAATAATATAATATAATATATCAACTTAATAAAACATTTGCAAGATGACGTCTAAAATTCCTGGGGCATTTTAAGGACTTAATGTTATCATTCAAGGAGTTCCAGAGTTTGGCTCCTCTGAAAGCAAAGGAGCGCTGCCCTGTTGACAGGCGACATAAAGGTATATCCAAAGCACCAGATGATCGAGTTTGTCTATTATGGACATGAGAACGTGATTTAAACATATCAGCAAGATAGTCTGGAACAAGCTTGTTAATACATTTGTGCATCATAGTAGCGTCATTTAGAATGAGTTTCTCTCTAATAGGAAGCCATTTCAACGATCGCAACCCATCCGAAATATGGTCATACTTTCTTAGTCCCAGAATAATACGCCCAGCAAAGTTTTGGACTTTTTGTAACTTGTCAATATTGCTGCTGCTGGTATTACTCCAGACAGTTGAACAATATTGGAGTTTACTAAAGACAAATGAATTTATTACTAACAGAAGTGTTTTCCTATCCAGGAGGTGCTTGATTCTGTTAATTTGGTACAATTTAAAAAGGCATTTAGAGGCAATCTCAGTGATATGTTGGTTATAACTGAGGCGTGTGTCGAGAAGAACACCCAAGTCCTTAACGACAGGCACAGGTGTTATTTCCTTGTCAAAAAGTGTTATACTGAATGATGACAGTTTCTTTAAAAGTTGTGGTAATCCAACAGCTAGAACCTTAGTTTTGTCCGGATTAATCAAAAGAGAGTTTTTACAGCACCACTGAGATATTCTCGTAAGATCTTCGTTTAAGGCTAGGATGGACGTGGGTAATTCGGCAGGTGAAAAGGACAAATACAATTTACAATCATCAACATAGGAGGCAGATAGACAACGTTTAGGAACAGAAAGGAGGTCGTTAACATAGATTGTAAACAAAACCGGACCTAAAATAGAGCCTTGCGGAACTCCGAACTCAAGTGGGAGTACTTTAGAAACTGCGTCACCAATTCGAACGCACTGTTGTCGGTTAGAAAGGTAACTCTGAAACCCATCCAACGCACCCTGGGAAAAATCGAGATTTTGTAGCTTGGATAATAAGATGTCGTGTCGAATACTATCAAATGCTTTAGACATATCTAATAAGACCATGATGGAAACTTTCTTGTTATCCATAGCCTGGAGCAACTGATCTGTAACGTACAACAGAGCTGTTTCTGTCGAGTGAAGCTTTCTATTTCCGCTCTGATGTGCTGCCAGTTTATTATTTCTAATTAGATGCTCCATAAGTTGTCCATGTACCAACCTTTCAGTGTATAAGTTGTCCATGTACCAACCTTTCATGTCGAGAGAGACTGGGCCGAGCGTCATGGCGGAAGGCCACGTGGTGTGAAGAGCAACCTCAAGAAGGGAAAACCTCGGTTATTTTGAATCAGAATTATGACTAAATCCAAAAGGGGAGAAAGAGGCTCCAGCTCTAGTTCTGTTTCATCCAACACCGAATTAAAAAAAGCAAGGATTATGCAAAAGCTATACAAGATGAACGAAGGAAGCTAATAAAGGCGATGTTCAAGGCAAAGGAGCAAGGTTCAGAGGCCAAAGTGGTTGGTAGATATCTGTACATAGGAGAACTAAAGTATGATGTAACAAATATCCCTGAGGATTTTAAGTAGATCAAAGAACGAACATAGATCTGTTCAACTAATTTACAGTACTACTGGTGCAATACAACAACAACTTCTTTAAGTCAGATTGAAGCTAATTAGATTCTGAAAAACACAATATTTAAAATTGTCGAAAGGTCAGTACCTTCTTAAAATACTTCATTTGAGTATCTCAAGGGAGTATGTTTTGGCTAGTGTTTTGGTGGTTAACGTGTGTCCCTGTATTATTTTCTTTTTCTTATCTGTTAGTGTTGTATTTGAGATTTTTTCGAGTGTTTTTCTATTCTAATTTTCGCTTACTGTGTTTCTTTACTAATTTTATCTATGCACAATCAGTATCCTTTACTTGCTTTCAAAGTATGTCTACATTCACGCCTTCGTTTGGTCAATTACACGTCCGGCTCTTTTGTTTTCAGCTATGCAGTCCCACAATTTACATACAGTGTCATTAGTTGTTCAGTGCTTTTAAACTAATATCGCTTAATGTGAAGGGCTTAAGTAATTTCCGCAAAAGAAGAACCATCTTTCTCTGGTGTCGTAAACGTAAAGCAGACCTTGTTTTTTTACAAGAGACGCACTCGATCGCTGCAACAGAGAATCAATGGAGAAGTGAATGGGGTGCTGAGATGATATCTTCCCATGGTAGTTCTAATTCGCGAGGTGTTGCGATTTTGTTTAAAAATGGTATTGATTGCAGCATTACGCATAAAATTGTAGACCCCGAGGGGCGTTATATTATTTTAAAAGCTTGCATCCAAGATAAAGACTATGTGCTGATTAATATTTATGCGCCGAACAAAGATAAAGACCAAGTGAATTTTTTCAATAACCTACTTTCAATTTTGCAAAATGAAAATCTGGATTCTTTGGATAACATCATACTAGGAGGAGATCTAAATTGTCCACTCGATCCATTACTCGACAAAAAAGGCGGAGCAAGTACAAAAAGGAAGTCAGTTATCTCTTGTGTCGAAGATTTCAAAAGTAAATTAGATTTAGTGGATATCTGGAGATCCAAAAATCCAGAGGCAAAAAGTTTTACGTGGAGTCAAAAATCTCCCCCAGTGTTTTGTCGTCTCGATTACTGGTTGATATCTAACAACCTGAGCGATTTTGTTGAATTGACCGAAATAATCCCGGCTGTACGAACAGATCATGATGCAATTTCTTTAGAACTCGGAAAGCTAGAGGGCGAATTGAAAGGGCCAGGAAACTGGAAAATGAACTGCTCTCTGTTAGATGATGAAGATTACGAAGAAGATATAGCCAGGATCATTCCACTTTGGGTAGCGGAAGGACAGAAAGAATTTACAGATAATCGAATGATATGGGATTGGATTAAATATAACATAAGAGCTCATGCTATTCAATACTCTAAAAGAAAGGCAAAAGAAAGGGGGAAAAAGGAACTTGACCTTCAGGAGGAATTAACTAAAGCAAAAAGTAAACTTGAAAATAATCCAAACGACCATAACAAAACCTATTATAACGTAGTTCAGGAGAAGTTGGAGTCATTTTACGAAGAAAAAACCAAAGGCGTAATAATACGAGCACGTGCTAGATGGCATGAACATGGAGAGAAAGCACAAAATATTTTTTAAACTTAGAAAAAAGGAACCACGTTAAGAAGCATATAAGAAAACTGTGCATAAATGGTAAAATTACAACGGATCCGCACTGTATACTAAAAGAACAAGAGCGTTTTTACAGAGAATTGTACAAAAGCAGCATTAAGAGTCCCAATACAGGAGAGAAAATATCTTCATTTTTGAACGATGTGAATATTCCCCAACTTTCAGAGGAGGAAAAAAATTCCTGTGAAGGATTAATTTCTCCAGAAGAATGTTCTGAACTCTTGGATAGCTTTCAGAGTAATAAATCCCCTGGAAATGATGGCATTCCAGCTGAATTCTATAGAAAATTTTGGCCTTTAATAAGCGAAAGTTTTATCAGGTGTGCAAATGAATGCTTCGAAAAAGGGGAAATGTCATGCTCACAAAAACAGGCTGTAATTACTCTGCTTGAGAAAAGCGGAAAAGATCGCACTCTCCTCGAAAACTGGCGGCCAATATCTCTTGTTAATGTAGATACGAAAATTATGTCCAAGGTGATCGCAGCAAGGGTTAAAAAGGTGTTACCCAGTATCATTCACTACAACCAGACTGGTTATGTTAAAGATCGTTTCATTGGTGAAGCAATACGTTCTATTTTCGATATTATGGACTTCACAGCTAAGGAAAACATCCCAGGTTTACTGCTGTTTATAGATTTTCAAAAAGCTTTTGATAGTGTGGAATGGGAATTTCTCATTGAGAGTCTTAAAAAGTTTAACTTTGGTCGAGATTTCCTTCAATGGGTGAAAACCTTTTATAACAGCATTCAAAGCTGTGTTATAAACAATGGCGTTAGTTCTAACTTTTTTACTCTGGAACGCGGTGTTAGGCAGGGTGATCCACTCTCTCCTTACTTATTTATAATTGCTGTAGAAACTTTAGCAATTGCTATAAGGCAAAAAGAGTCAATTAAAGGAATCACAATAAGAACTGAGGAAACTAAGCTTCTACAGTTTGCAGACGATACAACCGCTGTGTTAGCTGACACAAGCTCGGCCGCAAGATTATTTGAACTACTTAACAAATTCGAAATTCTCTCTGGACTCAAGATTAACTGTTCAAAAACTGAAGGTATGTGGATTGGATCTAAGAGACATTATAAAGAAAAACCATTCGGTATTAAATGGCCGGACGAGCCAATAAAAGCTCTAGGTGTATATCTTACTTATAACCAAAAATTGCTTAAAGAAAAGAATTTTATAGAACGACTGGATTCAATTAAAAAACTTATTAATATATGGTCCGCTAGAGGCCTGTCGATATACGGTAAGGTGACAATAATCAAATCTTTTCTTATCCCTAAGTACATTTACATTTGTTCGATCCTTCCAACTCCCAAGGAATTACTAAAAGAATTGAATAAAATACTGTTTAAATTTCTCTGGAAAGGTGTAGATAAGGTAACAAGAGCTTCAGTTATAAACGAATACGAAGAGGGAGGGCTAAGAATGGTTGATCTCGAGTGCATGGTTAAGTCATTGAGATTAGCTTGGTTAAAACGTATCTTCAGTGGGACTAATGGAACTTGGAAAAGCTACCTACAACACATACTGAGCTCCGTTGGGGGATTGTTCTTTTTTAACTGCAACTACAATATCTCGGATTACACAATTCCTTCTCAATTTTATCAGGAACTTTTGTTATGGTGGTCGCAATTTCGTGAAACGTTTGCCACTGAGGAAGATTGGAAAACGATAATCTGGAATAACAAAGAAATAAAAGTAGAAAACAAGCCGGTTTATTATAAACATTATGTTAATGCGAGTGTCATTTGCATTCAGGATCTTTTATTTAGTCTGAACAGTACTGATTCTTATAATCAACTGTCTAAAAAAATATGCAAAACAAATATTTTAGAATGGGCTGGCTTACGCAGGTCCATTCCATTGTCGTTAAGAAGTTATGACAGGTATCCTTCCATAAACTCACCAACAGTTGTGGTGGGTGACAATAATTTTGATGTTACGAAAGGGAAATCAAAGGATTACTACAACCTACTCATCAGAGAAAAAGCTAAACCGCCCAATATTATTCAAAAATTACAGAGTAACTTTAATTTTAACAGCGACAATCTGAAGCAAATATTTAAGCTGCCACACTCTATCGCTGTCGAATCGTATGTTAAAGCCTTCCAGTACAAAGTAATTAACTCAATTCTTTACACAAATACAAAGTTGTATAAAATAGGTTATAGGACAAATGATTTATGTACTTTCTGTGACAATCAACCTGAATCATTAACGCATTTGTTCTTTCACTGCTCACGCTCTAAACAGTTTTGGATTGAATTTGAACTATATTGGTGCCTTATTTCGAATCAACGAATTCGTCTCTGCTTGGAAAATGTGCTCTTTGGAATTTTGACGGAAAATGCTTGCCCTTTACTTCAATTGCTGAACTATTTTATAATTATTGGAAAACTCTATTTGTGGGACTGCAGGAGCAAACAAATCCTTCCAAACATTTGTGGATTTAAAGCCAAGATCATCGCTAAATATGAAACAGAAGAAAAAATCAGCAACAAAGAATTCTTTAAAAGAAAGTGGATACTGACGCCTTATTTAAGTTAACTGTATTACCTCCGTATTATTTCATTGCCCTGTTGTACTTTTTTTACAATTTCTTTTAGCCCTGTAACACCTCCTGTAATAATTTGACAATTTTTTTTTTTTGTGTGTGTGTGTGTGTGTTTTGTAAATGTAATTATTTAATGTGATTATCAATAAACATTAAAAAAAAAAAAAAAAGAAAAAAACCTTTCATTGTCGAGAAGGCCTTGTAATTCACTGAAAATCAATTTATCTGATTGTGTGGGATTCTCTTTTTGCTTCAAGGTAATGAGTTGTTAACAAGTTTCTTCAACAAGTCCCAAGAGCGTCCCTCTTTAAGCCGTCCAACTCCTCACGCTCCATATAATTTTCATCAAGCCACTGATAGAAAGCGAAAAGCTGGTTCAGAGCAACAGGTAAGTCAAGATGGTATGATATGCAAAATACGGTTTCTTGTTGATCACGTATTTCTTCTTATTATTATCATTCTTTATTTTTTTAAATTTGCAATCATGACATTAAAATACAAAAAAAGAAAAAAATACAGAAAACACACTAAAAGGGAAAGAGGACAAAAAGAAAAAAAAGAAAAATAAATAAAAAAAACCCGGAGATTTGATCAACGTACATAATATTAATTTACAATATCATTGCTTACAATTCAAATTTTTTAATTATTAACTTAGTTATTAGTTAAATACACGTGAGATGGCTAAGAGAGATAATAATTATGTCAGGTCAATCTTTCTATTTTCCATTGTGTTTTTAAATTATTTTAAAATTGCGTACAGTTAAGAGGCACCACATTAATTTTACAACTATATACATACTTTTTAAATAAACAGGGTGAGTAGATCTAGTTGGCGTCTGAGGTTGTCATTTATAAAATAACAGTGGAGAGAAAATAATCGCCTCATTTCTCTAACACTCAAACGAGGTATCCGACTCACGTACAACGTTCAATCTTTTTACAGGTTGCTGAGAAAACCAGACAATAAATGAATGTTGCATTCAGCCAAAGATTAAGTGAAATACCAACGGACTCAGCTTCTATGTCGGAACCGCCAACAACCGCTTTAACCCAGTCTATGCCAGTGGAAGAAATCGTCTACAAATCGAAACTGGGGTTCATGGAGCGCCTGTCTAAAGCAAATATGGACATTGAGAAATCTTTTCATTCTACTGCCATGGCTAAGATGCAAACGATTTCAGAAGTTCTGAAGGCAATTTTGAACGTATTGACCGAAAATAGACATGACGTATACAAACAAATGAAAGATACCTTCACGAGACAGTACCGTTTTGGATTATTAAATCAAAGGGTTTGGAGGAATCAGTAGAACTACTACCACTGCATTGATGCAGGATATTGTGGAATGGTGCTCGTTGTCAGAAATGTACAGGAACCAAATTTCCCAGCCTCAACTGAAATTGGCTTTAAAGGAAGATACCATTCCTAAATTGCAGCAAGACGTGGCAAATAAAAACGTACAGCATCAACTGCCAGAAGTAATAGAGCGGAAAAGTGAAAAGAGTGGTAAACTGGTTTCAATCATTTCCGATCTCCTTATTAACAACTTTAAAGACGCCGAACGTTGGAACGATGACACAAAATCATTGTTTGCAATAATTTTAGATTACGGTGGCCCATCGCTTTGAAAATAATAAAAGAGCAAATCGGTGGACCAAGTGTGCAGACCTGTTACGCTACAGCACGTTCTGAAATACCTACCCCCACAAAGCTAGAAGAAGTTATTTTCGGAAAAGCAGCGTCCTTTTATGACCGTATTGGTTGTAAGGGGCCTTATGTTTTAGCTGTCGATGCGAAAGCAATTTTACCTGGTCTAAGAGTGAAGGGAAACAAAGTAATAGGAGTTTCAAGTGAGGAGGATGTTTTCGTTCATACCGCCCAGGACATCATAGAAGTGATACATAGTGAGACAACAGAGAAGGCACGACTAGCTAATGCGTTCATTTTAACCCCCCTCCAAAAGCATGTGCCGAGCTATGTCCTTGCGATCTCACCTGTAGTTAAAGGCCAAGATTTTGTAACAGCGACAAATTGGTTTACTGCTGCAATAACCTATGGAGGTCGACATCATTTGCCAGTAATAGGAGTAGGTGCAGATGGAGACTCAAAGTTTAGGAAGTACTTCATTGAGGAGTTCTTGACAAGAAGTGGCATGGATAGAACAATTTCCATACCTCATAGAGGTTTTAATTTCCAGAGTGTCATAAAGGATATCGACGGAGAAGCTGTTCCGACCTTAATGTTCCCTGACTGGAAACACCTGATTAAGAAGTGGCGCAACCAAATCATAAACGTGCGGCGAATTCTGGTCCTAGGAAACGGCTTTGTTATGATAATTGAAGACCTGATGCAATTGTATGAAACAAAGAAATCAGAAAGTGGCCTGTGGAAAAGTTTTTTGACAGGAGAGCGAGGAAGATAGTTCCTGTGAAAACTCGAGTGACGAAACCTCCAACGCTCGTCTTTTTTCATGTCCGGAATAGGGATGTATCAAATGTTACCAATGTTACTTGAATCTGCAGCAACACCTAGACTCCGGAAAACACACACGTGCTCTCGAACGAGAACCACTCCTAGACCAGGCTGTTTTTGGATATGCGGAGAGACTGGAGGTTCAAACAGTGGGCGTCCCCTGTGTACGAAATGTTCAGGAAGTGCCAAAACAAGTGCCACTACAGTCTACTCTCCCTATGGGCATGGCATGAAGATCATCCCAGAACCGAAGAACACGTTTTAATGTAAAGCAGAAAGAGTACCTACCCACAAAGTTCAATATTGGTGAGACCATGGGACACAAAGCTGACCCAGTAGTTGTTGCAAAAGAAATGATGCACGCCAGAGGAAATGACGGAGAACGCTTATTCAGCAGCGATGAGTTCCTTACCAGCCAACAAATAAGCAGCTTTTTCAGTCACCTTGCTACCAAAAAGAGTTTACTTGACAAGGATGACACCGAAGAAAATGATGACGAGGCCGCGGAGTTTGAGAGTTCCCTTGAGGACCTAACAAATCAAGTAGGGAGGGAAGTTTCATTACAACATCCAATCGTGTTTGACTGTCATAATATGTGTGACCTTTTTAAGCAAGGTAAACTGAACAAATTTAGCATAAAAATGCTGAAGAGATTGTGCGAGCACTTTGATTTAGACGTCAGTCATATAACAGTCAGACGGAAGAGGCCTTACCTCAACAAACTGTCCACGTTTTGTTGAAACTGCTCGTGTCAACAGTAAAATGACATGATCAGGTTTTCGCGTGATGTCCCTGCTCTGACGGGAATCTTCTTTTATTGGGATGATGTTTTTTGTATTTACCTTATAAGAGATCTTAACATGGGGAATTGAAGGTTATAGGAACGTTGGGTGGGGATATGCCGCTGAGTCACTTATCTCTTTAAGACAAAAAACGACATTCATTTTGCCATCCTTATCAAGACAGGACCCAACTTATTATGACTCATAACAGAATTCCTATCTTGGCCAGAAATTGAAGACAACATGGTGCTGGAGCATGCACGTCATTTACGTTTCCTGTTCTTTAAACATGGCGACCATATGAAAAATTAATGGGGAGAAAAGAAACTTTTAAGGATAAATAGAGTTAGATGAAGAATCGGTCACCTCCCCACGTCTAAACCTTCGCAAGGCGATCGTGGCTTTCAGTCATGTTAATTTGGCAATGTGTCAAGCTCCCAAAGTTGGTCCGTGAGTCACCATAAAAAGATGGCTTTCCTTGCCATACAAGAGTCTGTAATATTGCCTGAGCGCTTCCCTTTAAGCAAGAAAAAAGGTCATTAGATATCGGTGTCTCCTCCTTCCCCACGTCCTGGTTCTTGAAGGATATGTTTATCTTCATTTTTGTACGGTTTTAGAGGCCTAACTTCTTTGCTAAACCAGTTCGTTTTTTCCCTGAAATATAGAAATTCCATACAGTGAATCTCTGCGTCATTACTGCACGAAGCGATTGAAAAAGAAGGCATTTTAGAGACTTTTTCAAACGATAACTCATTCAATCAGCCGCCATTTTCAAAACAGAGAGGTTACCAAGCCAGAGTGACACAGGGAGCCCCGTTTTGTCACGATCGAACGATCACAGCGAATCATCAGCCAAGGGTTGGTGCTTGTCCAATAGGGACTCAGGCTAGATTTCGCACAGCTTGGACTTTAGAACCAGTGTTAGGTTTCGCATTTATTTGTTTTTACACATGTCAAGTAGAATTACTTGAGGCTAGTAAATTGTAAATCTACAAAACGGTAAAAAGTATACGTTCGCTTCCCCGCCATTTTGTGAATGTATAAATCCTTATTAGGTATTCAAAATCCCTAAAAATTAGCATACGGTCAAAACCGCTGGCTGTCCTCGATTTCTGGCCATGATTCATTTAATTCACAAACCAAATCCAGTTTTTTTTAGAGTTAGATTTAAAAATTTCTTGGTATTTCGCATTCAGACTGCGCACCGCTACGTTTACCCTGTTTAATTCTTCCCATATAGGAAGACCCAAGTCATATCCTCTTCAGCGGCACATCCCTGTTAACAGCAAAATAAGAGAGTGCTCTTCGGACCAAAATTAATTGCTTAAGTTGTTATCTGGTTCATAAATACATGTAAAATTGTCAATACGATGATCTGTCGAGTTGCCTTATTATCTTCGTAGGAGACCATTGTTATTAGTGAGCGTAATTTCCCTACCCAATTTTGACGAGGCAGAGCAGAAAATTGTTTCGAAGTTTTGAAACAGGGGGTACATTTTGTGTCTTATGTGTTACGCGGTTTTTCCACCGAGAAGTCAATTTTTGGGCAGTATTTCACAATGGTGGGTAAAAACATAGCTGCAGCACAAGTTGCGTGCTTAAAATGGTTGATAACGTAAATATTTCGCTTTTTTTCCTTTTTTGCTCGTCTTTTAAAGTGACAGAATGAAGTTATTGGAGTAAGACTCGGATATGGTTTTCTAGGAGCCGATACTCAACTCCTGTATCCTAGTAATGGTATAAGTAGTTTTGTTTAGAGAAGTTGAAAAATAAAGGCACAACTTTTTTAGAGTCTTTTTAGCGATTATTATGTCGTCAATGTATTCCATGAAAGACTATTTTTCTGGCTGCCCTGATCCCCTCCCCGTCCCCCACCCCACAGCTTGTGCTTTGCGCATATAATTTCCATACTCGCCTTCACGCAACAGATGTCAAGACATAAGCTTGAATCAGGAGCCGCTTCTGGTTTGAATCTTTTACCTTTCTGTTTACTTGTCTAGGACGATCGATTTTTTCTTCCTCAAAACACTGTTCTCATACGTCGTCAAGAAATGCATTGTTAATATTGTGATTCCGTGACTGATCGACTCCCCAATATCACGTTTAGTCACGAAACAATTTGTCACGTGGAGTCTCTGGTCGATACAGTTTAGCGTTTCAAAATGGCTAAAATTTACCCAGTTTGGCTTTTCTATCTCACTCTTTAATTAGAAACGCAACTTTGCAACTACAAAACCTACATCTGAAGGATTAAGAAAATGAATATTTGGGGATCAAATATGCACTTTCATGGATTTCGAAACTGGAAGTGTTTAGACAATTACCGCCGACCCACCATGAAAATTGCTGAACTTCGATACTGCCTTATACAGATTTCCTTCAATAACCCAAGCTAATTCCCAGGTATGTTTTAGATGTATGTCTCAATGTGGGATTTAACTAGAATGAAGTCAATTTGGAGTTATACCACGTGTGCAATATTGCCGTCGAAAATCAATAACAAAACGGAGTTTTTGTTATCCATAAAACCTGTTCCCCATTTTTGAATTATTTCTGCTCGGTGAGTGTTGCTTTTGCTTTAAAAGAATCTTCTAGTAAAAGAAGAACAGTGGTTCTCTTGAAAGAAAGCGTCCAAATTTCTCAGTGCGACTTTGTTTGCGAACGAGAGGCAAGTTGATAGATTTTGGTCAATATTTCCTGACCGTCACTCTTAAAAGATAACTTTATTTCTAAACAATCTAAAAGTTCATATCTGTAGGCCTTTACAATAACAAGAACATTGGTAGTGTTTACACTGAGCTATTAAGACTTATTAAATCTCAAGCCACTCTTCAAAAGATTTAAAGTGGCTTAAAAGCCATCCTTACAACCCACTTAGCCAATTTTTGGTTTTTGGTTTCATGACCGTTGAGTTCTACAAAGCATGCAAATCAAGCTGTATTATTGCTTGCATGGGAAAATAAACTTAACTGAACTTGAAGTCACAAAAAGAAAGCTGTGCTTAGAGCTCTAAAATAATAGATGAAGTATTCCGAATTTACTTGACTTGCAATATTTAAGCTTATTCAGGCTCAAGTGTTAATGCTACCTATAGCAGACAAAGTAATGCAACAGATTTTAAAATAATAACTCCAGGTATGCATTTCAGAGTTCATACAACAACTGCACCTTTTGTATGCCTCAACAGTAACTTTAACATGTCAAGAATCTAAGGTAACACACATACAATTTCTTAGTTCAACTAATACAGGTTTATGCCAAAAATACAAATTTCATTAACGCAATGAACATAACAATGATCTTTTAACAATTCATAAACAGGGTTAAATGATGGAAGCAAAACCTATGCAACTTAGGCAACTTTGCATTTCTGTATCAAATAACATTCACTATAAATCAAATTCATCTTTTCAAACAATCTGAAACTTAATACAGACTCTATTTTGTATGCCTCAACAGTAAATTTGAGGTAACGTAGCTACAATGTGTACAGTGAACTGGGACATCAAGAAATACAAATTTTATTCAAGCAATGCATATTGTTACAGACGCAAAACTGAAGCAACAAACTGAAACAGCGACTACAACAAGAGAATCCAGCGATATTCATACAAACACACCGTAAACATGAACTCTAAATTTAATGTTCACACAACATGCACAACTTTCATAAAGTTTACAAGCCAAAATGGTTAATTGAAGATCTAAAAATGTTCAAAAGCTTATCTGCCTGGACAGTACTCCAAAATAAAGTCTTCATCAACCAGGATCAGTCAGTTTTAGCAAGACAAGGTGTAGAAAAGGTCCATGTCACCACACGTTCTTCTTCACAGCGACACTAACTAATAGAACTGCACAAAACATCCACATGTGCTTTTTCTTGATGTCCATATATGGTCATACAAAAGGTTACATGAGAAACCGGTGGTCCGTGACTTTGAAAAGGACTGTTTGTAGGAGTGTGAGCCTCGTAACAATATAACAAAGATTTTTTAACAACTAGGAGTGTTATTTCAGAGTGAAATGACAAAAATACAACTTGGGAACTTTGGTATCTATGCATTTCCAAATGCTTGCCCTTTACAAAAGGCCATCAAGAAAACATTACTGAATTCCTTCTTTAGTGCATATGTACTATGGGTAGAGTTATCTCTTTTGCGCATGCACCAACAATCAGAAAACAGATCGTACAGGAAGGGTTATTCTCCACACAGTCATGACTGAATCTGATAGCTATTACTCATCTTTCACCTTTGAGTGGCTTATGTTTTGCCGTGCTAACCAGCCCATTACGCCTCTTGGTGTCAGATCAACAGTGGAAAACTGCTCAGCTGGCTCAAGATTAACACTACCAACTCCCTGAGAGTAGAGTAATCTCTAAATGCTTTTGGTTTTTTGCCATCTTAGTTTTAAAAGGAATAACACACAAACTGCAGTTACAAACATCAGAAATAACAAACGCATTGTATCACTGACTTTTACAATATCGAACGTGACGTTTTATATGCTTCAACATACGTCTTCAGAAGTGACCGTTAACTTGAGTAGTAACTAAATTTAAATCAAAAAAAACAAAGTAAGGTAAGTATCTAATTAACGTGAAGGAAAAAAAATAAATGTGACACATAAGTAACGCTTTTCACTGCTTATAGTTTCATTTAAGGCTGGTTTTAAAACCCTAATAAGAAGAGTCTCCTTGATTTTGCAATGGGTATTTTCCGCTTGCTAAAATGCCAAAATAGTCCAAGTTGAAGTGACGTGTTCTGCAATAGCTGATGAATGACTGTTACTGGTGATTGCCTTGAAGTGTTCAGTTTTCCTGTCATGTAATCTCCGTTTGGTTTTGCCAATGTTGAAATCCTGACAGTCCCAACAACTAGCTTTATATACAACTTTGGACATTTGAGAACGGTTGAGCCTGTCTTTGTCGGGAGTAAAAGAGACTCGATGTGATGTGTGTTTTGGAAAATGATGCCTTATTGTGCCTGCAGTCTGGCTTTGGCTTTATGTTAATGCACCCATAAGATTTATTTATACAAGCCTTGAGTTGTTTGGTCATAATTTTTCTTTGCAACCCTAAATAAGGTAGTAAGAACTTACTGGGGTTTGAACAGAGGTGTAAAATTTCTGCCCGTCTTCTCAACGTCAAAACGTCTTATGAGGAAGGTTGTTCAAGTCTCAAGTCCACCTTGTCAACACTTGACTTCAACCACATTTGCTCTACCGTGGAAACCAAAGTATTGGGGTAAAAGCATCGCCTTTCTCAAAAGCTTGAGAGAAAATTCAACAAGTTGAAACGGAAAAATGGAACACCTTTGTTGCCTTACTTACTTCGAGTTGTCTAGTGCATTGTAAGCAGAGACAAAAAAATCTTACTTAAGACAGCTCGCACAAAATTAACAAATGTCTCCAATTCTTGAGAAATTGTAAATGCCGAGACCAGGAATGTGTTTGAATAACTTGAACTACTTGCAAAATAAGACCACGTCTTTACCACATTCAGATGGTCCAAGTTGATTTTTTTGAAATTTTGAAGTCACGAGAACAAGCGAGGGAATCCCAATTCGAATTTGCCCTGCCAAAAAATATATACAAGCGTTTGCTTAGATTAGTTTATTCCAGAAAAAATCCACACCCCCATGACGGAAGGCACGGTTTTTTGACCCCCCCTCCCACCTGGATTTCCAAAACTGCTTGAGCCCCCCTCCTCTTAGGATTTCCAAGTTCAAAGACCCCCCCCCCCCCCCACCCACATCTGGATTTCCATAAAATTGTTAGACACTGTAATTTTAATTTACCCTAAATGTAGAAGAATCCTTTTAAGCACTTACATGATCTTTTTAATAAATAAGTCTCAATTTTCCGTGAATTCAGTGTTTGATGTGAAAGTTAAGATTCCATCTTCACATCTTCTTAAACAGGCTTAGACTTTTTGCAAATAAGCCCATATTTGAGTGAAACTTTCTTTTTTTTCTAGAACAGGCAAAATATACAGCAATATATACTACAATGAAGCTCAAAACTATGTTCTCGAATAAATGGTTCTCTTCTTTGTCGATAAAAAATGACTGCGAAAGAAAGAAAAAGGACACTTAGTGGGATATTACATGACGCGCTATACGCTTGCCACAACACTTGCCTTTCAAAATGGCCACCGAACGATCACGAACAACTACGACGCTTACTTGTAAGGCGTTTTTAGTGGTAAATCACCCTGAAATAGCATTGACCTTGGAAAAATGTTTAATTCAAGGTAAAATCATTGTTTGCTTTCCTTGAATTGAGCGCTTTTTCATATCTTCAAGTTATCGCACGTTGCTTCTACAAAAGTAACGAGGGTGAGCCTGCGGATGGAAACTTAAAATAAATGTGGTAAGAGGTCTGTAGTTTGAAAGAATAATAAAATTTCAAAAGGCAAAGCAATGTTTTGAAAACTTATCGATTAAATCGATAAAGTTACCCCCGAGGATATATTTTTAGGTTCAGAGCCCGCCTCCCGTCTGGATTTCCAGAGCCGTTAACCCCCCCTCCCGTGAGATTTTCCAGCATGCCTACCGTCGTGGGGGTGTGGATTTTTTCTGGAATAACCCAATTTATCTGGTGTGACTAAGCAAACAATTTCAAATGTTTCTCTGGAGCTTGCTGATTGACTGTCTTAATGTGGGCAGCAAAACATCTTTGCTAATTACCGCATTAAATAACATGGGCGCTTTCTTTGTTCTTTTTTACTTACCCATAGATATTGAACACCGGAAATTTACCTCCGGAAACTCCAGTCACACACTCTATCACAATTTCCTGCAGTAAAAGTTCATTGACCACGGTAAAGTGACCATTGTAACCACGCCTAATATTATTTTGAATTGTAATGGGTGTGGTGACTGGTCTGTGACCCTAAAACCTAATTGTCAGGTTTTAATATGGCCTATGACGGAAAGTAACTGAGATCTACATTAGATGGCCCTGGGCCATACTATTAAAAGCAGAATGTTACTTAATAGAGACTAGCACATGCATGCAGACCCAAAAGCAGATATGTTAGGTGAAAGAGTGGTAATTGGCTGAGCAAACATAGTTTACGAACAGGCGCTCATAACCCTTTTTTTCACCTGCCTACATTTTTTGGGAAGAAATTATTTGCCCAAGGGTCCCTGGGAAATTTGCTTTTGAGCTTGTAGATAAAATCTTGTCATGTTACTTTTCAAACAAAACTTTTTCAGCATTACCCGTACTTTGAGAGTCTTATTTGTTGTTTGTCAGAATTAAAAAAAGTGTGGTTTCTCATTAGTTTATACCATTCTATAGTAGTCAAAACAGTGCAGGGGCTAGGGGACTGAGAAAAAGTAGTGAGTGTGTTTTATTGAGAACCACTGGATGAATGTTTTAATTGTAAGAATGAATATTGTGCAAAATTTTTACAGCAACATCAAGGGCCATGTCCACATAACCAAAGGAAAATATACAACATTGAAATTCAACAACATTAAAGGAATTTTTAAATTACACTGTAATCAAGTGGAAAAATATAATTTTTTGGGTGCATATAAAGCTCCAAAACAGAGGAATGTATTTAATATCACCTTGTTAATACATTAAGATTATTCCTTTTTTGGTAGAAAAGATAGCAGAGGCTGCATTTGTTGTTGTTGTTGTTGTTGAAACATACCCATCATTTGCTGTTGCATTAAGGCCAATTGCTGTTGTTGTTGCTGCTGCTGCTCTTGCAGTTGTTCGAGCCTTGTAGCTTCCAGAGCTGCTCTTTCTTCTCTTTTCTCTCCTGCTTCTTTATTTCTAAATCTGACTGTTCCCTTTCTCTCAGCGATTCCAGAATGTCTCCTCCTGAGCTCCTTCTCTTTTTTCCAACTGTCTTCTTTTCTTCTGCCCTCTCCTGTTCATTTCGCTTTCTTGTTTCTCCTATCCCATCAAGTGCACTGTCTGTTATCTCCAATGCCTACTTCTTTTCATTTGCAACAGCCTTTGTCTTTGCCTCACTTTGTTCTTCACTTTCCTTCTCTGACTCATCTCTGAGAGTAATTAGCTCTTCCACCAGTTTATCAGGCTCACTTTGGAGTACCTCACCTCCACCACTTGCTCTTTCTTCTGTAGCCAGTTTTGCCTTTACTTTTCTTGCCAAGGTATTGAATCTGTCTTATATGGACCTTGTGTTAACAATTAACTCCTTCTGGCAATGTAGGCTTTCTGCCTTTAAATCCCATGCACTCCCTCTCTCTCTCTTGAGTCATGTTTCCACTCAAACACCCCCTCCCCTGCCATTGTGGTTAGTAATATGACATCCTTCTCCTCTTTCCATTTCATGACTGACCTACCATGACAAAAGAATTTGAATTGTAACAACTCAAATTAAAGATATTCAGTTGAAATTATGTTATTATTGAAATCTTTGTAGAGTTCTAGGTTTTGTCTACATTATTGAAATGTAAAAAAAAAATCCGTATTCTCTGACAATAAAATAACCAGGATATTTTTCCCAGGCCAGTACCTACCTCAATCCCCTCCCTTACAAAGTGTACATTACGTAAATAATATAACGCATTTCCCTTCTTATGATGGGTACTGTTATGTTCTCGGGCAAACAGACAACTGCACACAAGATGGGGGATCAACTGAAGAACTGTACTAATCAAAGAGCGCATGGGTTTTACAGTAACCGCATACATACTGCGGGCACAGTATGAATTACTGACACTATAACAAATGTAATGATACACTATAACACCTCCCAGCAGAAATGTTGTGCCTGACAAGAAATTAAAGTACAAGACAACTGTTGAAACTCTCTAAATAATCAGAAGTCCAAGAAAAGAAAGAAAACTATTAGAAGTACTGTTCAGTGTCATTAAGGCGAGACTTAATGCTTTTAGTCCATTTCTTCAATCAGTCTCTGTGGTGGTTTGGTAGCATGTTTGGACCAACGCGGAGCAGGGGTGGGAGGAGTAGGTGTTCTTGGGGACTCCACTGACTCTGATTCTTCAGGTGGGGGTGTACTGCTTTTGGTACTGGGAGAAGTAACGCCTTCAGTAGATTGATCAGATGTAACTTCGACAGACCTGGATTGAGTCACAGCAGAACTAAGGGTGTTTTGAAGTACATCGTCAACATGTCTCCTCCAATTCCGTCCATCGTTCAACTGGACTTGAAAGGAAACAGGTGATGTTTGCTGTACGACAGTACCAGCTTGCCACTTCTGTCCTGATAGGCGGTCACGTGGGAGAACACAGTTGCCTACAGCTATCTCCCTGTATTTTGCAAACTTGTCGTGATTGCACTTCATTTTGTCTTGCTGGCTGGCCATGAGAGATCCAATATCAAGTGTGACCAGAGACAATTGAGTGCGAAGTTCTCGCTGTAAGAATAGCTTGGTGTGGGATGAGCTGGTTGTAGCATGTGGTGTGCTTCTGTAAGATAAGAGGAAATTCTGAATCTGCCGCTGTATAGAGCTTGTGGGATCATCAGCTGATGATTCCATTGCATACTTGAAAGTCTGTACAAACCGCTCAGCCAACCCATTTGAAGAGGGATGGTAAGGGAAAACTAAAATTCTCTGAATGCCATTTTGCCGCCAGAACTTTTCATACTCTGCAGACTGGAGGGGTGGGCCATTGTTGCTGACTACTTGGGTTGGTAGACCATATCTTGCAAAAATATTACGCATGGCATTAATGGTTGAGTCGGCTGTTGTTGTTGTCATGGGACCAATCACTTCAGGCCACTTAGAGGGGGTGTCGACCATGATGAGGTAATGTTTTGCCTGATGGGTAGCAAAATCTACGTGAACACATTGCCATGGAGCTGTCAGCCAAGACCATGGAAGAAGTGTTGAGCCTGGAGGAGCCCTGCGGGTTTTGTTGCGCGATTGACATTCATGGGTAACCTTTTCAATCTCCTGATCTATTTTCGGCCCCCAAACATGACTGCAGGCTATTGATTTCATGCGTGCAATTCCAGGATAGCCTTCATGTAATTCTGTCAGGATGGTTTCTCTTAAAGAAGGAGGTATAACAAAGAACAGGTAAAGCTGCTATTTAAACTTAACAAGCTTACTTGTTGTTTCTCGCCGCAGCGGCCGAGATAGTGGCGCTGTTAAAAAAGTGAACATTTTTTAACACTAAGCAAATAAACAATTAAAAACATTCGAAAATTTCAACCTATTTCATGTTGAAGCACATGCAGCGATCTACTACAAAACAATCGGGTTACTTACGAACTTCCACCAAGGATATCCATGCTTTCACTCCGCCCAGAACTGCTTCGTTAAGTCTGAAAATAAAACGAAAAAAGAAGAAATCAGTGTCACTTCTTTAAGAAACAAACGAAACTCCCTGGTAAACTCAGAAAATAAATCGAAAAGAAAAAGAAATGTGTTATTTCTTTGAGTAAAGTACGAAATTCTCACCTTTGAAGTCACACGTTGTAGATCTTTGACTACGACAAGAAAAGCTGTCAAAACTTACCGTAGTGAAACACGACGGTAAGCAAAACGCCATCCCATAACTTTCACACATGCGCAAAAAAGCTCAACCCAGATCCGGCGTACTCGTCCAACCGTAGCCGTTAACCGTAGTCTTAGATCTTATATTCCCTAACATTAAAAAAGGGATGGTATAATAATCTAATATTACACAATGAAAAAATGAGGCTATATCATCAATGATAACATTTAAAAGAGAAAAAAAAGTGTTTAAAAGCCATTAATGTCACTATTCTGATTAAGATACGCATGAAAAAGTAACACAACAAAATAGCGCATGCAGGCAAATAAGACAATTACTACAAGATGGCGTAATAAGGGGGGAACACAGCCCTGTGGCAGGTTCTAGCGACTTCAGGTTATGAGCACAGCAAAAACACAAGCCTCACTTATCGCCCCACTACCGTGGGGTAGGACAAGAGTATTAGCAGAGCCTTTCTTGTCTCCCCAGTGCCGCACTGGCTGGATCGGACAAGATTAAGGTAAATGAATAAGATGGCAAGACACAAGCAATGCCAAAAGCTTGGGGGAAGTCGCAACGCAGACTTAACCGCACCACAAGGATTGACCCCCCAAACTTTATTGATACCTAACACAACAAAACTCCTCCATAGGGAGGGAGGGTGGGAAACAAAATTACTGGAACTGTTTGCTTTCGTGCAAGCTAAACGAATAATGACCAGGTCTGCAATAGCAGAAGTTTATAGCTAGAAGGTGTCTCAAATCTCGACCAATGAATACAGTTGTACCATAAGCTACCTAGTCTTATCATGATTAAAGTCTAGCCATGAATAGGGCCTTGCAAACAGGTACCAATCTGCGCGATGCTAAGAAAAATATAATGACAAACATACGACAAATTAGACAGGTTCAAACCACGAACAGCTTTTGTTTGGCTTTCATTCATAAATAAGGCTTTAAAGATCGAACAGAGCATACATTGGGGCAGGCTACCTTAGCCTACCCCCCCCTGGGGCTTCATGTTCCATTAACTGCATTTACCATCTGGTAAATGTGTTAAAAACCATTTTGAAAAACAGATCCTGAAAACATCTACTGAATAGGCCCCTTCCACGCCTCCACAAAAATGTTATCATTGCCAACTTAACCTGAGATCAGATCGATTTCCGTTTCATTGGATGTGCTAATTTCTCTCCTTCTGTAAGTATTTAGTTCCTCCTTCACTCTATGGAAATATAGAACTCAAACCCCTGTATGTGTTTGGACCCCATAACTTTAGGATTCCACCCCAGATATGGTTCCCACCTTTGTTCTTGGAATACTGAGATGCCACCATAAATCACCTTAAATTAAATTTAAATCCATTTGTTCGTTTGTATTGTATGGCAAGTTTTACATCACCATAACCTGAAATCAGGCTCTATTTTCTTTCCACTTCGTGAGTAAAATTCTGACAGGAAAGGCAAAACAAAAAATATAATTTTTAGTGCAACTACATAAGAGCGGATGCATGGGAGCTAACAAAAATGAAAAAATTGGACCTGATGTCACGTTATCAACTCTATTGCTCCATGCAGCTGCTTGGAATTACTCTGCGGGACAAAGTGGGGTCTGACTAGTGTAAACAGCTGAAGAGAACTCCACTCTTTATTTACCCCTTATTAAGCCATCATAGGGTGAATCACTCCGGGGGGGTACTTTAGAAATTTCTGGGTGGGGATGTGCCGCTTGAACCCTGTAACCCTTAACCTATACCAGAGCTAGTTCAGCTGAATTTTGCCACCCTATACTAGAGTAAACTCCCCAAGTCCCTCCTATCCTAGAGTAGCCGTTTTCCAGAACCTACAGAGGTCACTAGCACAGTCTAGCCAAAGAAAACCTTAAACCACAATTCCTAGTCTAGATAAAATCTTCAAACCAACTGATCAGTTTCCTGAAAAATGATACTCTATTCTAGACCCAAACGCTCTGATTTATATACCCTATCCTAGAGTCAACTGCTTGAAAATCATACCCTTCTCAGCGGCACATATAGCCCACATATGGCATTACCCCCCCCCCCCCCCTGGAATCACTCATGGTAACAGTATTTACAGTATGTTCCACTTCAACTTAGTTGTATTAAAACAGGCAGAGGCTCTGCACAAGCACTGTCCATGCCACAATCACATTCACTGTGGAAGCGATTGCAACATCTGTGCTTTGGGCTTACATGAGAGTCACCATCAAAGGGGGAAAGAAGCAGCTTCCTTACACACTCCTTGGAATTAAGGACAGTTTTCATGTCATTGCCACACAGTGCCTTATGTTTCCCAAGATACACTATGACATTGTGAGCCTGAGACTTGCCATCATGGCCTGCACGCCCTGCCTCCTGCAAATGGCTGACCAGATCTCTTGAGGGACCAAAGTGAACAACATAAGTGACACATGGAAGGTAAAGAAGTCGTAGCAATAACTATTCTGGCTGTGCCAGCTCCACTCTCAAATGATGACTTTACCCGTTCTTTCATTTTCTCTGGAGTCACCGAGTAGTACACAGTAACTAGGCAGCGTTCAGGCAAGGATGCCTGTCCCTCAACATATGCATCTTCACCCAGGTTTTTCAGGAGGAAGCTGAGGATCAGTGCAATGTCATTCACCGTTTGACAAAAAATAATCGTGTAGGGACTATCTTTCTTTTCTTTTCTTAACATTGTCACAACCCAATTCAGACAACATAGCTCTTTATCGGCCTGTGTGACTGAAAATCGTATGTTGTCTTTGTTGGGGCTTAGGATCACAGTGTAAGGATTAAACAAAGCCAAATAGTTTGCGAGTCGTGTTCGCATTCCTCTATCTGCCGTTGCAGTGATGCACAAAACTGGCACCTTCCCCAGAAAGGAACGCATTTCGTTGAGCTGTCCAAATACTTCTCTGAAGGCTTTTTCCCTCTTTTTTTCTTTACCCCTGTTTATTTAAAAACCAACTCACACGACATTCATACTGTTAAAGTTTTGTCATCCTTCAATGTTTTATATTCACAAAAATTTCACGGAGTGATTGTTTGAAATGTTACAATTGCACATTTTCTTCTTGAACTTTGAATGTTTCATAATATACATATCCTCAAAAATCAAAGTTGTGATTTTTCTTAATGACTTGTCCATGCCTTTTAAAGAAACTGTCCACAAATTTAACTTAACTAGGGGTGTACCTCTAAAAATACATATTTCATTGTATTTATGTCCTTAATTGACTTACTTATTTCCCCCTGAAAAACATGGGAAATGGCATTTCCAAGGCCTTAAAAATAAAAAAATTTTCTGAGAGCATGCCACTCGCTGATTGTTTCACTACTCCTTCCTGTGCGTACCTAACTGGAAAAACCACTCTACGCCCCAGTTAACTTAACATTATTGTATGTTTCCATTTCAGGGGTTATGCAGTGAAGAAAGGAGAAATGGCTTTTTGAAAATGGTTTAGCCGGATCAACGGGATTCGCTCAATTGTCGGCCAAGTGCCCCTGATTGCACTGACTGCTACAGCAACTATGTCAACAAGACTCAAGATCATGCAGTCTCTTGAGACGAAAAGCCCAGCCCTCATAACGGATAGTCCAAACGGAGATAACATAAGTTATGCTGTTCAAGTTATCACCCCTGATCCTGCTCAAACATTTAAGACCTTAGTTCAAGAGTTAAAGGAGCACAAAGAATTAACTGAGAGGACAATTATATATTGCCAGACGATCAAAGTCACCACCTTTTTATATTCTTTCTTCATGTCAGAACTTGGTGCTGACATGTACTTTGGCAATTCTGGTGATCCTAAGAAGAGGACTGTGGAAATGTTTCACAGCAGAATTGATGACCTTAATCGAGATCATATTTTGGAGTCAATGGGTGAACCAAATGCCTCAGTCCGCGTCTCGATAGCCACCATTGCCTATGGTATGGACATTGACTGTAAGAATGTCAAGACAGTTCTGCACTATGGGCCTTCTTACAACCTTGAAACCTATCTGCAAGAAAGTGGCAGGGCTGGTAGGTCAAACCATGAAATGTGCAAGTCTGGGGTTCTTTACTCAAGCCTTATGATGAAGCACTGTTCTGAGGAAATAAAAAGTTATGTGCGAGAATCATCTACATGTAGAAGGAAAATACTCCTTAAAAACTTTGATGTGGACCTCGAAAAATTACCTGCGGCTGAACCAGCACATAATTGTTGTGACTTTTGCAAAAAGAACTGTAAATGTCAGGGGGACTGTTGTGATTTTGTTTTCTTTAAGTCACTGTTCACAGATATCCAAGAGGGTCCAACTGATTGTCTTTCTAGAGAAGTGAGCGATGCTCAGAGGGCTAGTCTACGTCAAAAGCTGAACTATCTAAAGAAAGCCTTGAGAGGACAATATTTGCGTAGGGTAAGACTTTAAAATGTGCCAATGTTTTCTCCCGCAAAGTTGTCTGGTGCATTTGGAGATCTGCATGTGGAACAGATTTTGAGCAATTGTGAGAAAAGTTTCACTGTCACTGACATTTTCAAATTTGTTGACATCTGGAATTTACGTGTGGCCTTAGAAGTTTTGTTTACCTTCGGCCAAGTCTTTCGTGATGTTGATGTGTGTGAGCCTGTTGAAGACCCAGAACACAATGACACATCAGAGTTTGCTGATCTGGACATTTTTGATTTTGACATTGAGGATTCTGTCGTGGCTGGCATTCAAGAAGAAATGTTTTATACTGCTGAGTATAGCCTTTTTGCACCCAATGAAGAAGAGTCTGGCTCTGATGTTGAGTAAACTGAAGATTTTGGTCAATCTGTTAACCCATAAATGTCATTATATTCTTTACATTTCTATATTTAGCTGTTAGGGGTTACTAAAGCATTCAAAACAGTATCATTATGTCTGGTGTTCATTCCCTTTCTTTTCTTACCCAGGAGATGTACATGTCAATGTTGCTTTGAGTATAAATATTACAGGAAATCAGGTTTTAAAAAAACTTGGAATAGTTACAAAACTGGATCAGATCACTGTTCATCAAGTCACACACATGCAAATTACTGTCATAGGCTCGATTTCCGCCATCTCCTGGGTCTGCGGCTCATTTCCCTGAAAAGAGGCCGGTAATCGAGCCTACAACGGTTACTGAAAAGGTCAAAAGCACTTTTAGGTTTTTTCAACAGTGAAATGATTCAGATGTCCAGTCCAAGCAGAACGTACTTGTAATATTGTGATATACTTTATTAGGTGCAACTTAGTATTTTCAGATGATCCACATCGCGTTTTGCTTTGAACTAGCGGTTATTAAGCCTGTTGGGTAAACAGATTTGTTGTAAATAAACAATATTATCAATAGTCTAAACAATATTATCAATGGTCTGTTGAAATTTCCCATTTCTTAAGTCAAAAAGCTGTAGATATTATGGGTTGTAAAATAAGCTCTTTAGAAAAATGTTTGAAATTGTTGGGAAACAATATTCCCTGTTGGGTGGTATAGCTATCAGAATCAGTTTCATTTGTTTTTACATTGACTCAATATATAGATGCATCTATAAATCTATTTGGAGAACATAGTGCATCATTTGATACTCCCTTTGTTAAAGGTACACTGTCTTGTTTTCTGATAATCAACTGAAGGTGAAGTCTACGTTAGCTTCACCGTATACTGTAAAGCCTTGAGGGTATTGTACATAAAAGGTTCATTAAATTTAATCATCAATTGAACATGTTTGTCTAATGCAGACAACCTACCATAAGAACCGAGTGCAAAGAAAGTCGGTTTTAAAGCTTACCATTCGGGTAAGTTATTGCTAGTATGTACTAGCCCAAGAGTCCTTTTAAAAAAGCCCACCCGAAATTTTGATGAGCAGCGTTGATTACAGTTCTTCTGAAATTTGAATTTGACAAAAACCTTCACTTGCTCTTCCAGCAAATTAAGAACAGAATACTAGCCCGATTGCAAAATCCACTAGCCCCGGACAATCATACACGACTTGCTTTGCACACTGAAAAAGCTACTTAAAATACCAAAAAAGAAAGATTTGTGCCCCATCGATAGTGCTTTGTGTAGAAAGGTAATTTTTTAGTATTTTAGAAAAGATGGCTGCCTTCAGGAGATTGGCGGGTAGAGATTTGACTACAATGTGTAATTATTTTGCATGGATTTATCGTGGCCTTTTGCCAAGTCTGACATTTTTCTTATGCTCATTTATCCAAGAGAAAAGTCCCTTTGAATCTAGTGATTGGAGGTAGTCTCTTGGACAGTCTAGAAAGGAAAACATTGCTTCCCGGGTTGACTGTTTATCAAATACATTCTGTTCATGAAGTGTTTCAACAACTTTCTTCAAATCCTGCCTGACAGATTTCTTGGAATGTTCACCTGAGATCTTCTGAACTTTCACCTCTAGGTCCTGGTGTTCCAAAAACGCTTTGATGACAAAGAATGCCCTACAAATTCTACGGACACTAGCTTCACTGATATTAGCTACCAGACCTCTAATCATATCTTTGATCAAATGATTGTCATGTTCCAAGGCTACATCCATGGCAACATTACATCCTGGCTGGCCATGATTGTTTACTGTTCTGTTCCATTTCATCCTTTCTGCTTCTCTAGGACTGAGCAAGGCATACAGTTGAAACATGTGGAACAAAGCCTCCAAAGCATACCTGGTGCTGCCACTGCCATCCTCTTTGAAATGTAGAAGGAACATCTTGATGCATCTTACTATCCGTTCACCATCACCCTCTTTTACGACATCCATGAAGTTCCTTAACAGTAAAGCCATGTTCATGAAGCAACAGTGATAGTCAAAAATGTCATCTTTGGGTTTAGGAGTTTGATCAGTGGGATCAGGCACAGTATTAACGAGTACTGGTTCCTCAGGAATGATCGGTGGGGGTCATCCTGTGGACTCGATCATGTTTAAATGAGCTTGAACACCCTGGGAATCTACAGGGGTACCTGCCATTTGGAGGTATAGGCTGATTAGTTTGGGCTGTTTCCCATTCCTGTAGTGCTTGAATATTGTTGAAGTGATTTTCATAGAGAGTTCCATCAACTACATAGGTTTGAATGAATTCTTTGATCACTCTATAAAAGAAACGTTGGCGCACCACCTTGAGTCCTGTTGCTAATTCTGGGCTGATACTGTGCTTCATGGGTGTGTCTTCGGTTGTTTCCATGCCGAAGAACTTAAGGGCTGCAGCAATGATACTTGCATCCAACACCAAATTCGAAAATTGCTTACATTGAGCAGGTTTTGCTGGGCATCACTGACCACATCGCGCCAGTTTACAAGGTTTCTCAAAGCAAGCAGCGAAATCTTGTCAGATGCTGAGGAACCGCTGTAATACCTAGAAAAAATTAACTGGATAAAAGAAAAAAAAGTGTGGCTAAATAAACTGTTTCATTCATATTTCAATGAAACATTCTAAAAAAATGTCACTTAATGTGATCACATGGGATAGGTGGTTTCTTATAGTAGCTCTCAAATGCAGTGATTTGACAGGAAAAAAAACTATTCTAATTCATTTTTCCTATTGAGACACACTATGTGACAGCGATGAGCTATTCCTCTCTGACTTGCAGACTTAAATTATGAAACCGGCAAAACTGTAAACACTGGAAATATTTCTGGAATGTCATTCTGTCGCAAGAAAAAAAGTCAGTCAAGTGTGAGAAACTAAACTACAAGCAAGAATGTTATTTAGTTTGTGGTTTTGCGGCTCGTTTATGTGTCCTAATCTTTGCTGGATTGCTCATAACACAATAAATATTCCTGAAATATTTCAAGAGGTCATGGTTTTACTGGGTTGACAGTATAGTGATGTGTCACGTGGTAATAATTTGTTTCAAAACCTTACTGATAGGAACTTGTTTTCATGATGCCAATCAGGAAGTTGAAAGAACAAGCCCTCCAATCTCTGTGTTTTGCTGTAAGCATTGCGGACAGAAAACTGTGCTTCCACCCCTCTCTCCATTGTTTTCTGGTCTCCAACAACAGGGACACGGTCAAACACCTCTTTTCCATTCTAAAGTACAATTGGCACCAATCCATGGAGTTCCCTTACAATATCGATCATGTCCTCTCCCGAATTTTCATCTTTAAAAATGACACCAAGATGAACCTAATATGAAGAAAATGATGAAACTGATATTAGTTACTGTATTTTTTTTTTGTACTTCTTTTACTCATAATATTTTTTTTGTGATAAAATTTCCAATGTCATGCATTTTTGAAAATCTAAGGTAGGTAACTGGGTTTGAGCAGAGAAAATGAGGCAAAATTGGTGGCTAGGAGGAGTTTTTGTAAGTGTCCACACAATTAAGGAAGACTGATAACAGGTTCCAAAAATAGCCTACCCACTGATTGCTTTTACCTGGCCAATTTTGGTCAGGGATCACCTTCAGCCACTAATGCCTCCAGATTTTTAAGTCAAATACGTGTAATATTGTACATAAAAAATTAGGAAAAAAGATAATTTAGTCTCTGAGTTACATCTGTAACAATAATAATCTTCCTGTTTCCGTCTTATTCTTCATTTCATCTGAGTACTTATGTTTGATGTGTAAGGGTGTGACATCCTTGAATATCTCAAAAGCACTCAAATTTTCCAACAGGACCCGACCAATGAGAACAGTGAAGTCAGACAGTAATAAATTCTGGTCATTAAAGCTGGGAAGAAAGGTGCTGTTTGGTACATCTTGAAGATCGACGGTTGGTTAATCATCTGGTAAATGGGTGGGGTTTACCCGGTCCATGTATGCATTGTGATTACACCAATGAAAATCTTTATTTTGGTCATCTGATGTCATATTGGAAGCCAGAACTCTAAGGTCCACATTATCCAGCACTACGTTGAAGCTGCTAGGTCGATTTTAAAAAAGCTTCTGTGGTTCCACATTAATGTTGGACTGGGATACATTCACTGCTGTAATCTGTTCCTCTACATTTGCACCTGCTGCAGCCAATCGGAACAATTCCTCTTTTCTCGTCTCAAGGAGACAACCTTCTCGCACAAGTTTAGAACATTTTTCAAGATGGTCAGTAATGTCACCTTTCCAGGTTTTAATAGGGAGATCAAAATCCTCTCCAAGAAGATCTAGCGCCTTGTTGATACGTTTTGGGGACACTGTGACACCAAGTTTGTCAAGCTTG
>OZ037777.1:17430676-17445676 GCA_964035525.1 Porites cylindrica
AGCTCTGGTTCTCGTGAGTAAAGAAGCTGTCTAAGTCACCTTCTCTAGCCTGACATGAGATGTACAGGCGTGAAAACAGGGAGCAGTTGCTCTTTAGTGAAGCTATTTTCATCTTATCCTTGGTTGCCTCTTTAGGAGCCGGAGGACTACTAAATAGCTGTATCTTGTTTCTCTTGATAACATCAAAAAGCAAGATTTTTTGCTCATCAAGCCTGGTTGTGCAAAACTCTGGAAACTGCTTCTGGCCTAGTTCGTCTACAGTCACACTGGGGCCAAACCACCCCTCAAATCGGTCATCAGAGCGTCCCCCCCAAAATTCCAATATGACGGCCAAAATGCGCCCAAAGGCTTCTGGTCTGAATTTCTTCGATCTCCCCTCCAGACCAGCCGAGAAAAATCTCGCGGTGTGAAGACTGGGTACCTCGAAGAGAGAAATGGCGGGCAAATTCATGTTTTAGAGAAGACAAGCTTTGTTTTGATATGTAAACTGCCAGGGTTATTCTTGAAGCGTCCTTTTTTGAAGCATGCTTGGAGTGGTGAACGAAGACAATTTACCTGTTGAAGTGGGCAGCGAAAGGTGAGTTTTTAACTTGATTTTTTGGGCTGTACGTGGTTTACGAGAAAAAACTAAAATGATAGGAGTTTAGTTCGATACTTCCTCTGTTAGAAAGTTTGATTTTACATCCCAAATAGTATTGAATGAAAAAACTAAATCATTGGTGTTTCAGCATACCGCGTGGAGTGAAAAGAAAACGTCTTTTTAATATTGGTGCGTACCAACATGCCAAAAAGATTGCCATACAAAATGCACAGGCCGAACAATCCGGAGCTGTTGAGTCCCTTAGAAATTGTCTTGTTGAGAAGGAAGGTGAGTTGGAAAAGCTCACGAAATTATTGGATGCTAGCACAAAGAAAATAGAGAGAACGAAGAGAAAGGTAAGAGGTTTTCAATTCCATAATTTCTATATTATATCAGCAAGTTTGTAGTTGCAGGATATCTTAGGAAGCTTTACTGAGCTTTTCAACTAAAATTATTTTTGATTACTCAAATATTTCAGAAGTATAGGTATTCATAAAATAAAGCCACATTTCAGTTTTCAATTGAATAATTTCAGAATTTTGTTTTGTATGATGCATTTAATGTGCTTTGTGGGGTTACTATGCAGATGGAGTAATTTGCAGGTGTATGTTCATGTACAGCTGTAGGTTTAGCTCTAACGCAGTAAATAATACCGGTTTACAGAGTCACACCTCCAGCAATTTGCACCGTTCAGATTAGGTGTATACTTAATGAGTGATGTTAGTGAGATTACACAGACTGTATTTTTAGGTACAGGTAGTGGTAATATTATGTTTAGAGAGTTATGTTAGTGAGTTAGTTAGGGAATTTTCTTTTAAAAGCTCGCAGAAATTGAGAACAGTACACATCAGTGTGAACACCCAAGCATACCAGGAAAAATGGAAAGGAGGCCATCTGTGATCAGTAAAATCAATCCAGCTAATAGTGAAACACTGAGTTTGTCAGCAAGCCAGTTCAGGCGACGAAGACAAAACAGTTGAGGCTGTGAAAGCAATCCACTGTGACAGTCATGTTTACACTTCTGAGAAAGAACAAACAAAATCAATAAAAGATGGCCTTTGGACAACCTTGATTACCTCAGCAGAAACTGGAGAGATGAGAGAGTATATATCCAATTCCAAGAAATGCATGGATTCAGTTGTTCCAGGCATTTTGAACAGAAAGGTCAAAGAATATGAAAAGAGCCAAGCAAACAAAATTAGAAGCATGCGAGTACTTTATGAAAGTCGGCTGCTTGGAAAGAGAAAATACACCAGCATAAGAAATAGTTCTGATGTCTTGAATGAGTCAGGGGGGAAAAAGAGAAAAAATCAGAAAACAGAAATTATTCCAGGGGTTGAAGTGCCAAAAATTTTACCCTATAAAAATCTGATGTCGTTTTTGAAAACTATTGATGTCGGAGAACTGAGAGATTTACAAACACTAGCCACAGAGCTATCTACAGAAAGTGTTCCTGGTGTTTACAGACCACTTAAACCATATCTCCTGAAGCTAGCTAATCTGTATATGGATCTTCATAAACAAATCCCCATGCTTCATTGGTTTCATGGTGAAGAGGGACTATTCTGGGTTGCTATAGGGGCAGATGGTGCACCATTAGGTAAAGATGATTGCGCCACTGGTAAGCTTGTTTAGTTAGTTTAGATTAGCATGAATGGCCCGTTTATGTAAACTCACTGCAAGAAACTTTTGAATTGCCAGTATATCTTTTAGAGCTTAGTTGTACCTCAGGATACTGTGAACTATCTTTTACATGCATTTCATTGTAAACAAAGAAGAGCCCATGTTAATGATATTAATATTCTTAATTTATTACTTTTTTATATCACTTGGGGACAGCATAACATAGTTCTGGTGGTGACCACTTCTACTGTACTGATCTTGATCTCTTATGTTCTTATAATCATCCTTGCAGCCTACTTAGTCAGTTTCCTAAACCTGCCAAATCGAGTCCAGAGTTGCAACGAAAATCACCTGCTGCTGGGGGCCAACTGTGAAGAGGACCACCCTTTAATAAAAGCTTACACCCAACACCTTACAAAAGAAATGGAGGAAGTGGAAAATAAAGTGTTGACCACTGAGAAGGGATATCAAGTAAGATTTACCATCAAATTAATTCCTTCAGACATGAAGTGGGCCTCCTCTTTCTCAGGAGAGTTGAACAATGCGGCAACTTATTTTTCCCCATTTGCAAATGTCTCACAAAGCAACAAGCACACCATGTTTGGCTCTATAGGAGGTTCAGATGCAACCTGGCAGCCATGGAGTTATGAAAAGAGATTAGAGGTGGCAAGAAAAGTTCAAAATTTTAAAAAGCGCCTAAAAGATCCAGACAAGAAGCAGAGGGGTGAGGTAACAAACTTCATAGCACAAAACAAATCCAGGTAGAGTATTTTTTGATGCTGTGCAGCTAATTTTGCTCTTATTTAAAATTTTTAAAAGCAGTTTTATTTTTTTTTAAATTTTTTTTTTTGTCTATTCTAAGGCTGCGTTCCTTTGGGGTGATCCGGATCAAGATCAGTGATCCAAGATCTGTCTGAATCATGGTGCACAAAAGGAACTGGTGAATCCATAACCGAAGTGGATTCGCCAGTTCTGTTGATGTACCATGATCCAGACAGATTTTGGATCACTGATCCAGATCTGGATCACCCCAAAGGAATGCAGCCTAAATCTTACATTTACTTTAGGGGAGCAGGGATGGCGCAGTGGTGAGAGCGCTCACCTCCCACCAATGTGTCCCGGGTTCGATTCCGAGGGTTTTCTCCGGATTCTCCGGTTTTCCTCCTTCCTCAAAAATCAACATTTCTAAATTCCAATTCGATCGGGAATTTGAGGGCCACGGGTTTGTCAGTCGAAGACTGTTATGTGCTACCCTCATTAAACAAAGTCGATTATTACTTTACCTTACCTTTCCAGGCAGGAGTTTGTACCACCCCTTGGAAAATTTGTTAGCTTGGTAAAGCCTGATCCATTGCACAGCATCAACAATGGTTGGCAACAGTGGTTTACCCATTGTTTGACTGTTGCCATGCAATCCTAATCAATTGAAGGCTGCAGTAGTTTTATCAGATTTGCCAACTTCCTGCCCTCTAGTCACGTTCTGTAATTGTGTAAAAGAACGCATGAAGTGTGGACGTCTGTACAAAAACTTTTGCCGTTGGTTTTCTGAGAAACGAAAGAAAGGGCTTCAATTCAGTTATCGTTTTACAGGTTTGGAGTCCAAGAGATTTTGTTGGAACTTTGGGCTCCTAATTGAAGTTCTCTTAGGCATCGCCAGTATTTCAAGTTCAATCAAAGTAAAACTGCATGCCTTAGCTTTTTCGGCTTTACAACCACGAGACAGTGGGTCACTGTTTTCAAGGGTGGAAATTAGTAGAGAACAGTTGGTAGAGCTTGAAAGCAAATGCCAACTGTATTTTAATACTCATGCCCTTTTGCTTGATGGCATTAACCCCACAACTTGGACAATTGGATATGCCATCCCCTACAGCACCCAACAACTGTTTAAGGAGAGTGGGTTTGGACTTGGATTAAATTCCATGCAGGGGAGAGAAGCCAAACATATTAAACTAGCGGCGTATGTACAAAACACTTGTAACATAAACAAAAACCAGAGGTGGTGGATCGTTTTTAGGCATGAATATGTCTCTATGGTGGGGCTTCGAGAATTAGATCCCCACAGCATTACCTACCGCCCATAAAAAAAGAAAGCTTGTGACTCGTACATCCCTAAGAAGATAGCAGAGAAAAATGTATTGCACTGCCACTGTGGACTGCTAAAGTCAAATTCTGGTGATGACGAATGTCCACTTTGCATGAGCAGCACAATGAAGCTGGTGAAAGAGGCTGCTAGGAAGGGAAAAATTTCCCCTGCTTTAAAGACCCTGTTTGACACTGTTTAAAAATGGGTTTTGGACTAAGTTCTATGCAGGTCAGAGAAACCAAACACATTAAGCTTGTACAAGTTTAGTTTGAAAACCAAAGGAAGGGCCAGTGCTTATGATCAAAAACAGGCTGGAACAGCAGCATAGATTGTAAAAGGAAAAATTGCTTAACAGCTTAAATTCAAAACTGTTGCTCCTAATAGATAGCTTTTTTTATTTGTTTGGTTTGAAAAACAAGGAAAGCGCTGGTGCATTATACCAGCTTGCTGTGATATTGTAAGGGCTGCCCCATGTAGAATAAACAGTGGGCATAAACGTGAATAATCAGCCTGGTCTTAGCATCTTTCATTGAAACCAAGCAGTAAATTCAACAAACGTCTGACCAAAACAGACTGGAACGGCAACATACTGTAGATCGTAAAAGGAAAAATTGCTTATAATAACAGCTTAAATTCTAAACTGTTGCTCCTAATAGATAGCATTTTTTATTTGTTTGGTTTGACAAGCAAGGAGAGGGCCGGTGCATTTTACCAGCTTGCTGTGATATTGTAAGGGCTGCCCCATGTAGAATAAACAGTGGGCATAAACTTGAATAATCAGCCTGGTCTTAGCATCTGTCATTAAAACCACGCAGTAAATTCAACAAAAGTCTGATCAAAACAGACTGGAACAGCAACATACAGTAGATTGTAAAAGGAAAGATTGGCAACAAGACTCTTTCTGGACGTACATTTTTTTTATTTTTTCTTCACAAGAATTTAACAATATGGGCCTATTGGACACTGGGGCCATAAAGTTACAAATTGTTCAATGCTTAGTTTTTTGCTCAAATGTTTAAACCACAGAACATTAATTTTTTATCATGAATCCTGGTTATGGATCTTCTGTTGTCTAAGTGCAAAGTTGTCAACCATAAATACGACTTTTCTTAACAAGGGAACATATGGATATTAGAACATAAAATCTGCTCATTTTTATAACTGACAAATTATATTGTTGTGACTGTACCTCTTAGTAAAACATCCCAGTAAAGTGTAATAAATTTAAACAACAACATGGTGGCATCATGACTGTAATTAGGACTTTTTGCCACTGCCTGACAAACAGATAATCAACATCAATATCAAGTGCTTGCCGAAAATTCCAAGATTATCGTACCTTGTAAACTAAACAGGACCTACTCAGAAAATCTAACAGTGAAAGTGCAAACTCTACAATGAAACCCTCTGGGAAGGAGAAAGAGATGGAAATGAGTCAAAGAACAGCTGGCTCTGCCATGAGGTAAGTCAGAAGACCATCCAGAGCTATAATTATGTACCTATCAATGTCAAACCGGTGAGGGGGGGGGGAGGGAATTTCAGTTATATTTGACCTCACATTTTTGCCCGGGGATATGGAATTTGACAGCAATTCTTTGGAAAATGTCAAATCCCTACCCTATGCCCCATGTACCCCCCCCCCCCCTTGCTGGCTTGCCATTGATAGGTGCATTATGTTATGTTATTTTTAAAACAGTTTTAATAAATGTGGAAGATCCCTACCAGTTCTAGCATTCCAAAATTCCGTGCCATTGTCATTTATGTAACAGGGTTCGTGCTACTCCTTAAACTCCTTGAAAACTACTTGAATATATTTTACAAATTTAAGGGCGCTTGAAAACTCCTCAAAAATGAGAAATTTAAAAAAACTCCTTGAATTTTTTACTTAAATACGCATTGAATGTGACAAAATATATTGGAAACAATAAAAGAGAAAAAAATATAGAAAGTTATCTGGTTCAAGAGCGCCTTGGCAAAAAAATTTTTAAAACTAAACTAGTGAGCAGCACTCTGCGAACTGTTGCTGTAAAACTTGTTTATTCTCCTACGCGTTTCGTCTAACTAACGTAGACTTCTTCAGGGAGTTTTACAATCAAATACTAAACGCCTGTATTTAAGCCATAATATGACTAAAAATAATGATGGTCGCAAACATTTAGCTAAAACCGTGGCCCCAAAGTATTCTTACGCCTTGCGTAAAAAATTTCACAGCTGCGCCTGTTCCTTTTCGTAAATCCGGCCAAACCTTCAATGTTTGCGACCATCATTATTTTTAGTCATATTATGGCTTAAATACAGATGTTTAGTATTTGATTGTAAAACTCCCTGAAGAAGTCTACGTTAGACGAAACACGTAGGAGAATAAACAAGTTTTACAGCAACAGTTCGCAGAGTGCTGCTCACTAGTTTAGTTTTAAAGATTGTCATGTCAATACTAGTAGAAGCCACATGGTGAACGCAACTGGAAATATTTGCTGAGGACCAAAACGCCCTCGACCTTCAGACTCGTCGGATCCAGAGCCAAATCCAGTGTATAGCTCTACCAGCAGCCTAGACTCCACTATCGAAACTGTCCTTAGAAAGGCAGTCGCATGCGAGGTGATGCCGATAAAGCCCACTCCAGTCTCATTGGCAGGATTAAACTGCTGGAGGAACACGCAGCTCAAAGCACTTCTCCATCTGGCCTCAGGATAAAAAAAGTCCAAGCAAAAGGTCAAAACGTGGATGCACTTCAAGCCAAATTTGACGGCATTATCCGCGAGGCAGAAGTACAATTGCTGGAGGCTACAATTGATCATCTACGCTCCGAGGTTAAGGTTAAGGCAATCCATGCTACTACTGCCAATATAGATGGCACTATTGCGCGCTGGAAGGAACAGCTTCTGAAGAACGATATCTCGAACGCAAAAGCGACCAGTCTCGTAGAGGCCGCCGTAGCATTTGTGGAGAAGTTATCCAAAGATACTGCGGTCTCGCGGGCTTCCAAAGCCCTCCAAGCGGAGATAAGCCGAACGGCAAAAAACAGAGGTCAGGCAATGATGGACGATAGCGAGGTTTTCGTTCCCTCGGAAGAGTCTATTAGAGATATTATTAGAAACGAGCTCCGCGGTCTTACTTCAGGCACTTCAAGCCCTAACGAGGAAAACCGGCAGCGGAAAGTTTCCATATCCGAAAGAAGGAATAATGGCAAGTCGAAAGGCAAGTCACGTCGAAGTAGATCCACAAGTTGCGGTCAAGCCCAGCAACGCCAAAGGTCAGCCTCTGGCAAACGGTCTAACCGACCTCAAAAGTGGTCAAAAAACTCCCGAGGAAAAGGTTCAGGCCACGTAAAATAGACAGGCGCTCGGCGCACGAAAAATGGTTATTCAAGATGGCTAAACGACCCCTATACGACTTGTTTCCACGGAATTCGGAAATTCATAATTTTACCTCTCTCAAGCTTACTGAGTGGCAAGCTAGAGTTCTGGGCATGGGTCTAAAGTTTAGACCCTCGCTTCTACCCCCTAGCGAAGCTCAGTTTGACTTACAAATCCAAGACTTCTGTCGAAGAGTTCGCCTTCAGGATAAATTCGCCAACTGCCCGCCAGACAAGGACTTCAATCCCAGATTGTACGTTCCAACAGGCTGGAATCCGCTGCGGGAAAATCCCGATATTGAAGACAAACTCTTCGTGTTACACAAAGAGCTGCTTAAAAACATTGTGGCTGGCAAACCGCATTGGAAGAACAACCTCACAAAGCACGAGCGAGAGGAACTTAGCGAGCTGAAATCCAACCCTAATATTAAAATTTTGCCTACCGACAAAAATCTCGGGCCGGCTCTTGTTTCCACGGATTGGGTTCAAGCTGAGACACTAAGACATTTGCATGACGAGTTGTCATATCATAAAGTCACGCAACAGGACTGGTATGCTAATCGTCTTAATGTAATTAATTCTCGTGAAAAGCTTATGACAATTTACAGTAGATTTATTTCCCCTAGCGTAGCTCGATTTTTGCGTAGCTTTGATCATTTTGTTAGTCCGGCTAAGTTTTATGTTATCCCTAAGATACACAAAAACTCTATGGTGGGGAGACCTATTGCCGCTTCCCATTTGTTTATTACTAGGCCTATCAGTACTTTTGTTGATGAGCTTATTAAGCCTAAAGTACACATGCCTACGGTACTTAGGGACTCGGGTGAGCTGATTCAACTGCTGGAAAATACGGTCTTGCCCGATGGAGATTGTTTCCTTGTCACTGCGGATGTCGCATCGCTTTATCCGAAGGTTGACACTAAGAAGGCGCTTATAGCCCTTGACCTGCTCCTTCGTGAAGCAGGGGCTTCGGAGACCCCACTTTTGATTCAGCTCGCCCGGCTTGTTTTTGAAAACAATTATTTATCTTCGGAATTTTGTCCAGATATTTTTCATCAAAAGTTTGGGATTGCTATGGGCACTCCTTTTTCTGTCACAGTGGCAAACGCGTTTATGTATCATCACGAAAAGGATATTGTAGATCATTATTCCCAATATCTTATCTTATACAAGCGTTTCATTGATGACATTTTTGCTATTTGGTGCGGGCCTAAGGACACCCTGCTAGAATTTTTGGGCGCTCTCAGCAGCAAAGATCAACGTATTCAGCTTACTCATTGTATTAGCGAGCTTAGCATTTCTTTTCTTGATCTATTTCTCTATAGAGATGGGTCTTCAAGCGTGCTACAGTTTTCCACTTTTCAGAAGCCCCTTAACAAATACCTATATATACCCTTCGAGTCGTTTCATCCTTCTAGCAATAAGAAAGCCTTTATTAAAGGGGAATTAATGAGGTATGCTAGAAACAGTTCTTCCTTTAAATCTTTTTCGGAGACTAGGGATAGATTCTGGAAGTGGCTACGGTTAAGAGGGTATCCATTTGCATTTTTGCTACCACTATTTCGCGAAATACGATACAGCGACAGAAAGAAGTGGCTTTTGCAGAAAGCTAAGAATATGTCTCAGCGGCCTACTGTATGCAAGACTACTTTTAATTGCAGTCACGCACGTATTAGGAATGTAATCAACAGGATTATGCCAGAAATAGACTCTACTGTATGTTACAAAGCTACTGTAACATTAGCTAATCTTTGCAAGTAAGTTTTTTGGGGCCACGGTTTTAGCTAAAACCGTGGCCCCAAAGTATTCTTACGCCTTGCGTAAAAAATTTCACAGCTGCGCCTGTTCCTTTTCGTAAATCCGGCCAAACCTTCAATGTTTGCGACCATCATTATTTTTAGTCATATTATGGCTTAAATACAGGCGTTTAGTATTTGATTGTAAAACTTCCTGAAGAAGTCTACGTTAGTTAGACGAAACGCGTAGGAGAATAAACAAGTTTTACAGCAACAGTTCGCAGAGTGCTGCTCACTAGTTTAGTTTTAAGAATTTTAAAAATTTTAAAAATTTAAAATTTAAAATTTAAAAAAAAAAAAAGCGCTGGTGCATTATACCAGCTTGCTGTGATATTGTAAGGGCTGCCCCATGTAGAATAAACAGTGGGTATAAACTTGAATAATCAGCCTGGTCTTAGCATCTTTCATTGAAACCAAGCAGTAAATTCAACAAACGTCTGACCAAAACAGACTGGAACGGCAACATACTGTAGATTGTAAAAGGAAAAATTGCTTATAATAACAGCTTAAATTCTAAACTGTTGCTCCTAATAGATAGCATTTTTTATTTGTTTGGTTTGACAAGCAAGGAGAGGGCCGGTGCATTTTACCAGCTTGCTGTGATATTGTAAGGGCTGCCATGTAGAATAAACAGTGGGCATAAACTTAAATAATCAGCCTGGTCTTAGCATCTGTCATTAAAACCACGCAGTAAATTCAACAAAAGTCTGATCAAAACAGACTGGAACAGCAACATACAGTAGATTGTAAAAGGAAAGATTGGCAACAAGACTCTTTCTGGACGTACATTTTTTTATTTTTTCTTCACAAGAATTTAACAATATGGGCCTATTGGACACTGGGGCCATAAAGTTACAAATTGTTCAATACTTAGTTTTTTGTTCAAATGTTTAAACCACAGAACATTAATTTTTTATCATGAATCCTGGTTATGGATCTTCTGTTGTCTAAGTGCAAAGTTGTCAACCATAAATAAGACTTTTCTTAACAAGGGAACATATGGATATTAGAACATAAAATCTGCTCATTTTTATAACTGACAAATTATATTGTTGTGACTGTACCTCTTAGTAAAACATCCCAGTAAAGTGTAATAAATTTAAACAACAACATGGTGGCATCATGACTGTAATTAGGACTTTTTGCCACTGCCTGACAAACAGATAATCAACATCAATATCAAGCGCTTGCCGAAAATTCCAAGATTATCGTACCTTGTAAACTAAACATGACCTACTCAGAAAATCTAACAGTGAAAGTGCAAACTCTACAATGAAACCCTCTGGGAAGGAGAAAGAGATGGAAATGAGTCAAAGAACAGCTGGCTCTGCCATGAGGTAAGTCAGAAGACCATCCAGAGCTATAATTATGTACCTATCAATGTCAAGCCGGTGGGGGGGGGGAGGGAATTTCAGTTATATTTGACCTCACATTTTTGCCCGGGGGTAGGGAATTTGACAGCAATTCTTTGGAAAATGTCAAATCCCTACCCTATGCCCCATGTACTCCCCCCTTGCTGGCTTGCCATTGATAGGTGCATTATGTTATGTTATTTTTAATACAGTTTTAATAAATGTGGAAGATCCCTACCAGTTCTAGCATTCCAAAATTCCATGCCATTGTCATTTATGTAACAGGGTTCGTGCTACTCCTTAAACTCCTTGAAAACTACTTGAATATATTTTGCAAATTTAAGGGCGCTTGAAAACTCCTCAAAAATGAGAAGTTTAAAAAAACTAGAAAAAAAAATATAGAAAGTTATCTGGTTCAAGAGCGCCTTGGCAAAAAAATGTGCCGCCATTATTGCAAACAAACGCTTAGAAAAGCTTTATTCTTCTTCGTTGGATTTCCTGTGGCAAAAACGCCGAAAAGTACTGGTTCTATAAGTATATGTTAACATTAATTTCAAGGAAGATGTAAATGCTCATATGATCTTTATTACTGGTTGTTTGCAATAAACATTTGTTATTACCAACACATTTTAGCTACTGTGTGTAAATGATTTTCAGAATTCTGAATGACTTACGTTTTTTGATAGCAAAAATAACTACTTGAAAGTCAAATTTAAGTCCTTAAATACTGCTTAAAAAGTCCTTAAATTTAACTCTGAAATTCCTGCACGAACCCTGAGTAAACAAAACAGTACTTTTTTAGCTTTACCTCTTACGAGCGAAAAATTAATGTTGTGGCACTCCATGCTTATTCCAAAAGCCATAATAGAAATTAACTGAGAGCACTTCTGAATTTTTGTTGTATCTGAATTTTAGTGGTTTGCTGTTGTCAACAATAACCTACCATCTCCCATTATTCTTGGTAGGTTTCTTTTTCAGCAGATCATCCTTGGCTATAAGTTCACCCTCAATGTTCATTTTGTCAAAGATAAAAACAGCTTTATTTATTCGTGTTACTTCCACATTAACCACAGCTGTAGTCTCCGTGTACTGATGCCCGTAACTGTTTCTTTGTACAATATGTTTTAAAAGAACATCAAAAACCTCTCGCGGAATGTCAAGGGAAAATTCACCATTCCAAGGGTTTGTTAGATTGGGTGTTGGTCGAAGTCTACTGACAATCTTCGTATGGATCTTCTTTAGAGCATTAATAACTATTCTTTGGGTCCCAACAAGTTGTTGAATTTCTTTGTTCCTCGATTGACCCACATATTTGTTCTCCAACATTCCTACTGCCGTCTCTACTTCATGATAAAATCTGGATATGGAGTGCATCGTAGCCGTACTTTCCGTTTGAGATAGATAATCGTGCATATTTCTGCGAAGAAAGCTGCTAATTTCCCGAGAAGGTGGGTTTCTTTCGAATAGTTGCTCCATGTTGGTTTTTACCCATGACACACCGCGCGCCTCTGATGACCGATTTCAGGGGTGGTTTGGCCTTGGCGTGGTTCTAACTGATTTCACCACTGTGGCATTTATAATGTCTCGCGTATCTAAGATAAGCAAGTCCCCACTCTGGTCTAAGAAAGGGTTACCCATCTCACTAATTACATTGGAAAGTGATTGGACCTCACTTTGGAAAGTACTTTGAACTCCTCGTTTCTTCGTGGTGTCGATGCTTTCTATCATCAGATGCTGATTTTAGTAGTTCCTGGGAAACCTCGAATTCGTTAATGATTTTAGACATTTCTGGCCCTGACACCATCCAATGCATTAATTGAGTTGGGCTCTCTGTAAGGCCAATGGCACCACCATCCCCTTTCACGATCTTATCATTCTGTTCATGGGCGTGGTCAATGGGTAGTGCAGAAAATGACCGGTTTGTCTTTTTCACCACGAAATGGCCTTTCCTGAATTGTGCAGCCAAATTGGGTAGTTTCGTGTCCAGGGACTCCAAGTCGTGAATGTGGACAGGCAGCCACCTAGCATAGTTTGTGCGGTCTAATGCAAAAAAATAGGGTGCAAGTCTTTTACATGACTCTTTGTATAGTTCGAAGTTCCCCTAAATATTAAAATATATTAATATGGTGAGCTCAAAGTGAAGGGTGAGAGACCAGTACTGGAACTGAGGACTAGCCAGCTCTGCTTGCTTGCGCCACTCCATAAACGTTTTGGGTTCTTCTTCTTCCGAGATGCAATTGCAGTAGTGCTGGTATGCCTTGTCCATCAGTATGTACAAAGCACAAGCAGTAATCTGGTGGGTGTGTCGGGTGCGTGAAACTTGTGCCTCCTTGAGAAAGGAGTCGGCTGTTCCAGGAGTTGTTATGCCCGCTTGCATTAGGGCGCTTGTCCAACCACTATGCTGAATCGAGGTCCCCAATGCCTTAAGAGCGGCAAGCTCAGTATGCAGCCCTCCAAACATCATAACTATGCTACTTTCTGCATACGTGGATGGCCAGTTCCACTGAATCTTCTTTGCCATCGCATACATTGGCTGATCACAAGCAAGCACAGGTGTCTGCCCAGGATTAAGATAAGTGACCGCCTTAACAACTACGTCCATTGTATGACAAATCATAGCTGGGGAGGCAGCCTCCTCTTGAAAGAGCAGGAGCAGTGAGGTCGTATCCAATTGACCTGGAGGCTGGACTTGATTTGCGTGATATGCTGCCCATGAAACTTTCTTTATCTCTTCCGTTGTCTTTGTTAACCTCGTCTCTTACATGTTCCAGCCATTTACACTCCATACTTAAAGCTTGTGTCATTTCAAGATAATTGCTTACAAATGACACTTGAAGAGGCGGCACAACGGGTTCATTCTTGGGGAGAATGACGGGCTTAACAAGTGTGTAAGAATCCGGAAGTTGAGAAAGACGCTTTCTCTTGGAGGGCTGATTGTCTATGCTAACTACATCCCGCGCTTCACCTGATGCATCATGAGATGGGTGTTGGAATAAAGATATACCTGTTTCATGGAAAGCACCTTGAGTGGTTGTAGATGACGGGTTATGGTCAATGTTATCCATGGCAGCTGTTGTAAATGATCCTTTATTAAGCTTGGGCGGGAAAACAACCCCTTCAGACTCAAACCGTGAACAAACAGTATTGCCCAAGTCAGTAGATAATTCTAGCACCCTGTCATACGAAATTGACAGTCCAAGACTATAGAGTTTATCGACCAGTGTTCTCTTTCTTGCTTCTGCATGAGTCATGAGGCCAAGATATATTGGCAGTGGTGGTTCGCGATCTCGAGAGTGATAATAAGCTGAACCAGTTGCTTCACTACAACGACGCCGTATGCTGGTATTAAAAAGCATGAGTTGTGATATACTTAGTGTAGGCTGCCCATCACTCACACGACTAGACGGAGTTTTGATATCTGTTGCCTCTAAGATCAATCCTATTAACGTTTTAAGGGACTGTGGAATTGATTCTTGTTGAGAATCTTTATCAAATGTTCCACTGAATTGCGTTTTCGTGGCTATTATATCTCGACGAATGATCTTGCTTGCTTTAAGTAGGATTATTGCTTCATCATCAAAATCCCTAAAGCGAGTCACTTCGAGTGCTTTACCAGCATCTTCACTGAATGCCATCACTATGTCTCGGCCTTTCTTGTTCGTCTGCAAGCCTGGAACATTTGCTAAAATTCTCTCCTTTAGGTCAGTGGAGTGTACTCTACGCGACAAATCGCTACCATAGTGTTTCAAGAAACGGGTGTACATGGCTGTAAGCTCTGCTAGCGTAAACACGGAAATGCTATCCGCAGACTCCACAGGAGTTTCTTCAAGATAAGCGACGAGCTCTGCTAGAGCCATACCCTGGATTACCTTCTAATCACTGCTTGCAGGATTCTGATTTAATCTCTCTGCCTTGTTATAGAGCAACACCAGGCACTTTGCATGATACACGGGTTCCTGAGAGATCAAATAGCCGGCACTTAGTTTTGCGATTAGGACCTCATCTTGCAACTGATGTGCACACTCTCGCACCCTTGCATGTAGATTAAAAGTGGACGCTTGATGAAGTTTACCTGTGGCACCGAAGCAGAAAAAACAGCTTACTTCTTTAGTCATCGAAGATGCTGCACGAGAGCTTTGTCTAGTGAATTTAGACTTTACTTGAGAACTTGGAAAATCATCTTGAATTTTCCTTTCTTGTACTCTTTTTAG
>OZ037777.1:17450676-17458176 GCA_964035525.1 Porites cylindrica
TAGTTGGGAAGGAAGTCTAAACTGTCCGGTTTCTGTAGCCGTCATTTCATTAACTACATCCCGAAGCTGCCACCATGTTGAGTTTTTAGAGTGGAGAACGAGAAATAGACAAGAGTAGAACACAAAAACATGGGTTCATTCCTGAACCACCATTACGAGAGCGCATGGTTCGAAGTGGAGGATCATGGGAATTAGAAACATACTTCATGTGTGCTACAATATACTGTCAATCAACAATTTCCGAGTTCCCCTCCAAGTATTTGTAATTCTTCTACAAATGGCTGCAATATATGGTGTATGGCATATTTCTTCATGTATTTTTGTTTGACAACTGCCACAAGGTGGATAAACTTTAATTTAGAACGGCACTGTGAGTATAAGTATGCAAGCTGGTAATAAAACAGTTTCAATTTATGTTTCCGTCTTGTTATTTCATTTGTTACTTCAAAGTCATCGTAATACAAAATTATTTTAAGGCTTTGTGGGTGACAAGAAAAGAGTTCATGCTCACTCATTAAAGAACCCTCGTTTAAGTCACACAACGACCATTTTGCTGCTTATTTGTATATCTTTCGTCAACCATGTCTAGAATACGCCTATTGCATAACTGGGCCTAAACAGAAGCTACTAGCGACACATTGTAAATCTCTCAGCAACTTCCACAATCCTCATTTTTCTGTTTGCAAGTCATTTCCACTGTTGTCTCTTCCCCAACACAATTCTGGCGGTGTCATATTGGGAAAGTTTGTCTTCATGAAGTTTCTACTATCATTTAGTTTTGGGGAATCATGTATCCACTGTAATGGTGTAAAAGCATATTTCAGTTCTGGCATGCTTGAAGGATCCACCCCATGTTTTTCTAAATCTTAGTGAACACGCCAATGACATTGGCTAGTTGGAGCTTTCATTAGAGAGATGGTAACTTCTCGTATTGATTCTATCGTTTTTACACTCACCATTGCCTCTTCTTTAAGTTTTAGACAATAACGGTATTCAAGTATGTTAACCAGTGCGACAGACTCCTACTCTTACTCTGAACAGTCACCGTCTGAACCCTAGCAAAGAGGTTCAGGGTGGACAGGCAAATGTGACTCTAAATCATCGCATGCGTCAGTTATTGACGAACAATAATCTTGTCGCATCACAATTCTTATTTTCACCAATAGCTGGTAACATCATTCCATCTTTATCATCTTCTGTAATTAACAAAATCGACATTGCATAACTTACTCAAGGTATCATACTGATCTGTCATTGTCTCGCTCAAATAACTTTTTAATATGATCGCAAAAGTTAACTACAGCAAAAAACTGGCCGGTAAGAACCTGCATTTCCCCAAGTTAGCCTAAGTGAGTTCTTAAATAAATGGTTATTGGCAAAACTTTAGGCTATTTAGGTTCTTAAATAGGTTGTTTTTTTTTCTTAGAAAAAATACTGTACTGCTCCAGACTTTGTTTTCGTCATTGTCTGCTGTAGCCAAAGGATTACAAATAGTCCAGATCCACTTTTTTATAAGGAATTCTGATGTTAAGGTCGAGGCTGAGGCCAAATTGGTTGCTCTTATTTCATGTTTGAGCCTCAAACGTTCAAGGGTTTACATACTATATCCTCTACGAGCACTGTGCACAGGAGTCAACCTTTTTAAAATTTTGTTTCGCTAGCTACAATCGACTATGTTCAGTACTGTTTTCAAAGATTCATTACAACGCCTTCAAAACCTAAAGTAAAAGTACAAAATATCACCATGAGAACGCAAAAAATAATACAATAATACAATACAATCGTCAGATCAATTTTACGCAATAGGTACCCGGTAGCATGTGTACTGCAGCCGGAAATGTTTGATCCATTGAATCCTCTCAAATCCACTCTCCACTCTTTTCCACAACGAATTCACTCTTCTAAGTTACATCTTGTGTCTTTGAATTAATCACAATTTCGCTTTACTGAAAGGTTCGATTTATGAATATTAAATATCAAAGTGTTCAAACGAGCACGTGCATATGGAATGTCACAAACTTCCGCACATATCAGCAGAACACTCCCCCTACAAACCCCTTAGGGAAGGTTATGTCGTCGCCGTGGTATACTTGCTCTCTAGTCTGCGCTCAGCCAACAGGCATTTCTGCTTACCGCTCAGCGGAGATTCCCTTGGCGTTGTCCTCTGGAACTAACATGATTAGTCTCTGCACAGCTCTCTGTATGGTGACTTAGCCCCTGCCTTGGTACTTGTCGTCGGGTTCACCTGGTCTGGCATTCTTGTATTCCACATCCACTTTCCTTACTTTAGCATCATCTCCAGGGTAAACCTTGGACACTACCAAGCTTCCAGTTACCTTGGACCTGATTTGAATCTTGGATGAGCACTATATCGCCTACCCTCACATTGCGCTTCTTTGTATGCTACTTCTGCTGTACAATCGCAGACTCTAGTCTACTTTCTCCAAAAATGTGTGCAATCTGCTGAACAAACTTGAAGTAGTGATTTGGGTTTCTTCTCTCTAAAGGGACCACTAGGGACCCTACAGGTGGATCATCCTAAAAGGAGGTCTTAAGGGCACAGGTAAGTCCCATCTTCAGGTGATGTTGGATGTCTACCAATTGACCCTTCATTAACCAGGCTTGCTGCCTCAAAGAAGACAGTTTGCGACTCAGAGAAGGTCACCACACTCTCACCAACTGCTACCATAATTACCTTCTTCACAGACTTCACAAGAGCCTCTGAAGTCCCGTTCAGCCAAGCTGCGTCTGCTGGAAGAAATTTCCATTCCATTCCCTTTGTCACACAGAATGCGGCCAGCTCATCCCAATCCTAAGATGCCACAACTTTCTTGAGCTCCTCTTTTGCCACTGTTAACTGAGTACCAATATCGGACATCAATTTTGCTGGGTTACCTCTCAGTGACACAAATCGCCTTAGGACCATCAGGAATTTGTCAGTGCTATAATTAGGTGCCAAATCTATGTGTACTGCTCATGTGCTAAGGCAGTTGAAGATGACGCCATTCGCTTTGCCTGTGGTTCACCTCTAATCCTGACGGAGCCAAATAAATCAACTGCCGTACAATTCCATGCAGCTGCTACCTTAAGCCCTTCCTGGGGGAGCCATCCCATCAGTTGTGTCACAGTCTTCTTGTCCAGCTTCTTGTAGGTTACACCGTTGTATCTAATTGACTTCACCATCCTAGGCAGCCCGATGATCCAGAAACTAGATCTCACTTTGCTCGTCGTAAGAGATACTCCTTGATGGCCTTCCTCATGATGTATACGCTTTGCGTTCAAGCGAGATCGCCTGTGTATAAATGGTAGAAGTGGAACTTTGCACTTATTGTAGCTCATCTCCAGCGATTTCTCTGCGTGTCGTCCTATGACAATCATTCCATCCTCTTGAACTCTTGGACATGAGCATCTCAACCGTCCACATTTTATGTCATTTGACATAGTTTCTTGGGCTTGCAGAATCCAGAATCGCTTAGTTCTTGATTAAGTAACTTGAAGTCTGTGTCTTAGTCTGTCTGAATGTTATGATCTTGGGCTTATACTTGTATACTTTCTCCTTCGTTTCCCTATACATCACATAGTGGTCACTTATTTCTGGGTTATAAACCCCGCACCTATTAAGAGGGAATGTGCACTAAGATCGAGCCGGATCGAGAATTCATGGCACATAATGAAAATAAATTTCGTCCATAGATACTTTATGGTGAGCTTAGAAACGTGGTGGGTTTTTTTTCTAGAAATATTTTAATTAACGCCACCAAAAAAAAAACAACAACAACAAAATAACAAAAACCTTGGATATTTCTCCTTGGTTTTAGCGTTTTTCACCGATAAACTACAGAAGAAATGACGAAAAACTTTTATACTCATCTGACATTCAAAATATGTGGTTCCGAGTATATTTTATCTTTGAATTTAGCCATCTTGACAATTAAAATTAGTATCACTTGGAAGCAACCAACTCGAATGTTTTATTTCTGTCCCATGATCTCAAATGTTAGCAAGAGCATTTATGATTGAAGTAAGTCTGCCTTACCGTAAATTTGAAAGCATTTTCCTTGATCTCCTGTTTGAACTCTTATTAAACACCATGTACCAACGGTTATCTCGTGCTGAACGCTTGAGCTAAAGCCTCCTTCAAGGACTGTTTGTTAAGAGCTAACGTCACACAATAAGTGAAGTGGTCATGCATGTTCATGAGTTCGCGATAAGGCCATGGAGAGGGAGAACAAATACTCATAAAAAAATGTATGCAGATATGGTGGGAAAAAATAAAGAGAAAATTTACTTATAAGATTAGGTTCAAACATTCTAATAAGCATACGATGTCTCTATATTATTCACCAGAATTTTTAGGTTTAACCAGAAGCCGATTGCTCCTGGCTCAACTTAATCATTAAAAATAATCAGCAATTTACGGAAGGGTTAAACATAATTGCTTGTACATATCAGAAATTAAAGGGGAAAAATTGTGCTGTGGCACATACAAAAAATTCCACGTGCTTTTTGTGCCAAACAGGTAGAAAAAATAAAACAACACATATTCTTCAAACTCTTGTGGACAGAGTCATTTCCTTAATCAGTTATAGAGATGATTTCTCTCATCCTTACTCATCCTTATACAAGGTGAAAGTCTGTTGTGAACCACCCTTCGATAACAGGTAGCAAAACTGCTGGTGACTAGTACATTTAGCCACATAACCAGCCCATCAAAACCCTAAAGGCGACAGTAAGAAACTAACTACCATAAAGGAATTTGTGAAAATACGTCTTTCTATGTGCCTTTTCAGCTTGCATTGTACTAATACGGAATGTGAAATGTAGGTGCGCCATTATCTTTTAGTGATATAAATAAGAATAAAAAAGTTATGGAATGAAGTTACTATACACCGAAGAGTAGACATAAGAGGGTTGCAGAGTTTTTTGGCGTCTGTTATCTGCTAAGGGGCTTTGGCGGAACATTTTTGAACTTTTTAACTCAAAACCTAGACCTACGAGATAAGACTTGCTGCCTCTCGTACATGTTGCCTAGCTTTTCTCAACACAACTCGTTTCTGTCTCTAACTCGTTTTCAGTTTTTGCTTGTGAATTATAAAATCCTAATACAAGACAGTAGAATGTTCCAAGAACGCCTTACTGTTGACATGCGCATTCCTGACAAAGCGATTGTATTTTGTCGATGTACGGCTTCTTGCGTCAAACTGTTAGGCCTGCAGTGTCAAACCAAGGGCAGTGCAAATGTCCTTTAAAATAGTAATGGAAAATTCATTCAGCTTCTTTTGGGACACCATTTCCCAAAGATTATAGGCGTCATAGACAATAGGATGTTTAGGCGAAATCTCACTCGCAGCCTCATTAACAATACTTTCTAGACAGGCCTTATGTGCAGCGACCTCTACACTTTCCTGATCGTCATTCTCGAGGGTTTTCTTTGAAGCAAGGCGTGAGAAGAAGCCAGCTATTTGGGTTGCTGTAAGAAACTTGTTGCTTGAAAACAATCTATCTCCAGTTGCATCCTTTGAACACATTATTGATCTCGCAACAGCTGCAGGATCTGCCTTACTTCCAGTCTGCTCTCCAAGCTTAAACTTTGTAGTTAGATACGACTTTTGGTTTGCTGTTAACCTAGTCCTCCGTGTAGCACGTGGCTTGAGTGCATAGCCCATGGGTTGGCTGTCTGTGTGACCTGCTCGTGTGCTCACAGTGCTGACTACTGGCACCACAATGGCTTGCCCCTCGAATTGTTCTGCATATTGTTGGGCAGCTTTGTCGAAGAATGTCTCGTTCTCTAAAGTGCGCTTGTGTGTTCCACAATCCAAGTGCTGCATCATGGAGGAGTGCCTCAGGAATGTCTGTGTACAACCTTCCTCAGGAGACGTGAACAGTGCCCCGCGTGATGCTGAGTGCTCTTCTTCAGTTTCGGTCTTATCGTCAGTGCTGCGGATACCACTCAGATGCACACCATGTGCTCATCTTTTCACACCCTATGAGAATGAGCTTGGGTGTGCCTGGCGTACTACCAAGGACGGTAGCATGTTTGATAACGGAGCCTCAGGTATCTGCGACATCAGCTTTCCAGTTCCCACGCCATACGCTCTCCATACACGGATTCCCTCTTCAGAAAACTCTATATTCGAGAGTAGGCTTACTCCATCGATCTTGCATGAGTCCATTGAAGGGCTTGTGATGTAGTCACAAAGGGTGACACTCAGTGATGGTACCCCACCGGAAGATCGAATTGCATCCGTCATCTGTTCTGGAGTCTCGATATCGTGTCCTGAATTTAGGTAAATATGCATATGCGATTTTATGGATGCTTCCTTGTGGTCACAGGCTCCTTTTCCACCCTGGGGATCAGAGAAATCAAGCCGTTTGATGGTTACACCCAGCTCTGCTCCTAACGTGCTTGCACAAACAATGGTGGTCCTGCAGTGATACAAAATATCATGATTTGTATATTCGAATGTCTTCATTTTGGTAAATATCCGCGCTATTTAAAACAACTGATCAAGTTAAGATCTACTGCTTACTCCCTACGGGGTACTAATATTTTATCACTTCCTAAGCCGTCTACAACCACATATGGTCTAAATTCCTTTAGCTATTCATCTGTTAAGTACTGGAATTATCTACCTGATCACTTTAGAAAGACTGTAGATTATAGTGAATTTAGGCGCAAATTGTTAGCGCACGGTTTTAGTTAATACTACATTAATTAATATTATATTATATATGTTGTAACTTTTAAAATTAGTTAGGATCGGAGATACTAGCTATGCAAGCTACACTAAAATCCGAGGATAAATAAAGTTTATGTATGTATGTAGTGATAGCAACCAGCATTGTGTTGGCGGAAGCTGACTTTCTTCAGGCCTTGTATGATGGTCTTGAGCTGCTTAATGACGTCTACCATTACTATGAGAACTGCGCAGCTCTCCTGACTACACGTCTGGAAGATATGAGCAAAGGTCAGCATTTGAAACTGGTCGCTAATCTTTCTGAATGCTACACTGATATGCCAAGGAATACCGCATTTACCGTACCAATCAATTGGACTTTCGCGGTATTTCCTTGGCAGATACTTCATGGCCCAGTCCTGGACAACTCATGCAGATGACTCGTCAAGCAATTCTAGGATGTCAATTCTGGAAGAATCTTGGTTGATAGAGCGCAGTATATGGGCCTTCCATGCAAGGATGTTTGTCTTCGCCTTCCTGACACTGAATGATAGCTCCTCGTAGACTCCGGGAAGCATGTTGCCTTTCTGGGTGATAAACGCTCATCTATCTCGCTGAGAGTTGATACCACTTGATCACAACGATCGCAGGAGTCCTTGTGTTCATGGTCGCCCTGAACCTGGAAGGCAGGCTCTTTTAGGTCGCTCAGAGTAAATAATCTACAATGATCGGCCACGGTAATCACACTCCACCCCAGTCATGTCTGAGTATGTTACTAGAGATGGGTTTAACAGTCAACCGAGTGCCGTGTATGTGATATCCA
>OZ037777.1:17460676-17510676 GCA_964035525.1 Porites cylindrica
ATCATTCAGTGCGTTGCGCAGATTGAAACTTATCTCTGCAGCACCATGGAGCGACAACGTGTCAGTAACATCCCACTTATTAACATTGAAAGGGCATATGCCAACTCTGTGGTCAACAATGACATGAATTGTATCATTGATATCTTCAGCCATCAACATGGCAAAGACAGCTATTTCTTTTAACCTGTTTTATGAGCTCATATGATAGATTCATACGTAAGAATATTTCCACTTTATATGTAGTCCGATGTTGTTGCATCGTATGACCATCGTTTTTTTTAGACTGTTTTGTAAAAGTTTGGGAAACTTGCCAGAATTTCTTGGCAAATAGTTTACCGCCTCCCCTGGCAAAACGTCACGAGACCCTGTTTTCAAGTGTGAAGGCACAAGCATTCCTCTGGTAGAGCAGGTAGAACTTCTGGGTGTTACGGTCGATAATAAATTGAAGTTCGAAAGTCAGATGAAGAAAATATGTGGCAAAGTGAGCCAGCAAATTGCTGTTTGGAAAAGGATGAATAAGTTACTTCCTTTAAAGCTGCGGGAAAAGCTTTATGGAGCATTTATTGCTCCACATTTTAATTATTGTGCCGAGTCTTGGCATTTCTGTAGTAATCTCTTAACAGAAAAACTCAAAAACCTGAATGAGCGGGCACTCCGCTTCATAGCACATTAGCAAATCAAAGGCTTGCAAAAATGTTAAATACAGTGTTTGGACCAATTGGGAATGGAAACGTACCTACAAGTATTTCCGAGTTGTTGATGGCACGTAAATATAATTATACTTTACGTGGTGATACTATTTTTAAATTACCTCAGGTAAATTCTACAAAGTATGGGATCAAGTCATGGAGATACCAGGCTGCCCGACTAGGAATACAATTCCTTATAATGTAAAAAATATCGATAGCTACCGTAGTTTTAAACTTGGGCTCAAGGAGCTCGAGCTTGGAAGATCATAGTCCCTTATTTGCAATTTAACTTGTTTTTCTTAGTAGCCAAGTATTATAGTTCTATAATTTTATGCAGTTTCCATATACTATATCATTTCAAATACTTTTATATAGTTGCAAGTTTAACCCTTTCCGGCCTTGTTTATTTGTCTTTTCTTTTTGTGACTGACCTGTAAACAAGCTTTGTAGCTAAGTGTTAGCCACGTTAATAAAGTATGTATCTATGTATGTAGCAATAACATAGTAGACTAGGAGAAGGGAAAGAAAAATCTACTTCATGAAGCGGAGGTTATTGCTGCGTTGGGTGGTCATGCTAGTCCGACAGTGTTTGAAAGAAGAAGTGCAACTCTTCATGAAGCAGCCAGCATAAACATGCTCACTCCAGCCGTATAGATTTCCATTTTTCTTAAAATAAGTTATACCTTGTGCCTTGTTCATTCAAAAGGCTACCTTCATAATGGCATAAGAGAGAACAATGTACTATTAGAACGAAACTCGACCTTGGAGTACAACCCAGGCATGTTGGTGGCTCTAAAAGTCCCTAATTATTTTCCCTATCCCTAAAAAGCAGCTATTTTTCAGAATTGTACCTAAAATCGCTATTTTTATTTCTTGCAGGTACTTACTGATGACCAATGTCGTTGAAACCGTTTGATAACTTCTATCAATGACTGGTTAGTTATTTTAGCTATTTTTGTGACCTTTCTCGTCAGATTTCTTCCCAATGATAGAATTTGAATGAGGTGATTTGTGCTCATTTTGCTTGAGCATATCCATATGCTCAAGTACGAGATTTGTAGCACTTTATACTATCACATTCTTTCTAAGAGTTTGAAAGTAGAAGCTTACAGACACTGTAGCAAACAAGTTTTTCACTGACTGCTGTTTTAAGACAGTACTTCTTTAATTTAGTTTTTACCGTAATGTGTATGTAGGGGTATGACTTCCACAACCTTTTTTTGCTCACTGATGAAGGCATTAACAGCACAGGTTCAAAAGATAATCATATTATAATTAATAATAATAATAATGTATTTCTTATTAGGCGCAAAATAACACCTGAATATGATCAAATGCGCCTTACAACTATAACTACCCGTAATAATTACAATAAAGTATACTTAAGAGTACCTAACGTTTATAGTTTAAAATTTATCAATCTAACTATAACAGGCAAAATCCTTCCTAAATTAGTAAGTCTTTATTGTTCATTTAAAAACCAAAAAGTTGTCGATGCTTTGGTCTGCCTTGGAGTTTTATACCAGAGAGTTTAGTAATACTGTGAACCACATGTAACTGACAATCATGCCCCACGGAAAGACACAGTTTCAAAAAACCTGGTTAGGAAAAACAGATCGTAATGGACATCTTATTGGACAGACGTTGGAAGAAGATCCAACACCATACACAGTGACATGTACATTGTGTTCTTCTTCCTTTAAATGTGATAATTTTGGCTTGCAGCAAGTTATGTCGCATGCAGATGGAAAAGGACATACATAAAGCTATAGCAAGTCATTTTTTCAGAGAGACCTGGAGCATGTGTACTGAACAGTAGAAGTCAACACGATCACGTGACTGTTGCAGAGGCTGCATGGGGTGTAAGAGTAGCAGTAAGCAACTACAATTACAACAACTGTGAGGATTCTCCTGATTGTTCATAAAATTTGATATTGAGCTTACCTCAAGTGTTCAAGGGTGATTTAGTCTCATTAGTGGTTGATGAATGGAAACTGTAACGATGCCAAGAGATTCCAGAAGACTGGTTCAAGACACATGAGACTGAAAGTACTCGTACTGATCATTACTGGGGCAGAGTAATGCAAATGAAAACACTGTCAGGCACTGAAATGTTTCCATACTTAAAGAAGCTTCTGGTTCTGTGTGGATGTAAGCATTGTTAATGCATCCATTTTCGAGAAAAAAGCACTGAACCACTGGACAAGAGGACAGCTAGAATTTCGCACCGAACTTGCTCACGACTCCTCGGTGATTTCAGCAGCCGTAAAAGAACAGTCCCTTCTGATTAAATGGAAGGAAGCCACTGGCCTTATCCATTCACAAGGGGACGCTGTCCATGCTGTCTAAAGCATAAAGTCACTAAATTTTGTTCAATGGCCTGGAAGTGCTGCGACAAATGAATTTGTTTGAAATGCTTTACCAACCACATGGGTGCTGTCTGAGCTAATGCGTCACAAGGGCGCGCAAGGGCGCGAAATTCAAACTGCGAGCTAAACATTGTGCATTGTAGTATATATTTGAATAATTTGGACCCAAGACATAGTGACATTTATTTTATTGCATATAGGTTCTTTCTTGATAATTTCAACTGCTATTGCTCATGTTATAAAAAATTAGAGAATTGTTTCCCCTTCTCATTCTCAAACCGTTGTAAATAAATAGTGATCATGGCTATTTTATAAATTTTGCAGATGTGTATCTTCCTCAAATTAGTTCCATGATACACTGTTTGCAGTAATTGCAGGCTAGAATTAAAGATCATTCCTTGCTGAACATTTTTTGTCTCAAGTGTTTTGCATTTTACTTTGTAGTTTTCTAGATATAAGAAACTTTTTGAGGAAGGGTAGAAAATGAGTCTGTAGCTACTGCAGATCTAATTAGTTTCCGGGAATAAGGGGTCATGTTTCCGTAGTCTCCTGTGGGGCTTAAAGGGTTAAACATTCCTCGTAAAAGCCTGGAATCTTGATAGGTAGCTTTTTTACATCGAAGTTGCAGCCAAGGATAAATTTGCCACCTACTGGTTTTAGGTAATGTAGAAGAATAATTTTCTACCTACTACGGTCCTCACTTGCGAGCTTTTTACAGCATAGTATTTTTTGAGTTTTAATAATAGAATCCAAGTGTGGAGCTTTCAATCCTCCATCTTGAATGCTGTCAATCTAACTTTTTCTTGCAGTAACTGAATTGCACTTCACTACTATTAATAATCTTTTTTTTCTTTTGCACATCTGTATTTACCTTTATGGCACCCAAGAACTGATTTCTGGAGTCATTGTATATATCTCCTTATTGCTTAATGATAATATTATATATAGTTTTTGTACTTACCGGCAAATAATATTTGAATCCGTTATTAGTTAAGTCAACTTCCTTAACACTTAACACTTAAGGTTAATTTTATATTCAATTTTTAATTAATTAATTTATTTATTTGTATGCCAAAGTGTGTAAAAAATCCGTGTTCTATATGCAAATTTCGAATTTAAACTAAGTTGAACTCCAATTTTTCTTCTACCTTCAAACTCTTTTCTTTATTACTTTTTGCACACTGTCATTAATTGTTATGTTTATTTTGCTTTATATGCAGTAATAATTCTTTATATGTTGTAATAGTATGCCTTTTCTCTGTAAATCTCGTACTTTTTAACTTTTATTCTCATTGTAACTTAGCAGCACATTGTAACTCTCTGACCTACGCAATATAAGCCTCTGGCTTTGGCATCTTATTATCGTTAACTTGTGCTTTGTGTACTTATTTATCAATAATAATAAAGTTTTAATAAAGTTTTTTCAATGTCCCCAACGAGCACACAACGTTTCATTCTGTCTTAACCTTTCCAAATAATGTCCAATATAATTTTGTTTACTTCATTTACAAATTCCTTGTCCATACAAATTAAGCTAGCACGGTATAAGAAAGTGGGGATAACAAATGTTTTGACCAGTTGAATTCTGCCAACGATAGTAAGATCCCTTCATTTCCAATTCTTAACTTATCCTTAATGGTTTTGGTAATTTCATCGAAATTAAGTTTGCGTGTTCGTTAGCTCCTTAAGTCCAAAGAGAACAAGCTTATATTGTTACTCGCGATATTTTTCCTTCAGCAAGAACGCTTAAAGTTGTGTCATCTTTCATAGAATTTTACACTAAAGTCCAAGTGCTTGTGAAGGAAGTGACTAAAGAAAACCTGTCAGCTAGATGTATTCTTGATAATTGTGTACAAAACGTCGCTGCAGTTAAACTTTAGAACTTTTCACTTTGTTTGTTATGTGATAATATTAAGTCCGATTTTGGTCATGATTTTTTAGCAGAGAAAATACAACATATGTGTCGATGGTAGATTTATGTAAATAAGAAAAACAGAAGAAAAGAAAGAAAACAAGCTGAATCTTCCTGTTATATTGTTCATTTTCATGTTTTCCTTACTATCAACGGAAACATTAACTGACAAATAAATACTTCGTACTTCCTTCCCACGCAAAATTTGTTAAATGTGGATTACAATTTTTTGTTTCTATCTACTAGGGCCACTTTTACAGAAACATCAGGAACTGGAACTGAAAGCGCTCATGAGAATATTAGATAGTGAGAAAAAAAATTAATGAACCGTATCCTATCAATCATACAACCAGAGCAAAATTTGCTATTTCAATGCTTTCAGCCTTCTTTGGTTTTTGAACCGTTTTCTACAGTATATGGCTTCAAGTAGATGCCGACCCATTGTCAGTTACAGTTCTCTTGTTTAAACTGCGTCAGTACTTTTGTAAGCGAACTGGTGCCTCTTCAGTCAATACTGAAATACCATGAATCACAAAAGACATTCCCTTGGGACTTGACCTTCAGCAACTTTAATCTCTTGTTTTTTTTCAATACCCTTTGCTTCGCTGTTTACAGTTCCTTGCTTAACAGTGTCCTGATACTTTCTTTTATTCTTCTTTCTTTGTTTTTGCAACTTTGATCGCCTGCACTTTTTCCTCAATGGAATGTTTCCTGGACTTCAACATGCTCTTTCCAAGTGATCATGAGTTTAACCCAAGGGATTTTCAGTTAAAACCAAAGTGAACCATGGAAGTAGCTAGTTCATGTTAATTACTTTTTACAAGAGTCAATGGATCTGTTAGAATACGTGTTAAGACATTGCACTTTTACTGTCCTGTTGTCTGTTTACAATTACTAGAGCATGAAAGTGACACACCGCCTCTGGGGGCACGCTCCTCCATCACATAAAATAATAATCATGAATAATAATAATTTACTTAAGAGTTTACGTATATTTCCCAGATTTCGTTTTAGTGGATACTTCTATTCCCCTTTTGCTATTTTCAGTAGGTATTTAGTTCTTTGTGTCAGATTGGGCTTTTATGCAAATTTTGATAAAGATACACACGTCAAATTAAGGCTTTTTCATGCTCTACCGACAATGCATTGTTTCCTTTGTTTCGAAATCATTACTTGAGAAGAAAATCAGAAATTGAACATTCACCATTATGTGCCGACTTTTGCCACATGCTTTGCACTCTTGGTCAGGACACAACCGGTTTACTGCCACAAAGTCTCAATAGCTAATCATGCCGTTTACAGTATGAAGGGTTATTAGGGTCAAAATTAGAAAGCAAATCATGTTATGGTGTTTGATATTTCATTAGGCCGAACTGCAGAATTATGTTCCAGCATTGCATGGAATTATGTTTGGCTCTTTTATCTTCAATAAAAAATGTCATAAACTATGTTCGACTCTTTTGGAATTGTGTTGGAAATATTTCACTTATAACTAGGCTGGCAGTTTTCTTGAGTTTAGTCGAACTTTGTTCGGCTCCTCTCAATTACGTTTGGAAAGCGGCTTCTCGAATTACGTTCGGCAAGTAGACTGGTAGCCTCACGATAAGAAACTCATAAGGAGTCCCAGGGCGAGAAACATTTCCTGCGCTATCTATAATTTATTCTAGTTATTACCAGTGTTCGTGCTCTGTTCTGTGAAACATGGTGGATGAGTCGATTTCTGTAGAATTCAGCAGACATGTAACTGATATCATAGGTTTCCTTCAACGGAGTACTGGCATGGTCAGAATGATGTAATACAATTCCGCCTTAACTGGTTATACAATGCTGTTGTACGTTATTGTGACAATATCCCTTCTGGGGAAGCAATACTAGCCCTTATTCAAGAAGCGAAAGAACAGCTAAGACAAAATGAGAATGGTAGTTGTAGTGAGAACGTCGCATTTCAAGCAGAGATTGCAACTACTGGCGAGCAAGGAAGATCAAGCTTTATCATTGCAAAGGATCAGCTCGAGTTTTTATTAGATTTTTCGGGTTTAAATCCGTAGAGATTGCATCTCTGCTTGGTGTCAGTGAAAGCACTGTTGAACGAAGAATTCGTGAGTTTGAAACATTTGTGAGGCAAACATATTGAAATATTACTGATGAAACTTTGGATGGCCTCGTAGAAGGATTAATGAGAGAATTTCTCAACTGTGGCTACAAGAGGATAACAGGCCTCTTGCTCAATTTAGGTCATAGAATTCTGCAAAATCGCATCAGGGAGTGTATGAGAAGAGTCAATCCCGAGGGCGTCCTCCTAAGAGTCCTTGAGTTGCGAACTGTTTGCCAGAGAAGATATCAAGTTAGTGGCTCTCTTGCTTTGTGGCATATCGACGGGAATCATAAGCTAATAAGGTAAATGTAAGAAACCTCGTTACATGCCACTATATCAAATCAGCGTTTGCTGCATCCTATCGTATTTTATACTTCTACTAATCCATGATTCATGCTGGAGGGCGTTGAACTTTGGTGTAAAGCAGTTCATACCTTGTGTACGGTGATAACTGTACACAAGGTATGAATACTAACAAAACTAACGATATCTAACAATTTTGCAGTCGCACAAAATGACCTGCACATTTTTCCGCCATTTGGTGGCTTAGATACTTATCCAATTCCTAGCACCAGACACAATGACAAGGGTATCGGGGTGGGGTGGGGGAGTCATCAGAGACCAGAATACTTAAAGGTTTTGACTTTTTTTAATTCTCAGATGGCGACTTGTAATACATGGTGGAATTGATGGCTTCTTGAGAATGATTGTTTTTTACAATGCAGCACAAGTAACCTGGCAAGTACTGTACTCAATTGCTTTCTCTAAGCAGTTGGAAGTTTTCGTCTACCTTCAAGAGTACGGTCTGATAAGGGTGGTGAGAATGTTGCACGTTATTTGATTATATGCTGAGTCATCCGTTACAGAGACTTGATAGAGGGAGCCATATTGCTGGGCGAAGCGTACATAACCAAAGAACAGAACCTCTTTGGAGAGACCTTTTTTGTGGATGTCTTCATGTATACTACAACCTTTTCTATGCAATGGAACGTTGTGTGCATCAAATGAGCTTCATTTATTTACTCTTCACTGTGTGTATGTTCCAAGAATTAACCAAACAATGCAATTGTTTGCCCAAGGGCATAACAGGGCTCCAATCTCTACATAGAGGGGAAAGAGTCCTCTTCAACTGTGGATCTCTGGTGCTGTCTCAGCTTCAAATCGGGGAATTGATGATTTCTGGAGTCGGGTGTGTGTTAAAAAGGGAAGGGTGGGGAGGGAGGGATAAGGAGTTTCCAAGAAAATGTTAGTTTTGAATGTTCATGCAATGTTATAGGTATTTTCAGACTTGTTTCTCATGTTATCCAAGTTGTGGTCGAGACAAGTGGAGAAGTACAACCTTTCAGCTTGTTTCCAAAGTGCAGTCACAATAACAGCTCTTACATGTAAAGTAGCTTGGAGAATAAATCTACCTGAGTAGTCTTCATGAACCATTTTCATTCAGGATTATGAAGAAATAATAACACATTAATTGCAATTTTTTTTAGTAAGAAGAAGTATGTCGCAGTACATTGGTTCACAACATGTGTGTGGCATACAGCCATCCTGAAATGTGTTATTTACATGTTTTTTTTTGTACCACAATAGTGTTGGCTGGGATGGCCCTGCACCAGATGTTAGCTTAGATGATGAAACTCCAGTTGAAGTTCCCAACACAAGAAACCCACTGGAACCAGCTTCGTACTAATCACTCACAAACTTAATTAACCCTCTATGCAACAGTGATGAATATGGTGTTGACATCTACCTGGAGGTACTAACGTTTCTTCAAGAAACAGCAGGAGCAGTTAAAGATTATAAAAAAAACAGGGACAAATCATATGAATGAAATGAGTTTAATAAAACATCCAAACATGTACCACCATTAAAAAGGTGCAACAACTTGTAATTACTGATAATGACATCCATTTCTTGAAAACACTAATGGTCTGTCGCAGGCTTCTAAAAATGTTTCCTGGAAATCCTCTAAACTTCCATGCAAAGTTGGTACCTTTAACACCATGCTACAAGTTTCTGCAAAATATGCTTGGTTGCTGTTGTTAGAAAATTCAACTTCAACTTTCCTACTAAGGCCAAGTGGAGGAACTTTGTCCAGGGATGTCACATAGCGAAAAAACTTTTCCAGTCCAGCACTTCCTTGTTCTGGAAGAGGAAACATAAAAATGAATAAATGAGAACAGTCACAGTAGCCCACCGAGATCAAGCTGACATTTATTGGGAAAGTAATTCATTATTCCTGATAGTTAAAAAAAGAGAGAGAAAAACAATTCACAATAGGCTTTCTGAAAAATATTGTTCATTTTTTGTAGCAACTGTCCCTACAATGACTTATTGTGATGACAATGGGCGGGATTCTTGATTTACAGACATCAGAATTGCCAGATCAATAACTATTTATGAATGTTGCATACTATTATCTACAAATTCACTTATTGTAAGCAAGAAACTAGTGTTCCAGGTTAAATTTGCTTCCTCCCCATCATTGTGCATTGCACATGTGCATCCGTGCTGCCTTGATGAAAGCCCCCTGTAAGAGACAGAAAATAAACGTTATATGGTGTGGTCTTCGGTGACCGCACACAAAATATCGCGGGCGCTCTTTCCCACGAAAAAGCACATGTTTTGTTATGGAGTAATATACTGTCGTTTCGTTAGGACAAGTTTTCCTTTCCATTAAGAAGGCACAATAACTTGTAAATATGCAGTATTTTCAGTTATTCGGTCAATATCATCTTTGTAATAGTCGCGTTGTTGTTATTTCAGCGAATCTTTCTCTTTCACGTGCAATTTGTGAATGGAATGAATACAAGTTATGTGCAGATTAGAAACGAACTAGCAAGTGAACAAATGAGTAAAGTACAGTTTCAAGTAGCTATGAGTGGACGCTACATCCCCTTAATCTAATAAGAAAACAGGCATGTATTTTGGGTCTCAACTTAAGTTATATACATGTAGACACACATCATCATCATTAGTGTATAACATTTCCACACAAACCATTGTCCAAATTCTGAATGGCTTTAACAAGGAGATAATTCACCTCCTTCTCATTGTCTCCTTCTTGGAACTCCAGGCTTTCATGTACTTCCTGACTTGTCAAAGCCGCTTGCCAAGTATTCCGGAAGTAAGCACCAAGAACTCCCCCAGTCTCTAGTCCTTTACGGAATTCATCCAGTGGCTCTTGCCAATTTTTTTAGCACATCATGCACAATAAGTGTCTGCATTGCATGATTTCTGTCGAGTATTGTGACAGGCTTGAGCCATCCTGCAGTTATAAGTGCATTCCCAAGAAATTCATGGTTGGCAACCTCTTGTAGGTCTTCATTGCCTGCAGCAGCAGTCACCTGTGATTCATGAACACAAGAACACAAAAGTTTAAGGTTCCGTCAAATTGGAAGTGACCATCTTTCAGACTCCATCATCGATATTATTTTGGTGTGGAGGGAAAAAGGTTCACTTCCTTATATGCCATTGCGATGATTTTAGATTAAAATGATATGAAAAGTCCTTGTTGTGTTACTGCTTATATATTAAGTGTTAGTTTTGTGCATGGCAAAAAGGCGAATTCTGAGGAAATCTGCAATGAAATATACATATTGTTTTTTTGAAGCAATGCTGAGTCAGCATTTTTGTTCCAGATTAAAGCTCGACTATCTCCAAAAACGCATGGTTACCCCAACCTAACATTAAGGGTATTTTTAGGGGGTTATGCTTTTGCTATGGTAACCACTTATGGCACAAAAATTATCACATGCTCACTGATGATTGAGCATTTGTGTCATACCATTACTATAAAAGTAACCGATAAAGATTGGTAGTACTGACTGATCAAAGTGAACATGCTGGAAAATGGTTAAGGCCTTTAGGGGTCACCTTAGAGGTGAAATATTTTCACTGCTTTATAGTGAAACTAATTACCTTTGAGATAAGGTCCTATCAACAATGTCATCAACTCAACAGCACTCAGGGGTAACAGATTCTGGTGCAATGTACAATATTGGTACAATATTGACTATGGTGTATTTCATCTTGTATCTTAATCAGCGCGACATGAACCACTGACTGACAGAAGAGGAGTTGTTGTAATTTTTAACAGGGAGCTGAAACGGCGAACAAATAACTGTGAGATCGAAAACGGAAACTACGGTATAGAATCCCAAATCAGACGTTGCTGGTGCTAGACATTTATCATGCTGAATTGAATAACTTGTTTGCCAGCTTAACTCACAAACTTTTGTCAACCACGAAATCATTGTTACTGATAAATTAATCTTTGCCTGAATATGAGGACTAAACAGAGAGGCGGAGCATTCAAGTTTGATAAGCTAGAGTTTTTTGTTTTAGTGAAATTTGAGTTTTAGCGAATTCACCGACACTCCAAAAACGTGAATTGTGTCATATGAAACCAACAGGTGTATTGTTCGTTCAGTTAAACTTTGACCTGAAATAAACCCATGTAAAATGTATTTTATTTATATCGGGAAGATAGTAGTCAGCAAATGACAGACTTTGTTTCAATGCAAAACTCACAACTAGCAGAGACATGTTCGGCGGCAAGCTATGCGTCCCAAATTATATGACAAATAATCTTAACGATATAAACTTTATGTATATAAGCTAAAGACATTGTTATGTATATCAGGAAGATAGTAGTCAGCAAACGACATACTTTGTTTCTATGCAAAACTGGCAACCAGCGGAGTCGTTTTTGGCGGCAAAGTACCTGTCACAAATTTGCATAGTCTCCAAAAATGTGAAGTTGTGAACTATGTTATTTGAAACCATCTCATATTGCATTGCGCGCGACATATGACCACATAACTAAATAATGTCAACGAAATAAACTTTATTTACATAAGCTAAATACATTTTTTACACCAACGGTCGATCTCTCTTAACAATTATGTACATCCTAATATCGTATCCTACGCTAATTTTGTTTTTCAGAAAACCTAACTACAAACTTCGAAGAAAAATTGAAATCGATCTATCTCTTAACAATTATGTAAATCCGAACATCGTACCCTACAATAAATTACTGAGCAGGCGCCTGGCCAGAATTGAAGTCTTTTTCGAAACGTGAAACAAATTAAAAAGAAAACTAAAAACAGATATACAACTTGGTTACATGTCCAGTTTTCAGTTTCAAAGATGAACATAAAAGCTAGCAAGACTTCAAAATATAACATGTACAGATACTGAAATGCATGTTCAGTGGGATAATATAAACAATTTATTATTCAACAGTCATGAAAACTATAACACTACATACAATACATGTAGGTGCACTAGAAAATTATGCAAAAAGTATCAATATGACAAAGTTCTTAACAGAACTCTAATATGTGATAGAGGTCATAGAAAGAACAAATGTGGCTATTACTTTTCCTAATATTAGAACATAATATTGTTTTACTGGAAAAGGAAGTGCTAAAAATATTCAATTTTTTGTAATGAACAAAGACGTTATCAGAAGTTGAAAACCTCAAATTCAAAGGTTATTATGCTACCCTTACGGAAACACTCTTTGCTGATCAATGCTTTGCTGCAACAATCACTTGTCACGGTATAGGATGCAATTTAACTTATTAATGACCTGCCATAACAATATAACATTACATGGTTCCAAAATGTATCCATACACACCCTAAGAAATTAAAGATCATTGAAAAGTCGAGGTGTGGACAAAAGTTCAAAAGTTAAAAAGCAAAAGCTTTAAATGGAATTGGTTAGGAGGGTAAGAATTGTTGATGTTCATGCACGTTATGTTATCTTTCAGCTGACAACAGTTCTTTAAATCAGTGTGTGCCAAAAGCTGGTTGCGGTGCTAATTAAGTACAGAAATATATAGTGCCGAAATTTCAGGGACAATACGCAAAAATTGTTCTGTGGACTCACTGTGTCTGGTGTTCGTTTGTCTGTTTAACCACCCAACATTTATGGTTGGGAAACACGATGCTGGATGAAAATGTTTGATCGTTTAGCCGCAGCTGTAGTTTGAGCATGAACATATTGTATTCTTGTGCCCATTTAGGGCATTTTTCGGCAGCTTTTAACACATATTATCTTTCGATTTATTCTGCAATGACTTTCAAGTCGCCTGTATAGTGATGTTGGATTCTTTACCCGCATCGATCCGGATCAAGGCCTTCGTGCTTCACACCTATAGGCTGACGTACGTACTTGAACGTATCTTATTTCTAGGTATGCCAAAAATGGGTATAGTAGCTGACGACAGAATGACGGGACAGGAGAAAATTGGTTCTTGTCTACGTACTGGGGATTTATCTTATTTTGGTTTGGGCAAAGACTAGATGCAAATTGCTTGTTCTATAAGTGCGGCGAAAGTGGAACAGCTTAGATGTTAAGCGTGCAAACATGTACTAACAAGAATTCTTGTGAAAAAAAACCATAACTGATAAAACAAAGTGTCACAGTGTTTACGCTGTCCTTTTTGCTCTGCCAAGTTGATTTTGTTTGTCTCCACAATGAAATGATCGAGGAATGGGGCTACAAATGAAGCTGTATTTGGATGTTTTCTCAAAAGGTGTTCTGGGCAATTGATGCGGGCATGTTCCCAAAAGATAAAAGCAACTCTGCTTGCAGGATACAGACTTTCATTTTTGTCGAACCACATGTGCAATTTTTTAATATTGTGCAAATACAATTGAGGCACACTTTATTCGGGCTACTGTGTTGCCTTAATTCAGTCAATTCTATTTGAACTTTTAAAAAATCCAGTTTTCGTCATGTATTGCAGACAAAAAAATAAAACCTCTGTTTCTTATGGTATGTGTTATTTTCACCGATGCTGGATTGTTTTTTTTTTTTTTTGGCCAATCTAATATCGATTTTAGGTGTGAATAAAGGAGATCTTGTCAAGAGAGGTGAAAAAATGCTTCCTACTGATATCGCGTTTCATCGGCACACATTTGGAATTGTGTTTGTTTATTCTGAATTTTTTTCCTGCAAAAGGCGTGATGTATTTGAACATTTTTTTTTTCCACAAAAGCGCAGTCCACCAAAAGTGTCGTAATTAGCAACACCTCATTCGAAATAAGGTCCCTGCAAACAGTCACAAATGCACAAGAAATATTTGTTTTTATTTCTTAATGACTAAACAAGTTGCGTGATACATAGTACTACTCTGAATTACATCAACTGATGGTCCCTGAAAAATCTTTGGCTTGAAAACCATTCGTATGTACAGGCATTATAAGAAGTCTCCAACAATTTAGTAATGCAACAACTGTGATCAGGCCACTTACAACAATAGGGCTTTTGCACTAGTTCTTTTTTTTCTTCTTTAATGTTTGAATGTCACTTACAATAGGTGCTTCTACGATATCTGAGCTAAAAATAGGGACGACTTGAAGTGCTAGTTTTTCAGAAAGACTATTCACAGTTGGCCAGATTGGAGCCTTTAGTCTTGAACCTGATTTCCCTACGCTTGGCGTTTATGGTGTTTTTCAGGGTTTTTTCGTATGGGCCACCGGTACTTGGTGGAAAGCGAGTGGTGGGCCAGCGCTGTTCAAAATCAAATCAAAACAAACGCACTGCGGTGATAATACATACAACGTAGTCTTTACTGGACATTACAAAAATGGGGGAAAGGGGACATGATAACTGACCGACTGTTGGCAAATCACGGCCTGGTCGTAAATTGATGTGCTATCAACAAAGGCCAAGAGAAAATTATAGGTTAGCGTCTGGTTACACTAAATTGTTCAAATCTTCCGTCTAAAAATCTCTCCAGTTTCTCTTTGTTTTGTGGCTATTATCTACTTGTTTTCTTTGTTTTTTAGTTTTGCAGGTTTTTAAAGAAAATAATCACTCTTTAATATCAATTCTAATCAGTGCTTGACCTTGCATTTTGCCCTTTGTTCTTAACACTTTTGAGATTTTAGGGATTCTTTGCAAGGAAAAATTAAAGAATGTGAAGAGGTTCAGCTTACATTGAAGAAGATCAACTCGTGTCCCGTCTAACTTTCTTTTATTTCTTTTCCCATCCAAATTTGACACTGCCATTTCTTCTGGTGTAAACAAGACATCCATACTTCCACGGACATACTGACCTCTGTCCCTTGCTTCTTTTTTTTAAATTTTTCTGGCTTTCTCTTGCCGCAGACTAAACACCAAAGAGGAAATAGAGGTGGCGGTGGCGGTTTGTTTCGGGTTGAGAGGTGGTGTTTGTTGTGTGTGACAGTTGGGAAAGATGCATCTTCCTCGGCAAGTAAACTTATGTTGGCATGTGTCGGAGGTTCAGTAGGAAAGACAGTGGATGATTCATTGAAAGAAGAGTCTGGTGTTGACACACTATTGAACATGTTACACAGGCATGTTTCTATGGTCGATAGTCTACTGTTCTGCTCATACAACTGATTCTCTATACCTGTTAAAGAACTGCTTATGGTTTTCTTCAATGGGGCAATATCAGTTACATTCTTTGAATCTGCATTCTAGAGTAAGAGAAAGAAAATAGAAGAGTTAATCAACATCAGCGGTCCATTGGATCTATGTTATCAGGAGCTTACAGTTTGGTTTTATTTCATTTTTGTTGTGGTGTCTGACAATTTTATTGTTTCGTTCAAATAATGAGATCAAGACGCCATATGTCCCAAAAGATTACATAATTATGTGGTCCTTTACTTCTTTCGGGCTCAGTTGAGTGTGCATGCAGGCAATAATCAAATCTTTTTAGTGTGACAAGAATACTGGCGATAATTTCCTAAACATTACATCCTCAAACATAGGGGAAATTTTCTGTCACAGTCAATACATCCCTATTATCACGACAAAAAATTTCCATACCCTTTCATGCATGGCTTGTATTGCCGCAGTTGCATTCTTTGCAGACTCAAGTGCTTCTGTTAGCTCCCTCTTATCCGTCTCCAGCGAAGTAATTTTGTCCTGCATTAACAACAGTTCCTTTCCCTCTGTCTCCAGCCTCTGTTGAAGCGTTTTGCACTTTGTTTCTGCAATTACCTTCTCTGCGCAGAGGACCTCCCTTTCCATTTTTTCTTCGCTGTCTTTCTCTTTGAATAATTCATTCGGTAGCTCCATGTAGGTTTTTGTACATTATGCTAGCATTTTAGTGGCATTTTCCCCGCAAAATTAATTGTACCAAGAAAATAAAATAGAAATTAACTTTTTTCAGGAGCCCATGCCCCATGAGCTCCTGCTTTTTTAAACAAAATGAAGACTAAAATTTAAAATTCACAAAAAAACCAATACAGCTGTTTTTTTTGGCCGTATTTATGAACTTGTACACGTTGTTGTTGTTACTTGCAACACTTGCACGTTTTTGTAAGTGTATAAAACTTTGAAATTAATTTTCAAAAAACCGTTTGCATAATGCGCATTATCCGAGCATTTTGGTGACTTCTTTGCAGAGACCGAGCATTTTAGTGGGAAAAATGGAGCATTAAGGTGGAGCATTTTAGTAGGGAAGCAAAAGCATAATGTACAAAAGCCTAGCTCCATGTCTGCCGTGCTGTTTCCTTGTGCAGTGCCACTTCTTCTCTGTAACTTAATTGAACACAATCGAATGAAAGAAAGCCCCAACACACAACTTCTAGGTTCCAGACTTTCAGAAAAATATCAAATTCCCGAAATTCAAAAATCATATTTAGTTATAACTCAGTTTCAAAAAATAATTTAGCTTCGAGTTTAGACTCGGGTAGCATTCAGTCTGAATTCACTTTCTTAAAAAAATAATGAAACATTCGAATAGCTAGTTCTACTAGCTTTAATTGGATAATTAGAAGGGTTATGGTATCTTGGCGGCAATCCGGAGCCGCTACAACAGGACAACTCGGATTAATATTAATTGGATTAATATTAATCGTAATGATTATTATAATCCATGACTGAGGTTTGAGCCGTGCCTTGATCAATTAGGATTACTATTAATCTTATGTAGGATTAATATTAATATATTAATCAGATTAATATTAATCCTAATATTAGATCCAGTCATAGGTTATTATAATCCATAACTGAGCTTTGAGCCGTACCTTAAACGATTAGGATTAATATTAATCTGATAAATATAATTCCACATAGCTCAAATTTGTACAAGTCTCTCAATAAAGAAAATATTCTAACCACGACAAATTTGCTACTTGTGCTAGTAGTTTGTGAACAAAACTCTTAACTACATTCAGTCAATAACCGCACTCCTTATTATACGTTATTATATTTTAGTAACAGAAATCGGCAGAAGTCTCAGCTCTGCTGGTAATACAGTTGCAACTGAATTTTTTGCGGGGCCATGAAGGTTTTTAACGTAGAATAGAATAAAGATCTTAAGTAATAAAAAAAATAACAAAGTGAAAGGGATGTCAGTGTGCACATCATCAAAGGAAATCCTTGAATCTTTTCCAGTTATTTCTAAAAGACGCAGTCTTTCTGAGTTTGATCCATAGAGATAGTTATTTCCTGGGAGCATTTCATGATTTGGACCGTCTGCGTATATGCTGGACTTAAAGTAGGAGTTTGTGTTAGAGGACTGGGTTTCAGGATTGGTGTCATAGAAGGAGCCATTGTTGTTGATGGGTTAGCTGGTGGCATCCACGAAGGCGTATGATTGACTGAAGTGTTGGCACCAATTTCAGCTGGACGGAAGAACTCTAGAGTTATGTTGGCAAGTGACCTTGCAGACAACATATCCTGTATGCGTTGATAACGATACTTTATACATGCCTTGTCATTCACTTTAACAAGAATGTCGCCATCTCTAATCTGGGAGAATGATGCCAACTGTTCGACAGCTTCAACAATCCAGCCTCCTCCAATTATTGTTTCCGGTGCTGCACTCACCCGGATTCCAGCTTGCAATCCGTCTTTAAAAGCTACACTGAAAAACTGTCCAGCCCTTAGATTTTTCACATATTCTTTGTATTCATTAGCCTTTGTTTTCCATAGGACACATCTAAGTTTTTTCTTAAATTCCTCTACGAGCTCTCCGTGGCGCATGTTCACAGGATTTTCAGCTCGCTTCCTTTTCTCTTCCTCGTCCTCTTTCTTCCTTTTTTTCATTTGATCTGTCAAATGTTTTTCCTCTGCTTCTTCGATTTTTTTCCGTCTCTGGTAGCACTGTAGCACTCATAGCAGTTACATTTATACAGCAGCGTTTCGAAAACTCGTATGGGCGTAATTGTGAATTTAAGTCGAAATATTGTGGAAACATTCTCCAACGACTTCTTAGAAACTTCATTCACCAGAAGAAGAAAGTCTTTCTCACATAACAGGTTCTGGATGTCAGTTGTTGTTTTCATCCTTTTATTGCTGTTAGGACGATTAACTTGGATATTGCTATTTTTCCTCAATGTTTCTTGAAAAAACCATCGTTCAATTGAATCTCTTAAGTCCAGCAAATTCAACTCCCTTATATTTCGCATTGTCCTACATGTTCCAAAACACCGTTCGCACGAATCACTACCATACATCCAAGATGTTTCGTTTCAGTTAACGCCAGGCTTTATAAAGCCGTGACAAAACCATTCATGATTCTTATTTAATCATTGGCGTTTATCTTATTGTTAATAGTTTGTAGGCAAAAGTGCAATCAGTAAAAGTGAAGTCAATGCTAGTGTATAAGCCTTTCTGTTCTGAATAGTTTAATAATATGAAGAGAAGTTCTTCAAATAATAGATTGATTATACATACTTTCGCGTCCCCTTTTACAGTTTTACAGAGCTTTTAAGTTATTAAACAACGTCGGTTACATCTCCCACTACATGTATCAACAACACCGACTCATAGTTTACATACAAAGATGGCCAGTCTCTTGTCATGCTATTAGTTCCTTCATGTTAAACTACTTTAAAAAGTTATTTTAATTTTTTTTTTCTGTGGCAAGTTTTAACCACATTATGTTATTATTAAACTTAGTAATCAGCGGTAATTCGATAAGGACCAGACCTTTTTGAGGCCCTTTTCCTGAACAAACCAAAATGTTTCTTTTTTTTCATACCAGAACTGCTATACTTTTTCAGCCCATCCATCCTATTGTCCAGCCCTCCCCTACTATTGAATAATGAACACTCCCTTAGCTAGTGGAAAATTCTAAACAGGGGAAACATTAATGAAACCGCTCACAAAGGGAATTACTTGCCTAAACAAATTAAAGTGGGCCTTTAAAAAAATGTCAGAAAAATTTCCAGTGCATTTGCTACTTGCTATTGTTCGAACTCCGCCAAAAGTAAAATGTGTTACAAACAAATCAAGTTGGTATGCAATAAACCTTCCTTTTTTATCCAACCTCTTTTCCTCAGCAACTGTGTTGCTCAACATTGTTTTTAGGATCTTTTTATTCAAATACCTCCACAAATACAGTTATCATTTTTTTTTTTAAGTTAGAACAAATTAAACGGAGAAAATGTAAAGAAAAGGAAAGTTAATGATGTTTTTTTACGTTCTACAACCGCTATCAATTTTTTTTAGGAAAGTAGGCCTAACGCACCCCACCCCTCCCCAATCATCAAAATGACCATCCAACCTTTGGGCCCTGTAAATAGGCAACCTTCTCTCAGAGGCAACCATATCAAATATTTCTCTGAAAAAAATAAAAAACATTGACTCTGTTGACTCGGCCTCATTATTAATGACCTTTGTTTGAGTGAGTTTGCAGTGATTGAATGGAACTCAGCAACAGCGTGTTTACTTTTTTTGGAAGCCAGGTTGTGTTCATAGAAACGCTCAATACATTTGACTTGGAGAGATTTTTATCTCCTTTGGCCGAAACCTCATAGCTAGCGTGTTAAGTGTGCCATTGCCTGCACATTTGTCAGTCACCAGGGCTTAATTATCAGCATTAATTTACTTTTCTGTCTTTTTTAGTGAAGAAGTGTTGTTTTATGGACCTGAATGTCCTTATCTGTACAAGGGCAAACAAGATCTTAGTTTTGAAGAAAGGTTTGATGTGCTAGTTACAAACGTTGATTCAAGAAGAATATGTACAAAGCAGCCACTACGTGTACAGGAAAACGCGGCTTTTGTTATCCAGAGGTCTGCGCTAAAAGGCAAAGGTGACTGGTTAGTAACAGATCTCGGTTCCTTCTCTAATTTGGGACACAGTGGAAAAGTCTTGCAAGTGGAAGATGGGGATATCTTAGCCAGTAGACGGTGGCCTAGACGTGTAGAAGATAGATTTGAATTGAACAAAGATGAATACCTTGTTCTCAGCACCTACTGGAAGCATGCGAAATACAGTGATTACTCAAGAATAACAACAGTCATGTCAAAGAAAGGTGGCCACGAACTTGATCTTGCCTTGGTACAGTACCAGTATGACGGTGAAGAACATCACATAAGTCCGAAGAAACATCCAAGAACAAAAAAGCCGTTTATCCCAACCGCTTCAAGTACAAGGCAGTAGATTGAAGATAAAGTTAAGCATCCCATGGGACCTTCAACCATATATGACAAAGTATTTGAAGAGGCTGGTGGTATGCTCGACGTGGAAGCAATTTCACACGCACCACGAAACATTAAACAAGTGAAGAACGCAAGAGCCAAGCTAAAAAGAGCTAGCAATGATGAAGACGAGTTTTACTCCCTACTTGCACTGGGAAAAGAGATGATTGAGTCGTGTATCAAAGGTCTTCAGTGGACACCATCACCAAGAGTTGTTTACGTAGAGGACTGGCAGATGGCTGAAATCGTCGAAAATTGTTGTCAGCCAGATTCGACCTGTGTTTTGTCAATAGACACTACATTTAATGTTGGGCAATTTTATGTCACCTCCACAACGTATCAAAATGCAAAGTTTGTTAACCAACGAACTGGAAAACTAGCGAATTTGCCGGGTCCCGCTCTCTTCCATGTCCGTCAGGACGAATCACAATTTCTCTTCTTCAGCAATAACTTACTCGAAGCGAATTATGCTTTTGAAAAAGTTCGTTTTGTCGGGGGAGACCGGGACAAAGGACAAAAGGGGTTTCTGAAACCGCTTAAAGGAGTGACTTACCTGCCGTGCAAGAAACACATTGAGGACAATATGAAGGCAAAAATGCAGAGCCTTAAGTTGGATGCATCCCAAAAGAAAATTATTCTTGAAGATGTTTTTGGCAGTAAAATCCCACCAAAGAGAGGCTTAGTAGATTGTAATACAACTGACGAATTCGAAACCATGATGGCAGAAGTAACAGGAAAGTGGGACGAACAGTTCACTTTGTACTTCAATCAGTGTATTGCAGATGACATCCAGAATGGCATGGCACCTGGAATACGACGAGAGATAGGACTAAAGGACGACTTTTTTTACAACAACGCCGCAGAATGTCACAATTTCCGATACAAGCTGAAGGTCGAAGAGGATAAAGCAGCAAGTGTAATTGCAGGATTTCCTAAGAAGTTATGTTCTTGGGTGGAGGCCATAGAAAGTTATAGGAGGATGGTATTTGAATGCAGAAACAACATCCAGAGATCTTTTATTGGCGAAGGACCATTCACTTTAGCTCCTGACTACAGGAACCTAGAGGTTCCTGCAGCAGAATGGATGTCTAAAACGCCAGAAGAGAGGCGAAAACACATGGCCAAAATCGACCATTATGCAAAGCAAAATGCTGCTGCTGTTAGTCCGGCAAGCCTTGCTTGTAGCAGTAAAAGTAATGATGAAAGTGAAGACTCTAAGGATGATGACGTTGTTATTGTCGAGGACACTTCTACGCCCTCTGCGTCCGCGAATACTGGTTATTGTCTCAGCAGCTTTGATGTCTCCGGATTACCTAATCATTTGCGTGGTTCCTGGAATAATGCCAAAAAGATTCTGGAGCTCCATGGGGTCGGAGAGTTTCCTGGTAATGATTGTAAAAGGGCCGTGATTTCCTTAACAAGTGGAATATGCCATACTGTTTCCTGCAGTGGACACTCTAAGAAACCACTTTCATGTTATGATCAATGCCCCAAGTTTAAATCGCAGGGAATCTGTGCACACACCATAGCTGTTGCGTGTCACAATGGATGCCTGGAATCCTATTTGTGCTCCTACACACCTTGCCTTTCGACGCTAGTGGGAAGCTCAATTCCTAATCATACTGGGAGAAAGGAGAACGAAAAGAAGCAGAGAAAAAGGAGCAATAACGACTTGAGAGATGTCTCTGGTGTCAGTTTCCCAGCAGATGAAGACAGTGGGTCTGAACAAAACACGGATAAGCTGGAGGTAGTTTTCATCCGTGACACCGCAGCTTGTAAGTGTTATGGCTGCAATGGATCAGTTCGTAGAAAGCCATCAGAGGATCCACCACCAGCTCCTTATGACATATTCCTACGGAGGAGGGAATATAGAGTGTACAGAAAGAAAGGTTCAACAAAAATGTGCATTGCCAAAACGAACGAATTTGTTTATTACCACCCACTTAAGGCTTGTCTGCCTAAGGAAATAAGCCATGATGACCTTCTGATGTTAGAGAACATTACAAGCCGACTTCAAGCTAGCCATAGGGAGGTATTTTGGAGGGAGTTTGGATTCACCTTGTGAACTGTGTGGAAGTCGCATACCTGACGATGTGTACCCATTGTTTTATGAAGAATTATTCAATCGCTATGAATAATTTGGCTTTGTTTCGTTCGGATTAAACCCTTCTTTACATGAAGAATTATTCACTTGTTTCGAAATGAATAGTTCGATTGTTTGTGGCATTGTTGTTGTTCAGTAGGAAAGGACACTATGTTCAGTGAGAATTCTACATTCTGTTATTTGATAAAACTGTAGAAGGTTTTTGTCGAGATATAAGTAATCTATTTAAGTGTGATTTTGCAAGTTGTTTTCATACAAAAAATCCTTTGCGATAAGACCTTTCCTCTAATGAAGACTTATTCAATTGTTTTAAAGTGAATATTTCGATTGTATGTTGCATTGTCGTTTGGTAGGGAAGGACACTGTTCATTGAAGAATTCTACAGTCCCTTATTTGATAAAACTGTAAGCTGGTTTTCATAGAGATATAGGTACAAGTGCGCACGTTGTTTTCGGAGAAAAATAAACTCTACAATGTTGTGGTTCTGTTGACTTGAGATTTGACTTTACATTCGACAGGCACGTGACGTTGGTTGGAATAAGCTCAAGCATATATTAAACCTTCCAGAGTCGGCACTAAATTGGCTTTCACCAATGGCCTGTACATCTAAATAATCCACACCCCTTGCTAACGAAGTACTTTACCATGTCCCTTAACAAGCAGAAAAAATAAAATCTTGTCAACGGATAGAGGGGTACATTTCAGTGGAATAACCTCATTCGTCCTTGTTTTGATGAATTCTGCATGCCAATCCGTGAGAACGGCAACTGAAACATTTGCCGCTTGCGAATATTTCTATTTCTTAACTTAAGCGCTGCGGTTACTCGGACGATGAAATTGTTTAATCGACTGAATATTGTACAACTTTGAGATCTGATCATGATGCAGTTTTTTTCTATGTAAGCACAACTTTGTGTCAACTACCATTTTACCTAACCGTCAGCTTTAGGGGATTTGGTATGGTAATGAAAAGGATAATATACTGACAGAACCGAAGAAAACGAGCAACTTACCTCGTAGTAAGTCATCTTGGCCACCCCTTGCTGCAACAGTGACCATGTGACCACAATGTACTTCTTGTCCACATACTTAGTAGGCTGGACATAACTGTTCTGCACTGACGTTTTACTATACAAAAATAAAAGAAGTCAAGGAAACTTGATGATATTTTTGTCCTTTAAACAATATTAAATTCCACACATGGAAAAATATTTTCATCTTGATCATACGGCATATCCAAACTTGGTAACGAAATCACAAAGGTGCGCAAAATCACTTGATTTCTACGAAAAGAAATCACGTTTTTCACTGAAAACGAAGTGATGTCGTGTTATTAGAATGTCATCTCCAAATAAACCGTGCAGCCAAGATAACTTGGAGCGAGTCATTTACATGCAGCACTGTAATCCTTTGATACATCAGCAGTTTACAGAGTCAAACATTCAAGTTCTAATGGAGAAATGCTACCATCTAAGGGCCACGAGGCAAATCCAACAGAGTTATTTCAAGCTGTTGTGCAACAGAACGTCAGAAAATGGCAAGCTCCTGGGAGAAGAGCCGAGAAATACGGTGTAGCAACTATTTGAGAGGCCGAAACAGCAGTGTGTGAAGTTCTTGGCCGACTACTCTTTAAGACAGCAGCATTTCGTGGCTGGTACGAAGCGAGAGCAACAGGCCGCCATTTTGGAAAGAGATGGAAGACCGATCTAGTCGCAAGAAGACTTTAAGACGAAGAAAGTCTGAAGAAAGTTGCCATATTTCAGTGGTCAAATAAGTTTTACACTGTCCCTAATTTTTCCTTCAGTTTTCCCGTCGAATGCTTTTCAAAACATCATCCACAAACACGTCACGATATTCTTAACGCAACAACCCTTCGTTTTGAGATTAGTTTTTTCTTACAAATCACGTGATTTTGCATGCCTTTGTGATTTCGTTACCAACTTTGGGTACCCTGTAACGCAAGTCCTCCTTGCGTGATCAACATGAATATATTCTCCCATGTGTGGAATTTGGTGAAGTTAAGAACAGAGAAAATATAATTGAGGTTCCTTAGCTTGCTTTATTTTTGTATAATAAAATTTCAATCAAGAACAGCTTTTGTCCCGTGTCCTATTGGTTTAAGTGTGTGACCTGTGACCTGACCTGTGGCCTGACCTGTGACCTGTGACCTGCACTTTAGCCCCGCCGGTATAAGAGAGTTCACTGAGCCAAAACCGGAAAACTATGGCTTAACTCACCCTCGTAAACATTTTCATTTACTAAAAGATCTGTTTATTGTACTGCACAATATTATTTTAAGTGTCTTACATCCAGTTGAGCTTCAGAAAGAGTCTTTCTCTTCTTGGCTTTGTGATAATCATCCAGCAAGGTTGAATTATTCAGTATCAAAAACAAAAAGGGAAAAACTTTGCATTATTTCACCTTCAAAACAATAATTGCATTTATTAAAATATCTGTATTTGAGATCTGTACATTTATTTTGTAAAAACAAAAATTTATGTGTCTTACATCCTGTAAAGTTTCTGCAAGCATCTTGCTTTTCTTGGCTTTGTGATAATCATCCTGCAAGATTGAATTATTCAGTAAATAACAAAATGTGTGACATCATGTAAGATTTTTGTACATGCTACAATGTTATGTTTTAATGAGAATTCCTGTTTTGCAAACAACTCAGAGGTTGGGACTTACAGTGAAACCAGAATAACTGTGAACACTCGAAATATTTCAGGCATGTTTATTGTGTTGTGACCAGTCACAGCAAAGATCAGCCATGAAATGCGAGCTACCCACAAAACCACAATCTAATAAACATTCTTCTTTGCTGTTTAGTTTTCTCTGCCTTTCCAAAAATAATTCTGGTGTTCACAGTTTCCCAGTTTCACTGTAATTAAATCCACAATTAAAAACATATAGCAGCAGTAGACATTATGAACAATGACAATGTATTTTACAGTGTTATCATCTTTGTCATTATTGCTATAATTTTTACTATCACTGGTACTTGGTTGCTGTAATATTGTTACTGTAATTATTACCAATTTTTTTATTATTACCAAAGTTTTAGTCATGGGTGATTCCACGTTACGGACATTACATTCAGAGACTAAAATTAACATTTTAAACCCCAATTTAAATGTCAAAATGTTCAATAAGGGTGTTCAAACATACCTAGAAAATACCTTTAGTGTGCCCTTTGCACCTAATAAAAAGATGCTTTAGTCAGCTCTCAAGACCTTGAAGGTACAAGTTGAAGAAAGTGTGTTGCGGACATTACATTTCAAACAACCACTTTTTAAAGTAACTTTCTTTAAAGAGATTTTTCTGTGAATCTTTAACCTTGAGCAGAAAATAATTGTGCTTTCAAAACATGGCAATAATTAATTTTTTCACCCACAAAAAAAATTCCATGAAACCTTGTTCCAATGATTCTGCAAACAAAAGTTTTGTGTTGCGGACATTACACAAAATTGTTGCGGACATTACATTTTTGGGAACATATTTTTTATCATTCACTTTCTAGTCAGTGTGCTGACTGCGGCTATGTCCATTTGTTCTGTAGTTACTTGTCTAAAAATGAAGCTGTAAAATTATCATTTACTTCATTTATTATATATTTCTCCTGCTGACCTAGTATCATGCAATACCAGTCAGATTTTTTTAAAAGATTATACTCATTCACATTTGAGTAGAAAATTAAAAGAAGCTTGCAATGATGGTCAGTGGCTTTCCTCAAAAAGCACAATCTCGTTCCCAGAGGCCGCGATCCTTTTGGTCAGCGACAGGGATCGGGACCTCTGGGATAATCTGTTTCCCGACAACAGGATTCTTGTTGTCGTCCCGACTGCGCAGGCCGAAACCAGTTTGGAAAATGGCGTCTAATTCAGAGGATTCGTTTCATGAGGCGATTAAGTTCTCTTTGGAAAAACTTGGCAAACCAGACCTGGAACTAAAGAGGGAACAATTTGAAACCATAAGGGCTGTCTGTGTTGAAAGAAAGGACGTTTTAGCCGTATTGCCGACGGGTTTTGGTAAATCTTTAATTTATCAAATTTTGCCTGCAATATTTGATTTCCTTCAAAGCAGAGGGGACAAGCAAGAAGAAAACTCTGTCGTTATAGTTGTTTCTCCTCTTAATGCCTTAATGAAGGACCAACTTAAAAAATTAGAAGGATTTTTAAATGTCTGTGTCGTGCAAAGTGTGGAAGACGAGGAAGGAGAGAATAAAGTAAATTTGCCTGAAGATGTGAGGAAATGTAGCTTGTTGTTCGGTCATCCTGAGGTTTTTGTTGACCACAAGAACACCGCGAAAATGCTTAAAGAAAAGCATTTCCAAGAAAGTGTTCAGGCGATAGTAATCGATGAGGCGCACCTAGTTCAACAATGGTTAGTGTACTTTAGCTTAATCACACATTTAAGCTTATATATGAACGTTATTAACAAATAATATAAATAATAAAATAAAATAGTTATCTAATAAAGACTAAAAGTCGGACACTATTTTGCACACTATTTAAAGTGAAGCCTATTAAAATTAATAACAAGATACAGATTTTTTTATAGAATAGTAAACATGCGTACTATATTAAAATCTTATTTATCTGTCAATAAATCTTCTATTTTAATATGTACATATAAGATATAAGCCTTAAGCTTCTTAAAAGTTTTAGTCACAATGTAGCTTGCATTTTAATACTGAATTTTGAAGTGAAAGTTGATCTTATTTAAAAAAGTAATATAGTTGTTCCTTCTTGTCCTGTGACATTCATACAGGAACTGAACTGGCTTATAATGTTGATATAGTTTTGAAAATACATGTTTCCACTGGTCCCTTCTGTAGTAGATAACAACAACATTTTGTTGCACCAATAACAAGAAAATAAAGCTAGTTTTAATGTGCAAGGAATAAGCTTCTTAATATTATCTCAGTGACTCTGGCTTCCTGGCTTAACTTGATTTAATTACAGTACTCTTATTATTATTATATACAGTAGTGCCGTAATTAAATTATGCCAGGAAGCCAGAGTCACTGAGATAATTATAAAAAAAGATTTTGCTAAAGATTACGTGAATTTTCTTTCAATAAGGGCTTTTCCCTTTTGTATTTAAGGTCCACATTCAGGCCAGCATATGGGAAGATTGGGTTTCTAACCAATTTGTTCCCCTTAGTACCAGTTGTGGCCCTGACAGGAACAGCAACAAGTGTCACTAAATGTAGCATAGTGGAAACATTGGGGCTTTCAAATCCAAAAATTGTTGAAAGTAACCCAAACAGAGCAAACATTTACTATGCATCGCACACTCGTCCTGACAGAGGTGATGAGAAACTTGATTCAATTTTGAAACCCATAGTTGCTGAGTTGAAAGCCTATAAGGTAAAGATGCCCCTTACGTTGATTTATGGAAGCCTTGAAACTATTTCCGACTGCTTTTTGTATTTTAGCACAAAGATGGGTAAAGATCAATTTTATCCGGCCAATGCTGAACCCTTGGCCACAAACAGATTGTTTACCCAATATCATGCCCAATATCCCGAAAGTGAACGCTCTAGGATTGTGGAGGAATTAGTACAGGGCACTTCAACCCATCGTGTTCTTTTTGTAACCATTGCTTTTGGACTAGGTATTGACTGTAATGACATTTGAAGAGTTGTACACATTGGGGTGCCATACTCAATGGAAGATTATTGTCAAGAAGTGGGCAGAGCTGGGAGAGATGGTCTACCTGCCAGGGCTGACATATATTATAACTCATATGACATCTCCAGATCACGAAAAAATATGACAGATGTGATGAGAAACTACGTCAAGTCAAAAGAATGTAAAAGAAAAATGATTCTAAATTATTTTGATCATAAAGTTCCTTCCACCCAAGGACCAGCACATATGTGCTGTGATTTTCACAGTGCTCAGTGTTCTTGTGATGACTGCCTATTGGCAACACAGGCGGCCCAGACGTAGTATGTGTCACTGAATGAATATATTAACTCATTGTTATTCACATGGACAAATTAATGCGATGAGTCGTCGAAACTCCCATGGACTAAAATAGTCTAAAAGTCAAAATATAACAAAACAAAGCTAAGATACCTTCAACTGAACGTATCCTTGTCTTTTCTGGCCGGTTTAAGTGGCATTTTGTTGAGTTTTGCAATTGTAGGTACTATCCACTAAAGAAGAATTAAAGGCTGGCTACAAAACAAACAGACCATCTCCACGCGCCTTCACACGAAGCGCTATAAATTCGAGAATAATCGACGAATCCGCTCTAAATAACCATCGGCTAATCTGCAGGTAACGTGTGCTCCTGCTTCTGGCTCGCTTGCTCCACAAAACTCATCGCAACTGCACAATAATTGCTCGCTCATCAATAACCACTGTTGACCTTTACGCTTCGATATGACCGCAAACGACCAGGTTTAATACGCGACGCGAATATTCAAGCTTAGCGACCGCGTTCACGCAACAATGCAGCACTTGCTATGGGAGGGATGGTACTATTGCTTCTAGGTCAATCGACTGACCGAAGGTTCGCTGCGTTAGTTTTGACCAGAAAACAAAAGGCGATCGAGGGACCGTCCGTAAGTTTTCAACAAGGCAGCCCTGGTTTTCAAGTTCGAATTCTTCTAACGTTCGCTGTCTCAGCTGCTGTCACATTGTTCGTCCAGCCGCTTGCATAGGTTCTTGACTCTACCAGACTTATTTGCTTATTAACAACGTCTTACTCCATAATATGTTGTCCAAACTGGTGAAGGAGGACGAGAATTTTCCGCCCAGGAAAAAGGCAAAATCTGGCCCCCGCTATGCAGCTGAATAGAAGATACAGCTGAAGATATCGTAAAGTAAAATTTATGTGCGCGATATCTTTCTTTATTATTATTATTATTCTCAAAAATCAGGGGCACCCAACGATGATTTCCCCCTAAATGCACTGAAAACACATTTAAGGCTGTCCAGAGTACTTTTGATCGAAAAATGCATTCTAAACAGCGCTTACATAAATTTAGTCGGGAGGGCTAAAAGCGAAGCTAATGATTTATAGTTTGCTCATACTAAATATAAAATATATCGTGTAATGCTAAGCGGAGAAGGCAACGAGACAGGGCCACCCAACGACTGTTTCCTCAAGTACTTTCAATTGAAAACACTTTTGTAGCTATTCATAAAGTACTTTTAGCTCTATAGAAATGCATTCTAAGTGGCGCTATAAAATCTGCATCTCAGTGTTCGGCCATTCTAGGGGAACTTGAGTCTTTTCGAAATTACGAGGAATTCAGAATTATTTTCCCGAAAATTTTAGATGCAATTTAACGTATTACGAAGGAGATAATTTTTCAGATACCTTCTTTCATCACATGTTTGAATCCGAAAATTTTAGGATTCCATTTTACTCTCTACGAAAAATAGCCTAACCCGGTGAGTGAAATGGGAAAAATTAAAAGTTGGATGCCCTTGACCAGAACTGTGAAAAACAACAATAGGTCTAATTGCAGCACACTTTCTTGTACATTTCCTTGCCGTTGATTTGCATGACTGCAACGTGAAACGTCCGGAAAACTTCCTGGTTTTCACTTTTTATGGAGAAAATGTGGTACATGTTCTTGTTCACTTTTTACACTGCCGCTCATTTTTTTTAGCTCCGCTATAAGATTCGTATCTGTTCGGTGCTCCGAGGGCAAATTGGATCTTTTTAAAAATTACAAGGGCTTCAATATTATTTTCCCGATTGATTGACCTAGAAGCAATAGTACCATCCCTACCATAGCAAGTGCTGCATTGTTGCGCGAACGAGGTCGCTAAGCTTGAATATTCACGTCGCATATTAAACCTGGTCGTTTGCGGTCATATCGAAGCGTAAAGGTCAACAGTGGTTGTTGATGAGCGAGCAATTATTGTGCAGTTGCGATGGGTTTTGTGGAGCAAGCGAGCCAGAAGCAGGAGCACACGTTACCTGCAGATTAGCCGATGGTTATTTGGAGCGGATTCGTCGATTATTCTCGAATTTATAGCGCTTCGTGTGAAGGCGCGTGGCGATGGTCTGTTTGTTTTGTAGCCAGCCTTTAATTCTTCTTTAGTGGATAGTACCTACAATTTCAAAACTCAACAAAATGCCACTTAAACCGACCAGGAAAGACAAGGATACTTTCAGTTGAAGGTATCTTAGCTTTGTTTTGTTATATTTTGACTTTTAGACTATTTTAGTCCATGGGAGTTTCGACGACTCATCGCATTAATTTGTCCATGTGGATATTAATATATTCATTCAGTGACACATACTACGTCTGGGCCGCCTGTGTTGGCAAGAGCTGCAGATGACATGGACTGTGTAGATACCAGGTACCCTGATCAACCATGTGATTCTTCAAGAGATCAGTCAGATAATGAGCCAACTCCTTTGTTCAGTGAGGGTATTCAAGCAGAAATCAAGAAAGACCTTATAAATTACAGACTGAAATTGCAAAGTGAAGTGGGCAGGAGTTCAGTTGGCAGTGTGGCCCTCTCAAGTGGATTTTCTATCAATCTTATTGATTTAGTTCTGCAACACCTTCCCAAATTGACATCTGTTGAAAAAGTTGAAGAAATTCTCCCTGTGTATAGTTCTAAGATTGCAACGGACATTTTTTGTATTATTCAGAAGCATACTTCGCCCCAAGCTCTAGCATAGCATAAAAATAAAAATAATAATAATAATAATATTAACAAACAATGTAACTGTAGGGTACATTTAAGTGGATCAACCCCATCGTATTTTCTTAATATCTTAAACAATATCGCTTCCTTCTTTTAAAGGTTATAGATATAATTATTAGTTACTTGAAGTAACATCAAAGAACACTAATTGTCATGGAAGCCCGAGAAAACAAATGTCAAATTTCACAAGAACTGTGAAAACACAGGTAAAATTCTGAAAATTTCATATATAAGATGTCATTTTGTGAGATTTGATATTTATTTTCTCGAGCTCTCATAGGAAATTTTCTTTCGTGTTATTACAGATAACTAATTATTACATCTGTAGCCGTTGAAAAATGGAGAAAAAGGGGGCAATATTGTTTCAGTTACTATGGTACAAGGTTTTTGGTCACTGAAAATTGATTCTGTCTTTAACTATTGTTATTGGAGGGAAATGGTGAAGTTATCAATCATTGGCATCATCAGCAATAATAGCTTCTTCTTCCTCCTCCTCATCAGCACTCTCTTGGTCATCATCCTCGCAGCCTGAGTCATCACAGCTGTATGGATTTGCTGCCAGGCGTTTCTTGTGCCGGGTTAACCAGGCGTGCAGGGCAAATACATCCAGCTGATCTAACAGACTTTTTGAAATGGAAGGAAAGCTGTTAATGTTTCTTCCTGGTTGAAAATCAAATGTCTTTTGTCCACTTATAATGTTGATCATCTCTCTGACATCATCGCAGGTGCATGCATGAGTGTGACTTGTAGACTCTGGGGCAATGTTACTGACTTTGTCATACTGCTTTACTATTTCATTCAAAAGAAAACTTGATGCTGTTGACTTCTGTACCGCTTTGAGTGTTTTGTTCCCACACATTCCTTTTAGGATACCTTTATCATTCCTTACTATGTGCTCCATTTTTAAATCATTAGCATAGTTGTTTCCTTTTCCACCTTTTGCATTTACAAACTGGCCATGAAGAATACGGTGAACCATTCTTTCACTGTATAAGCCCTTAACAAATGTTATAAAACGCATGGACTCAAAAGCATACTTCATACCTCGTGTTCGGGACCTGAAATAGAGCATTAGCATTTTCCAGTTCCTTAAACTCCTCTCTCCATCGCCCTCCGCCTCAGTGTCATTCAGCTGCATCAAGAACACTCCCAATTGCAAGACTTGCAGTCCATAGTTCATTCTACGATCTTCTGTGGAACTAGTAGGAATGCTGGAGACGGGGGATATGATTTCTGCTGGGACTGGTTCTTTTTGAGCTTGTTCTCCATACACTGCAACCAGGGTCTTTGGCCATAAGACCACCTGACCAACGGAGAGAAGATGAGCTGCTTTTGGTTGAACAAAAGCAACCAAAACGGGCACCAAATCTAACGTGGCTACTCCTGATACTTTCCCAACAGCTAGTACATCATAACTGCTTTGTCCCTCCACTGACTGTACCAAAACAACCACTTGCCCTTGGAGAAGGAAATTGAAAAGCAAACTTAAGCTTCTATTTATTAATTTATGTTTATATATAAGAATAATTGAGTCGGTATTCATTTTATCAAACATAAAATTATGAGAAATAGAATATAGCTGATTAACTTAATAAATTATTTAATTCGCTCAGCCTTCATTATAAAAGAAAACTGTGCATTAATCATTTTAAAATAATTTATTGCTTACCACAAGAAAATGCAAAACAATTTAAGACGGAATCCACCATGAAATTGAGTAATTTTAATTTTCAGTGGACAAAAAACTTGTACCAGATGAATAATTTGAAACATATTGCATTCCTTTTTACATTTTTCAAGACCTAAAGAGGTAATAAATCATTAATTGTAATAACACCAAAGAAAATTTCTTATGGGAGCCTGAGAATATGAATGTCAAATTTCAAAAAAATACATCTTTCACATGAAATTTTCAGAGATTTACCTGTGTTTTCACAATTCTTGTGAAATTTCACATTATTTTCTCACACTCCCATGAGAAATTTTCTTCGGTGTTATTAGAGATGACTAATTACATCTTTAGGCCTTAAAAAATGTAAGAAAGAATGCAATATTCTGGTACAAGGTTTTTGTCCACTGAGAATTAAAATTACTCAATTTCCTGGTGGATTCCATCTCAAGGTTTGCAGTAAAATTGAAGAGGTGGTACTTGCTAGGGAGTATTTCTAAGTATTCTTATTAACTCCAGTGCTGGGAAAAAAAGTAACATTCTGTATATCTCACCAAGTGGTAGCACTGCCACAGAGGGATCTGCATGATCTGGATGTGGCATGGTAACTCTTCCAGCTGTTGGTAAATATTAACTTATTAGTGCAGTGTTATTGGAAACTGTAACTTATACTTAACTGATCTACATACGTGTATTCATAACGACGATTACAGCTACGAAACAAAGGAAATTGAGAATCACCTTAAGTTAAATCAATATTTAACAAGAAATAAATTTGAGCTGTAACATTACACACTGATACCAATGTGTGCTTTATATACTTACCAGTTTGTTGTGATACTGTATTAACAGCAACACAGGGTTGCAGTAATGGCTGTTGGACTGCAACTCTTCCACCTGCTGGAAAATAAGGAATTTATCCGGGGCTAATTAAGTATGTAAGTTAAAAGGTCGAAGATTAATTCTATTAACTAATACCGAGTACTTTTTAAATTACACTTGCACCAGTTTCTTGTGATACTGTATTGGTTGCAATAATGCATGGCTGTTGGCCATGGACTGCACCTCTTCCACCTGCTGGAAGATTAGCAATTTATCCAGGGTTAATTAAGTCTGTAAGTTACTATTAGGTTGATATACGTTGAGTGTACAATACCAGGCTGTACACACTTACCTGTTTGTTGTGACATCGTGTTAACAGTAGCATAGGGTTGCAGTAATGGCTGGTGGACTGCAACTCTTCCACCTGCTGGAAAATAACCAATTTATCCAGGGATAATTAAATTTGTATAAGTTACTACTAGCTATAGGTTGATATACATTGAGGGTACAACACCAGGCTGTATACACTTACCCCTTTGTTGTGACACTGTGTTAACAGTAGCACGGGGTTGCAGTAATGGCTGCTGGACTGCAACTCTTCCACCGGCTGGAAAATAAGCAATTTGTCCAGGGTTCATTAAGTCTGTAAGTTACTAGGTCTAAGATGACATCTATTAACTAATACAGAGTGCTGTAACACTTATTTACCGGTTTGTTGTGACACTGTGTTAACAGCAGTACGGGGTTGCAGTAATGGCTGTTGGACTGCTCCTCTTCCACCTGCTGGAAGATAAGCAATTATCCAGGGTTAATTAAGTCTGTCCGTTACTAGGTCTAAGATTGTGGCTATTAATACCAAGTGCTGTGTACATGCACTTACCGGTTTGTTGTGACACTGTATTAACAGCAGCACGGGGTTGCAGTAATGGCTTTTGGACTGTACCTCTTCCATGTGCTGGAAAATAAGCAATTTATCCAAGGTTAATTAAGTCTGTAAGTTACTAGGTCTAAGATTATATCTATTAACTAATACTGAGTGCTGTAACACAATACCGGTTTGTTGTGACACTGTATTAACAGCAGCATGGGGTTGCAGTAATGGCTGTTGGACTGCTCCTCTTCCACCTACTGGAAGATAAGCAAATTATCCAGGTCAATTAAGTCTGTAAGTTACTAGGTCTAAGATTATGGCTATTAACTAATACCAAGTGCTGTGTACATGCACTTACTGGTTTGTTGTGACACTGTATTAACAGAATTATGGGGTTGCAGTAATGGCTGTTGGAGTGTACCTCTTCCACGTGCTGGAAAATAAGCAATTTATCCAGGGTTAATTAAGTCTGTACGTTACTTGGTCTAAGATTATATCTATTAACTAAAACCAATTAAGTGCTATTAATACACTAACTGGTTTGTACAATACCAGGCTGTACACACTTACCGGTTTGTTGTGACACTGTGTTAACAACAGCACGGGGTTGCAGTGATGGCTGTTGGACTGCTCCTCTTCCACCTGCTGGAAGATAAGCAATTTGTCCAGGGTTAATTATGTCTGTACGTTACTAACTAGGTTGATATACATTAAGTGTACAATACAAGGTGGTTTGTTGTGTTATTGTATTAATAGCTGCACGGGGTTGCAGTAATGGCTGTTGGACTGAACCTCTTGAAACAATGACTATTATTATAACTTCCAATTTTAATGGAAAAAAATGAATCATTTTACTTGATAATAAATTTTCAGGTCTGAGAAAAAGATCTTGAAGTTCCTGAGTGTCTGCAAACTAATCTCCATAAATTTCGTTACAAAATTAATATACCAGTAGCTATATAGTTGAGAGAATTTTTTCAAAGATCAAAACAGTTCCCTTATATATTAGGTGATCATTTTATTTATTCTCATAAACTTTTCTTTAATTCTGTATAATTTGATATTGTTAGGAGAAAATTGATGTTGGTCACTCTCGGGACTTGAGGGTTTTAAGGAAATACAGGGTGATATTAAAGTCTTATAGAGCAGACCTACAGAGAGAAATGACTGCTTTGCATGCCAAAGGGCTGGACACTCCACGATGTTGTCAAAGCGTTCAACAGAACTATCACACCCCAAACGAGTCTTCTTTGCACTGGTCACCCTTTCTCGTCCAAGAAGATCACCTGCCAATGGTACTCTGATTTTTTCCAAAACCATCTCAGAGCTAGCAGCATGCTGGTTTTGACTAGCACTGCTATCAGCTGCAGGAGATTCATCCTGTTTATGCATGACATTATTTGGCATGTCACATTTATTGAATGTTTTTAGGGTAAATTTTAATCCTTTGTAACAAACTGGAAATGAAAAACCTACAGAAATGAATAACAAGGCTTGCAGGTCATGAAAAAAATTGTTGACACCATGGAACAAAAACCCAACAAACTTAATACTCAACACAACAACTTACCCCCTCCTCCATACACCATCTCCTTTCCTCCCCAACAAATAATATTATTGTCCTTTTTAAGAGTGCTCAGCCTAACTTAAAGTGAACATTAAACCAATTTGCCTAATATATGTTACATTAACGGCACACTTCAGGAAAAATCTTGCTTGAGTTATTTGAACCCACAGTGGAAGACCCACAGTGTGGAAGTTCAACTGTAATCTGCGTCTCATTGAGTTATACACACTCTATTATGTTTTGATAATGTACGGCAGTTGCTTCAGGCAGTGGAAATTAGCTAGTCAAGCTCAGCAATAATATTGTCATTATTACCTGAGTTGTGAAAACTTTAGAGAAAAAATCCTCTAGCCACTGCAGGTATTGACAAACATCCCCAACTTTACTTTTATTAAAGGGAACTACTGGCAGCCCCACAACACAAGACTTTTCAGCCATCTGACTTGAGTATCTTAAAACAAAGAATCAGCAGTTTACATGGACTAGACTTAATTATTGCAACTGAGAATAAAATATGGACTACACTGAGCCTAGCAGCTGTGTATAAAACACATACTAGCTATTTTAAAGCAGACTATGGCTCAGGGAAAGGTAGTGATAACATAGAAAATACTGTAAAGAAACACTAATCCACACAAGGCTGTTACCAAGAAAGGGAGGGCAGGGATAATTTGTCCCTGACTATCATGAGAAAAAAAAAAGTATAACCAATTGAAAAAGAACTTAATTCCATAGCTGGGAGTTCAATTCACAGCCGATTACACACGACAATTCAAACCATAGTGTCAGCCGCCTGGTCCATATGTTATGCAACTAGTTATTGCTGTATACAATGGCTTCTTTTTTTATTCAGAAAATATCTATTAATAAATCCCATAGAAAGCATTATTTTTGATGAGATACCCTTCCCCTGTGCCCATCTAGAAGTTAAAGTCTAGGCTTTTAACTTCAATGCCTTTATAAAATTTTGGTCTCCCTCTGATTATGAATAATATTAACCCTCTGTGAAAAAGGGTAGTTTATGAATCATTTCTGGAACCACAAAATGAATACAGAGTGTATAATAATGTTTAAAAATATTATATTACCTGTGTAAAATATGAGAAGGAACAACATCACAGAGAGGCCCTAGTGATGGAAAGAACTCAAGGAGAACTCTGGCAACAAGGATAATATAATCATTTCTCTGCCACTCCAGTTCATCTTTGCTCATGAGGTAATTGATGTTGTCAAAGTCTTTAATGTCTGAAACAATCGGCTTTGAATCGTCTAGGTGTCTGGATGATACTCTCTCAAATGTAACATAATGGGCCATCCAGTGCATGTCAGAGTTTCGGTGATTTCTAAGGATAATATTTGCAGGGATTCTAAAATCCAAGTTGTCAAATACAACCCTCAAGTCCTGACCTGATTCGACATGTGCTTTAACAACTGAGGCTAGGTTAGAACCAAGGCTATCCATCATATTTCTGAGACTTTCCCTGGATTGTGCAATACATGACTTGTTCATTCTCTCAAAGGTCTTCATGTAAGTGAAAGAGAAGAGAAATTCTGAGTTAATTGTTAGGTTGCAAAATTATGCCACTAAATATACTAAAATATATTAAGATAAATTTCACCAAGAGAAACAGCATATCACGTTCTTCACTTTAGAATTTTATAACGACTTATTAATTATTTTTTAAACATGTGCAGTTTCTTAAAAATTTTTCACCTTAAATAGAGAATCATAAAAGTTTTAGTGCCAGTATAAAGAATATACAACAAATTATGTTGTATCAGGTTATTTATAATATTTTTATTTATAGCACCACACAACTGCAAAAAGTGAAGTTAAGTAGTAATTATTTACTCTTTTTGTAGCATTTCCAACAGCTAGAACAACAGCATTGAGTTTTTGTACGAGTGATAGCTCCCGGCACCTAACATTCATCAGTATGCCATATGCTGTGCAGAGGGGTATGACTTGACGCCCATCATTGCCCTTTAGCTTCGGAATGGCCATGGCAACCACGAAGTCCAAAACATCTGGGGCTCGTTCTTCCATCTCCTTCGAAATAGCCTCCCATTTGAATTCTACAAGATTGTTATGCTGCACACTGGGTACACGGAGGACTGATGGTTCTCCAGTTGTTCTTAAACAAAGTCTGGAACACTGCTCATCAACTAACTTTAGATATAAACCTTTAACGGCATTTCTCAAAGAGGGAATTTTCATAACAGCTTCAGCAAGAATATATGAATTTGTGGAGTTAGCTGCAGCTATAATTTCTTCACTCTCCTCTGGACCCATAGTCCTTATCCTAGATGAGAGCTAGTGATAAACATGAAAGATTGCTCAGTGGAATTTTAATACATCATAAGAAGATGACATAATATTTTAAAATAAGCAATTGAGAAAACTAACCTGTTGAAATGATCAATAACTAATATACAATAAAAACCTGCGAGTAAGAACCTAAATTTTCTGGAGTTAGTCTGAACAGGTTCTTATTTAAACGGTAGTTAACACAATTTTAGGCTATTTAGGTTCTTAAATAGGTTCTTATTTCTGTAAACAAAAAAAAAACAAGCTACAAAACAAGATGGTAATTAATCAGCCTCTTTTTTCAATTTCAAAATGCAATACAACAATATTAACCTCTTGGATTTTATTTTTTATTACATCAATAAATTTGCACTTTTGTTTTGCACAGTAATGCCAAGCTCCTAATTCTCCTAACAGGATTCACAGGGAAAAAATTTAAAAAATCATTCTTGTTTTTTTTAATGGAAAATGATAGAATAACATGTTGAAATACATTAATGGGAAAGCAGAACTGAAACCATTAATGTTTTTTATACAGAAAACATTCATGGCAATAAATTTTCCATTACTGTGATTTTGACTTATACCATTAGTGGTAAAAAGGCAAATCCCATCATGTTTTTTTTCCTTTTAACATTATTGTTTCTACTAGTACCATTACAGGATTTTCCTCTATTTCCATGAATGTTAATCCTGAAAACATTTTTGGGTTTTAAGGTATTCCCATTTAAGTTTGTAACCAAACACATTGGTGTTTTTTCTTAAGAAAACATGGATGGTTCTTTTAATCTTTTGTGTTTTTTTTGTATATTTCCATGAATGGTTTTCTTTGAATATTTCTGGGTTTTGATTTATAACCATTATTGGTTTTTAAGCAGTACCACTTAATGTTATTTATGATGACATTCATGGTTTAACTGTTAACATTGATGGAATTGTTTCCATTTCCATAAGTGGTTTTCCTAGAGCCATACCTGGGTTTGGATTTCTTACTATTGTGACGTTGCCAAGGGTGTCACATCACAGTGGTTTTTCTTCTTGGCATATATCTTCAATATTACTAAATTAGCTCATTGGTTGCATTACAGTAATATGTGCCAGTCTGTTAAACTGAGAGCTAATAACGATGTTTAGAAATTAAATCATTTCAATAATGAATGTTTTAATGTCTTCCTTCAGAAATGACAATAATTTACAGAACAAGATTTACCTAACACCTGGCAATACAATAGGCTGACATCTTTAGTAATTACAAAAACTGATACAATATAAAGAAACCTGCACATGTTAACTTACCACATAAAATCCTCAGACAGGACAACAATGAGAACAAATTTGACTTAGCAGGAAAAAGAAATATTAACAGTATGAGCCTTTAGAAGTAAAAGCTGGCCCAAAAGTGATAATATTAACACATTTTTCTCTTCTGTACCATTGAATGTCTTAAGTACATTGAAGGATGAGATTCATGACTTATAGATAAAGAGACGACACCAACAGCTTTTTCTAAGGTACATAACAGGAACAGGAAGGCCACCAAGGTTGTGAGTTAAAAAGGCTTCAAGATCTGAACATCATCTCTTGAAATTTTCTCTTTGGGTGGTATTTTAACAAATCCTTTACTGACAAGAGCTTGTGCAACATTGGAAATCAACACCTCCTTTGACCTTGATTCAGATTCTTTAATGGGAACCTTTAATGTTTTAGCAGCTGATTGCAACTGTGAACGTGATATGTCTACCACTCGAACTTCATTGAAGGCACATGCCACTATAAGTTTAGCTGAAGCCATAGGAATGCCTTGTGAGAAAAGAAAAAGATAAAGAAAGTTAACAATAATATCATTGGCACTATTATAATTATAGTTAACCCAACTCCCTATAGTAAGCTATAATATTAATTTAACCCTACCAAGTAAGAGGGACCATATCTTGGGAACTGCTTGCAACATTGATATCACCACAGGGATTGTCTGTTCTCTTATTGATCATAGAAATGACGTCATAAAATGTTCAAAACTCGGTGGTTTTTAAAGTTTTCAATATTTTATGCCATCATTTCTATGATCAATAACAGTACAAACAATAGAAAAATGGAGTCAATTTTTTTTACAATAACAAAAACAGTTGTGAGTGAATAAGGGCTCTATTTGAGTATATTATTTTTAGAAACTGCAAGTCAACAAAGAGTAAAAAAAAGGTTGCAATTTTTTGTTTTTTGGACAGTAGCAAAAAATGATACAAGAGGTTATGCCCTTGATTTTTAAAATGTGTGGAGCATGATTTTGTAGCAACATGAAAAAGAAGGCATTGAGACGATGAAGTTGAGTATCATTCACTGAAATATTTTTGTGCTGTTTTGGGTGTCCATTCCTTTATTTTCCAAGAAATGAGGACTCTGTTTCAAGTCTGGCAAATAGTAAATACAGTCCAAAAATACCTTTATTGCTCTCATCATCCTCAGATGAGGGCAGTATTGAGGCTGAAGGGGAAGAAGCACTGCTACATGACTGGCTATCATCAGATGAACGCACATCTTCAGTATCACCACCATCACTGTTTTCAGGCTGGGTACACTCATCATTTTCAGTTCGTGTATTATCTGGTTTACATGAAGCCACCTGAGCTGATTGCTTCTTCTTAGCCTTATCCACCTGTCAAGTAAACCATGTAATTTACCTATGGGTGCATAACTACAAACACAGGATCCAAAAAAAAAACATGGTCATACCTTTGAATAATCATGTCCATTTCTAACATGTCTGCGCCGTTCATTTAAAATGTCCAAGATGTGCTTACGGATGGCTTCTTTGTTAAAGCCCACTGTCATATATGTGCAATCTTCCTCTAATTCTTCAACCAACTCGTGTAAGACTTTAAGCTGAGATGGATTTTTCTTGAAATTTGGTAGGTCATTTCCTGGCCACTTTTTTATTACAGCAGCTCTCACAGCTTTCTTTCTGTTTAGAAAAAAAAAGATCATCTTTGGTCAATTTCCTCTTCCTTCTCTGGCAGACACAACGTAAACTGTTTCCTTAGCATTTATCATCAGCTGTAAAAATACAGGTAGAAATAGTTATGTAGTTGAAAGCTAGATTAAGTTCACATTTTGTTTTGACTAACAGATGAAGATTTCTACTTCAAGTTTACAAAAATAAATTTTCACTCTCACAGTCGGAGAGAAAGGCACCGAGTGTTGTTAATATCTAAGGTCACTTCAAACATCACATCAACTTTATACAAGTAACTTGATTTTAGTTTACATCTTGTCACGCATGCAAATAAACAACACGATGTCGATTTCGTCAAATACCCAATCCTTTCCCCATAAATTCCACTCAGGATTTACATTGGGATGTTCCTTTTTTAGCCTCACCTCAGACGATGACTTGATTGTAAACTTACAAAGTAAAAGAAAAATCAAACTTACTTAGCATTGTATATTCGCTTGTGTAGTTCTTTGTCGATGTTTTTGGTTGATGGTTTTTAAAGCTTATGTCCGACTCCATTGCGTCGAGAACCTCCAACAATTTCATTTGGTCGCCTATAAGCTCCAATCCACAGGCTTCCATTTGGTCTTTGGTGCCTCTATTTGCTAGGAAAAGGAGTCCTTTTCCATTGATGTTTTGCTCTGTTAGAACAAGAAAAGTACGGAAAATTTGCTTGACTTTTTTCGCGCCACTTGTGTATTTCACTCAGTGGAGTTTGACTTTAGCTTACCTTTGAATTTGGCGGCGACTGTTTCGTTAAAGTTAGTTTTTATCCACTCAAAAACTTCCAAAACACTCATCTTCTGCTTTAGTACATGCCCCTCGGTTATTAACGGCCGTGGCCATCTTCTTTCGACCTTTTTCTCCGCAACGAACGCTTTCGTCCTCTTCACTATTTTAGTTTTGGCGCGAAGTACGATATACGGGGTAGTGTGCCTCGCTTTCACGCACAGTAACAAAGCACTCGACCCAGTCTTGAACACGATCGAAGCAGACTTCCGGACATGCTGTAGTTGTATGAAAGCAAATGGCAGGAAGAAAGAGAAGTTGGGATCGAAGCGAAATTGTTCGTTGTCACTGCAGTGAACTTTCGTACACTCATGTCCATTGCCCCTGCAGATCATGTAGTGGAAAGCCTGTCTCAACATCAGTTGAGTATAGACACTGGACGTTACAAAATTCCTTGCAGTCCATCAACGTTGTCTCTCTAAGGTGAGTTTACAAAGCTACATGATTGCATTCTAAAGCTTTCAGTGTTTGTTTCATGATTTTATGGAATGGCAATTCTCTCATTTTATACAACTTTTACAAAAAGAACCGTGCCCAATGCAAGCTGTCACAAAATTACCCGTTATATGAAGAAAACCCGGCTTTTACAGGCGGGTAAATTAAAGCCACAGCCATGCCGGCACGAAGAACTCACTGAATAACGTCTTAAAATAACTTGCTTTTGTGTAGAATGTTTTTACTCACGTACATTTATAAGCATCTATGCAAATCTATTGGAACAAAAGAGAGCGTGAAAACACTCTATGTAAAGCTTATTGGTTACCGAATTGTTCTCACAAGATGAACTTCAGACGTGATCTTTTCTGTAAGAGATTTTGTTGGTCAGTGAAGACCCTTTTGTCTCTGACTTTTCTTTCTTTTTTAATTGACAAGGCAACGATCAATACACACAAACAATCGCAGTTTTCTCTGTTAGTTGTTATCAGTTGCGGATCCGGGGGAGGGGCCTGCCCCCCCCCCCTGCTTATTTTTAGACCAAACTGAGACCTGAAGGGCCGAAAAAAGTTTTTTGAGATCGTCCCCTCCTTATCTCAGGCCACTGGTCATCTCCTTGTACATTTTCCTATATTTATTTCTTTTTGGTTCATAAAAATTTGCTTGCCTGTAGAAGTTTATTAAAACTGCTAATATGAGATAAAATTTGCCTGCACAGCTCTGAGGCAGAACCAGAAGAGGAGTCCTTTGAAGGAAATGACGTTATGGACAGCTGTGCGAGTGCTGATGGTGGTGACAGTGATGATGACTTCTTGGAATCCAGTAATGGCAATGGTGTACCAGAGTGTTCATCTCCAGACCAGCAACAAGAAGAACAAAGTTCAGATGAGACAGAGTTGAAAGAAGAAATTGTATGTGTCATATGTAAAGCCCTGATGTTAGTAAACCAAATGCACGGTTCATGCAATGACTTTGAGGAAGTCTTAACTTTTGCGAAAGATTTATTTTTTCGTAATGACTGCAATCGCTCTGCTTTGAATTATTGGCCAAGGAACTGGAGAGAGACTGAGAAGCTTCTAAAAGAATTTGATTACAGAGGGCCAAAAGAATATTTCATATGTCTTGATGGAAGTCACCCATGTCATTGGGATTTAATGGAGTCACCTTCTTCCCTCTGCAAACATTGTGGAAGACCAGGGTCAATCAAGTATTATTATCTTGGCCTGTCTGACAAGATTCGGACATGGTTTTCTGATGTTAATATGTGCAGGAAAATGTTAGCTCACTGGGTGAACAGAGATAATTGGATAAGTGGCACTGGATCAAATTTTCTGTTGAAAGAAGTCTGGGATGGTAGTCGCTTTAATGAACTGTCATGGTTTTGGAACCCAGAGTCTGAGTGGATGTTACCATGCCGTTGTAAATGCTGTGGTATTGTTATCAGTGAAAAAGAAATCAGGCAATCTCCGGAAAGAGATGGAGTGTACACGTTGCAGTGTGATGAATGTGGAACTAAGATAGACTATCAAGCAAAGTTTGTTCGAGGTGAACCCCGAAATATTGCTCTTATAGGGCACTGGGATGGTTGGCAACCATTTGGAGCACCTGGTCAACATAGCTGTGGTAAGTTACTTTCTATAAATAACAGTATGTACCTCTCCAGGGCCTTGTTGTTTGAAGGGCAGTTTAACTAAATGTGTAGTCCAGGATTAGCTTGAATATTGATTCCAATGTTGTAACTCTTTATAGTGAGGTTTCTTCCTGTACTTTTTTGTCCATTTGTGTTTTGACTGTACAAAACGTTAGCATGCAGTGAAAAAACCTTGAATCCAAGATAAATTAAATTTTGATTGACTTTTATTTAATGATTAGTGCTATGACTTTGAACAATACTGGACCCAGGATTTCCTAATGCAATTTTCAATTATTATTTAATGTTGTGGTGTGTCGACTTGTTAAAAAGTGGTTACTGTATGTGTGTGCCACATTGGAAGAAGAGTGGAAGCTACACAAATCAAACCCCTTCTACTAACTGTCTTATTTGTAGTCAATACTGTGCATGTGGAGCTGCACATTTAATCCTCACGACTCTTTGTTTTGTCATTTGAATATTCTATCTTGTTTTAAGTCCATAAATAGACTTTACTGAAAATTTTTACAATGATAATAATCACTGCAACTCTAGCTCTGCACCTGTTGTCTCTATTTAATCAAATTGTTTGTGTGCAAACTGTACATCATACTCTTAACAAATTCTTTAGAAATCAAACTTTAACTATTTTTAAGTTAAAACTTTGTGGTCAAAAGTTAAAATTAAAACATAACACATTGTTTCTTTCCACTTCTATTGTCAATGCAGGTGCTATAGAGGTTTCTATAGCAAACATGTATAAAGAAGAAAGGTGTGCAACTGAAGAGGTGTATGTGGTTGGCTTTGTACCAATAAGTCACATGCTGCCCAAAAAACGACCCAACACATTGGATCCTTTTCTTGAGCCTCTTGTCTCTGAGATTGAGAACATCTTTATTGATGGTAAGGCCCTCCTTTAATTTATAAACAAAAGAACATAAAGTGCATTTTGGAAGCAATCATACATGTAGGAGAAGCCTCTACATAGTGCAGAAACAGCGTTTGTTTGGCTATTGTTGTAGTTGTTGGATTTTGTTTCTGTGTTAAGGACTTTCAGGTCTCCTCTTACCCTATCCCCTGCCCCCTTCCCCTTCGGGCATTAAATAATTATTACTATCTTATAAAAAACATTTTCAGTGGAAATAATGTTAGAAATATTCTTTTTAGTGTTAGTACTGTACATGAATTTTTGTGTTCAGTAAATGACGCTATTTGAAAAGCCTTTCACTGGAAAAAATAGCTATGCCCTGAGATTGATACATTCACATTCAATCAACCTTTTATTGTCTGTCAACAGGTTATAAGGTGTACTATGCTGGCAATTTCCCTGAGTTGAATCTGCTTTCAAGTGATATTAATGTACGCATTTTGCTTCTTCTTTGGACTGGTGACTATCCAGCCCAAAGTGAGGTTGGAAAGTTTATCAATGGGGGAATACTAGCATGCAGAAGAGACAAAATTAAAGGTGAGCAGGAAGATTATGACATATTAATCTGTTAATTCTCAAAAGATTACCACTTATTCAGGTCATGAGATATTTTTTTGGGTTGTTGAGTCACTGGCATTGTCGTGAATGTTGGCTGACACTTTAGATGTCCACACATTAATATTACTGAAATTAGATCTTTTTAAACACAAAGGTGATCAACTGCGGATGTGGACAAATGAAACATCAATGGAGTGATAAAATTCAAGTGTGTTATAAAACCATAGCACACTGTCATTTAATAAGCTTTTATATTAAGGATTTTTTTTTTACTGGGACATGTGTACATGTAACAGGTACTATTAACCCAAGTGGTACTGGGACAACCTACTACTATGGACAAAACCGTTTTGCTGCTAGATTCCCCCCAGAGAGTCGGAAACTTGAGACAGAAGTTGCTAAAATGAAAGAGATTGATGCGGAAGACCGCCGAACTGTTCGTGAAAGATTGAGCAGAGACACCGGTTACACAGGGTTAAGCATCCTGCATCGCGTTAACAGCTTGTATGGTTTTGATGTAATCAGAGACATAGTCTTTGATGTGATGCACAACCTTCCATTAAACATTGTTGGATGTAGCCTCAAACAGTTAATTGCTGAAGGAAAACTTGATGTCAAGGACGCAGATGAGCGACTTTCAAACTTTCCTTGGACAGCAGGTATTTTCTACATTGATGCTACTACAAAAAGAATTATGGACTGATTGAATAAGGAGGATAGTATGTTATCATATAGCCACTCACTTTCACAATTTTGATAAATGCAGCCACAGTGATTAACACTTGATAAACGACTCATGCTGTAGTTGGCTACAAAGAGTGCTATTCACTCCTGGGCAGAATGTTTTGTTCTTAATGTGGAATTTCACATAAAATTAAGAAGAATCATGCTAAAAATAATTGTATCCATTTTTTGTCCTTGATATTGTGTGGGAAAGAATGAATTGATATCTGTGAACTGTGTTAGGACAGAATCCTCAAGAAATTGAGTAATTTCAACTTTCAGTGGACAAAAACCTTGTACCGGAACAGTTTAAACAATATTGCATTCTTTTTTACATTTTCAAGTGCTATAGATATAATTAATTATCTGTAATAACACCAAAGACTATTTCTCATGGGAACCAGAGAAAAATCTCAAGTTCAATTTCTGTTATTATTGTGCAGTGCACCCTGTTTATCATACAGTAGCTGCTTTCAGTATGACATGCATAGTGGCTACCCGTATGGCCATCTTTCTACATCTGTCTTGACCTGTTATTATTTTGAAATAAACCACACCACATGCAAAGGCTCTAAAGTCCATGCTAGTGGTCTGATTAGTGGATTTCTATCTGTCTTGTTTGTTTAGCCTCTAAATTGACAGATATGTAGTCACTATGCATGTAACACTTAAAGCAGTTAAAGCAAGTACATGTACATTTATAATCAACCTTGCTGTTTTTATTATTATTATTATTTATTTATTTTTTTCATGATTATTGTCATGTTATAACCTTTATCAAGTCAAGATGTCCACTTTTAACACTCTTACAGATGTAGTGGGTTTACTTTTTGATAGGGGAGTTTAATGTGCATGTCCTCTTGCCTTTTTGTGTTTAGAACTGAAAGATGGGCGCATTCCTCAGGGGTTGTCTTCCCGGCTAGGTTACTGGAAAACTGAGGAATTTCAAAAGTTTTCTTATCCTGTGTCGGAATTGTTGCTAGCTGGCTTACTTGAGCCAATGGAATATCATTTGTGGCAGCTAACTGCAAGAATAACAGAGCTTATCTTCAACAAACGAAATGGTTGGTCCCTTGATGATCGTCTCTTGTTCCAGAATTTGGCAAAGCGTTACATCATCCTTAATGAGGAACATCGAGGCTTGACTGCTTGTAGGATAACAGTCCACAACCTGCAGCATATTGCTGAGGATGCCTATCAGTTCTCTCATCCAGACAATTACTGGTGTTTCCCATATGAACGTGCTGTGAAACGATATGTCAGCATTTCAAGTAACTTCAAGAATATGGAGTGTTCCTTTGCCAAACGGGAAGGCTATAGAGAACTTCTTAAACTGTTGAGAGGTCGTATCCAGCCCCAAGAAGAAACTAACTTCAAGTTTGATCTTGAAAAGGCAAGTATATACATGCATTCGTTACTGTTCACAATAACTTATATGCATATTATTTCATGTGAAGTAGGCAGCTCAAAAATCAAAGAAGCTGGTTATTTAGCCGGAGGCTGGCACTTAATGAGAACCGAAAATAGAATGTGCATGTGTACCTATCCACTTATCAGCTCTTTAATACTCTTAAAACTGAACCATCAAGCCTTATCTACAGCAGACTTTTTGCACTTTGTTTTACACCATAATCAGATTCTGTTAAATTTTTTGTTCTTTAATTGCTGTTATTGTTTTTTTTTTTTCAGATGTGTGCCAAATCCTTGGAAGGTGCCAAATATATCGAGAAAATGTTGACAACGATGCCTTTGTTAGAAAATAGCTACAAGGAGGGAGTTTTTGTTGGTGGGATGCTCTTCAATGAAGTACAGTTTTCACAGGAAGATCTTGACTTGATTAATAGTAATTCATTAGATTCAACTTCGCTTTTTGTTCTACCAGATATTGCCTTCTCTTTCCGAAGCTTCTGGAGGCCTGTTCAAACTTCAAAAGGCATGCTGTACCGAAGTGGAGAACATATTGCGTGTGAAGTTGGTGCTCATGAATATTTTTGCCAAATAACAAATTTCTTGTGCCTTAATTCTGCGGGAGAGTTCTCTAAGTTTGTGAAGGTCAAGAAATTCACTCAGGAAGTCGATGAGGATGGTGACCCTGTTTCTGATCCTTACAGTGGAGGCTTGGTGATTGACAATGCAAATGTACAAGACCTCCTCGTTCCTGTCAAAGCCATTTTAAGAAAAATTATTCTCTACAATTCAGCTGATGATGAACATCCTGATAGAAGGATAGTAGTAGACTTCCAACGGGAAAACCTACCAATTTCACATCTTGATATTCTTGTGCCTTTCTTCCCACAAGTTAACGACATGATTTTCATTAAAGGAGATGACCCCAGTCCTTGGTTGGCAAAGGTGTTGACCATCCAAGAAAGAGCAAAAACTGTGAAAGTTTGGTACTATGTAGAAGACGTTGAAAGACCAGGTGAAAACCTGTATGTACCATCTCGCAATACACGACAAGCACAGGATTTTGTCTCATGGGACTGTGTTATGTGCCTAGCAAGTGGTGAATGGAGAGGGGGTGCTTGGGAAATGGAATGATTACATTGTAAACTTGCAGATTTGCTTACGCATAAAGTTTTTTTTTTCTCAATGCAGCAAGTAGTTAATGAGAAGGCTCCTTCTCCAAATAACTCAAATTAGAGTGGAATAATTTTCAAAACGGAAAGCAGTTTGAAATATGCTACATAAGAGTACTGTAGTTAATGTATCTCTTTTCCCATAATACATGACTGAGTATAGTGAGTTCTTTTTTGATGAGCAAGGTATTTCCAATAGTTGTTAGTGTTTAACATTATTTTGAAATGAGCTATTAGATAGTTCACAGTAATTACGTGTTTTAAATTCTCACACATGGTTTTTAGTGATTGAGGGGCATTAATTTTTTTAGATTTATAGACTTTACAACTTAGCAAGCATAGTTTACAAACACTGTAAGTACTGCATTGTACCTATCATATCCATACATGGAGTTTTCATGTAAGTTTAATAATCATAGTACCAGCCTATTTTTCTTTCTTATTCAAATGGTGTTCAAAAATCCATAATGATACAATGATTTTTGACTGATGATAAAGAATAAATAAAGGTAATGGTAATTATACAAAATGGCATGTTAAGGCTTTAAATTTACAGCTGATGTGCCATGAATGTTTTTTGGGAGTTTCCTGTGAATGGTAAATTTGTGAGAGCAGGTCCAGAGAACCATAAATGGTTATTGCACAAATTACATGATGGGTTTTTGTGGAATGTTAATTTACAGTAATGTGTTCTAAATTTCCAGGAATGGTTTTTTCAGTATTTCTGTGAATGGTATTAAAAAACCCATGAATGGTTAATTGGTGAGAATAAATTGAAAGTGCCATTAATGTTTTTTTGGTAACACCCATGTTTGGGTTTTCAATGAATTCAGTTAATGTGTTTTCGTTTTCATTTT
>OZ037777.1:17533176-17555676 GCA_964035525.1 Porites cylindrica
TATATGCTGATGAGAATGGGGTTTGGAAGATGACTGGTTGCAGGCCAAAATATTACACCATTGATAGAGATGAGAACGGAAGAGTAGTTGAGATGGAGAGAGTGCGTAATGAAGGCAATGCTGATGTTGTTGTGCGAAGAAGATCGTACACATGTTCCTCATACCCGTTGTACCATAGAACCATTGTGTCTATTGAATTTTCAAAGGACATAGACAAGTGGTTCCCACTTGTACTTCTCCACTACCACTACGACGGCAAGCCTACAAAGTTCAAAGTTGAAAAGCATGGCAACCGTACATCTTCAAACATGCCATATCTACGAACTAAAACAAGCACAAAGCGGTCGATTGCAGAAAAGGCACAGCAGTATGGGCCAAAGAGAGCTTTATTTCAAGTAAGAAAGGAGGCTGGTGGTGTCTGTGGTGTGGATAGTACGGGCACACTGCCCCGTAATGAGAATCAAGTCAAGTACATTAAGAAGAAACAGCAAGAGCCAGGACCAGCTAACAAGGACCCACTTGCATCTGTAATGGAACTACAGAAAACCACATTTCGTGGTTTTATACGTGAAATCGTTTGTAACGACCTACCAACTGTAATGCTGTTTACTGATCGTCAGCTAAACAATATAGTCAAGTTTTGCTGCCACAAAAGATCCAATCAAGTCTCTGAGCTTGGTGTTGACCTCACATTTCAACTTGGCCCCTTCTACTTGCTTGTGACAAGTTACAGAAACACTGTTCTCCAAGTGAAAGGAACAAATCGTCACCCTTCTTGTATTGGCCCAGTCATGATTTGCATGACCAAAGAGGAATCAACCTATCTCTCCTTCATCCACTGTCTCAATCGTGAGATTCCAGGCTTATCTCAACACCTCCATGCCACTGGAACGGATGACGAGTGTGCTTTGAAAAATGCCCTTGCTGCCGGCTTTCAGCATGCTGCTCCTTTGCTGTGTTACATCCATAGTGAAAGAAATGTCAAGGCCAAGGGAAGAAAACTGGGCCTGTCATCAGCACTAGTTGAACGCATATGCCAAGATCTCTACCGACAAGGGAGTGGTCTTATTTGGTCCAGCTCCAGGGAGCAGTTTGATGCACGGGCAGCAGTTCTTATGAAGGAATGGGAGACTTTGGAGAGGTCAGAGAAGGGTGGTCCACCAATGTTCGCAGAGTACTTTAGAGCACACAAGCTGGAAGATATGCAGACAAGGATGTCAAAGTACGTGATGAAAAACCTTGGCTTAGGAGACAAGCCTTACCAGCAAAACATTCCAGAGTCAATTAATGACATGTTCAAAGATTGGGCAAATTTCGTCCCTCAAGATATGGACAAATTCATTGTCACTTTATACGATTTCGTAGAATCCTTTGATCAGGAAGAAGAGCTTGCCTGGTTTCAGTTATCTGATAAATGGGAAATTTGCCCACAGTTTCAGCAGCATTTATCAGGAAAAAGCCATGGAGAAATGACACCTGAAGAAAGGAAGGCTTTCATGCGGAAAGTTGAAAAGGTGTGTCCAGACCCAGCGGCTTACAAGCGGTGTCGCTCATTCAAGTTCAAAACTGCTACAGCCACTTCAGCTGAGAGCTCATCAAATCAGATGTCTTGCGACATCAGTGACCTTGCTCAACTTGATGGCGAGTTCTCCAGAGAGGAACAGGCGAGTCTACTTGAGAAGGCGAAGAGTATCCTGTACAATGCCAAATTTCGGGAGGGTTTCCAGGAAGGAGTATTCTTTGTAGACAGTGAGGGACCTCTGCCACATCGCGTACAATGCTTCAAGAGTGGCAAATGTTCTTGTGGTTGCAATTTCTTAAGTAGAAACAACCTGTGCTTTCATTCCCTGGCTGTTGCCATTCATCGTGGTTGTGTCCAAAAGGTAGTCCAGGCATACAAAGGCCGAAGCTTAAACAAGATAACCACCGCAACCGCCCCGAAAAATGTGGGAGCAAAGGCTCCATCCCGGAAGCGTCCGCTGGATGATGTCGTTATGGAATCAAGTACACAGGTAGAAGACACAGCACCTGGATCTCATTTACAAGCGGAGGTTTTGAATCCAACAACCCTTCTTATCAGGAAATCAGCCAGGCCTGTTGACCCGCCATCTAGTGCACCACTAGTGCTGAAAGAGATAACAGGAAACATCAGAAAGTGTGCTGGCTGTCTTAAATCAATCACGTCTGCTGTTGTTGGCTACCAGGATGCAGATGATCAACGGTGTTGTTTTGCCAGATTCGAAGCCTATCACTTTTGGAACAAAGCAACAAACCGGTGGCAATTGACGACTTCAACCAGACACTACCACCTGAATCCCGTTTGTACTAAGATGTCAGGAAAGGAGTCGAGCGTGAATATCAAAGCCAGTCTTGTTGTGTCTGAAGGATTACAACAACTGGTTAGGGCTAGGTTTGATTACGATTTAAGCTCATAGCCAGAAATTTCAAATCCCGTACCAGTACATGTTCATTTAACTGTCAGTGACAGCTAAGGGAAATCGCTGCCCACATTGTAGAGATCTTTACGGGAAGATTTGTAAACAGACAACTAGCTAAATAATGATTTACACCACAGCAAACTATATCGTCTAATTTTCAAAATATTAGACTGAAACATCCTCCTGTGAGGTTTTTTTGAAAATATGTTTACGATAATCTCAGCTGACATCTTAGTTTGGAATTCGCTGTTAAAAATGACAAGATCATAAATACTTTGCTGATGAACTCATGTGTAGTCTAATACTCACGACAGGTGTGCTTGCATACTGTCGATTCGCTGATTCTCGCCAAAGAAATATATCGACACGACGACGAATTGTCCTACGCAAATGCAGTCTGAAATTCACAAACATGGCGACTGTTTCTCGTGTACTCTCGTCGCGCAATGCGTTTTGGGATGTCACAGGACCCCCAATTTTCAGAACGAAATCTCAAAAATGCGGCAGGGGTATTTTGCCGACGCCAAACGCCAAATGCAGAATGTAGTATTTGACCGTATTTGGGGTTAAAAACCTATTTACATGTATAAGGTTAGCCTATTTAGTACTCTGGTTAGCTTTTTTAACACTCTGGTTAGCCCAAAGACGGTCAACTTGCGGTGTTTGTTAGGACAGTCATCCGACAATTATAAGACTTTGTGTACATTTGGCGTTTGGTGTTTGGCAAAATAACCCTGCCGTCAAAAATGTCAACGTTCAATTGAAAACTAGGGCTGGACAAGGAGTGTAATGTGATTTTGAGTCGGAATTTCTGGCTATGTAGTTTTCGTGGTGTTTCTGAAACTGATGAGGTTTTCAATGTATAGTTCCAGTTGTTGTAGCTGACTGTTCCTGTTTACCACATTCGGTTACACGAAATGTGCAACGTTGAGTCTAAAATAATGTAGCTTCTCCTTGTGCACATGAAAATGTGAAATGTAAGCATTAAACCAAATTAAACATAATTAGAACAGTTTCAAATGAGTGTCGTAAAGCCAAAACTAAAGTTACCACTCTGGCTAATCAACAGATGCAGAGAGCACAATGAGCCAATCAAAACTGAGAAGGAAAATAAATATATGTAAATGTTGTCAAACGTGAAAAACACGAGAGCAAGTCACGATTGGAAATGATGTTTTTTTTTTCTGCGGATTGGTTACGAAAGTACCAGGAACTTTTCCTAACCAATCACAAAAAAGTAGTGCAAAACTAAAGTTAACGCAAATTAATGACACTCAATTGAAAACCGTGCTATTTATAATTGTTGTTATTATTTCAAAACATTGCATCACAAAAATGTAATGTGACAAACGAGTAAGTGTTAGCATGTATATGTTGTGGTTCAATTTTATCCTTGGTTCAATTTTTATTTTCCATTGTTCTTTTCTATGTTAATATATGATAATGAATTTTAAACAAAGGAAATTGAAAATTGAACTAAAGATAAAATTGAACTACAACGTATACATAGAAGACAGTTCAAGATTCAAGGTTGAAGCCATGAGTTAAGCAACATCTTGTGACTTGTCCTATAAGTTTCATTTTCCATTAAATAGTTTTAGTCATAAATGCCTTTAAAATTTAAAAAAAAATAAAAGAGTGTTGAAGGTTGATCCGTGGGTCTGCTTGCATACTTCTCGCCAGCATAATCAACGAAAGACATCATTGACGTCATGCCAGCCACTGATAGTTTATATTTCATATAGATCAGCCAATCGATGACCACTATTGGCGCTGGTAACAGTTTTTGTTATATTCAGCTTAAAAATGTTTTTAAGAACTTACTTATAGCCGTGCTTGGAAGTCACCATATTTTTGGATTCACCTGGCCCAGAAGGCCCTTGGAGACGTATTCTCCTACGTAGGGCACGCAGTCGTTATTTGGATCGTCACGCGAGGTTTGGAGAGAAGCGTTGCGTGACGATCCAAGAACGGAAGCTGCAATGGACGTAGCAATGAAGAAGAAGGGCTGGGTCGAGTAAAATGGCGAAAATCAAGATGGCGGCTGTTTATCAAGTGTGATCTTGTAGGCAGGTACGCTTCTTCTAACTCTTTTCTCCGTGAAAGTAAATTTGGTTGATTAGTTAGGGTAGTCCGCGGACTAGTCCGTAGAGTAGTCCGCGGAGTAGTCCGTAGAGTAGTCCGCGGAGTGGGGTCAGTGGGTAGTCCGCGGAATGGGGGTCAGTTTTTTCAACTCTCCCCTTAGTTTTCCGGGTCTTAGGTCTTAGGTCTTAGTTTTCCGGACACCCATTATTATTTTGCAGATCTATAAATGCTATCTTATTGTATTCATACTTTGTGCCTGCAATAAATTAAATAATATGCACCACACCCCCATTAAGCCCACCCCTCCCCTCTTGTTCTGCCTGTCCAAATAGAAAAACTCACTGAGATCAAAAAATGAAATACTGGCAGATTTATAACAACGCTATAATATGCTGTTAAGGTTGCCTAGTTTAAAAGTACTGTGTAACAATAATCAAATAGTTGGATTTTTTCAAATAAGCAAATACAACTATTTATTTAATTCAAGTAGGCATTACATTCCCAGGTATACAATAATCAGCTGAAAGATTGGATAAGAAATTACTATTATATTTGTTGGAATTAGCCTCAGTGTAAAAAAAGTGATATAAATGAATACATTGCACAGTTGTACCTATTTTTCCAGACTCTTCTGCTAACTGGTCTTCACTGATGGACTGTTTGCAATGTCCTTGTGTCCTTTTTTACAGAACATATAAAAGAAGGATGAGAAGAATGTCCTGCAAAACATTAATTGCGCATCAGACAAATTTTAAATAGGTTCAGGTTTACCCTAAAGGTCATTTTATTTCCAGTGGCTACAACTCACTTCTCCAGATCTTCAATTTAAAATACAAAGTCAGAATTAAGTTTAAGTTATAGTATAGAGATAAAGAGGATAGGCACAAAGCGAACTTTCGAAAATAAATAAATAAATATGTCAATTATTGCTGTGCATTCAATAAACGTAGCCACTTTCAATTGGCTCAAGCCCCCAGCTAATTCATAACCAACAGCTACTTTTCATATTTGGAGGATGCAAGCAATATACCCTTGATCCCATGATATATGGTTTTAGAAGCAGGGTTAGTACATGGTATATTTGCCTAGAGACAAGGCTGCTTGGGCAATATTGAGTGAACTAAATATGTGTGTTTACACCTATACCTAGATGAAACAGCTAAATTTTCTGACTAAGACTGGATGGAATGCAAGAACATGCAAATCATATTTCTCGATGAATATTATCTAGTTTTTGTGAAGTATATGCAAGAAAAAACGCCTTCAGATATCCTGGAACTGTGCTGGGAATAGGCCAGAGTTCTTGAAAAAAGCTTACAAATGTAGAAATGTTTACAATGAAAAATAACGCAATAATTGTTATTTGGTTTTTATGTGATGTGCAGAATTATGCTGATCTGAGGTGGGCATCATTCTATTCAATTTGCATAATCTTTCGCATCGTACTCTACCTCATTCAATAATTTATGCCCTAGTTTAAAATTAAACTGGGTAACAATGGTAAATACATTGTACAGTTGTACATGTACCTATTTCCTTTAACCTCTTTTGCTGGTTCGTCTTTGCTAAAGGACCGTATGGAAACATCTGTTTCCATGGGAGATCATTGTTTTAAGCAAAACACTAAGTATGAACGCACTAGAAATAAGCTTAAAATTATCATCACCGTACACAACAGTCAAATTAAAGTGGACAGATTTACCCTACAGGTCTTATTTTTTCCTTTGCCTACAACTCCTTTATCCACCTCTTTAAAAAAAAAAAAACAAAGTAATAGTTAAGCTCAATATACAGTAAGCTTAAATAAATTTGAAGATTTGATATGGCATACAGTAGTACCTAGTTTCATCGATGTCTTTTTCAGCTTCTTTGGTGTTCTCACAGGACAAAAAAGATTTCGACAAGGGGAACTTCCCGAAAATAATAAAATGTTGCTCAATAAAACAACACCAAGAAACATTTTTGTGGATATAAAATTAATTAAAAATACAATCACTTGTAGAAAAACAAAAATCGAATACCTTTCCTTTCGGGTGGCCACAGAATGAATGACTTGTAAGCTCTAAATCGCTTTCCCCGCTATCGTACTCCTACTCTGAGTCGAAAGAAATGTATATGTAAGTTTTTGGTGAAAATTTGCATCGTTCTTTTGGGTCTAGGAGGATTTAGCTTGAGTCGCAGACTAGGAGAATCTTTGACCGTAAACAATCCACCACGACGAACAAAATATTAACCAGAAAAAATAATATGCTTCAAAGTTAGAACTTACCACTGTTTGTAGACACTTCAACCGACACATCCATACTATCGGCGAGCAGTTTTTCGAAAATGGAGCTGTAGAAACTCGTAAAATGTGACCAGGGGTAAAATTGCTCTAAAATGAGGGGTATTTTGCCAGTATTGGCTAGGTGTTCTCTTGCCCGCTCTTTCCCAGACTTCCCGTGGACAACAGGGCAAGAGAGAACCCCTAGGGACTAGGCTGCGCTAGGGTAAGAAATAATTATTTTCACAGCAGCTGCTTGCGATGTATCTAAATCGTCTCCGTGACATGTCGACAAGTCATTGACATGAACAGATCTTGATAAGTCTTCTTCCTGGCGATTTTCAAATTGCAGAGATTTCTTACTGCTTAGATTGTTCCCTTTCATTGGCAATCGAATACTCAGGGTTTTGCAACTTGGGGGGCTACTGCGTGCTGGAGATAAGACCACGACGGACTTTCTCTTTGCTCCTTCAGAGCTGGGAGTAGTAGAGCTTCCTTTCTGAACGAACTGGAATTGTTCGCATAAATTCATCATCTCACGGAAACAGATATTGCATGCCAGTTGTGATTCAGTTGGAGAATCCTCGATTACTATTCCAATGTTATTCAAGGATCCGCACAATACCACTCCAAACGCATCCTTTCTACTAGACAGTCTAAACAAATTAACACAAGCCTTAACGCTTTCAAAATTTCCGTATGTAATCCTCAGATTTCCTTGGCGAATCCGGCATACATCATTACGATTATCCACCTTTTTGGGGCGACCTCTTTTTACCTTTTCCATCTTTGAGACCCACCGCCATGCAAAGGTCTCAAAAGGTCAATTTCCCGCGGACATATGAGAGCCTTTCTCGGGCGAAACTACTTACCTCTGATTGGACCATTTTGACAGCCGGAAATTTATGGATGACTGGATTTAGTTTATGTAATTAGGGGGCTGGATGGAAAAAACAATGGTTTCCCAGCAGGCGTTTCCCTCCCTCCTTCCCTCCTCGCACGCCCCTCACGTTTCTCTCGCACCTAAAACTCCCTTTCCCTTCCCTTTCAAACACTGGCCATGCAGGCTACCTTCCAGGAAGCTATTATGGTGAGAATAACCTCTCAGCTAAATACTAATGTTATTATTATTATTATATTATCAATATCATTATTCCAATTGTCAGTCTTGTTTTACTGCTAGATCATCGAGAAATGGTGGGGGGGGGGAGGTTTGAATGAGAGGGGCCAATAAAACAGGAGGTCAAACCCATAAGGTTTTTCTTTAAATTAATTCATACAAGCTAATATGAGTACTCAGTTACAACTATTCTAAAATATTATAAAATTTCCTACAGAAAATTTGATGTAGGATTGATATAAGGCCCCAGTGCAACTGTAAAACTCAGAAAATGATGGAAAGCCTAGAAAATATTTTATGCATGTTGGTTATGTATTGGCCAAGCAAACCACCAAAAAGCTATGTTATGTACCTCTGCTGCTTCTGTTTAATTTTGTTTTTTCAATGTCTTATTGGCGTTTTCTTTTGCAATTAAAAGAGCATTCCAGAATGTTTCTAGTGTTCAAATTTTCTGAGTTTTGCAGTAAATTGATACTACATGGTCAAAATATTATAAATAGATCCAACCTGTAGAATAGATGTGCCCTTTTATCTTTGGCATTATCAGTGCAATCTCAAGATCCAACTTCTCCACGGTGACGTTGTCATTATTGGTTAGAGGTCCCAAGGGATGAGCTGTGGACTCTGTCTGATTGCCAATGAAGTGGGTTTCAGATATGGTAGAAGTGCCCTGAGAGGAAGAGGGACCAGCTTCAGCTTGGTTGGCATTGCCACATGAAGAAGGGAAGGTCAGCATGGGGCTACTGTCAATGTCTGATGCCACCAGTGGCACACTGGGAGATGGATAGACACTACCACCTTGACCAATAGACAATGACTTCACCTCCTTTGTTGAAACTGTGGCACTTGACAGTACATTAGCGATATAATCTTTCAAATCATTTCTTGACTCGTCAGATAACACCATGACCTCATCTTCAAGGTTGTCATCAAGCACATTACAGTTACAAGTCACTAAGTGCGATTGGAGCTCGTTTAGAGGGATCTCCTTAGAACACCACTTACACTTCTCTTTCAACTTGCATGACAAGCTCTTCTGAATAGGCCGGAGATAAATCTTTGTTTGAGGCATAAAAATAGACTTCAACCCTTCTACAGACCAGGACGATTTTATGACAGCCAAATAACGAGTTTGTTACACAACTCATAATTTCAAACCCCTTGCCTTCTTTTAGCTGAGGGAAGCCGATTGGATGGCCATCGTCGCCTGGCAATATCACTAGTACGCTTCTCCAGGACTTCCTCCTTGTTTTCATCAACAAAAAATTTGATCTTTTTTACGCCAAGGCCAGCCTGCTGCAATATCTGTTTTTCCGAGGAAGGCTGCACTCTGCATGCTTGTCGATCTGCTAAACACACAAATTGACCTGTCCATGTGCGTCTGGATGGATTTTTCCCTCTTAGCAGACTTTGGGGTTCCAGAACCTTTTTCACAGCGGCTGCTGTACGGCTGAAAAAGCCTCCTTCTTTCCTCAATCAACTGCTGAGCTTGAGAAGAGCCGACAGAGCTCGTGGAAGCCACATTTGTTCGCCTTTCTCCATCAGCACTGTTTGCAATTTTCTTTGAGGTGGACGCGGTCCCCTAGTCTCTACACCCAGACGTATCAGACAGCTCTCTGACATCGCCAGAATAACGTGTGGGTCGATTTTCCCATCTGCAAATTGCTTGGAAAGCGTTGAAAGCCCAACTTTTTGAAGGATGGACTCGATTTTGTTCCAAAATGGCGGGATCAAAGGAAACGAGGGAGCTTGGAAACTAACATTCCTGCGATGCAATGTGGGTATATCATCAGAAAGTTTGCTCATCAAACTTTTTGTACTGCTCACAACATTGCCGCTGGAGGTCAATGCTGCGTTAAGGTCCACAAGCAGCCAAATGATAAGAAAATGAACCACATATAACGAAGTTTTGACAACACGTAGTAAAACGTGCATTGTACATATTGACAAAAGCACGCGATATAATGAAAAATACACTGCGTATATCACAGTAGGCACGAAATATATTTGTTAATGGACTCCGTATATAAGGAAAATATGTCAATATATTCATTGATGGACCACTCGTAAAGGTATGAATACTAGATATAATGGTGTCCTGAGTGCATATAATACTCATCGGAAGACATGTGACAGTGTTGGCATTCCATACAGCACAGACACAGCGCTACTGAGAGTTGTAAATGATATTTTGTCCTACATGAATAAGCAACACGTGCCAATTCTTGTGTTGCTCGATCTCAGTGCAGCATTTGACACTGTCGACCATGTCATACTGCTACACCAAGTCAAGACCTCTTTTGGGATCACGGACACTGCTCTTGCATGGTTCTCATCGTATCTATCTGGACGTAGCCAGTGCATGTCAGTAAATGGAGAGAGATTGGACTGTTATCCCTTGCCATTTGGTGTTCGTCAGGGTTCGTGTCTCGGACCCCTACTCTTCAGTGCCTATGCCAGCAAGCTGTTCGAGGTCATCAAGTTGTACCTGCCCAACGCACACGCTTTTGCTAACGATACTCAGATTTATCCTTCCTTCAACCCAGATGACTCCCTTAGTGAGTCCCTTAGTAGAGGCAGTACATGCTGTGGAACAGTGTATTCGCACCATTAGGGTGTGGATGCAAGCTGACTGACTGAAACTTAACGAGAGCAAAACTGAGGTCATGTTAATCGAAACCCGCCAACAACTTAGCAAAGTCAACCTAGATACTCTGACTATTGGTGAGACTAGATTTGCTACTGTAAACAATGTGCGAAGTGTTGGAGTTTGGTTTGAATCGCAGCTGAATTTTAACGTCCACATTACGAAAACACGTAGTCTATTCTTTTGTTCACTATACAAAATTAGATGCATTAGAAAGTACCTTTCGTACAAGAGTGCACAAACACTAATCTTAGCACTAGTAATTGAACGCCTAGAATACTGTAACAGTCTGCTGAATGTCTGCTGTACGTTTTGATCACATTTCTCCTGTTATGAAGGACTTGCACTTGCTACCAGTTAAATGCCGTAATTAGACTTAACCCACAATCAAATTATAACCTGCGATCAAATACAAAACACTTATCTGCCCAACAAGACCAAGACGACAACAGGAGACGGGGTTATTTGCAGCTGTGCCAACCTGTGGAACGCCCTTCCAGACGAGTTGATAGCTTTAAGCAATCTCAAATCTTTTATGGCACGGCTAAAAGCTCATAATTTTTGGCTTATAACATACAGTATTTTAACATAGATTTTTGCACGCATATATATATATATTTATATAAGATTTTTATCTAGTACTATTTATTAACTATTTAGAAAAGTTGTAATTTTTATCCATATTAAAAGCATTAGATCAAATACCCATGTATTTTGCACTATACAGGGTGTCCCAAAAGTTCGTTTCTCTACTAATGTAGTCCGATTGGACTTGGTAAGCAAATCGTTTCAACAAAAGTTGTGTTTCAATATAATTTAATATTTTATACTTCATGTGCCATCTTGTGACTCTAATATTCGATTTGTGTACTTCGCTCTAAAGGGGCATGTGCGCGAGTATATTTTCCAGCCACATATTTTGGATTTTGTAGCCCGATTTGCTCAAACTCCTTCCTTTTTTTTTTTACTGAATATCATGAAAGCAAAAACCCTCTAAACGCAAAAACGTTCAGCTACATCAGAGCATAAGCATGTTTACTTCGATTTACCAGGTTATCAGTAGAAATAACCGCTAAAAAAACTGGAAAAATCCGTATGTTGGGTGGTGAAATAATGGTCATCGACAAATGAACGTTTTGAAGAAAAAAAAAGGGGAAGACTGATAGTCCTAAATAAAGCGGCTAAAATAGTTTTGAAGAAGGTTAGATACACAAGAGAGAAGACAACGAGATAGCTCTCACAATAGTTAGCAAGCCAAGTCTAGAGCAGTGTCATGAAAAGCCAAGGTTAGAGGTCCCAGAGATAGCAACAACACCTCTGCTGAGTCTGCCAAACACTATCAGCTCGTCTCAAATTTGTAAAGAGGTACAAAAGCGTTACTGTGGATAGGGGCTGGGATGATTATCTTTTTTCGTATGAATGCTTAAAGTACATTTTTTCAGCTGCCTAAAGTAAAAAAATGTTGCTTGGGGGGGTCGAAGTGGAGAAGTGGCTCCTGCGTACCCGGAGATAAAAAAGCTCAAAATAGATCATCTGTGACTCTACACGCTGTATCCCACTCCATGCCGCAACGGCTACAGAATGTGACAAAAAACAAAGGGGGAACTGTACAAAATTTCAAATGGCCTTTATGTTTCACAGCTACCAGAATTATCAGTAGCAGATTACATAATATGCAAAGAGCAGAACTGTAACAAATTACATAATGTCAATGGAGGCGTATCTGTATGCAGTAAGTGTTGTGGCCTTGTCAGTGTCGCAAAGAAAATTCAAGAAAAAGGAATGGTCAAAGTTAGGGAGACATTAAAGAAGTATTTCAGTGGAAATACGTACTCAAGTGAAAAGGCAGTTCGAAAGTTTATGAGCCTTCCAGTCGATATTTTTGAGTTAGGTGACGCCAGTAAAGGAACACAAACACTATACATGATAGAACGACATCCTGGAGTTGATTACATTAAATACGTTGAGTTACTCAGGTCTGCTAGTGGTGCTATAGACACTAGCTGTTCTTCAAATAGCATTAACAAAGAGAAACTTAAGGCCTTGTGTGAATTTGCATCTTCCGAAAAAGATAGAAAACTTATAAAATACGCTATGTGTGGAGATTTCTCTAACAAAACAGCCAAGAAGTATGGACTTTCTGACTGGAACAGACAAAAGGATGAAATAGAAAGTTCTGTATAAAGGAGTAAAGAAATAAGGGAAGCATTAATTGAGCTAGCTTGCTTAGAAGAAAAGACTGTTCTCAGAAGTTATGGCATTGAAATTGAAAGTGACAATGAGAGCCTTATCTCCAGAGAATCTGGAGAATCCTGTGATTGGGACAGTGAGAAAGAAAGCGATTCAGAGGAAGAATCAGAGGGTGGTCAAACTAACAGTGAGAGAGAAATGGCAGACTGCCGATTAGACAAACATTCTGAAGAGTACAACCTTGATCCTGACAGACTACAAAAGGAAAGTACACCACTTGTTTCTGATGTGCCATCATTTGATCATTTAGTGTTTATTTTGCGACAAAATAATCTGAATTTGTTTTCGTTTGTTGAAGAAATAAAGTCAACTATTCGCGGCCTCTCTCCTGAGGCAATGAGCCAGCTCTTGATTGACTTTGCCCACTACTTGCCTGTAAGTGACTTGAGCAACGATGAAGAGAGAGAAGTGGAACATTCACGACAGTCATTTCTGCTATACTACAGAGGGAAATGTGTGCTCTGATTCAGAATCAGACAATCCAGATGAGTGGATAGATGTTGATTTAAGAACTGATGCCGGGAAAAAGTTGATCCAGAAAGAAAGAAGAAGGATCAGGCAAAAAGCAAAGTGGCAAGCTGCGAAGAGTGTTGCAGAGGAATGCCTTCTGAGACGAAAAATTCCTAAGCGTGTAGGACGTGTTCTTAGAGTCTTCCCTGACATTGGAAAAGAAATGGAAAAATTTGTTCAATCTAAAAGAGTAAGTGCTGACGCTTGGCCACGAACAGGGATTTTGACATTTGATGGAAACGTGAAACAGGGCCAGAAGGTAACATACAAAAGAATAAAACAGCATCTAGAAGAGAAATACAACACTACCTTTGGTTATGGTACGATTGTGCAGCTATCTGTTGTGAAGAACAAGAGAAGATTTCATGCAAAGGGGTATAAAGGTGTTGCTCACATAACCTGTAGAAGAGCAAGGAAAGGTTTCTCCCTGCGATTTAATCCCGATGCACACTGGAGCTGTTCGTTATACAAAGGCCCAGATAAAATCCAACTGCAAGATGGTACTGACAAGTAAGTCCTTAATCGAGATGATGCAGCGGGCTTCTGATTAGATACAACCTACACCCACAAACAGAACAAAGTCCTCTCTATTTCAGCATCACCGGAGGTTACGACCCGCACAGACTTTGTTAACAAGTATTCCTCTATTCTACAAGTTTCATCGTATTTAATCGTGGAAACTGAAAACACATCAGATGTGTGTGCAGCTGTTGTTAAAGGCCAAGCCCTTTTTAGAAAGAATGCAGCACAACACTTGTCTGACAAGGAATCTTTGGCAAAAGATATAGAATGTATCAGGGTTGATGGGGCCTCTGATGAGGGGCCAGGGCACGAAGAAGTCCAATTTTATTGGACTGAAAGACATTTGCCAATGAGCAAAGCATCTACGATTGTTACTACAAGGCACAGTGGTGGCAGTTACCTTAACAAAGTCGAACTCCTGAATGGATGTATTTCTGTAGGTCATTCTAATGTTTTCATACCATCAACGCTGAATGGACCATGCTATACAGATGAAGGCTCAATTGATGTCGAGAAAGTGAAACTAAACCAGGACACTGCAACTGTCTACATTGACCATGTTTCTGGTTCAACGTTCAATGGGAAAGAAATTTATTTCCCAAAAGGGGCAAGTGATGCTCAGGCAATTTACAACCAAAGCAGACGCGATCACCTTTTGCTGTTCTTGAAAGGAAGTAACAAGCAAAAAGCAGTGTTAAAGAAAGACCAATCTACATTATATAGTTATTTTGAGGAAGTGTGGAAAGTAAGGAATAGCCACATAGTGAAAGGACTACCCAGCCTGTATGTGTTTGTACTTCTACCATGCTACAGACACGACTGCAGTCATGAACTTTGTGGAAAGGGTAAACCAGAAAAAGCCAGACTTTGGTATGAGAATGCCTTCCCCCCCTGAGAAGTATTCCATTCCCCATTCCTTACCAGAAACGACCATGGGGCAGTGAAGATTGTACTGAATGTCAGTCTGTTTGTAGTGGGCATTTCCTTTCCCCAGAAGATAATATTCAACATGTGGCAAAACACGGAACACGAGACTGTCAGTTCTCTCCACCAAGTGAAGTTATCAAGTCCGTGTTCAGTAAAAGAGCAAGGCAAGACCAGCTGATGGATGAGAACACAATACTAACCTTAGCCAAATCAACTCTCCTTAGCAAGGAAGAAGTCCAGATGTGGGTGGACCACTTGTCCTGCTTGGCAAAGCATAGACAAGCTCGTGCGAAAAAAGCTGCCAAATCAAGAGCTAAAAAAGGTACATAGTTTAAATCTTTGAAATATCATGATAGCAAGTACCATACTGCAAAAACGAGGGCCACTTTGTCTTCTGAATATTGTCACTGTTATACTACAAATGTTAATTTTATGTTCCTTCACTTTACAGCACAACCAAAGCTCTACTGCTTCTGCCAAAAAACAGATGATGGAAGTCAAGCCATGATTGCATTTGACAACCCCAGCTGCAAGTTTGAGTGGTTTCACTTTCAAATTGTTGGCCTTCAAGAAGAAGAGGACTTGGTTGGGGAGTGGTTCTGCCCATCCTGTACTTTGGCTCCCTGATGCTTACCGGTATCCACGATATATCATATTTATATCTTGGTCTGTTATCATGTTTGCCTTTTTGCTCTAGTAAATTCTAGTGGATTCAGTTGCCGACGGTAAAGTTTAGCTGTGAATCATGTTAAATCTTACCCTGCTAGAAGACGTCTTTTCCCATCCTACCCTTCCGCTCAACGAAATTATACTAAGTCAAAGGAAAAGTCGCCTCTAATAGTAGGGTAGTTAAATTTTCAAAATTGTTACAAGAAAGTCCTCCAGCTATGTGATGTTGTAATACAGAGCAACTTTTAAGAAGAAAATTAAAAATAAGCATTTATTAAGCTTATTCAATAATATGACATTCCTTCTGCTTTCAAGATGACGGTGAATCACCAGAAGTGAAAGAACCTGAGCCTAAAAAGGCTAAAGAGGCCAGACAAAGAACAAAAGGGGAAGAGAAAAGCGAGAGCAATACCCAGGTGAAAAGTATACATCTGATTATGTCTTTAAAAAAAAAAAAACTTGAAGTTATTTCATTACAATGCATTGGCCATCCTGTTGCTCATAATTTGTGGTGTATTATGCATCGATCAAATTGAAACTTCAATATCCTCCCCCCGGGCATTTGTCTTAACCCTTTCACGTCCAAAGTATTTAACAAAATTTGTAAATTTCATTGTGTTAAATGATGAAAAACAAATAGCACCACGTGAAAGTACTGCCAAAGAGGTTTCCTTTGAATGGTAACAGCAAGATTTTATCTGCAAACTCAAAAGTTAGAACCATTGTACCAGACTCCATCATTCACTCTGACAGTAAAAGGGTTTAAATTGTGCCCGGGGAGTAGGGAATTTGATCTTTGCCTTTGTGGGGTGGGTAATTTAAACTGAAAGTTTCTAGTTTATTTTCTTTGTAAAATGGGGTGGTTTACCGGACAAGATCTACATAGAAGTGTACAAACATTGTCAAATAAGAAGAAATTCAGAGGAAGCTATTGCAATTACATGCAGCTGTTTACTGAGTATAGTAATGAATTTCACGTCATCATATTGGCCCAATGGGATGGGAATTTGAACAGTCTTGCTGAAAAAATTAAAATGCCCTGGGTGTTGCCCAAATTGATTGGCGCAATGTACACCAGAGCATGTACACACACAGTTAACCTTAAGAGTCTTTTCAAGGTTGAGATTTCCAGAGAACTAAATGCAGGTCTGTGCTCTAGCAGCACCCAGTGGCCCCTGGAGCCTAACTTTTTCTCCTGGGCGACTAGAAAATCTGAGTTTTTTCATACAAATCACATGCTGGGCACCCTGAATTTCACAAGTTCAGAGCACTGGGCTCCCTTCAATTTGTCGTAGAGCACAGCCTTGAAATGAGTGATTTCTTCCAAACAAGCATTTAAGATAATCAATACTCCATCACAAATTGTGCCTTTTTCTGTCAAAATAAGTGAAGCAAGTGCAATCTTTTGTTATTCGTCATACATCTAGTCCTGACGGTTATTGAAAATTTCAAAACAACCCTGAGCCTAAGTTGTCCTGAATTAAATGTTAATGATTTCTTTTTAACTTATTGGAAGTTGCAGCATACTGTGCAAGAGGAGAGAGTACAGCCAGTTTTAAATGGCAGACGGGCAGAAGGGACCTGTACCCCAAGTACTAGTATGCAGCCACCTGTTTCTGGCGACAGTGAGATGCTGGTACATGTACCACCAACACCTCAAATTCGTGCATCACATGTTAGTAATAGTTCAATTTTTTTGTGTCTTTATCTTCTTCTTTTGGTATCAAAACAATCAATTTGTTTACCACTCGTTCAACGGTAACAAAACCGCAGCCATGGTACTTGTTGACAGCTTCTCCTGGTGTTTGATTTTTTTACTGCACTTGAACTTTCCTTACTCTACCATCTCCTGCAGGAAAGGCTTTAAGCACAGTACCAAGCTTCCATCCACTGTCCTCTAATCTGGTTGGCATCTTGGATAAGGAGTACATCGCCTTCACAAAGATCTTGCCATGAAGTGTGCCACTTTCGCTGAATGAGTAAACTTCGAAAGTAATCTCTGCTCCTGAAGTCTCTCTAAAAGGTCCACTTAGTACTCTTGATGTTATTCTTCCTAGTGATAAATCATTGGGACAGAGGTACATTCTATCATCAGGTCAAGTAGGGTTTCTTGTGATCAGTCTTTCATTTACAAGATTTGGTGCTTTAAAGCAAACAGTTTGCAGGTCATGACATGATCACTTATTGCTGCTGTTATTACTTGTTTTACGGGCTTAACCAATGCTTCAGAACTCCTTTCTCCCATGGTGCATCAGCTGGGGCAAAATCCCACTTATTGAATCCTTTCATCGCACCAAATGTTTTGAGTTCCTCTTGGTTCCAACCCTTAAATACATTTTTAGTTCATTTCCGTCGACCAGTTGAGGGTCATTGTCTGAAGAAAGTTTGGAGGGAAAACCTCTAATTGACACAAATCTTTTGAGGACCATGAGAAATTTTTCAGAGCTGTAATCCGTTGCTAGATCTATGTGTACCGCACAAGTAGCCAAGCAGTTAAATATCACACCAAATGTGTTCTCAATTATTCTTTTCTTCACCTCGTCTCTAATTTTGAATGGAACAAAGAGATCAATAGCTGTACAGTTCCATGCAGGTGATGGCTTCAGTCATTCCACCGGTAATTTTCCCATAATCTGTTAGCTTAACCTCTTGCCTAATTTCTTGCATATCACACAGTTGTATGGGATGGATTTAGCCATTTTCAATAGTGTAATTTTCCCAAACTTTGGGCGTATTTTATTGGACATGGAGAGTACACCGACATTTCCTTGTCTGTGAATATGTTTAGCACAGAGACGGGAACATCTATGGTCATAGGGCAACAGTATTACTTCATTTTTATTGACTCATCTCAATCCATCTTTCACCTCGTCCTCTAACCACCTCTATTCCTTCCTCATTTTTCTAGGGCATAGACCTTTGTATTGTCCTTTCTTAATGTCTGCGTGCATATTTCTTTGTGTTTTGATAATCAGAAATGTTCCGCCTTTGTAACATGAAGAGGGATAAGTAATTTTCCTGCGTTTTTGAAAGAAGGTTTTGGTGTTCTTTGGTACAATAATAACAACTGAGCTGGGGAGTAACTAATAGTCGTGGGTCATGGGTTGTGGGTACAAAGTCGTGGGTCGTGGGTGCAAAGTCAGTTTTAAGCGACAATCCTTGCTAGTGTCTAATATTAAATGAATAAAATGTTGCGACCATTGAGACCAATACAATGCCCCCAGTCCTACACCAAAAGTCCAATTCTGAAATGAGTAGCAAACAATGTTATTAACAACAATGAAATTTATTACCTGAAAGTAACGTCTACTTCAAAAATTGCCACTCAACTACACTTAGGAATCAAATTGAATCCAGTGATGAAACGTTTGAAGAACTTTCGATCTACACAGAAAACAATTTTAAAGAGTGTTTTAATATAACATGTAACAGGAACAAGAAAAATGTCTCTTTTTTGGGGATTTTTAGTGAAAGTCAACTATCACTCTGTACCAATCATAGTAACGGATCAATTAAACAAGAACAAGTGAAAATCTTTGAACTCAGGTACTGTATATACGAAACTGTCTCAACTAAACAATTTCAAGAGTCATTTAACTTATACACGAGTTAAAAAATGAATGTCACAAAAGAGTCAGATGATAGAAATTAGTTAAATCGCAATTTAAGGCACCCAGAGCAAATCACAGGAAAATGAACAGCAACACCTGTGATTTGCTCTATAATGTCTTTATGTTCCTCTAGCAGATGGGGAATGAGGTCATCCAGAACTTTTTAAACCTCGCGATGAAATACCAACGTTTTACAGTAACACAGTTCGGGTTCAAGGGGAAATAGGCCTGCGTATCATAGTAAGACCTCTTATCCCAAGTCATCCGGGGGATTTGGTACGCAGCCAGCTGTTTTCAGATCTCCACAACAGCCATAACACACCCTTACAAAGGGATACTGGTATTTCAAAAGGGCGATAGCAAATGCTCGAAAGTGGGGTTTTAGTCTTGCTGGAGTAGGGTTGGGGTTAGCTTGAGTGTTAACTGCAGCAGGGGGTGTGTACTGCCTATTAGCATTCCTTGGTTGTTGTCTTGCACCCCTTTTTCGTTTCGTCCTGTCTTCCATTCTTTTGTTTCACTGGCGATGGTCTATGTGATGACTCTGCATCTATTATTCTGCCATCAAGATCAAACATATCCTCTCCAAGTTTTCTAGCCGCCTCTAATTCTCTTCTCCAAAAATCAGGGGGTAGTCCCTCTTTATTTTCTGAGCCAACCTCAATCTGTTTTTCAGATCAGCAGCGGGAAGTAGACCCTTTTTACGCGACTGCAAATAATGGCACCCCTCCGAATTCAGAAAACAAGATACTGTTCTTACCAACACCTTTCTTTGTGATATTTTGGCTTCCTCCATGAGCCACCTACAAGTAAAGTTTCCTTCTCTTCCTCGTAGATGGACTATCTTTCGTAGTCTTCTCTGCCTGGCGCTCAGCTTGGGTCTTAGACCCGTTTTAGCTCATTCCTTAGACTTTCTAGAGGGAAAACCCCTTCTTTATCTATTCTCCGCACACTTCCACGAGAAATGTTGCATATTTTGGCTACTTTTTGTACAGCCAAGTGTTTAATGTTACATAGATAAAATACACGTGCTTGTGTCATGCTTTTAATAACACACTTAAAAACCATTTCCAACGTTTGTCTCCTTGTTATTAGCCAGTAAAACTTTAGTTCTTTTTTTACACTATCCAGCAAATGGCCTTGTATATAATTAAAACCCTCAAAATGGCTTCTTAATTACATCACATCCCTCAAAATATACATTTGACATCAACACACTCATCGGCAGTGTGTTATACTTGACTTACTAGCTCATTCTATAATCACAAATCTTGTCTGTCAACACCCCCAAGAAGAGATACAGGAAAAAACCAAAGAGCTCATATTCAGCATAAGAAATGCTAGAATTCTTGACAAAAAAAATACAGTGAACAGGGAGAGAAAGTGGAAGAGGAAAAACTGAGGCTCTTAAAGGAAATGAAGGAGGAGAAAATGGCTTTCTTTACCGCTTTTTTGACTACATGGAAAAAAGTGAACAAACAACTCTTGAAAATTAGCTACCATTTCAGCGATTTTTGGAACAGTTATTTGAAGTTTGCCGTTTTTCCTTATATACACATATTATATATGTTTTAGAAATGTTTTAATAATAACATTGTTAGCTCTGACAACAGTAAAAAATGTTCATTTGTCAGGTTTCGAATCAATGAAATATTCCATTTTCCATTTTTGTAATGCATTTAGTAATTATTGGCAAAGTCACACCTTGGATTTGCTTGTGAGAAGGCTTTGAACGATATGCAATTGAAGCGATGTATGCATAACGGTGGTGAGTGAATTTGTTTACTTTGGTGATTTCTTTAAAACCTTGCAAGGGTGCTTTATGCATACAGCCCTTATTCAAACCTCCCATTGTCAATAGTGCACACAATACTTGTTGCACCATAAACAGTCATGTATCTTGTACAAATCCCTCACCAAGTGGTGACTTTACACGTCTTGGCGGCTAGGTCAAATGAGTGTCTGTTACCATTGCCACATCCATCCATACATGTGCAGTATGAGTACTTACAAATCAGCATATGTGACCCTATTTGGGAAAACCAGGCTTAACCAAAACTCCGTTGAACTGTTTTTCCATTTCAAGGCATTTTGGAAACGTTCAAATGCATTACAGATCATTTTCAATGCATTTGAAAACATTGACAATGTTTGCGAATGAAAACGAAAGGCATTGAAGATCTTTTTTAATTCATTTTGAATCATTTCAAGCGCGTTTTAAAACATTCAAAATGCATTTCAGTGAAGCAGTATCGCATTGAACAACATTCACAAAAGTACAGACAACCCAACAGAACACAAGAACCTTGAATATGTCGGCGAAATCAATGAACATGCACTGTGTCCTCATCGAGCAGCAAATGCTCTAAAAAATATATTGAACTTTAGAAATCCACTTCATATTTTAAAACTTTTACATTTCCAAGATGTAGAGGCAGCCAATTTAGTTTTCACAGTGCAAAATTTAATCGTTAACTTTAGGCCGTTCACCTTTCGTGTCTGTGGCTTTTTTCTCATTAACCACAAAAACCACTAACAAGCAGCTAACGAGTGACATGCAGACATTTAAAGCATTGTCACAAACAAACGTTTGCGGTCCTTCTTTCCTTTCGGCATTGTTCCCAAGTATTAAATAAAAACCTATCATAACTTGCTCTCAAACTGATATTAGTTTGTATTTAGCTGGTCCTGTGAATGCAGACTGAAAAAACTCTGTGTTGCAGTGTTATTAAAATCAGTCAAGAGCATCAGATCTTCGAGCTAGTCTTCCTATTCTCCTTTTGCTGTGGTGATCGAAGGATGACGAGTTTTTTTGTTTCATGAAGACTCTCAGCAAGAAAATCAACTAAGACGAACACGCATGAGGATGCTGCTAGTGGTGGCATTGAAGAAGTGACAGGAAAGACACCATCGCCTTCCCAGCATATTATTAGAACAGAATATTGAATTACATTACATGTACACCTTGGACAACACGATTGTTAAATCTTGCACTGAAACTTTATTTTTAAAGCAAGCATTCAGTGCAATTAAAATTGATTGAAGATGTTTGAGACAATAGCAGAACCCACTGGAGGATGAACAAATAAATACATATTTAAAATGTTGTCTGTGCTGAAATTTGCATATGTCAGAAGAAACCTGAAACCTTCCGACACCTGTTATGCAATCATTTCATTATTATTCAGTGATTTTTTTTCACAAGATGTGAGAAAACAATTCTTAGCTATAGTGTTAACTTTTTTCTCGCCCAACCGAGAGAAGCGTGGCTTGCTTGTTTTCGTTCAACAATCAATTTCATACTGCACGCGTACAACTTGTTGTGTGCTTAATTTAAGTTCGCCCAACAGTTTTTGTTGAAAATACACTTTCTGCTCCATCCCCTCTTAACGCCATATATGGTGGTAATTCTAACCTTTGTCATGCATGAACCTGAAAGAAAGACCTGTTCACGTAATATT
>OZ037777.1:17565676-17620676 GCA_964035525.1 Porites cylindrica
CTCACCTGGAAGTCACAAAATATAAATGAAATAAATAAGTAAATAAATGTTTGGTCAACTCTCCATGAAGGCTACCTGGATACTTTCTATTCAGCGTCTATTCCTAGCACCAACGCAACTCATTTTGTAATTGCAACGAGCCCGCGCGCAAGAATACCGCATGAACTTAACTCCTACTGTGTCCACGTGGAACCATGCATTAGTCGAGATTAGTCTCTTGTACAAGCAGATCGGTGCTATGGCGCATTATATTTCCTTTTTCTCATGCATTATTTTAAGCATATATCTTTTCGAAGTTACCGACAGTGCCCCTCATAAAGACATACATCAGGTGAACCAAGAATTACAGAAACGTGATTTTCGGCCCCTGACATCCGACAGTGATTTCAAGAACTCGATTACTTGTAATTCATGTGGCTTGACTTTAACCTATGGAGATAGCGCTAAAACGATGTGGCTGGTGAAGCGCCATAGCAAGGAAGAGTCACACAAAATAAAAGCTGGATGGTATTTGGACGACGACAATAATGTTTTGTCAAGTAAACCTAAAGGTAAGGCTAAACAAAGATGTCAAATCGACAACTCAGCTGTAAAGTTTAGCAACGAATTGATCGAAGTTTTCAGTTTGATTTGATCGTTTACCAATTTGTTGCAAAGAAATATTCTAGGCTTACCTGTCGCTCTTCTAGTTTTAGTAACTTGGCCGTTCGCTCTAGTACGCTTCTTTCAGGCAATCCGTTCGATGACTTGAAGACGGAATCTAGCGTGGATAATTCGAGGTCGCTGTATCGTTTAACCGCCTTTTTTGGAGGCTTGTCACTTTCATCAATTTCTTTCCTCCGTGATTTTGACACTAAAATAATTTAAAGCAAAAAATTAATTTAGTCAAGAAACCCTTTACTAACCTTTTGTCATTCAATGACTTACAGTGGTCGAGCCTAACCGTCAGCGGTGGTAAAGGTGTCATGCTATAAATATTGTCACCAAGAAGGTGACGAGCAATGATATTTCACTTTATTATAAAAGAATGTAAATACAACAACTATAAATAGATATTTACCTTTCTTGTATTCATCGATCAATGCGGCTTGCTGTTTGGGGTCGTTTAGAAAAGCGTTCAAGGTTACCCATATTGCCCGGCCATGTGTTTTTGGCAGCTCGTTTGGCGCTTTTGTGATGTAGTCTGAGAAAGAACCTTGGGACCTATTCACTACCCTTTTAGCAAAGAATGTTTGGGAAACCCCTTTTGTGAGGAGCCATCTCGAAACTTTTGAAGCGATTTCCCTCGGTAAAAGAATGACATCTTCCGTATTCTTCTTAGCTGCACCGGCTTCTTGATCTGCTTCGTCTGTAATCTCCACGACTTGCGTTTGAGCGTTTGTAGCTTCGGTAGCTTCTGTCGCTTCATTACACGTGCTTTTTCCTGTGTGGAAAAGGTTAAGACCATTCTTGTCTTAAATCGCTCCTAAAATTCAGTGTCAGTTCCACAAGGTCTAAATCTAAATTTTTGCAGTTTAAACTATAATGGAGGAGGCTTAAAAACATCTCAAAACACATAACATTCATGAGTGAAATAAACAAACAACACTGCGTACCATTGGTACCATTCACCGCATTTTCCATTACTTTAATCTCTCCGCAACGCTCTTCAACAAATTTCTTCAAATCAGGCAGTTCTTTTTCTGCTATCTTGACTGACACTTCAACGTATTCTTTATCTTCCATGGTTGAACCAGTTTCAACAAAGATCAAGAAAACCGAGAGAAAACAAACGTTAACACACCCGAGACACGAATTGGCACAAACACCGGCAGTCAGTGAACGTGTGACACGAATTAGCACAAACACCGGCAGTCAGTGAACGTGTGAAAAAGATACTGGGGAGAGAATCTGGCAGTTGATTCCCGCGTTTGGTCAGTTTGAATCCGATCTATTCTTGATACTAAACACGAAGAAAAAGAAGTTTTCAGAATCTAAATAAGTCCAGGAAAAATAAAATATAATTTAATTTACTCAATAAAACAGAACAGGAAATATACTAAAAAAGTTGTATTAGTTCAAATATATCACTATTGTAAGAAAAACCTATATTATTCGAATATTTGACAACTCTCTGCTGTTTTCCTTTAAAAGAGTAGTTGATCTATTGAGTGATCATTCAGTTTATTTTAATATGTTTTTTTTAATACTTAACCAACGAATCTGCTCAGCGATATTATGCTGTGAGGGGCGGGCTGTATACACCGTAGCGTATTTAACACACACGCACGAACATCTTTCTTACAGGAAATAAACTGCTGACGAGTTATTTTGGAACCGCCAAACAGAAGTCTTCCCCCAGCCCATCAACATCTCGGAGCGCAAGTGCCAAAACAGTCATGGTTGCAGAAATGGTGTCTTATGCACAAAGAGAAAAGGTATACAGCGTGGGTTCTTTTTTCCCTTTTTTTCATTGTTTTGATTCCGCGTCTTTTTAAGCGATGTTTTAAGGGTTTTCCAACTCAAGTCATCTGACCCAATGTTTAATTGATTTCTATTTTCACAGGCAGTTGCAAATACACACCGAGAAATGAACAGGGCGTTCGGACAGAGGCTGAGTGAAATGATGATGACAGAATCTCCTTTGCGGGATCAGCAAGACAACTCAAAACAACGCGTTTCAGTTGAAGAGATCGTATACAACGAAAAATTTGTATACATGAACCGGCTTTCAGAGGCTAGGATAGAGACTGAAAAATTATTACATTCCTCCGATTTGTCCAAAGTCCAAAAAAAGTCGCATATGGAGAGGGAAATCTCAAATATGTTAATGGAAAGTAGAGACAATACCCAGAGGGTCAGGGACTCCTTCCGGTTCCAGTGTCTGTTAGGAGCATCAGAGGAAAATTTTAAAAAGAGCCGTTTAGACATTGCCACCTCTTGTATTCAACATATAGCGGAGAAAGCTTCATTATCAGAATTGTATCGAAAAAAAATTGCTGAACTTAGACTACAGTTATCGGTAAAAGAAGATGTCATTTGCGCATTACAGCATGATCTGAAAAGCAAATGTCTAAAACAGCAGCTGCCAGAAATCGCGCTTCAGCTGGCTGCAGTAGTAGAAAGGAAAGACCAAAAAAATACTGAATTCATTTCGATTGTGTCCGATCTTCTTGCGCACAACATAAATGAGAAAAAATGCTGGAATGACGACACAAAGTCCTTGTTCGCAATTATTCTAGATTATGGAGGACCGGCCTTGCTAAAGATAATCAGGGAAAAAATTGGCGGGCCGAGTCTGCAGACTGCTTATGCAACAGCCCGACGCAAGGTTCCTATTGCAACTAAACTAACAGAAGATCAGTTTGGAATAGCGGCCTCATTCTATCAACGTGTTGGTTATACGGGACCATTTGTCCTGGCCATAGATGCTACTGCAATTTCACCATGCCTTAGAGTAAGAGGCAATCGAATCGTAGGAATTGCATCTGAAGAGGACATTTTTGTACGTACTGCACAAGATATTATCGAGGTGACAAATGACCAAAGTAAGGAAAAGGCGCGGCAAGCTAATGCGTTTGTGTTGACTCCTCTGCAAGAGCACGTTCCTAGTTTTACCCTTGCAATTTCACCAGTAGTTAAGGGGCAAGACTGGGCTTCAGTGAGGAATTGGTTCGTGGACGCATTAAACTGGGGTGCTCAACATAATATGCAGATTCTCGGAATAGGTGCGGATGGAGACTCTAAATTTAGAAGATACTTTCTTGATGAGTTTAGTAAAAGGCATGGCATGGTAGATGAAGTGATTTCGGTATCTCACAAGGGGTTCAGTTTTGTTTCTGTGGTCAAGAATGTTCATGGCCTGAGAATTCCTACTGTTATGTTTCCTGACTGGAAGCACCTAATTAAAAAATGGAGAAACCAGATTCTAAACGTGCGTCGCGTCCTGGTTCTAGGAGATTCGTTTGTCATGATTGAAGATCTAATGAGGTTGTATGAGGCGAACAAATTAAAAAGTGGATTATGGAAAAGTGACATTTTCGTCAGGGACAAACAGAACGTGGCTGCAGCGCTACGAATTTTGCAACCTGAAGTCCGAGAATGCTTGAGCGAGTGGAATAAGGACCGCAGTCAAGCAATTCGAGTTTACCTTAAAGTAGGACATAACATGCTACGTGCATATACAGATGAAAATCTCACTGTGAAAGAACGGTCAAAGCTTGCTTGGTCTTCAGTTTGCTTTGTCAGATTATGGAAAGCTTGGGTAGAGATGTCAAATTATCCAATAGAGTCCTCTTTTATATCCTTACAAACGTACAACGATATAGTGCTTGCGGGACACTCGCTTATATTGTCGAGAAAATTATTTTCGGAGTACTTCCCCGATCAATCTTTTAATCCCTCTACGTTTGGTTCTGACAGTTGTGAAAGACTTTTTGCACGCTGTCGTGGGTTTTGTAAAGGGAAAACAAATTTTTGTATGCTGGACATGCTCGACATTTGCGGCAGAATAGCAAAACTCGATGAGCTGAAACTTAAGGAGCCTCCAGTTGTTTCTCGCACATCTTGGCCAGAGTTTGTGGAAGATGAAATCTTGAGCGGCATCAAGGAGGCAGAAAAAGAAGTTCTGAAAACCATCGAGGGACTAGGCATGCTGCCACTTTTAGCTGCTGGTAACATATTAAGATTAGATGATTCAGGGGACATACTGTATATCAACCCAGGAATAGAAGCCTTAGCTGATATACGTGACGGTCCTGATGAAAGTGACACTATAACCGTAGAAGAATTGCTAGACGTGGAAAACGATGTTCTATGTTCTGCTGCTGAGACTAACGAACATTGCTATTCCTTTGCGCTATCTGATCTGGCAGCGTCCTCCATCCCAAGGTCAAATGCATTTGACCGAGAAGAAGGAGGAGAGGAAAATGGTGATGTCGATGACGATGATGACCCAAGGCATTGCCATCTTTTCCAGAAGGGTACCTGTAAATACGCAAATCCTGCCTTTAAAGCTCCAAAGACGACTCACTGGATTGGTTGTGATTATCCAGGGTGCGACAACTGGTTCCACGAATCATGCTTAAATCTCAAATTCTCTACAGACTCAGAGAGAGAAACGTATGCCTTTGTTTGTACATCGCATGGGAACGTAAAAGGGATGGAACAATATAAGGACCTAGTTGCTGCGACGGCGTCAGATATTTCCATGATGGAGGAAGACGAGCAGAATGAAGGCACGTTCCACTTGAAGAGACGAAGGAGATTTAATTACGGGGAGAAAACATCAGCAGCTTCACAATGTTCAGTTCCACCCAACTATGTTGAGTATGATGGAGAATTTTATCACATTGCGGAATTTTTGTCTCTTCAGCAGGGAAAAGTGTATAAGCCATCTACTTCTAGAATGGCTAGATGGATGGCTGTCTCAAGGAATGATTTCTACGAACGGGTAGAAAGGCTCGTAGCACCAACTAGATCAGAAAACGGACTATATTTTGAGGATATAGCGGCATTCTGGGTCCCACGTCTCGGTATGAGATGCGGTTTGGTATTGCGGCTGGTGCGTAACACGTTTTCTAAATCCCCTGTTCCTGTCTTTGAGTGGAAGAAAGGAAACGACTCGAAAGAAAAAATATCAGTTTGCTTTCAAGTTCTTTCGATCTTAAAAAAGGAAAATAGCAAGTGGTTGTTATCACCCACAAAAGAAATAATGTGGAGTGAATGCAAAACACATTTGCTAACTTTCGGAAACCTCCAAGGGGAAAGAAAGTGGCCTTTGAAAGTAGACGCGGAGGCGATGGAAATTCTACTGCCAAAGCTGGAAGAGGAAGAAGAAGAGTCTCGGAGGAAGGAGGAGAAACTGAAAGAGTTAGAAAAGGAGAAACGTAAAATGGGGCCACCAGAAGACATGACTGTCTTCCTTCTCAAAGAGGTGTTAGACAGTCTAAATGTGACCTATAGATCCAACGAAAAAAAACCAGAACTTATAGCAAAAGTCCGTCAAGCTCGTGAGAACTTACAGGAAGGAGAAACTCACTCAACCTCAAGATATATTGGAAAGAAGAAGAGCAGAAAATTCAAAGCCTGCTTAACTTTGAATAATAACATAGCTTACTTATACTATTACGATGAGAGAAAAGAGAAACTTCTCCAGATCCTTTCTCACCTATTGTTTCTCTTGGAAATTGTTGGAGCATATTTGCAATGCATTCTTTTCGTACAAATTGTAACTTTTATTCTCGCGGTCTATTGCCTTTTGTTGTGTCATTCATGTGTAATGACCTTTTTTGCTCACTTGATTCATTTACGTCGCGTGTGGATGGAGGTGTTATCTTCTTGGCTGTTCGCTCAAGTTAATTTACAACAAATACTTGGTGAAACAGTTGTTACTTATTAGCGACCTTTAGATTTGACTACGAGTACGAAATTGAGTACGAGTACGACTTTGGAATTTCGATATAATTGTATCCCCCGAACTATAACTCTTTCCTGTTGCTGACTAACACACAAATAAACGTTAGGGATAATATTGGTGTGATAAGTAGTTATATGATGCGGACGAATTTGGTTTGAAAACTCGTACTCGTACTCAATCTCGTACTCGTAGTCCAATCTAAAGGTCTCTATTTACTCGTCTACGCGTAACAAAGTTGGTTTACCTAAAACTGAACGAGCATCGTTTTTGCGTTTTTTTTCTCTCGTTATCGTTGAGCATGTTTCAATTTTTGAGTCTAGCGACAAGTGCATTATTATTACAGTTTTAAAAACCTTTGTAGTTTGTTTACAGTACATTAAGGCTGATTAAAGGTATTTTATATTATCGACTCAAGGTGTGGGATAAAGAAAGCGTATGTGTTAACTCCAGAGTACAGTACGTTGAAGCCACCGACAAACCGCATGCGGTTTAAGACCGGCTAGGGTTAACTTTACGTCTCGTCCGTCCTTAACTGCCTATACCGGTCTTTTAACTGCTTTCAGTCTTTTATCGTCGTTTCCTTGACAGGAAATATCAAGAACGGGTACTATTTCCCGTTTTTTGGCCTTACGATATCCATTTGCCTTTTGTTCCTTGCTTTTAAGCTCTGTCTTCTTCTTTGTCTGAGTTCCATTGACGAAATCGATATTTTTGATAGAAATCGATAGAAATCGATTAAAATCGAACTATAATTACAGAAATCGATAAAATCGATCAAAATCGATAATCACAAAAACCTCCGCTATCGATTTCTATCGATTTTCGATATTAATCAAGTAATTAGTATCGAAAATTATCGATTACAATCGATTTTATCGAGTATCGAAATTATCGATTTGTAACGCCCCGTTTTTAGACAAGGTCTTTCGTGTTTTGGGGTCTCTATTTTACTTGCCAGGTTTCTGCCGTTTTAAATTTTCTGTGCTGTGCGTCCATCAAAACTTATTTGGGAAAGTACGACAAGAAATGGTAATTCAGACGCCTCACAACACGACAAAAAAAGAGCGTAAAAACACACTTAAACGTACCTGAAATTCAGCAAATGACTTCAAAAAATTCGTTTTCCTCGTGGTCTTGCAGCCAGGCCTCCAAAAATCCCAGAAATCTCTGCTTTTTATAATTTATGCCATAAATTTGGTTATTAAACAGCCTTTCAAATTGGCCGCCATTTTGAAAAAAATTGCTGACGATTTTGGTGGCTGATTCCGCGGGCTCAGCAGCCCGGCGTGCATATCCAAAGTTATATCTGACCTTGGAAATGAGGTTAAAGCTTTACTGACATAAAGAGCAACCCTCCCGCTGGGGTGGGAGAATCAGCTTGGTAGATGTTATAGTTAATCAACTCAGTATTAAAAGTGGTATTTGCATTTAGCCTGGTTTCAGAAACTCCTAATACATCAGGCTGTTCACTTAAAGAATATAGCATATCTTCAAGCAAGCCAATATTTTTTGACAGGCTTCTAATATTACAATGAAGAAATGAGAAGGATTTCGCTCCTGATTTACTTAGAACCTTATTCAAACTGGAAATATCATAGTAATCAGATTGAGGGTTAATTAATACATGATCAGGGTCAGCATCATCAGATTTAACAGGGTTGGGTAGCAAATTATATAAATCTAAATCTTTTAAATTATCTATCTGCAAGTGACAGGATCCATCTAAAATATGAACTTCTCTGTTATCCAGGTCATGAAAAGGTAAAGCTTGCAGGCTATTTTGGGGATGATTGAGGTTGAATATGTCCGTGTCTGTAGGTTAAATATTATTATAGGGCACACAAGTGTAGGGAAGAAAAAAAGAATTACGAGTTATTGCTTATCTGTTCGATGTAGTCTTCAAATTCCTCATGTGTAACAAAAGATTTGGTTTGTGAAGAATCTTGAGCCTTCAGCATGATCTTCCCATTTGCAGTCCATAGGCATTTGTAGTTGTTCTTTCGCTTGAAGTCATTGTTACGGCCAAAGAATTGTTTGCGATAACCTGTGAGAGATTCATTGATGTGGATTTTATTGTTGCTTGTAGCAGCGAGGCCCATTGCGGCTTGTACGGACAGCAAGTTGTTAATATTCTTTCCAATTAGATTCCTGCGTTTCTTGTACATTTCTTCTCTTTTATCGCTATGTACAAACATGACAATCAACCGATGCTTCACATTCTTGGTGTCCGGAAGCCGGTGAGCTGCTGCTAGGTGAGCATCTTCAACATTTACATCGATTAAAGTACCAATCTCTTTGATAACCTGCTTTGGATTTTCCTTCGGCAGTATTGGAATATCCGTTATTTCCAGACAGTCTCTTCTAGAGTATTGTTGGACTTCATCGATTGCACATTCAATTCTACAGACTGCCTGCTCCACACGGTTAGCTCGCTCGGCCAAGCTGTCGGTGATCTTTGTCAGCTCAGCATCCTTTTTCCCCGTGTTTGTCGTTTGGTTCAATGACTTGAGCGTTTTTAGAACAGACTCGTACTTTTCCGATATAAAGGACTGAGATTTCTCTATCCCGTCAACACGTGCTGTCAAGGTCTTAATGCTTGTTCTGAGTGCTTCGAGTTCGCTTTTCAATTCACGCTTAATACTAGGCAAAAATTCTTCCTTCCAAATTTTCCGTAAGTCATTGACATTCAGATAACCTTTCGCATCCATCACTATGAATTAACTCGGAAATTAAGTGGATATGATAGGTTCAATTCACTTTCATGTTCACCACCAATTCGCCATGCTACCGCCATTCACCCAAACAAGCCACATTTCTGCGGTGTTTTAAAGTTAATGGGTCCAGGTTGTTGTGGACTGGAGGGAATGTGTACTTGTTGAGCATAATCATATGAATAATGTATAGTTCCTTTCAACGAACAACTGGGCCTGGGTGACAAGAGGTCGATTATGCTGTCTTGTAACACGTCTTTGCATGCAGCAATGTTTCTTTTCATAAAATCCCACTCTGATTTTGCTTCTTGCAGATGCGTTTCTTGATCACTGAGACATTTCAATTTCTCATGCTTGCTCACATTGACATTTTGACTGATTTTAGCATTATTAAGCTGGCAAAGACTGCAAAGATCAGATGCGGGAGTCATTGCTACGATATATGCCGTGAAAGTGTTCCAGAGGGCGACAAATTTGCTGTTGCTTACTGCTTTGAAATGTTTCTCTTCTGATACCTTTCTGTGCTGTCACCAGACGGATGCTTTGCTTTCAGAAGCAGCTGAACTTTCAAATTCTTAGTTTGGAGCTCTTCCTAAAAGGGCAACTGCGTGGTCAGTAGCAAAGTTTTTTATAAATGTGACAGTTCGGTCCAAGACTTCATGATTAAGGGTGTTTTTAGGCAGTCATGAAGTGTTACCGTGTGTTCTTGGAACTATTCCATGGGCCCATTTCTCGAAAGTCCCGGTAATTTACGGGCCCGTTAATTTACCGGGTCCTTTATCAGGAAACTTTATCAGGCCCGAAGTTGCGTTTCTCGAAGCACCCGTAAACTTTCCCGGTACTTACCGGGGACCTGAAAAAATAGCGGGCCATTACCAGACTCTTGCCCGGTCACTTTACGGCCGTCCACAGGAGAAGGAGAACGAGTTGGAACTCTATTTCATTCGAATCATTCGCTTTGTGAGACTGTTCGAGCGGACCGTTTTTTTGTGTTTCGATTCGAAGGACAATGCAATGTGTTCTAAGTTTACCTTTGGGGTCATTGTTGTTTCAAAGGAGAGCAACCAAGAGGTCATTTTTATGCATTATCATATAATTTACAAGCGATAATTGACGATGACCACAAATCAGTTGTGTTCAATAGTTCGATTCGACATGTTTGCCTTTCGCCATCGATAAGCTACAGTTATTTTTGAGCTATTCTCATGCTGATAATAATTCCATGGATGTGCGAATTGGAGGTTACATGTTTAATTTTTTTCAGAAGACACAAGGCTGAGAGGTAAGTATATTGATATTTCAGGTAAGTGCCATTTGATGCATTAAAATGAATGTGCTTTTCTGTATGATGGAGTTCGTGACCACCATTTGGTTGGCATGCTGCCCTCAGTTTGCGCGGGAAAAAATATGTTGCCGCATATTGTACGTTCGCCAATCCAGTGGCCGGTTGTGGTGCAGAAAAAGGTTTTGTGGTGTTTAAAGGTATGTACAGATTTTTTTATTTATTTATACTTTATCAATCAGTTATCATAGCCATTCTTTGTAATTGTTTATTGCAGTTATTAGTTATTAACCAAATTAAATTGTATTTCAGTTCTTGGTTTTCAACCTTTTTCGTACTGCTTCTGCGTTTCGCAAAGGATGTCAAAGGTGAAAATAAACAAATGAGCTTAAGCCTCATAAAAGCACAACCACTAAAGAGATTAAGCTTAACTGTAACAAATGCAGCGTTCATGCAGAAAAACTTAATAGTTGGGCAATTTTTAAAATGAATTGATTATCATCAAACATTCCGTGACATTTTTGAAAATTTAAGCGTATGCAATTAAATAGATATCTGTTAAGGAAAACTCAAGAAGCAGCCGTTTCACTTAGGCCAGGAGCAAAGCACTCGTACTTACCTAGTAAGCTAAGTCCTATTATAAAGTCATTTATAAATTAATTACTTTAGGTAAAGTAAAGCATGCTTGAAGAAAAACCAATAAACGTTTATTGACAGCATTTTCATTACTGCACCACTCTACATCTGTTAAAAAATTAAAATAATATTACAATAATTATTACATCTACTAATTATGGTAAATTGATTAGGTACTATCAATGATAAAATTACGAATATATTTTTGACAAATGTTTATATTACAGCTAGTCAATTAATGTCTTTTACATTTCCACATGTCCACTATTATTATTAGTTGCCAAATTTTATCGTGTTTTTTTGGTACTCTGTCAGTTTGCATGTACGTTTTTGAAAAGATGTCTGCCGGAAAAAAAAACAAAGAAGTTCGCAATTTACACTAGGCATGACAGATGCCCTGGTAGAAGCTTATGGAAAGCATCAAGTAAGTGAAGTTGAGCCTTAAATGATGTTGTTGGTCTTGTTTCTTTTTTAAAGTTTTGATAATTGACTAGCTAAGAGGTCATTGGTAGTTTTTAGCAGTCATTCTAAATATTTTTAACTTTAACCCTTTAACTCAGGAAGCAAGCTTTCTCTGGAAATGTAGAACTGTGTTGTCATGATTCATATACATAGACAAATAATTCTTAAAATGAATATAGGGGTCACACACATATGTCAGCAAAGTTTTGGAAAATCTGAGTAACAAGCTTATACATTCTCTGTCTAGTACATTCTGCAGAGCAAATTTTCCAATCTTGTGACAAATGAGAAGAAGAAAGAGGCATGGATGAAGGTGGCAGATGCTATTAATGCAGTAAACCCTGCAGAACGGAAAACAGTAGAACAGGTAACTACCACATTGTAAGGTACTTGCAACCTTTCCAGAAAGGAAGGTTTTTAAGTATGCTTTCAGTGAAGATTAGTGCACTGGAATGCGCCCCCCCTGGGAGTCAGTAAGGGTCTCTAGGTTTAAAGATAAGTAACCCCATTTCGTTACCTCATTTTTTGAGTTTATATGTATATAATTTGTGCAAGAGAGTCTTCCATCTTAGTAGTATCCCAGGAGACCTGTATTTCACTTGTCTAGTAAAACCCGACCGGTTTTACATCCTGGTAATCTTATAAAGAGCCTTAAACGATAATAATTATATTACTTCCATAAATGCGTTGATCCTCCATGCAATACTGTAAATCCTTACAGGTTAAAAAAAAGGGAAGATATAACAGGAAGTGTCAAGAGAAAAGAAAGACATGCCAGACAGGAAATGGATTCTTAGCAGATGAGGTGAGCTGTCTTATGTACACAGGTGCAAGTTGAAACTTTCGTGTCTTCATGTGACAAACAAAATGAAAGTGATGGCAAAAAAACATGATGGCATTTGAAAGTTCAAATTCTGCTGGTCTTCATGAAAGGTAAGATATTTTTTACTCTGCTAATGGCAATTCAGAACTTTGTAAGACATTTTTAACACAAATAATGTTTTTTTTCTTGTTCAAAGGACAACTCAGACAGTGCAGGGCCCAGCGTGGACATTCTAAGCCAGTCGGAACAGGAGGTTGCCAGAATACTCGGCCCTGCAATCTTTACTGGCATTCCTGGGAGTCAAGACACTGTGGAATTGAGTAATACTAGTAACTGAATTTTGTCAGTTTTAAAAAAACCTCATTAAGGGGCTGTGTTTGACTTTTCTAAAAACAGCTCCATCTTTGATTTTTGCCAGCTTTACCGTCCACAGCAGCCTACATGATCTCTATTGTGTTATTCCATGGTGGTGTGAGCTATAAGGACTTCACCAGACTCAATCATCTAGGTATATGCATGTCTCACGACATGATTGTCGCGTTGCAGCAGAAAATGGGGGCAAACTTTGATGCCAAGGCAATCATGTAGCGGAAGAAGATCGAGGGTAATAAATGCGTCCAGCTGCTGTTCGAATAAATCTGGCAAAAGCAGGTTCTGGGGGAAAGAGGACGGTGACATGGACCTGAATATAGATGTTGACGTGAGCGAAGCAGCAATCCGAAGTTACAAGTGGTATAGTGCTGAAAATTATATGCAAACAATGGAGCTCATAGAGAAGTCTCGTCAAAGCCTTGGCGAGAAAACAATTACTAATGAGGTACTTGATGAAACAGCCAAGCGACTGGGAAAATGAAAAGCTTCCTTTTTTCAAGTAAGTTTTTTGTTGAATCGCTTACTTAAATAAACATCCCGAAAAACCTCGCAAAACCATGCATCTTTAACATTGAAAACAAGCGGCCAGTTTGTTTCCTGCTGTAGAAATGTTTATGATCTAAATTCAGCTTTAAAAAAAACGGCAAATGATTGAACGTTTTTAGACTCACGGTTACGGCAAAAACGAAAACTAACACAGAGCATTTACAGCAGTTAATTGCGATGCAAAGTTCTAAACTAGGCTTGTGAAAGCGCTAACATTTGTTTCTTGAAAGTATTTGCAAGGGGGATACCTTTCCTGTCAAACATGGCATATAAAAAGAGTAAAGAGGTTGGACCTTACAGCGGAGCCTCTTCGTATAGGGCAGGACTCTTAAATCTCTCTATTATGATTTAACAGGATTGTGGGTGATAACATCGACCTAAACATCAGTGCACGAATCCAAACAAAAGAGCACTGTAACCGCTCTCTGCATTGGACACATCAATTTGCTGTTGTTGACAGAGCGTCGGATCCTTCTTTGGAGACTTTCAAGAAGCAGAAGTCATTAAAGGACCTCCAGTACATTGAGCTTCTGCCTGATCCAGCTGTCCAAACTTCATTTGGCAGTGGGCTGTACTTGTGAGCCGAGTTGTGACAAAATATCTGCCACCCTTCAAGGTGTTCCGGAAAAATGTGATTTTTCACATTCCACATAAATATTCAACAGAAATGACAACAAAATCGGAAACAGTAAGTCCTTTAATGTACCATCCCTTTCCCTACACCGGGGGAGGGGGGGGTACCGGCATAAAAGGGCTATGCGTCCTTCTGTGGAGGGTATGGTTATCTATCTGCTCTGGGAAAGGGTGGCAAAATGCAGGTGAACTAGCTCAGGTATAGGCTAAGGGTTCCAGGGTCCCAGAGGCACCCGGCATCCCCACCTCAAAATTCCAAAGTGCCCCCCAGATCTGATAAAACAAAAAAAAAATTTAAATTTTATTATAATGTGTTGATTATGATTAAAATTGTAATTTGGATCTTACTGTTTAAGGAATCCAATGTTTATGGTCTTTTAAAGTCCAGGACATTGAGCAGAATTCAAATGATCAGGGCCAGCTGATTTTTCTTCTATATAACTGGCCCTGCATAACATTGGTCAGATTTTGTAACTTATGCTGTTTTAAACTACATTTTTTCAGTGCTGTCTTGGAATGGAATTTCACAATCCTAATGTTGCAGCAGAGATGGCTCAAATTCTAAAAGACTACCAGTCCAACTATGTCCCATGCTTTGTCTCAGACAAGAAGAAGGAGGTTGTTGCAACTGTAACTGTTCATGGTGATCAGTTATTTGAAGACAGAGCGAGGAATGTCGAATGGACATTTCGAGATGGGCATAACAGCTATGAAAGACTGGAAGGAGTTCCTCCAGAACATGTAGATTGGCATGCAAAGGTTACTCTTTTCAAGGTGAACCCCTTCCCTTGTTAATTTTTTGATATTTTGAAATATATCCCAAAAGGTTAAACCAGACACCAGCCATTATCAAAACAGCACATGGTCAATAACAATAATGATTATAATATATATTAATTTTTTTTCATAGACTGAATTTGACATGTTTGTGAAAGCAGAATCTGCAGCAGAAATAGGTACATCAAGAGCTAGTGTGAACCGTACTGGCAAATTTAATGCAGCAAAGGGTGTCCAGACTCATTACAATGAGTATAAGGATTCCCACTCTCGTGAGATTGAAGCTCATATATGTGCATCATTTATGGTGATGTGTGGGATGTCCAAACTAGATGGTAATATTTAAATGTTTAAGTATTAGCAACACTAGTTCACTGTGTATGAACAAATTGAAGACTTGAATACAGTGCAGTAGTAGTCTAGTGTTTGTGGCTAATTTATGGAGTTTTACTTAATTCACCCTGAGGTGTCACAACTTGGCTATTGGTATCCTAGAGGTGTTGATTTGAGTCAGGTAAAAGAAAGTAATATTTCTGGATTTATGGCATTCCCCATCACTGGTACAGAGATACTTCTAATAAAAAAAACATAATAAATTTTTTATTACATTTAACAGTGATAGTTCTGTCTCACCTCAATTTCAGATAAGCCATTGTCCATTGTTATGCCAAAAGAGAATGAAAGTCCAGAAAAAAAATGGAGTGGTTGCTGGAAATTTGCAAAAAGCATGTTGAGACATATGTGGTACCCTCAGATGTAGCCAGTTTCGTTCAGCAAATCCATGAGTTAGATTGTGCCCATCAAGAAAGCTTCCCTTGTCGATTTGAAGGCTGTGAGAAGACATTTGTCTTCCACTCAAGGAGAGTCAGGTGAGTGTTATTTGCTTCATACTCAGCACCCTGGCAGTTATGTAGCTTTTAATTTACAGAACAATATGTTAGTGAGTCCTCCAATTTCCCACAGGGTCTAATTTATAACTAGAAATTAAATGCAAATAAAGTGCAGTTTTTAATTATCACTTAAGACTTTTAAGGAACCTGAGGTGTATGGGGCTTTTTTGCGGACAAAATTTCGAACGTGAATACATCAATGTTTTGTTAAATTCATTATTGTTATGCGTAATAATACAAATTGGAAAATAACATAAATCAATTTCGACCGGGGTACATTAAGTTCGAATGCTACACATCAATGTTGTTTAGCATAAATCGCTTTTCCGAAACATTCGAGCATGACCGTATACAACTAAAAGATGTTCAATAAAGCTAAAAGATGAGGAAGCAGAAATAGAAATGACTGGAAACAGGAAGTGATAAAGTCCGGTCCAAATGATGTTAGTTTTCCCGCGCTTTCGCCAATGTTTGTTCTCTCTAACCAACATGGCGGACCGGGAGAGTAGCTCACAAAACAACACGAGATCTAGATCTGTCCAAGATTTTGTTCGCACCGTCTTACATGCCATAACTAATTTACAGACACAATTGGGAAACCCAAATAGGGTAGAGAACAGTAGCAGTGCGAAATTTTCCTCCGCTGAAGAAGAAATTAATGCAAGGTTTCAGATACCGAGGCATCGCCGGGGAATTCCTAATCGTAGTGCTACTTCAACGAGGGTTGTAGCCTTGATGGCGTACAATCCGAGACAGAACTACAGCCCAGTACAAAGGAACGTCAGCAGGTGCCCTACTAGCCTCCCACGCAGGCGTTTTTAGGGGAGCTCGTATTTCTTCCCTCCCCACAAACGTCTGCTCAACGGAAAACAACATTCCTTTCTCATTGTTTTATTTGCGTGGTAGGTGACCAATCAACAATTGTGCAATGAAGTGTTGACAGGCTAAACACGACTGAACGTGACCTTAGAGTTACCGTTTTCCTTCTTTTCTTTCCTTCGCTAAGGTTATGCAGTGCACGGAGTATTCTGAATTTTGACTAAAACTTATTTTTGCCGCTCTGAATCTAACATTTATTGCAGGTCAGAAAGCTTTCCCAGTGTTTAATGCAGATCGAGTAATTATCAGATTACCTTGCGGTCAAGGTCAACTTTCCAGAATTTGGAAAGTACAATGTGATTGGCTAAGCTTGGGAAAGGAATGTTGTTTTCCGTTGAGCAGGCGTTTGTGGGGAGGCAAGAAATACGAGCTCCCCTAAAAACGCCTGCGTGGGAGGCTAGTGCCCTACGAGATGAAGAAGAAATAATTATACCGCAAATGCAAGAGGCAACAACCCAACCGAGTACGTTTACAAACTTATCTGTTTACTACCTGACCCTGAATGGATTCAAGTGCCGCCAGGCGCCACTAAGGGAAATTTAGTCCAGCGAGGACTGTACATTGACGCCTTTCGACTAGATAAAAACTGGAGTGAGGCACGTCTTTACTCTGAACTGGCCTCGTTATTTAAAGAAGCTCTTGAACGCCCGGATCAAAATGACATTGGGTAAGTGATGGACCTCCATATTCATGAGGTTAAGTTTGAAGACTTATTTATGGGTTACTTCATAACTATCTAGGCTAGGCCCTCCATCTATTGTTGATATCACAGGAGGGGTGTTTGAAACTACAGTACAAAACGAACTTTAAAAAATAGCGAGTAATTGTAAAAAAAGCCCAGTTCTTGCTAACTGTGCAGAAGAAATATGGGTTATTGACTAAGCTTGTTTGGTCAAGATGCCTGGATATTGGCCAGGTTCTTTTTTTGCGTGTTTATGGAGCTCGAGCCAAAAAAAGAACTTGGCCAATATCCAGCCACCTTGACCGAACAAGCTTGGTCAATAAAGGATTTATTATATGACGTTCATTGAAATTTTTCTTGCGGGACACAGCGGGTAGTCCCAAGCAGGCAACATAGCTCCATCTTGCCCCCTCAAGTAGCCAATCACAGTGCAGGATTCGATCATCTTGCCCACTCATGGAGCTAGCCATATAATAACGCAGATTATTTAACAGGACAACTAAATAATAAACCAAACGCTATATTCTGCTTCTTAGCTATCCGGTATTACGAGAGAAAATACGAGAGTGATCAAACTGTTTCACTCTGGTTGAGTAGTTTCTTTTATAGTTTTTGGATTAGGTTTGAATTTGTAAAGAGCTCTGGCTCCCATATTGTGCCTGTGCAAGTACCAAGAGGCCAAGAGAGGAATGCGCGTGTAATGACGCATATCAGGGCAGGGACCCTTGTATATACGAGCATTGGAAGTTCTGAGTTCTAAAGAGGTGATTGCTTAATAATTTTTAGCAACTGAAATGTTTACTTTTTGTCGTATCATGCAGAAATACAGTATACAGTACACAGCAGCTTTCTTTACTGTATTTGGCATGATATAAATATTGTGGCACTTCTCCTGGGAATGGAAATATTTTATGAACATCTCTTTCTTTTTGTCTGATCTTCCTTGCTATCTGGTAAACAATTAATTATACTCTCTCTATGATACATGGCAAGGGATAACATGCTACTCTCTCTAACAAAGGTTCCTTGACTTTTCATTCCTATGAATACTGTATTAAAGATGAATGAACGCAATGCTCCTTCTTGGCCAGCTTAAAGTTCTAACATCCATTTAATGTGTTATGAAGTCTTTTAAAGATCAAACTACTATTTTTCTAGCATCTAATTAATTATTCTTAATATAGGTATATATTATTTCAGAGTGAAGATGATGACAGTCAGGTTTCTAGTGACAAGGACATCAGGGATTACTTGGAAGGAAGTACATTGCTCCCTGTCTTAAATCCTATTGTCGAACCAGGTCCCACTTGTACAGATGAAGACGTTGCTCCACCATCAAGCTTACAGCAAACTGATGTACATTTGCTTGTGGTAGAAAAGATGCCATCCTCTGATGTTTACCAACCTTCTAGTAATGTAGATACCACAAATATCATGAGTCAGTCTGAAGCATCAAATGAATTAACCAAAAAGAGGGAATTGGATGTCCTGGTAGAAATGTTTCCTAACTTAAAGCAGGAGCGAATTGAACAGGCTCTGGAAAGTGCTGGTTCAGATTTTTGGGGAGAGCCATCAACATACTTCTTGAGGAAAATCATACAGGTGTGTTTGTATGTATTTCACTAGGGTAAATAATGTTGGGATACATCAGATGAGGAATAATATTTAGTAATATTTCTGATAATTTGGTTTGCTTCTTTTGTCTTTCTCCATCTTAATTGCCAATTTTATGAAAACTGTAATGTGTCACTATCAGTTGACCATCCTAGCTTATCACCCAGTGTCAAGGCATAAAACAGTGTACGTGGTGTCATTTGCCTAGTTAACTTTCAGTATTTTTCTTTCAGTGTAATATAAATTATGTAGGTCATAAATTATTTATTTATTTTTTGCCCGAGCCAGAGGCTCATGTTTAAAACGTAAGACTATAAAACTATCTATAAGTAAAACTATATAAAATATATTAAAAATATATCAAGAACAGAGCAATAAGTGTGCAAAAAATGTTAATAGAATCCAATTGTAGATATTAAAATTACTTAAGGTACTAGAGAAAGGTACGAAATACATGTACGATTAGGAAACAAATGGAAAATAAATACTAATTTAAAAAAATATATATACAAGAGTTACAATGACAGCTGGACCCTAATTTGCTGAAGTCAAAAGCCTTTAGGTAACTACTGAAGTCACTAAATTTACGTGATGTTTTAATATATGCAGGTAGTTTATTCCATAGGCGACTAACTTTATAGGTAAACGAATTATGAAAGAATTTATTATTATAGCCAGGTTGTTCCAGATTAATGCCCCTACTTCTTAAATTATATTTTGTATGACGAGTCTGAAAAAAGTTCTTGATGTATTGTGGACCATAAGAGTGCATGCATTTGTATAATAAAACGAGAACTATAATAGCGTCTATGTTCAAGAGACTGCATATCACTCAAGGATAATATAGTATCATAGTCAAGATTATTACCTAGATTTAATAGAGTTTTAAGTGTTGGCTGACTCTAGTTTAGAGCTCAATGTTTTATTTATTCCAATAAGTAGTGGACTGAGGTATTCGAAATGAGGAAGCAGGTAGGCCTTGTAAAGTGATAGGGACATGTTATGAGGCATTGGTCTTTTGAGAACACCAATCTTGGCATAGACTTTCTTGAGCATGTTGGATATATGTTCACGGTAAGTCAATTTGTTATCAATAGTCACCCCAAGAATTTTAAGAGAGTTTGCCAATTCCACCTTAGTATCACCAATGAAAAATTCAGGGATGTGAGTGTGACTACCAAGTATCATACCTTGCGTTTTGATACTGTTGACAATCAGATAATTTTGAGAAAACCAGGTGACCAGAATGTTAAGGTCCTGGTTTAAAGAGATTTCCAGGGTGATGATGTCACGATTAGATGCATAAGTTGTAGTATCATAAGCATATAGACGCAAAGATAAGATTGTCCAGCAACGTTTAGGTCATTTAGAAAAATGTTGAATAACAGGGGTCCAAGTAGACTACCTTGAGGTACGCCGTATTTGACTGGACACCATTCAGAGAATTTCCCATGAAACATGACCCTTTGCTGACGATCAGTCAAGTATGATTGTAAGAAAGCAATAGCATCATCATTAAGACCATACGCTCGCAAAATTGTCTGGTAGGTCAGATTTCTTTTAACAAGACATTAGGCATTTGGCGCATAAGCAAGCAGGTGGATATAGAGGAAAAACTGTCATTTAAAGCCTTTTTTCTTTGATAGGCATCACTTGCGAAGCTACTGAAAGTACCAAAGAAGATGAGGAGTGGCTTTGGGATACACCCTTAGCAGCAATGGCGAAAGCAAAGGTTCCAGCAAAGTCTCTCAAAGCATTTACTGAGGAGGCTGTAAGGCCATTTGGTTGTGATCATGATGTAGTTGTGGACAGGAACACAGATATTTTGAAGCAGATGCTCAGAAAATATAAAAACCCCAGTTTTGACATAACCAAACGTTTGTGCGTTGAATTTGTAGACGAGGTTGGAATTGATGCAGGTGGCGTATCAAGGGAATTTTTCCATCTGTTGATGGAAAGATTGAAACAAGGACCAGGTGGAGGTATCAATGTTTTTGAAGGACTAGCAGGGCACCTAGTACCAATCCACAATTATGATGTTTTGTCAGGTGGTTTGCTCATCCTTGCAGGCAAAATGATTCTTCATGCCATGTTGAATGACTGCAATGGTGTCCCAGGAATTTCTCGAGCTGTAGTCTCATATATAAGCACTGGAAGTCGAGATTCAGCAGTGGAATATATTACTTTGGAAGACATTCCAGATCCAGATTTAAAAGAAAAGCTCACCCAGGTTTGTTTCATTTTAAAAATATTCATGGTTGCAAAAACATTCAGCTGTAGATTTTATAATAGATAGCAAGGTCACGTTGGGTGTTTAGGTTCATATTGTCTTTGGTGACTTCATTAGTCAAAACCAGGTGTACATAAAATAAGGTGCAATGTGTCATAGTTAGTGTCGGAAGAAGCAAGATGCCCATTAAGAGAATCCTATTACCGGTACTTGTATTCAAAGAACAGTCTTGCACACAGTAAACGAATGCCAGAATTTGTCTGTAATGTATCATTTTGCAACAAAGTCCAATTTTTACAATATTTGTAATACTTTTCATGCACTAAACTTTTAGTGCAGTTATGGTAATGTTTGTTTATTTAATGTTTCTCTGTGAACAGCTTCTTCAATGCAAAAAAGAATCTTTGGCAGATTTCACCAATCCATCAAGCTCCATGAATATCTCAGAGCTGCTGACATCTGCTGGCTACCCTCATATAAGTGTAACAGAGGAGAGAAGACACCTAGCATATGAGTGCATTTTGTTGTATGAAGTCATCACAAAGCGCATCCCTGCCTTAGATGACTTGAGGAAGGGACTGGCTTCTGTTAAAGTGTCACAAACAACACTCCTCGATTTACTTGGGAAACTTCCTGAGGTTCAGCAACGTGTGTTTCCTCCACACACTGGCAAAATTGATGTCATGATGCTCAAGTTACATTTGGAGTGGAGAGAAACTGCTGATCCTGTAAACCAAGCAGCTCAACAGTTTTTTCTGCGATATATAGATGAATTACATGAGAAAGGTGATCCTAACGGTATGACTATCTTTATACAATAACCTAATAACCCTGACAATTAACTAAAATTGATGATGGTGATGATGATGGTTGTCATACTCAGTGATAACTGTGTTGGGATTCTCTGTTGGTGTAAATGTTGATGGTTTTCTACAATGATACAGACTGTAGTTTAGTGATTTAGTGAAGAGGCTCATAAGAAAGAAAAGTATGATTTACATGGGATCAAGGACTTGTAAAGAAAATTGATAATGTATTTACATGAGAAACAAATTCCCCCAAAATTGGAAGGCAGTTAAATTATGAATACAGTGCACTTCCCTGGTTAGCTGGGTCACAAACAAGAAAATCTTACTGAAATTATTTGTTTCAACAACAGATGGTGCTGTTAACAATGAAACATTAGAAGACATGGTACTATTTTGGACTGGATGTCCATCACTACCCCCAGATGTAACCACCAAGTTACTCGTGAAGTACCTTGAAAATCATCCCAGCAAAGTTTTGGCAGAGTCCAGCACTTGCACTCTTGAACTTTCTATCCCAGTAGTGCACAACGATTACAATGTATTCAAGGATTACCTTAATAACAGTATTTTGTATGGTAAACTTGGTTTTGGCAAGATATAGGCATGAAAGGATGCTCCTTACTTACTGGTATATTAAGTTCAGTTAACAGTTGTGTTATTTTTGGACCCACAAACCATTTTTTCTGCATATTGCATAGGACATCAAGAACAGAACACATGAATCATAATCACTAAGGAATTAAATAAGAGAGTTTGATTGAATGAAAGGGCATAACTTGAGGTTTTGAGGAAAAAAAATCTATATAATTGTTACAATTACCCATGATTTTATGTTTACGGGAATGTCTTCGCTCCTTTGGTGCTAGAAATTTCTACTGCTCAAATTAATGCAAAATATCAATTTATTAATTTCCTAAGCTATGGTCAAGGAAAATGTGCCAGTGGACCCTTCGTATAAAACAAGAAAATTTTCCATTCTATGTAGGTTACTTATAGTAGAAAATGTTCCGTGTTCAAAGTTCAAGTTTCAAGTTACTCAGCAAATTAACTGTTTCTTTAACAGCATGACAAACTCAACAGTAACAATAAGAGCTTACAAGAGCTCATTGATAAGAGTATAAACTTCTCTGCAATAGCCATTATGCATGCAATGTTGCCACAGCTTTGAGTGACTGCAAATCAAGGCTAAATCTCAAGTTTAATAGTAAACAACTTATAGTAACAGTATTTAAGTTGACGGTGGAAAAAAGGAGGCAGGCATGACAAACCCTAGTGTCGGCCACGGAATACAGACCACAAAGAAGAGGAAGCACGAAATTTTTGTGTTGAACGAAAAGGCTGCAACCCCTGAAGAACACCAGAGTGCCGGGTCTGAGACAGAAGAAACCAAGCACGAAAGGCAAGGACGCGCCAACCACGCAAATCCAGAGCCTAAGCATGCAAAGCCATCAACAAAAGAGCCTGAGGACCAGCTACAGATAAACAATGATGACCACGAGGACCTAGGAGTTGTTAAGAGGCTGTCCGTGTAAGATCTGATAAGGCAAATTTCGGTGTAACATAGATTGCCCTGATTTTTTCAGTGGAAGATAACTATCCAATCCCATGACGAAATATCACATTTATTTGGACCAAATCAATTTTTTCCCTATTTTACAGGAAGATTTTCTCGGTCACCTAAAACTGGCCCGTTTGCCGTAGGAAGTGGTGCGATTTTGGTGAAACTTTAGGGCTCTATCAAACCTACCTTACATAGCCGAATAAGCTGCTTATTTTACAAACAAAAGTTTTAACTCTGATTAACAGTCTCAAGGTTTAATGGTTGCATTCTGTGGAAAGTTGGCTGAGATATGATTTTTTTAAAATGACCTTTAATTTGCTCAGCAGGAAAAGTAATTTGCATAACTAGAGCTGAACGGTAATTTCGCAAAAGTGGCACCTGACCCAGACTCAAGTCTATGATAAATCAGAAGTACTAAGACCAGTCTACTTCTTAACACAATAAAATTTGTGGGCACTCTTCTCTGCGTGCCGTGCAAAGTTCCGTTAATGTTCCAAAATTCGCCATTTTGACAGCAAAGCTGGAATTGTAACGGTCCGCATCTGATCGACTAATTTCCACAGCTTTAACGTTTCTAGTTATCACTAAATGTCATTAGACTATTTAAATGTTGGACGTTTCAAAACATGTGGACAAAACTTAGTAATCGCTTTTCCTTGGGTCTTTTTCTTGTCGACGATGAATGTCACATTCTCTGTATGCAAATTAGCTTTAGATGCGTTGTTTCAACAAATTGACAGGAAATATACAGCTGAATATAATCCTTACATTTTACATTTCTAAGGGGAAAAATAACTCTCCTTTCCACAGAAAAACACAAACCATCACTTAGAATCCCCTTAAGGTCTGTTTTTTTTTTTTTTAAAGAGGAAGAAGCAGCTGAATAATATATCATGATATATGTTTGCGTGGCTTAAAATCATCCAATTACTGTGGCCTGTCACGCATTCCTTAAGAGGGGTGGTCGATTAGAAAACATTAGCGTCGTGTCCATCAATTCTATAATATTATCATCTTTCTTTTTAAATGATAGTTATTATTGATAATGATAAAAAGTAAGATTTCACTTGCAAGGTAAGTCCTCTTGTCAGCACACGAAAATTTTGGGGCACTCTTTTTTGCATGCCTTAAAAAATAGCGTTAACGTCGAAAGCTTTATAATGATATTTGCTTATCAGGAGAAGGCAGATCTTTGTACATGGCACTATGATAAAAAAAAATGCCCCACACTTTTTCTATCTTAAATTAGCAGTAAATTTCAGTTTCATTCAAAGATCTTTAAAGCGTTTATCGGCAGCAGAATTAAACGGAAAAAATAGTTCCTTTTTTCAGTGAATAAACACAATAGGGAGTATCTTTCTAGTTTTTGTTAGGGTATAACATCCGAATTCCAACGATGATCTTGTTTTGGTTTCAATCTGATTGAATTATAATGCTACAGGTGCCAGTTTCAAATATAGTTTTGTCAATGAAATCACCGAAGAGATCAATCGTGAAAAATGGCTTTTTCGGCTATTTCATCAAGCAGTTCTTCCGTGCGATTGTAGACAGAGTGAGGTCCCAGTAGGGGTACGGTATGGAGGAAAATGTGTTGGTCACAGAGTGCATGGATGATATTACGTCGCACTTAGCCAGCTGTCACTTGTCTAAGTTTAGCAAGTGTAGCAAAGACAATGAAAATGAACTCATTTTAGCGAGAGTACGTATTCGAGGCTTGGTGGGTATTCGGAACTGAAATGACAATCTGCCCAAGGCACAGACACCTACTTGGCAGGTTTTTGCGAGCATCAAGGTCTTGTTAGGCTCGATTGTAAGCCGCTGTTCTGGAAAATGAGCCCCCAACGGACGGGGAGACGGCGGAAATTGAGCCTAAGGTCTTGTCAATACCCCGGTCACACTCTAGATCATACTGGCAAAATAACTTCTGTGGCAGGAAGACATGTCGTAAATTTCCAGGTAGCCAGCGAAATAAGTCAAAGTTTTGTTCCATCACGTAAGTATCATTCTTTTTTCTTCTTCATGCCAAAAAGTTTCTTAACGTACAGAGATATAGTCTAATTTCTCTGTTTAACATTTTATCTTGCGATGTTTTCTGAAGCTAGTTTTTGTTATTTCTATTTTTTTGACAGCCGTGTATCTTGCCCTAATCATGCAATTCTTACCTTTAAAATACTATACATACCGGTTAATCAGTGTGTTGTAAAAGATAGTTTTCTGATGATTGTTTGAAGAGCATTATAAATGGGAAAAATAGAACTTTCTACACGGAGTCAGGATTCAACCTTGTCCCCAGGGCTTTCCCGCCCGTGACATTTTCTAAGAAGAATGTCCTGGGGACGAGGCTAGGAGCGATTGTGGTCGAGGTGTCGTTCACGTGCACGTGTATGAAAAGTATTTCATTCTTGCGATCAAAATAATTTTTTTGAACTTAAACAGTGTTTAAAACATGTCTCTGATTTTGTAAAAATTAGTGAGACTTAAAAGTACCTTAGTCTTCAGTTCAACTTTATATGGCCGATTTGCTCCTCCTGTCGCAAGAAACTTGAAAAAACGTGACGCCGAATGGTCGAGAAGAGTACGATTGAACAGTCAGCAACCATGTCCACACATTTGTCGGAGAGGTTTATTGGACAAGATTTCTCTGTTTTTCTTGTTTTGATAATATTTTCAGTCTTCAAAAATACCTCCAGATGGCTGTTTTTTTTGTATTTATACCCTCTTGAACAATGTGCTCCATCTCATCTCTCCATTTTTAACCTACTTCACCATCCACCCTCTCTCCCCACTGTTCCACCTCTACTTTTAAAAGCGTTTGTACTTAAGGGGATGAAATTTCTCCTGTGTATATTAATTTCTGAAAAATTAAGTCCTTCTACTTTTTCCTTAAATTCTTAAACTTAGTTCTTTTTTCTTTAAGAACCTCCAAAGATGTTGCTAAGGCTGCAATAAGCACACTCGCCCTTTTATATACTTCATTTAGTGAAATGCCCACCCTTTCATATACCTGAAGCCTAAAAAAGATACTCCTTTCGGGCGGAACCTCCTCGTGTAGGCCATCATAGGGAGTTCCCCCCACCCCCGTACCAATTCCGTGCTCACCTATTGCCAGCCCATGTTGGACTCTAGGCCCGTTTGAGTCAACATGTAAACATAGTCCTAAGTGCATACAAGTTGAACTTGACCATAGAGATCTGTTGCAAGAAGACGAGGAGTTCGAAAGGCAAAAGCTTGTTGCAGAAGTCGCTGAAGAATTGAGACCACAACACCCTCAACCAGAAGCTTTCAAGCTATGTGTATGTCAAAGGAAGAACAACCTAGTCAGTTCAGCGTGGTAATGCTAAAATCTTTAAAGAAAAGGAGACCTAATTGACAAACTTTCGTCTTTTATACAAGATTGCACGTGCTTTTCTCCATCAGGTCAGGAGTGAACATAGGGATCCTTAATTTAGTGTGATTAACAGCCGGCAAAAACTTTTGGGATTTAACAGGAGAAGGACCGTAAACAAAAACTTAATGCCTTTTTTCTGCATGCCATTCCTCATTTTTACTCAAATGTTGTTAATTGGCGATAAACACAATCCTCTGTTAATACCACCCTAAAGTTTGTAGGGTAGCCTATAGTTAGCTAGGGATCTAGGAAATGTGTATGCTGCTTAAAGGACTTTGTAGGTGTGGTCCTGTGGTGTCGCACGGTATTTCTGAAGTTGTTTGCGAGCTATTTCCAAAATATTAATTGTTAATTCTGTAATTGAAAATATTGTACTAGTGCTCGTGAATAAGAGTGGCCGTGTCCAAGTGACTACTATACTTTGTAGCTAATTGTCGTGTATTACACCATGGGCTGTCATATTAAACCCCATCCTCACGGTGGCGCCCGGGGATACTGACTCAGTTAAAACGGTCGTAGAATGAATAAATACAACAGCACGGTATTTCCCACCCAGTAAAGAATCGGAATTAACAGTGATTAAATTGTATGATTATCAATAACTATCACTTCAAAAGAAATATAATCAGATAAAAGAACTGATCGACACACGGCCACTCTCGGGGAATGCGTGACGGGTGATAGTAATTAAATTATTTTAATTCGCGTAAACATATCTTCTTCTACTGCTTCTTCCTTGTAAAAGAAACAGACCTAAGGGGATTCTAAGTCATATCGTTCGTGTTTTTCCGCGGAAAGAAGAGATATTTTCCCCTTAAAAATGTGAAATATAAGCAGTGATGTTTCCTGTCAATTTGTTGAAACGACACATCTAAGGCTAATTTGCATACGGAGAATGAAGTCGCGTTCTGATCGTCGACAAGCAAAAAAACCAAGAAAAAGCGATTACCAAGTTTTCTCCCCATGTTTTTATAATTCCAACATCTAAGGGGTCTAATGATATTTGGTGATAACTAGAAACGTTAAAACTGTGGAAATTAGTCGATCAAATGCGGACCGTTACAATTCCAGCTTTGCTGTCAAAATGGCGAATTTTGGAACATTAACGGAACTTTGTACAGCGCGCAGAGAAGAGTGCCCTCAAATTTTATTACATTAAGAAGTAGACTGGTCTTAGTACTTCTGATTTATCATAGACTTGAGTCTGGGTCAGGTGCCACTTTTGCGAAATTACCTTTCAGCTTTAGTTATGCAAATTACTTTTCCTGCTGAGCAAATTAAAGGTCATTTTAAAAAAATCATATCTCAGCCAACTTTCCACAGAATTCAACCACTAAACTTTGACACTGTTAATCAGAGTTAAAACTTTTGTTTGTAAAATAATCAGCTTATTCGGCTGTGTAAGGCAGGTTTGACAGAGCTCTAAAGTTTCACCAAAATCGCACCACTTCTGACGGCAAAGGGGCCAGTTTTAGGTGACCGAGAAAACTTCCTGTAAAATAGAGAAAAAATTGAGTTGGTCCAAATAAATGTGATATTTCTTCATGGGATAGGATAGTTATCTTCCACTGAAAAAATTAGGACAATCTGTGATACACCGAAATTTGCCTTATCGGTTCTTACGCGGACAGCCTTTTAATTTTTGGGAAGATGGCATGGTTGCCCTTCCAGACGTGGGACAAATTTCTGAGGTAGTATCCAGCTGTCTTCTGAAAAGCAAATTTTGGAACATTCTTGCTTCATATTTTGCTTACTTGTCAGTTAAATAGTCAAAACTGTTTCACGGCACACGATGGTTACTTAAATAATCGTTTCCTTTCAATCACAAGGAGAAGGCATCAATGTCTGATTGTACCATTTTACTGGATAAAAACTTATTTACTTTACGGAAAAAAAAAAGTTTAATTTTCTCCGCTTTCAGTTCCTTCCTAAATGAAGTGTCTAAACTGCAGTCGCCCAATTTTCTAGAGATGTAACATAATGACATTATTTTGGTCTTTTCCTAGGAATTGAAAACAATTAAGGATTGGGTGGAGTATGGCGCTTTTTTGGGGTCAGTAGAAAGTCACGTGGTCAGCTACTGAGTCGCCTCCTCTCGTTATAAAGATCATGGAAGGTAATGTGCTCAGGGAGTGGGCTCAGCGCTTAATGCAAGCTGCCGAGCAACTAGGACAGAATTCTCTAACAGCTGCTGGATCGGGAGAAAGTGCGGGAGGGCCTCAGAATACGGCTGAAGGGCCTCAGAACACGGCTGGTCCTGCCTGGGAGGAGCACAGAAGAATTTTTGGTTATAGGCCATCGTCTGGGGCATCGCAGAGCTGGCCGGGTGGTGGAAACAGCAGAGGGAGAGGAAGAAGACAGCCAGCAGCATTCTCGCCATATTTCCATCGCAAGAACATGTTGACAAGAGCGTTCGTCTGTCTGGCTTTCAGCAAGCAAAATGCGCTTCCTTCCACAAGTGAGAGAATCACCCTTACACTAAACGGTCTTGGCGAGAAAAAGCTACAATTTTCCATGCAATGGTAATACAGCTCAAGTCCACGACGTAATAATCGATGCCTTTCCCGCCCTCCAAACGGCTGGTGGCTATGAGGTCCTTCGAACTGTCGATGGCAGGTCAAAGGACCTCATTTGCATCCCAATGCCTGCAAGTGGAATATCCGTACCATTTTTGAAGAGCATGCTGGGTCAAGCCAAGGGCTTTCTGAGGCCTTTACAGAAAGATATTGTCATCCAAGAGGAGTTACCAGAAGGAAAGGCTGCACCATGCTCACAGGTTGGTCAAATACGATAAGCTTAATATTCTTTGTTTTTTTTTTTTGCTAAATTTTTTATTGAATTAAAGACGAGTTTTACAATGTTACTTAAGAATAAACATTAATTAAATGAATATACAATTCTACTGAAAAAACAAGAAAAAGGATAACAATAACAACGAAATTATATGTATATATTACAACAACCACGATAACAATAAAGATGCCTAGTAATTTCAACGAACCTACATGTATCAACTACTACAAAGTACATAAGTTAGCTTCTCCCACTTTTGATAATGAAAAAGAAGTTTATTTTTCTCCCTGGCGATATGGAGCTCAATATTGAAGACACGTCTTGCCCTAGCAATAAAACCTCTAATTGAAGGTACGCTATTATGGCATCTCCTACAGTAGATATAATATTTAGCTAATAACAAAATATGATTGATTAGAGTATAGTCGTCTACAATATCAAATTTTCCAAATATCACATCAGACTCATTAATTGTCTCAACATGAACATCATTATCTCTTAGCCAGGACAAGACATGCTTCCAAAACTCAGAAGATATCCAGGAGGAGAAGAGTAAATGCTCGACAGATTCCGCTGCTTCTTGACAGAAAGTGCAGTTTGGCGATTCCACTACACCAATTAAATTAAGTTTCACGTTTGTAAAGAGTATACAATTTAAAATTTTGTAATGAAATTCCCTGATCTTTGTGTCCAAAGTGCAATGAAAGGCCAAAGTGTAAGCCTTTTCCCAATCAATATCTATATTTGAGTACTTGTTTGATAATTTCTCTTTTGCGGTGGGCGCAATTTGCTTTTGCTGCAGAAAGATTTGATAGATCTGTTTAGGAGAGATATCAAGGATTGGCACTACATTACCACTCGGCAACTTAATAGTTGGGGTAATCGGTATGGGATTAGCTGATGTTACGTTTGTAGATGCTTTAATAAGTGAGCGCCATTCTGCGGGAATCGAATTGATAATACTCGTAAGAAAAAATATTTGTTCAGGGTTTGTAAGTGAAGAGAAGTCGCACGAGAAGGAGTTGTTCGCAGAAATTAAATCCTTAATCTTTACGACGCCTAAGTTTACTATATCTCTTCTATACATCGATTTTTTGTCATAAAAAAGAAATTTGTTGTTCCAGATAATTTCGTTAATGATTTCCTCGTAACAACTTGGAGTCTTCCCATTAACCTCCGACCACGCATCGAAGCATTCCTTATAATATGCTGGTAGATTGATTTTCAATTTAGAAGTTTGAAAGTTGCAGTGCAATACAAAACGTCCTCCGACTGGTAACAGAAGTTTGTCTAGGATTACTTTCCAAGGACTTGAGTAATCCTCTAATAATTTCTTTAAACATGTTATTCATTTAGCGCAAATCATAGACTGGATGTCCAACATTTTGAGTCCACCCATTTCTATATCAGATATCAATGAAAGGCGCTTCACTTTGTCTTTCCCATTCCAAATAAAGTTGTAGAGAACTGAGTTTGCCTCATTAAGTAGTTCTTTAGAGACTGGTATAACCGAAGCTCTGAACATAAGCTTTGCGATAGCGAAAGTTTTGACTATCTGTATTCTTCCTAAAAGGGAGAGCCCTCTCCATTTCCATACGTTGATTGACTCCTTTATACTTTTTAAAGTTTGACTAAAGTTAAGGTTGTTCCTTTGTCTATCGTCATAACCAAAATATATCCCCAAGATTTTTATGATTTCACAAATACTATGAGTTGGGAAGTCTTTCTCCTGTAGGATATTATCTCCTAGAGGCATGATTTCTGTTTTTTCATCATTCACCTTTAGGCCGGAACACTCTCCAAAAGAGTTGAGAATACGAAACAGATTTGTAGAAGATGTTTTGTCTTTTAAGATACAGGTGATATCATCTGCAAATAGAGACAGCTTAATCATTTCTTCTCCAATTTTAAGCCCTTGTACATTGCAGTCCTCTCTTATTTTTATAGCTAGGGTCTCAAGCGCTAGTATGAAGAGGTAAGGGGAGAGTGGACCCCCCTGTCTGACACCTCTACCTGGTAGAAAAGGACCAGTCGTAAATCCATCATTTAATACACAGCTGGATGCATTTTCGTACAGAACACGCATCCACTGAATAAAAGATGGGCCAAAATTAAATTTGTGTAATGTTCTGATTAGAAATCGAAAGTCTAGTGTATCGAAGGCTTTTTCAAAGTCAATTGCGATCAAAAATCCCGACCAACTGTTCCGTTTGGTGTAATCCACAATATCATCAATCGTTCTAATTGCGTCAAATATGGACCTACCTTTAACAACTGCATTCTGACTGGGATGTATTAAATTTGGCAAGACCTTTTCCAGGCGCTTCGCTAAAACTTTAGAAATAATTTTCGCATCAACATTGATTAGCGATATAGGTCGCCAATTTGTAACTACCCGTTTATCCTTTCCATTTTTTTCAATTAATGTGATTATAGCCTGTTTTTGCGAGTTTGAAAGTTCTCCAAACTCATAAGAGTAATTGATGCAGTCTATTAGAGGTCTCCCAATCAAAGACCAAAAAGCCACATAGAATTCTATTGTTAGTCCATCGTTCCCAGGCGTTTTATTTTTTGGAAAGGATTGTAAAACATTAAAACATTCATTATATTCTATCTTTCCTTCACATACCATTCGCAACTCTTCAGTCAAGGTAGGAACTTCCTTTAAGTCTTCTAGAAATGATGATGAATGACCATTATTCTCTTTGTAAAGATTGGAGTAAAAGAATTCTAATTCACTCATAATTGTTTTAGGGTCAACTGCTATTGTTCCGTCGCTTTTTAAACGTTTCCGCAAACAACTTTTATTTTTATTTGATTTTTCCAAATTCAAAAAATATTTGTTGTTCTTTTCACCTTTTTCGTACAACGTTGCACGGGAACGAACAATAGCTCCTTGAGTAATGTAATCATACAGTTGGTCGTATTCTGCTTGTAAGCATTCTAAATCTTCAACATTTTGTCTTGATGGATCATTGTCACACTTTTTGGTACAGTTCTAGCTCTCCGGTTCCGAGCTTTTGTTTTGCTATAACTTATAGTGAGCTGTCGAATTTTGTATTTTAGCAAGTCCCATAAGACACGCTTGTCAACAACATCCTTAAATTCTTCGAGCCAACTTTTGATGTTTGTGTCAAGGAGATCGCAATAATTATTATCATTCACTAAAGGACAGTTACACTTCCAAAAGCTTGGACCGCGTTTACTGTCATCTATACCCTTAATCGGCAATGTAATCGCAGATTGATCTGATTTAATAGATGGTATTATGCTTAATATTCTTGTAATCTTCAGGATAGGCATGCATCGCAACAGAGGTTGCACAGACAAGAAAACGAGTTTAATTCCCCTCCCCACAAAAAAAGAACTTTCATTTAATGGCTCATATCAACCCTTAAAATAGTTCAATTTATGATTTATTCACAACAACTGTTATTGCAGGATTAGAGTCTCTGTAAGAGATCATCCAATATCCAAGTATCTTTTGTCCGAAAAATAATAGCTGGGGCACTAATTAAGGGAGTTGGTCAAAACTACTGTGCACAGCTCAGCCAGGGCTTACCATTCCACATAAAGACTGGTGTTGTCTTTGTTTTACCTATCCCACCCCCCTTCTCCACCTCAAAAGGTGCTGCCTCATTTTAATAGCCCCCTCTCTATCACTAGTAGGAAATGATGTAAGTTTAAGATTCAAATGTCACTGTGCAGTTTATCTGACCATGAAAGTTTCATGCACACAAGATATTTTAGTCTCACATTAAAAATTATAGGCCAAACTTGTGTGTCCGTTGGGTCTTGGTGGTGTCTTATAGTAGTAGTAGTTATATTATTTGTATCAAAAGAGTTGCACATCGCATTCTTAACAACTCTAAGATGACAACATCTCCTGTGAATTTATGTCTTAGACAGAGGATCAAAATTGCCCTAAGGTGTGCAGTGCCTTAACTGCCAAAAGTTAGAGAGAAGAAACCTAAAATGTACTAAGACAAGAGTAACGCAGATCGCTGCCCCGTCAACACCTACTTGGAGCACCGGCCCACAAGCTTGATGACTGATGAATCTTCTTTCTATCTTGCAGTTAATAATGAAAACCCGAAACCTGGTCAAATGTGGTTCAAATGCTCTCTGCTTGGAGTCAACTCCTTGAGAAGCATGCTCAAGAACATGATAAGAGATTCGGGCCTAGAAACAGATAAAAAACTTGTAAATCACAGCACAAGAAAGCATTTGGTTCAGAAGCTGGTTGATAATGACATACCGCCAAACGAAATCATTCAGATCACTGGACATAAAAACGTTAACTCTTTAAACAACTACTCATCTTTATCCAACAAGAAACAGCAGCAGATTTCCGGTGTGTTGTCTAATGCTGCCAGTACCAGCCAAAGCTTGTCAGCCGTATCTATTGAAGAGAATACTAAAGCCGAAAGCTCTTTATCGGGTGCAACTTCGGGAAGTTTATTTCAAAATTGCCAAATCGCAACGGTAAATGTCCAAGTTTATCAGTCCGGTCGAACTGAAAAGTCTTCAAAGATTCGTTGTGAAAAGAAACTGAAAATCACTGTATCTGATGATTCAAGTCAAAGTCAATAATTTTTTCAGTATTTACGTGTAATATTAGCTCACAGAATTTTGCTTGATTGGGTTTAGTGTTTCTATATACTTGGCACCAAGTACTTTTGTATTTTCTGTTTGCTATAAAGCCCAGCCGTATTTGTAAACCTTGACTACTTTGAAACACATTAAAATCGGAAATATTCAATATTTAGTCTCCATAATAATAAAAAGAACGTTACACGTTGGTTCGAAGATATGAATTTTATGTTCTCGTGGCAAGAACAATGTTGTTCTTGCCACGAGAACATAAAATTCATATCTTCTCGCCACCGTGTAATATCCTCTATATATTTTGGGGGTATTCACAAATATTCATGTAGTGTAACATTTCCTTTTCTGTACATGTTCAGTGACAGTTGAAGACGATTCTGACGCTGATGATGTGCTTATGTGCAATACATGGGATGCATTTTCCACCAGTGGAGATGCAAAAAATGATGCTGAAGGTGACAATAACAAATATTATACTTTTATTATTACATGTGCAAGTGATTAAAGTAAATTCATGTAGAGCATTTGGTAATTTGTTGTGCACTTCACTCTACAACTACATGTTGCAGTAAATTGCAAAAGAATGCCATGTTTGTTCTCTTGGATAATCCACGGATGTCTAAAAAAGTTACTTTTGAAGAACAGTAACATGAAGTATGCAGTTTTATCTAATATGCAGACTGTCATCAAATTGTAATTGATTGTAAATGGCTTGTTTGTCACTTGTTTTTCCTTTACTTTGTGCACTTAATTTTCACTAGGTGTAAATAACATTTCCCTAAATTGAGAATTTTCTTATTTTTCTTTACAGAAACAAGTTTGGCCAACATACTTCCAAGAATGAAAAGTAAACTAAGCGGACCAATACTAAAAATTACAGTCGATGAGAGTGACATCATTGCAGATGCATTTGCCATCTTCAAAGATAACAAGTTTGAAGCCTTCCGTCCTGTGAGAGTTAATTTTATTGGCCAACCACCTGTTGACTCAGGAGGGCCAAGGCGTGAATTCTTCACCCGGCTTTTCCAGGAAATTGTATATTCAACTCAAGGACTTGCAGCTAATTTGTTTGAGGGGGAAGAGGGACGGCTCATGCCATCATACAGTACAATTACTGTATGTTCAGGAGTGATGAAAGTTATTGGGAAGATGATTGCTTACTCCATAGTGCGGTGCGGTGTAGGATTTCCTTTTCTTTCCCCAGTTTGCTACTGCTACCTAGTGACTGATGATGTTAACCGGGCAATCAGTTATGCCAACATCACTGATGTTAGGGACATTGGAATATGCAGACCTAATCAGAAAGGTAACGCTCGACTAGAAGCACTCATTGTTTCAAAAAAGTAGATATAACTTAATACGTCAACTGCCATTTTTATTGGCCAATTTAAAAACAACTTGATACATGATTGTAACTTTGCATCTTTGCATACAAACACAATACTAGAAAATAGCAGGGGTAAAAAAAATCCCTTCCGGTCAGCTGGGACAAGCGGAGTTTCCTGCTGGGCAAGCAACTCTTCATGCACAAGAGTTGATCCATGGAGGATTCTTGTCTAGGATCAGGTCTGGTACGTACCAATGTAAAGAGAATTCAGTGACAATAAGACACTGTACATATTAGTAACTTAGTAATCATTACTAAGTTACCAATATGTGCAGTGCCTTATTGTCACTATAAATGAGTAGCTAAGCTTTCATACTATACAACCTACCCTTGTTCAGCTTACAGCACACATACAAATCAGACAATTGGGTCAAGTGGTTTCTTACAAGAGGTTTTAAGACAACGAATGGAAAGCTATAAAACCATCAATTCTTGTCAGCCCATAAAGTGGTTGTGGTTGCTTTCAAGAGGTGGTCGCTTACAAGGGTGTACTATCCCCTTACAAGAGGTTCTAACTTAAGGACTTTGACTCTTAAAATTGTGTTGTTTTGGATGGGCAATTGCATATGGGAGGTGCTTACAAACGAAATTTCAACTATATTACTAAATGTCAGTCCCAAATAAATGGTGCACCATGGTGCTCTCAAAGAAGTGTTACACAAACAAGTTAAGAATTTTAACAAGTGCAGTGCTGCTTTTTTCATTTGAATATGGTAATATCATCCAGAAATGTGGACTGTGACATTTTCACTGTGTGTTAGCAAGGATTCATAGGGTACTCTTTTAATTAGAAATTCAGCCGTGAGAGACCATCAATCATTGATGATAATTATTATTTTGTGGCATGATGTTGTGCAGCCAGTCAACCAAGTAAACAGTTAGTGATCACAATGTACACCCAATGCAAGAAACCATTGAGTATTATAGTACACTGTTGGTCAACTGGGTTGAAAGTCTAAAGTGCGAGTGGCATGCACTTCGTAAAATAATGCTACAAGTACCTTAAAGACCTTAAATTCAAACAGCAAGCTATTTGGCCAGGCACCATGAATTTCAAGACACGTATCAAGGGCTTGATGCAATACAACGACAGGCTTCTACTGTGTTGGCTATAGTTTCCTAAGATAAGTTCAAAACATGCCTTATTCATTAAGGTTTTTTCACATCATATGGGGTTTATGTGTTCACCGAGTAATATTTTTTGGCTCCTGACCACAATAATCAAGAACCATATATTATTATCACATGAAATGCAATGCCCAAGACTGGGGAACAAAATAAAATTTTACTCAAATACCTTACATCTACCCCGGGACCCTTTTCCATTGGCCTGAATATTAGCAGGTCCACATTAATAAGAAAGTACTTAGGTGATAAATGACTTTCAGTATAACTCAGGAGACTACATTATTACGCGCTATTGATCGTATCTGCATGGAAAAGGCGCGTTATAAATTTTTAATTATTATTAATTATTATTATTTCCTCACCTTCTTTTGAACATGTTTCCAAGAAATGGAATAGATGCTGCTTTGTTTCTCTTTCTTCATGAGACATACTTTGTGGAAAGAAAAGAGATGCCTTCACTGCCTCGGCATTTAATTCCTCTGAACCACCAACAAACAGTTTTTCGAAGAGAAGGGGCCTTGTGACAACCTCATTTACTAAACTTAAAGTTTCAAGTCCTGTTCTCAAGTGGTCTAGAAGGACTTTCCGTTTGCTTAATATGGTGTGGAGCATCAGCGACTCCACCAATAGTTGACTGTTGACTGACTATTGGTATTAGGTTATTTTTAACATTAGAGAATGCCCTGTAAAATTAATTACCTTGGTAATATTAACAAGGAACACAATGTACTGTACCGTAGGGAGGGCGCTGTTGCCAGCATCTGAAAGCAGTCTCATTGATGTTGAATCACTGCTCAACACGGCCAGCTCTTCATCCTTTGTAGCAATTAACAGCTGAAAATTATACAAAATTTACTCAGATAACCTTTGCTTTATAACGTATGTAGCCAAAAGAGGTAAAGTTAACCTTAAAATGTATCTTCAAAGCTTTGTTCTCAGAGCAATGGGAAAAGTCCACTGTATTCTGACCCAATGAACACAGGACGTACACTATAAAGAGCTTTAGAAAAAATTGATAGTGTGCGTAGCAGGCAAGACACTTATTTCGAAGCTCTTCACTCTTGATTAGTTTTTGAGACTCAAATTTGCTGAAACCTTGACCAAAATGGTAAAAGACACAGTCCAATCATTGAAACTGGAAAATGACCAGTTGAAAGATAAGATTCAAGAAATTTGTGTTGAATTACGCAACCTACGAGACGAAGTTAAAGCTGAACGAAATGGCGGCCATGCCAGTTCATCTGAAGGCACCGATGAGGGAAACACTATGGCAACTCCGAACAGCATCCAAGAAGACTTTAAGAAATATGTTAACGACAGGATGTCTCTTATTGAAAAATCTTTGGAACGCTTGTCATCTCAAGCGGATAAAATATCATCTTCATTGGATCAAGCATTGGAATATTTGTATTCATACAACATCAAGCTTGTGGGTGTTCCTGAAGTTAAGCAACAAGAAAGCGCCGGAGGTACGCTGGAACTTTGCATGAGAATCTTCAACAAAATTGGAGCTGAAATTCATCCTTATGACCTTGACATTGCCCTTCGAGTGCCATCTCGTAACACGTCTGATGGTCGACCGAAACCGATTATTTGTAAATTTACTCGGCGCATCGCCTGTGAAAGTGTTATGGCAGCCCGTAGAGAAGTAAACAGGATCGTTCCTGCTGATATTGGTCTCCGAGAAAGCTCATCTTTAGAACATGCTGCTAGCTACAATCACCTCTCCCCACGAATGCAGAGTTTATTATCTGACGCCAAGAAAATAAAGGAAAGATTTCTCTTCTCATTTTGTTGGGCCAAGAACTCAACCATCTGGCTGCGGAGAAATGAAACATCTCGTCCGATCGCCCTTAAAAATTCAACCGACTTGTCTAGTCTCACAGCTCGCCTAGGATCTTCTGGTGATGTTACTACTCCATAAGAACATTAACAAATAATCTACTAAGGTAAATAAAACACTCCTAAGCGAGCTTCCATATTTCAATTACAGCGATCTAATTTCCGCACATGGCCAATTTAAAAATTCTGTTAGTTCCTCTCTTCCTACCAAAAAATATCTTGATCGTCTCCCAAGTTATTACGACCTTGATTTATTTACTCTGAACACATTCTTAGATAGAAGCTCCGACTCCAACACTTATTACTCAAATACAAGATGTAAATACTTCTCTCCACATAGTTTTTGAGATCAAAAAAGTAAGTTTGCTACTAATCCCTATCCAGATTCTAATATTTCGTTTATGCACACAAATATCCGCAGCCTAAAACGTAATTTAGAAAATTTTCAAACTCATTTATTAGATGAAGTAGATTTTCATTTTAATATCATAGGCGTAACAGAACCAAGAATAAACAGCTCGACTGAGAACTTAGATTTTAATCCTTCGATTTTGCATTATAATTTTGAATACCTGCCAACGCCTCTTTCAGCTGGAGGTGTAGGCATGTATATTGATGAGCGATTTCAATATCAAACAATAGAGAGGTGTCCTAATGAAGCCTTCCAGGCACTTTTTATCGAATTACATCTTCCCAAAAGTGCAAACATAATATGTGGAGTATTGTATAGGCAGCATAATTCCCCTGAGCGTTTTCAGGAATATTTTGATTCGACAATGGAAAAGCTTAGCGCCACTGGAAAACAGATTATTCTTATGGGTGACTTTAATATAAATCTTCTCCATGTTCATACTAGCACTCACGCCCAAAATTTTATGCTATCTTTGCAAGCCTGAACCTGACTCTGACAATCGACAAACCAACAAGAGTTCACAACAACTCTTACTCATTAATTGATAACATCTTTATTAACAGTCTAGAATATAGTATCTGTAGTGGAAACATAGTCTCAGATCTAACAGACAACTTTTCTCAATTTTGTATACTAAACTTTTCTACTAATCGAGATCTCTGTGATCAATCGAAATCTAAGCGGTTAACTCGTGACTTCTCAAACTACTCAGAAACAAAGTTCCTAAGTGAGCTATCTGAAATTGACTTAATGGGTAGAATTTGCAATAAGACAGACATAAACAAATCATTCTCTACATTTCACAATAAACTGAACAAGCTCCTCAATAAGCATGCCCCATTAAAGCCAATTTCAAAACGCAGTCTAAGAAAACAACAAAAACCCTGGATAACAAAAGGCATCAGAAGATCAATTAAGATCAAGAATTCACTCTATTATTCTGGTGACAGTAAAACCTACAAAATTTATCGTAACAAAATACTGATGCTCACACGAATAAGTAAAAGGAATTTTTTCCACAACTATTTCGAAGATAACCTAACTAACATTAAAAAGACTTGGGAAGGTATAAACAATCTTTTAGGTCGCAAACGTAAAGCTATCAAACATATCACCTCGCTTAAACGCCTGGGATCTGATCAAATTTCATACGATTCCTCTGACCTTCCTGACATTATGAATGAGTATTTTTCCTCCATTGGAACGTAAAAGTTATGTTAAATATCTAGGCGTGCTTATTGATGAGAACCTCTCTTGGAAACATCATATTTTACATATAGCCTCTAAAATATGCACATCGATTGGCATTATTGCTAGGCTAAGACATTTCGTACCACTTAATACTTTACAACATATATACAGATCGCTGATTCAACCCTATTTGTTATATGGCATAACAGCGTGGGGCCGAGCAGACAAAATCCACAGAAACAAAATCCTATGTCTTCAGAAACGTGCCCTTCGCCTCATGTTTTTTGGTGATTATAAAGCTCACGCAGTACCCTTCTTCATTTCATCCAGTCTACTACCTCTAGATCTTCTTTACTTCAAGTCAGTTGCCGTCTTAATGTATGACGTCTCAAATAACACATCGCCACCTCAAATAAGTAATTTATTTAATTACCAACATAATATTCATTCACATAACACAAGATCATCAACAAGAGGCAACGTCTTTCTCGAATACTCTAGATTAGACAAGCTAAACATGTCTTTTTCAAGAAACGGTGTTAGAGTCTGGAATAACCTATTAAATGAAATTCGTCAAATGCCTAAAGTGAAATTTAAACGCAACATTCACAATATGCACCTTCAGAAACTCTCGGAGGCGAATGACTATATTGATCTATTGGATTTGAATATGTCTTGAAAACTAAACTCAGTTCATTCTATTAGCTTTCTATCTACATTATCCTTCCAGCTTCCCATGTAATCTGCCTTATTTCTCCTGAGAATCTTCGTTTTTTTCCCAAATGTTATTAATACTAGTCAGTATTCAGTATTCACCTTATTTTAATGTATTGTACGATAATAATTAATTTTACTTAGTATAGTAATTGTATTGTATTGTAATTGTAATTATTCACTTTGTATTTAGTATTCAGCTTATTTTAATGTATTGTGCGATAATAATTAATTCTATTTAGTATTGTAATTGTATTGTAATTGTAATTATTCACTTTGTATTTAGTATTCAGCTTATTTTAATGTATTGTATGATAATAATTAATTCTACTTAGTATTTTAATTGTATTGTTATTGTAATTATTCTACTTAGTGTCAAGCCACTGCTCGCCTCGAATAGCTATAGCTAACTGCGAGCAGTGGTACATCATATTTTGTATTTTCTCAATTTTTCTTAATAAACTTGAAACTTTCAAGTTTTTCTTTCTCAAGGCAGTGAGTTGCCTGATCACTTATGGAAGGTCAAACTCAATTTTTGCTTATGCAGTGGCACACATTTACCAAAATTAATAAGGCAGCATTTCTTTATGGCGAGTCTAATATTCTCCCTAACCCAACCAACTGACGTTAATAAAAACTGACTTTATTTCAACCGACTTGCATTAGCTAATTCGCTTTGTTACTGGCTCAAAGTCTCTACCTACTGGAGAAATTTCAGTTACCTTTGATCCAACGGATGGATGTATCTTTGCATCTACATGCCTGCTGGAGCTGCATCTCCCTACCAGTTTTCCAACAAGTGTAGCATTTACAGAAGCAATTACAGCTGTGATAGGAAATGATGGCAAGTCCTTCAACAGCATGTGATTTTATCTTCAGCAAGTCATGATGTTCCCATTGTTCAAATTTGAAATCTTATTTTATATGGGGTAAAGAAATAATTGACAAACAAGAATACTTTCATTGTTATTTGTGGTAGTTCAATTTCTACTCTTTCAAACCGTGGTACACCATGCTAAATGAAATATTATAAAGGAAAAAAAACCTGCAAAACAATGAAAAATGTACCACTTTTAAAACGTGACTTTAGTAATTAATATGAAACAATTTGGGTAATTGTACTCTCTTGTCAGTGGAATATCAAGTTAGGTTCATCGTACTTGTCTCAAAGGTTTCTTTCACCCATATTAAGCTAAAGTGATAAAAGCTGAAAAGGTAGAATTTTACCAGCATTTTTAGCGCAATAAGTACGATGTACAAAGAAAAAAATCATTTTTAACCTGTACACGCTGGGTCTCAAAATGGCAGTACTTTGGATTAACTCAAAAAGGTCTTTTTCACTTTGTTTTTAAAAAAGGTTTCAACATTTTGTTATTTTTTTAGTATCATAAACCTGGTGCTTAATTCAGAAGATACAGTTTAGGATAGCTGATACATGTCGTGTTCATTTAACCTAACATTTCGTATTCCTGTTTGCCTAATTACATGTTAACATTACAGTTTATGTTTGTCAAGTTGAAATTTCATCAAGACAAGTAGTATGTATTTGAAGTTCTGTTTTAGGGTGAACTGTTTGCATCATCGTTAATGGTTAGATGACCAATTGATATTGACACTGTGGTTGTAACTATTCATAATTTCATAATTGTGTGTAGTTGATGGAAGAGATTTTAGAGGGGCTTTATGAATAAAAGCATTACAAGTATGGACTGCAGGGAAAACAAGGTTTGTTTCTGCTGTGCAAATCCATATTCATTTTGGAATAATGAAAGACCTATAACAAGCCCTTCCAAGTTGAATGCTCTTTCTATTTCTGTTAAAAGTGCACTGTAGACTTTCCCAATTCACAACCCTTGTTACTTTTAGAATTGGTAGCTTTTGGGGCTTGTTACTTTTGCGTTTTTTCGGTTTTGCTGAGGCTTAGACATAACTGGCTCTAGGTCTTCATATGAGGGCTTTTAATATTTCAATACCCAATAGATGTAATTCATGTTAAAGACTTTGAACACTATCAGTTGCCACTTACTTTCCTGAGCAATATTTACTATCTGAAAACAAAAGTATTTCATGTTGGCCACGCTCTGGGGTAAAAAGCCATGATTCCACATTACCCGTTTTTCATTACGGGTAATTTTAACTTGAAATTTCTTACTTTTTAGGTGGACTACAAATCCTTAAAAATGATTGAGCAAAAGCGGTTCAAATGAATGCCAAGACCTCTCAGGAACAGCGAAACTTGATGGCTCTGTGGGTTCATTTGATACGGTACCTCCCCAGTCAATGCCATATCTTTCATACTCATCGTAAATACAATTATGATAACAAAAAACAGGAGGGTAAGGTTTTTGGCAACTGGTATGAGCTGTGCATCAAAACGTAACAAGACAGTAACTCTAACAGTAACAAGACAGTAACTCAACTCAACGCCATGATGGAACGTCGCTCTCTCGAGCCCCTTACCAGGATGCCTAGCATTAGGGTTAACACCCTCTAACACCTTCCCCCCAGTAAAATTTACAATTTTACATTTAACTAGAGTATCTTTGCGGCATTTTCACTAAGCACAGGAAAAAAATGCATCTTCCAATATGGTAAATCTTTGGAAAATTGGATGTTTGAATATCCAACATTGGATAATCATTGGGAAATTTATAGTGTACCAATAAAAGTCCAATTATTCTCCAACACAGGAAAAATGCTTTTTATTCATGATCTGGCAGCTGGAGTATCATTGGAGGTTTATTGGCGCACAACACACTTGGTATTCCAATGTTGGACAATGATGTAAAATCATTGGAAGTCACTTTGTTGGTTACCAATAATGGCACAATGATATACCAAGCATTAACACTGGGCTGGTTATAGTTGGGATATCATTGTGGTATTATTGGAACAAAATGTTCACACGTATCCAATGTTGGATGACAATGTATAATCATTGGAAGCTGACACTTCAGTAACCAATGATAGCACAAGGATATACCAAGCTTTTATAATAGGCCGGTTAGTATTGGAATATCATTGTGGTATTATCGGAAGAGAATATGCACAAGTTTCCAATGTTGGATGACAATGCATAATCATTGGAAGCTGACTGTTCAGTAACCAATGATAGCACAACAATATACCAAACTTTTATAATAGGCTGGTTAGTATTGGAATATCATTGTGGTATTATTGGAAGAGAATATGCACAAGTTTCCAATGTTGGATGACAATGCAACCTCTTGCGGGTAAAATTTTTAGTTTGCAGCAACATTTTTAATTTGCACATTTGACCCTTGTGGGCCACCGTAAAAATCACTCTATACAGTTATGATTAATGTACATACTTATACATGCAAGCCTGAATTTTTTTCAGGTTGCTTTTTCAACTGCTTAAGTTGAAAGCACACTGCGAGGGTCATAAATTTCACTTGACTTCAATTAAATAACAAAAACAGGTACCCTTAAAAGTACGTAACCTTTGAAAACAAGAAAGTAGGAAAACACCAGAGTTAGTTCTCTTGCCATCTGTCAAATTCTCTAAGCCAAATACCACTTGCAATAGAAAGTATACTGGCAAAAGCGATGTTCTGATTCAGAGTGCCTCGCTCTGGAATCCATATCTCATCTTCCTTCACAAAAAAACGGCCCAACACAAATTTTCGAGGAAGATTGTAAGCAACCACCCTAGCTCTCCATACATCATCTATGGCTGCTCCTCTTACCAGGATCATGTCATTAACAACAGGATAGTATGGCAAAACCACAGTTCCTAATGCAATTGGAAACAGTCGCCTCATAAAGTCAATGACAAGAAAACTGTCATGAGCAGTAGTTGACTGCTGTAACATAACCTTCCTGCTTACATTCTCTAGTTCTGTGATTACAAAGTCATTAGTTTCTTTAACTTTTCTGTGGATGCTGTCGATTGAATATCCATCCCACTCAAACTTCTTTGCTTTAATGAAGGCTCTCCTCTGACCTAATACAGGTACTGTGAATATAGTGTCAATCGAAGTGACAATTTCACCATCATCTGGGACTATTACAATTACATTCTCTTTCTCTCTGTAAAGCAAACCACTATAACCATGTTCTGGCAACCAAAAACTGCGACAACAGTTTCCATGTTCGTCAACTTCACAAATTTCACTTGTACAGCATTCTGCTATTGTCCGCCTTGTACCTTGAGGCAAGTCATAATTTTGAAGACCACCAACAAGAATACCTCTATGACCCTGGCATCTGACATCATCATTCCTCGCATAGAACAGTTTTGCTTGAGAAAGGGACTTTGCCCATAACTGAAAATCAATAAAATGATGTACCGGTAAGAGTAAAAATAAAAATAATGATTGGTAGTTAACATACAACAACATATTTTATTATGATGGCTCTATTTTAAATTTCCTAACAGCATATATAGCACAAATGCGCAGGCAAGTAAGACAAAAACATTGTTTTTATTACGAGATTTCTGTTAAAGTTCTCCCAAAATTCTGGTCAGACAACAAGGAAAAGGTTTCTACTTAACTCCAAAACGTTTTCTTTTGAATATCTTTTCAGAAACACAATAAACAAAAGGAGTTCATGAGCAGTCCATCTTAGTAGTCCATACTGCAAAATTCAGGCTGCTGAGGAAACCAATCAGAATGCTACTTTTCACCATGGACCAGTTCAGCCATATAATAAAGTGACATACCTTTTGCAGGTTGACTTTGTCTCTTTCAAGGCTTTCCTCCTTATTGCCCTTGATTTTTAGGACCTCACGCCTCATCTCTGTGGCTGCAAATGTGACTTCTATATTCTTGTGGTTGTTTGACTGTCGTATATACCGCTTCACTGCCCTTTCTTTCACCCAACAGGCATAGTTGTCCAACCCACTAAATCTATGAATGTCTTCTCTGAAGTGCTGGAGGTTATGAAGAGATATCACACAACGCTGGGGACCATGAGCCTCTTCCACTAGCACAGTATAACGGAGGGCAACTCGATGAAAAGTGTCTGCATCAGCCTCGTTCCAACCGCTACGAGAGTGGTTCTGGATGAACTCCTCAATCCTTGCAACACAAGACCAGCACTCTGATTGTGACTGGGTCAGAAGACCAGCGAAAACAGCTTCAGATGCAGGCCATGCAAAGCGAGAATATTCCTCTGCTGAAATGGCAATTTTAAGAGAATACCCCTATTATTTACATGTATGAATGCCTATTTAATTAATTGCTATTCAGAGCTCATAGTAAGTGGATGGAAACCAAGAGTCTCAGCTGTGTGTCTTGTGTTACACAACATTCCTCCATGGAAAAACTGCCACAAGGACAATCACATTCTCCCCTCTAATGAAAAGCAATTGACCTCTCAGTAAATTAGTTGTTGTGGGGCAGGGAAAGAATGTGGCGTCACTGAAAGAGTAGCTATTAATAACAATTGTAAAAAGAGGGCACTTTCTAGTCACTAACATTTTACGGCAAGTATGTTTTCTCACACAAAGGTGAGTAAATCCAGTTATTTTTGTATTGTAAAACAGAGAAACTACATGTGTTGTTGTCAATCAAATTTAGTTTTGATTTCAAGTTTGTGTTATAATGATATTCATATGAAATGATGGAAAATAAAGATCAAACTGGTTTTAAAATTAATTCTTGAAAAGCAAATGCACATCCAACCTTTCCAATATCCAAGTCGGGTTGTGATACCTCGAGGAAGTCTGGATGCTCTAAATTCTGTTAATTTAGTAAAAACAAAAATAAAATTGTAATACAGTAAATGTACACATATGTCCTCAAATGAGGACTAATCTCAAATTTCATATTTTGGCCTTTCCAACATTGATGGCATGACCTTTCAACTTGGATTAAGGAAATATAGTATAGGAACGAAATTTTTTTTTTAATAGCAAGGCCAGTACAATGTACATCAATAATTCAATTTCTGATGCATCTCAGTGGCTGCATGATTATAACCTAAATGCAAGCAAATTTCAGCTCCTGGCATTAGTTTTCAGACACATCCCAAAAACAGCGCAAAACTGTATATTGACTTAAAGATGCTTTACCAATGTTCAGATATCAATTACCTGCAGTCCATGATAATTTCTGTAATCTTCTGTCAACCTCATACCAATCTACAGGGTGATCTTCATCAGACAGCAGGTGATCAAGTGCCTCTTTTACAACATTAAGTTGCACAGTGTGCATTTCATCAAATACCAAGTCCTTGTCATAGCGAAAGCCATACAGTGGCCACAGCCGGTGCATGATTGAAAGTCCAGTGTAACCACATTCCTTGGACTTGTTCCCTCTAACAGAAGCTCTTTCCTCCTCTTCAATTTCTTTGAGCAGTGTAACTTTTGTAAGGATGTCTTTTGACTGGGCAGGAAATCTTGCATGATACCTATTATTTGTGTAATAGTAGTGGCGAGAGTCTGGAAAATAAACACCTATAAAATATAACAAAGATAAAATCATTATACATTTACAGCACAGTGTTCGTGTACTGTATGTCTAATTTCATGGTACTTTTGAAATTTCTACAACATTGCACAATATATTTTGTAGCAAAGTAGCTGAGTCAGTTGTTGTAAACTTAGGGTTTTTAGGGCTTCTTCCAGGTTTCTGCCGCATGCCATGATCCAGCTGCATTTTTGTGTGGAAGAATGCACCTTACAGATGTAGTATGGTTCACTGAATAACAAAATAATGTCATTAACTTTACCTCTGAATTGCCACTTGCAATTAATACAAATAAAAGACAATTTATGTACTTGTTGTGTCACAGCGTCTGCAGCCCTTTTTGCCACATTTGACAAATTTCCCCACTTCACAAAGTCCCATGTGGTCTCCTGAGCAGCAAAGGACAAGATGACGGACCAAAGCTGGTCCTAGGAGCATTCCACCAATAGGTGCTGCATAGTTAACTTGAATCCCTAATAGCCACACAGTTATTAAATGAATAATTTCATTAACATTGTTCAAACTTTGGGTAACTTCTTTTGGATCATGCAATAACATTTAGTTAACAGTCCATGTTTAATCTTTCAAAATTCTGACATGACAAGGCTTTACCTACAAAATTGCAAATTTTTCCAGATTTGGTTGTCTCTTTACTCCCAGAAGAGACTTGCAAAACAACCAAACCAAATATAGAGTTTTGACAGTAAAGCCCCAGTCATGTTAGAATTTTGATATATCGAACATGGGTTATTTTGATTTCCTTTGCCTTCACTATACTATTTTGGTTCATACAGTTTAAAAAAATATACCATATCCTTAGTTCTTAAATTAAAAAGTGAACATCAGTATTACAATGTGCATTCTGAAATGTTCACAAGGTAATTAATATTTACCATTTATAAAGCCATCCTCAATGTCTCTTATGAAGGGTTCCATAAAAGGATCCAGTGATATTGGACGTTTCTTGGGTAACAGGTAAGAAGGCACAAAACCAAAAACATAGACCTCATCAACGTGGCAGCGATCCTCCTTTGACATGGTTGCTAATCCAACTTCAAAGGCTCCTAAAAATAATCCCAGGGAAAATAACTATTTTATAAAGTGGTGGATGTGTCAAAAGGTTCACACCATTATACATGTACAAACTGAAAGTAGTTCAAGCTATGAGAGATGTAGCTAAGAGCATACCATACCATACCATACCATACACTGCAAATTATGGTACATGTACCTCAAGTTAATTGAGTCATCTTCTGTTATGATATAAGCAAGTTTACTAACCACATCCTCTTGATGTTGATGAGAATGGCTGCCATCCATCCCAATGTACTGTAATGTGGACAAGAAAGAAAAGTTTAAATTATATGTCCATATTTTGTGTAATTTGGAATACCACAGTCATTTGTTATGTCAATGTACATGTATATCTACCTGGAGTTATGAAAACCGGGTTAGCAAACATTTTATAATTTTTCTCAACTTGCCCTGTCTAATAGCTTGACATATGTTCACTGTGTTGCTTCCTTATGTCGTTTTTTTTCCTCGTTTTGTGGTTAGGGATTTGTGTAGAAGTGGATGTAGACAGAATTGCTATCTTACCCCCCCTCCCCCCCTGATTTTTTTTCCCTACCCACAATTCTTTCTTTAACAGAAGTGACAGTTATTTGAAATCAGCGCGCGCCTGAAGCTGGTTTCGGTGCCGTTTAGTAGTTTTGTTGTATATATTGGTCACCTTAAGAAAAGTTTCCCGGAGAGCATCATGTAAAGCTCTGAGATGGGACAAAGTTATTACGATTCGCAGAGTCTGCATCGTCCAATATCGCATTATATTCTCGTTTCATTTGGCTAAACGGATCAATCACCCTGATCCGGGCTGAGACAGAAAGGTACGATATTGTTCGCTTTTCTAAGGTGACCACTAAGTCTTATGTAAGCCTTAACCAGGCACTCTTTCGCTGCAGTTCACTCAACTTAAAATTTTCTAGACTGAAATGACACCGGTTTGAAACTTCGCGAAGTCAGATTAGTGAATAAATGTTCTAAAATTTGCATCGTTTTAAATTTGGACTCGTTGGAATGCTTCTGGGGACCATTAACTTCCTGCCCGGCGTCAGGTGAAGGCTTTTAATCGGCCTTTGAACGAGTTTTCTTGTTTTAAATTGCCAACTAGTAGAATTAGTGGATATTTTTGCTAACCCGGTTTTCAAAAATCCGGGTATATATAAATACAAAAAAATACTCTATAGTGTACACACAGAGTTTTCAATCAGCTGGGGCTGCTGACAGGTGAAACTAACCATCTGTCACATTATACAATGGCAGCATCATGCACTGTGATTGGCAAAAGATATATATCCATGTCATTTATCAGAAAATAATTATGCCAAAGAATGTTGAATAGATAATAAAATAAATAAAGTTGGCAAAACCAGGGATGTTTTTGTACGATATTGTCATAAAACGGATTCTATTTGATTCTCAAATACCTCTTGTGGTTTATGACTCTTAACAACACACTCTTCTAATGTTGTTCATGTATCCTCAAATTTCCCCTGTCACATCCTATGAGATATTTCAATCGACTTACCATCATATGCTAGATTTCTTGGGTCACCAGTGACTCTTTTTGGAGCATGCTGAAAGGTGTTGTGGCAATTACGACATTCAACTTGCCGTAAATCACCATCAAGGACTGGACAGGCCAACAGAGTCTCTGCAGAAGTTACACAACCACAGCCATTTACTGGACACTTGACAGGAAGAGTCCATTCAACCTCAGGATCCCAAAAGTATGCAAGTTCAGCAAAACGTGTACCATCCCAAAACTCTTTTTTTGGTTCCCAACCCCATCCCTCAGTTCTCTCTTCAGGAAGCCAATGTGATTTTTCTTTCCAATGGGCTGTCATCTTTTGACACATGGAAGGTGATGAGCACCATCTTTTGACTTTATCTATTACACTGAGATAATAATATGGTATTTTGCCCTGATGGCCACAATGAGGACAGAGTTCATCCCTTGTAGTAAGAAGACCAAACAGATAAGGATGGCTGTCATCCAAACAGATCCAATATAACCTTGGACTTTTGTATCCAAACTTTTCTAAGAGAACAAGCACATCCCCCCAGTCGGATGGCCACATGCACCTTAGGTCTGGGTTTGCTTTGTTAAGAATGTCCTTACCCCAGATGAGAAGATCCTCGAAGATACTCTGGGAAAATCCTGCTTGGCCTTTTATTTCCACCAGCCTTAGAACCGTGTCATTAACAAATTGTTCCAGGCGTTCGTCTTGGTCTAAATCATCTTCATCTGGATCTCTCTCGGAATCTTCATAAATACAGCTGTCATCACTATGCATGTTGGCATCCTCATCTGATGATGACATACACATGAAACTTTCGGCATCACCAGGTATTTCTGAGGCTGTCGATTCGTTTTCGATCTCATCCTCTCCACTTTCATAAGGTCTTCCAGCCATTGCTGATGGCGTATCACTGGGAAATTCGCAGAATGAATCTGACGCCTGAAAAACTTCCCCAACAGATCCAGAGCTGGACAAGTGATCCGATTCACAAGTATCTGATATATCTGATGAGGAGGTAGATGGGAATACTAATTGATCATCCAATGTTTTCCCTCTAGCTCTTCTTGTCCTTTGAAGATGCCTCCATGCCGTCATGGGATAAACAGCCTTTCCTTCACACATAAGACAGTCGCAGTGGACATGCGCCTTGCCAGAAGACGATATCTGCCTCGCCTCGTCGCTTTCCAAACATCTACAGAGATTTCCTTGCTTTGTGTACGCCGTCATGCTTTTTGTTTCAACTTCAAGGTAAAACGAATGTAGGCATAAAGGTATTAAAATCGCGAACGCAGAAAAATAGCGTAACGTAGCTCTGTAGAACGACAAGACTCTTGCTGCTGTCCAAAATGATCGCGGACTCTAGAGACGAGAGTTACCGGTGTTGAGTTTCACCAGTGGTACATCTTATTGGTGGATGCGCAAAGTTTACGCGGGGCAAAAATTCGCGGGCAAATACTAGAAGCCGACTGATCAAGAAGTTCACAGTTTACGGTTCACACAGTTGTGCTCTGAGAAAAACAAGATGAATTCAATCGCAGGCGATCAAAGAGACGAACTAGAAGAAGAAGCGTGTGGTATTCAACCATCCAGAGGTGACCACATCTGTTTTGCTACCATGTTAATCAATTAGTGGAGCTCATGTTTGGCAAATGGCACTGCGATAATTTAACAGCGCTTGCTTGCAAGAAGCGTATTCTCTAACAGCTAAATTAACAAGTCTTAAGCTTGAATAGGCGGCAAAAGTTTGTTTTCTGTAAATAAGCTTCTTTACTTGTCAATATGCGATTTTTCTTTCGATATTTCAAAGATTTATCTCCCAACCAGATTTAAACGACAGAAGGGTAAAATTTGGCGCCAATTCGCTAAGGACTCTCAAAATCTCAAAATCTAACAATATAAAGTTTACCGTAGCTTTTCTATAAGCTTATGTCCAAGGCAACCTTAACAATTCCTTAGATTTAAACTTTTATAATTGTTTTCCCTAATTTACCTAGATGAAGACATCAGCAAGTGGTCAGAAGAAGATGTTTCTTCATGGCTAGCTGACGAGGGCTTCAGTGAAGAGGGACCTATGTTTGCAGGTTTGAAATGCAAACGTTACTCTGTATTTGGAGCTGAAATTTTCCATGACCTGAGAGATTTCGTCTGTATGTTTTGTTGGCGGTTTCATATATTTCTTGGTTTAGAAAATTTTTCACTCATATAGGTTAAACTTGCCAATCATGTGCACATTTTATGATCAACACAAGGTACAGATTTTTTCTAAATTAAATCGTACACTTGTACTTTTGCTTTGACAGGCCAAAAAATCACTGGGAAGGCCTTGTATGGTCTTGAGAAAGGGGATCTGAAGGAGATTGGTGTTACCTCAATGGGAAGGAGATTGGAGATGTTTGCCAAGATTACTGAGCTACTACATGGACAGGGAGGAAAAGTGGGAGGTAAGTCAGGTGATTTTTCAGTTTTGGTGGAAGTGTGTAGTCAGCACTGTAATTTTTTATTATCGCTTCACCTTGGAAAAAAGTCGAATGACCAACCTTTCTTCATTACTTTGTTGTTTTTCAATGTAACTGGTTGAAGCACTTTGAAACCATTCACTTGGACTGGCCTAAAAGTGGTTACACTGATCGAAAACATCTTAGCCACACATTTCAGGGAGATGACACCGAAAGCTTTCAATAACTTTAAAAATTTTTATCATTCAGTTTCTGGCCCAGCTTGGAAAAAGAAAATAACCAAGGCAGATCGAAGTACCTGGAGTCCAAGCCAGAAATCACAGTATCTTGAAAAGTAAGTAACTAATTACAGTGTACCATTGTTTAGAAATTGCATAACTACACTGCACTCTTATTATCAATGACTAGTATAGGGTTAGTTGTCAAAAAGATTGAAAGTAGAAGGTGCAATGAATTAAGTAGCCAGATCAGCACACTAGTGGTTGTTTTAGTTTACGTTTGTTTTGTAAAAGGGGCATCATACAGTTACCTTTACCTCTGTAATCACATAATTGTACAGTTTTTGTCCAGAGATGGCTAAGATTGAGGCACATATCAATGACAACATTGAACACAAAAGAAACATTGCCCCCTAATGGTTGACATTATGAATGTTGAAATACGGAGACCACAATATATTGCATTCATTTCTGGTGCTAACATTTAAGTACATTTTCTTCAGAATTTCCATCCTTAATCGGGAGGCTGCTGTCATCTGGCCAGGAAATACCAAACTATACATTAAGGGGAATGGATCAACTAGGTTGAAAATGGAGGAGTATATTACTCGCATGGAAAAAACATGTACTATCCCAGACATAGGCTTTGGTCGAGGTGAGATTCAGTCATTTCAACATTAGCACTTCAACCACAATCTTTTATATTACTATGTGAATTCTATGTATACTACAATATGGAATTCGTATTCCAGTAAATTCTTACTATAGCACAAGATATTTGAGATAAAACCAACAAATTATGCCGAGTATCAGTAAATGCAATCAACTGTGACAGGTCTCTTAAACTTACCATCTTACCTCTGAATCAACTTTGAACATGTTATATGGTATGCATGGTCACATCCTTTCTACACAGAATAATAATAATTGAACAGTGCAAGAACATGACTATAAGGATGTGTTTCTTTTTGTAGAGGCAATGAAATCGCATCTGTTACAGTGGTTTCATGAAAAGAACCGAAAAATTCAAGATGGTTACGACTATGAGGTAATGTAACACTTATAAATAAATAAATATATATTACTGGTGATAAAGAAGAGAAGCTCTTTTATTCACTTGTACATTTACAAAATTCAGTTTCATGTATTTCTCGATGTCCCAATTTCATGAATCAGTTCTAACTTGTACAGTACAGTACAAATAAGCTTGAGGTCTTCAAATCCATGAAAAATGAAGTGTTGTCAACTTAATGGTTCAAGGGGATGTTGGTTGTAAATACATGTATGGCCCTATGCCCATCACCCTCTATGAAAGAAGCATTTTGTGTCAGTCATGGTTCTTGTCAAGTGCCAGCGGCAGACTTTCTTGTGTCAACTCACAGACACAGCCACCTTGCCATCTAATAAAAAAATACTTAAATGAGAACCCTGGCATGTGCTCTAGCTCAAAACAGAATACTCTTGTGCATGCTTTGATTTATAGCCAATAATTATTGTTTACATTTTCTAGGCCACTCACAAACCTGCAAAACGGGCAAAAAGAGCATCTTCAGCAAATAGTTCAGATACAGAATCTACATTGTCAGTTTCTTCATCGTGTCCAAGTTCAGTTACTGAAGGTTTGTCATAAGACATCTTACCATTTTCACTTAGCATCTGCAGCCAAATTATGATGCCTTGATACCTTATAAGTGCATGCATATGTGACTGCCAGGATACAAAACCAAACTTCAAACAATGCATTCTGTGTCGAATACATTGGTCACAAATGTATAGAATAGTTGTACACATGTACATCATGATCCATTTCACCTTTTTGTTTTAATTTCAGTTATTGTTTATAACACTAATTGTATTGCCTTTCAACATAGCATTTTCATTTCTTTTCTAGATGAGGAAGATGAAGACAGCAGTGACGTCAATGATATGTCTGCCAAATCAGCTGAAGTTGTTATTGTTGAATTTTTCAATGTCCAATCCATTCACTTCCTAACTGTTAGAAAACACTTGCTACCACTGGGGAAAGGTCTAAATGTGAAAACTAGAAGTTTAGGAAAATATGACCTATTACTACCTTTAGCAAAGGCCCTTTTTAAGAATGGCCATGTTTCCAAAAAAGAGGATAATATCAATTACAAAAACATAAAGAGAAACCAGATAAAGGTGGTGACTGATGTTAATTCTTTGATTAGTAGCAAGAGTGGGGACTCTATCGAGTCAGAAGAAGTTGAAGATGGATCTAGTAAAACTCACGTTTAAATTTCCTGTATATGGTACCTTAATATAATATATACTGTCGCGGTACATTTCATGAGCAACTAGATATAACGTTTAAGTGTTTTAATTGCCTTTAAACTATGAGCCACTTTGCATTTGTTGTCAATTAATGTTCATTTTAGGCTTGCTCGTTACTGATATTTGTTTTATCTCCCGATTCAGAAGTTGAAGTTATGTATTTATGTATGTAGGTGTGATTTACCTGTATTGATGAGAGAGTTAGACCTTAGCTACTGTAACCAAACTTCAAAGAGCATTTTATA